>JBCFYV010011172.1:63619905-64819905 GCA_039000515.1 Timema cristinae
TACACCATCTATCCCTATCGTGAGCTAGTTCTATCTAGCCCACCTCATCAGACCCTATCTCTTTAAGATCTACTCTAATGGTATTCTCCCATCTACGTCTATGCCTTCCCAATATTATCTTCCCATTGGGTTTCCAGTCAGTACCTTGAACAAGGTTCTAGATTCTCCCATTTGTGCTGTATGTCCTGGCCGCCGTAATCCATGATACTTGATTATCCTTACAATGTCTTGTGATTAGTATAGGTTATGTAACTCATCATTATGTAGGCTCCTCCAATCTCCAGTATCTTCTCCCTTTCGGGATCAAATATCTTCCTTAGTACCTTGTTTTTAGCACCCTAATTTTTTTTCGTCAAGTAAGGTATAGCATTTGCTACAAGTACAAACATCTAAGTCGTAAAACAGAGATTTACCCCATTGCACGGATGTCGACCCCAGTTGAGCCAGCTATGGACACTACACTCCCAGCCACAAATAACGCGCCCGGCCTCAACAACATGCCACGGTAGACTGAGCCGGCGCCACCCCAATGTCCACGCGCAAAAAAACCGGGCCAAAGAATTTCAGAAGAAAAGAAGAGACTCTTCACTCCAGTGTCCAGGCTGTTCCCAAATGGTCTAGACACGTATGAAAGATTCCATCGCGTGCGGATTCTTCCCCTTGTTTATTCTCTTTGGATTACCACCCCTCCCCATGTGGTCCCTTCGTTCTGTGTTTCATGAGTTGTGCTGAATGATATATAAGACTGGTTTTGAAAATCATATAGCACTCTTGGACATGCTTAGATAATAGTTGGACGAGGCTGAGACTTCGGTTATTATTTATAAAATGTAAGCAAAATTCTATTTAGGCGTATTTATTTACTTTCTGTCTCCTAAATTCTCTTTCGTCATAATATTAATAATTTCTTTTCTTTTATTTGATTGGACTCTGGTCACACATGATTAAGTAGAGACTTTAGATAATTTAAATATAGGGATATTAAATATTTTGGCATATTTATTATTTATCTATCTCAAACCTTTTGAGTAATAGTCAAATTTGGTTTGCTCGGTTAAATATTATAGCATGGAAATGTTTATTAAATATGAGATCTTGGAAATTTTTATTAACTTAAATTAATCTTAAGTTAACCTTGGGTTCTAAGTAGTAAGGTTATAGTTATGAGGTTGGGCGCTAATTGTAGTGATGAGATGGTTGGAAAACTTTATAGTAATTTTGATTATTGAACGCAATTCTTTTATCAGGATTAGCGAATATATTGTTGGTTAATTTTAAGATCGATATTAAAGTTTATTGATATTATATAAAAATATATATATATGATGAGCCAGTGTAGTACTTTTCATTTGTATCACTACGAAATTTGTTTTGAAAGTTACGGGCAATACTCAAGTCAAATTATTGTTAGTATTGGAAAATAAGGATTCCTAAGGAATTTTTTTTTGTATTTACAGTCTTTGGAGACTGATTGGTATAAACAATGACTTTCGCGTATGATATTGTTAACCAAGATCAAGAATGTAATTGTTAATATATTTTTGCTTTCTTCATGCTAAGCTATTGTGTCATGATGAGCAAGATTTTTGTACATTATCAATTCAAATAAGGACTTCTCCCTTATTTGACATTTTGCAAATATTTAATTCATTCTTTTAATAAATGATCAATTCTGTTGACTTCTCGATTTATGCTACTTTCCTATTAGTTATATATCCTTAGGTTTTATAACTACCAAACTTTTAAGAGGTTTTTGTTTTTGGTGGGTGGTTCAGGTGTACATTTAACCATTGTTGAGGCTGACCGTCGGGTATAGTCTGCAACCGGATTGGGTTGCGTGTTCTGAGTACAGTTGCTGTACTCAGATTTTCAATATTTTTTTTATAACTCACACAACTCACTCCTATTGATGTTTTTATAAGTTTTTTTTATTTTTGGGCCCTACTTGTTAGGTTTTGGGTTGGGAATAGGGTACAAAGGTAAGAGATCACCTTTCACACCCATAGAGAACCTGGTAAAATTGTTGTTTTGTATATGCTGAGTCTTACATTCCTTGAAACTAGGCAGTTGTCAACAACTTACTGACCAAGTAATTGCATGCATTTCCCGACAGAAATCTTTTCCAAATTTTCACTCTGATATTGTTATTGAAAGTTAACCTTTTTCTAAATATTTAAACTCACTAACCCTGTTGAATGATATGTTATTCGCAGTCTCTATATTATTGTTCCCAATCTTTGTTCTCTGTGTGTTTTATACTTAGTCTTTTCTGAATACACGTCTTTGTTTGAGATAGTTTTACCTTATATCATGGCAAATATAGGTGTTCATTTTAGAATAGAAACAGAAAAAAATATTTTTTTAATATATTTAATGGAATTTAAATGAGTATATTTTATTTTGAAATAATTTTATAAATACCAACTAAAAATCAAAGTATTGAAATAAAGTTAAGTTCTCTATTTCTTATGTAGCTTATAAACATTTGATAGTTCTTTAAATTAAATGTGAGGAAGTGTTGTACAAGACTAACTTTGTACCCATTGTCAAATATGCAGCAGAAACATGGTCATTGAATGTAAGAGAGGCTAATAAAGTGGAGGCTATGGGAATGAAGTTAGTGGGGAGGGTGTTAGCTGTCTGTCACGTGGAGAAAAAGATTAAGAATGAAGTTGTCCAGAAAATATTGGGGGTACAGGGAGTACATGAGATAGTAGAGGAAGCAAGACTTTATAGATGGTATGGGTATGTAATGAGGATGGAAAAAGAGAGGACACCAAAGAAAATGTTGGTAATAAAGTATGTAGGAAAGAGACTGCAAGAAAGGCCTGAAAAAAATGAGATGAGAAGAGCAGATAACAGAAAGTGTTCATGTGAGAAGAGAAGAATGGAAGCAATTAAAAAAGGATGAATAGTGGAAGGATAGCGGAATATGGAGGCATTTTAATAAACTGAACCAGCCACAAGCTGGAAACAGTTGATGATTATAAAGATATTTCTTTAGTTTTATGTTTCCATGAATAATTCCCAGTTTTAGCTTCATTTTAACCTTCCCCAGTTTTAGCTTCACTTGAATATTACCTAGTTTTAGTTTAAACTTCACTTGAATATTACCTAGTTTTAGTTCACCAGTTTTAGATTCACTTGAATCTTCCTCAGTTTTATTTTCTCTTGAATCTACTGTAGCATCCTATCATAGCTACAGTGTCAGAAAAAAGTTTAAGATTACTCTTACAATACTAAAAATACCAACTAATTTGTTTACTGGTCTTAAACTCTTTTCATTATTAACTCTCTCTTAATTTAATGATGATATACATTAAAAATGAAAGATTTTGGTGACAATAAAATTACTCTAGCTCAAAAGGTTCAGAAGTTAAGAATTATTTTAATATTAAGAACCACAACCAAAAAACAACAACAAAATGCACATTTTTTAAAAAAGAAAAAATTATAGTTCAAAAATGGGTGGACATAGAGCTATGGTTTTTGGTCTCCAAAAAGTTTTGACAAGAAGCTTAAAAATTAAAAACCTTAATTTTTGTTACCAAATTAGTACTTTAACTTTTAAGTGGTCTAATTTTTTTTAAATCAAGAGAAAAAATTGTGACTTTTTAAGATTTTTATTAGCTACATTTAAAATTACTTCTTTTTACTTAGTCCTAGCACTATGTTATTTGTTATTTCTATGGAAGTGGGTTGTCACACCTGTTTCATAAGTTCCCTTCAATCAGCTGATTTTAATGTGATCATTCTGAGGTTATTATATGCATTTTGTGTTTGTGAGTCACGATGGGGTAAAAAATCAATATCAGACCTAATTAAGTGGCAAATCATTGGTTTAATGAAGGCTGGAAAGTCACGAAGACAAATTGTTGATATTGTTGGAGTGTCTAAAATGTGTGTGCAACAAAGAATCAAGCAATATATTGAGTTTGGAACCATCATCAACTGGCCTATGGTAGGTTGTTCTAGGAAAACATCTCTAAGACAAGACCATAGGCTTCTGCAGCTTTGTAAAAAAGATAGAAATGCTAGCTGCAGTGATCTGCTCAGGGAACTGAAGTCTTCCTGTGATAATATTAACATAACTGAGCGAACTGTGTGCAACCGTTTAAATAAAGCAGGCCTAGATTCCTATTTTGCAATCCGCAAACATCTCTTAAATGAGAAACACAAAAAACTACTTTAGTTTTGCAAGGAATGTTTAGGGCGATTTAAAGAAGCTCGGGAGAGAGTATTTTTTCAGATTTTTCAGATGAGTGCCGCTTTGAATTATTTCCTCGACACAAGGTTAGGGTTCACAGGAGAAGAACAGAAAAATTTCTGCCGGCCTTTGTCGACCCTGCAGTCTAACAAGGTGGGGATGCAATCATGATCTGGGGTGCCATCACTTCAGAGTGTCCTAGAGACTGTAAGGTTGTGAATGGTGCTATGAATAGTGACAAATATTGTGAAACTATGATTCCTTCAGTATATAGGTTTCTTGAGTAAAATTACATCTACCAGCAGGACAATGCCCCATGCCAATGGTCCAAGACAACAAGGACATGGTTTGATACCCTGACCAACACGTAGTCCTGACCTCAACCTAGTTGAAAATTTATGGAACACCATGGCATATCGATTGGCAAAGCAGAACTGAGACTGGCAGTCCAAAAAAAGTGTAGCATTGGACGTTATATGGGAGACGCTAAAACAAAACAAATAGAAGAGACTTACTGCATTCGCCTGTCGACTGGACCTGCGGGGAACAACGGCTCAAAACCTTCGGACGAACTTTCACTGACCTGGGAGAACAAGACACTAAGAGCACGTAATGACTGACAAGTTCAGCCGACGCCCTGGGCTGGCTGCACATGCGCAGTAACGAGTTCCCGTCACGAGAAGGTTCACGAAGCTCAGCATTGCTTGCATAATGTTCCATTTGAGTCCAGAATGCATCCCACCCCTTCTCCTTTCTCCCTCTACTGAGTTTTGTATATTTTCTGTTCTCTGTATCGATAACGACACAATTGGGCCTGTGTCATAGCAGGGGTAACATAAGCTACGGCTTTCCGCGACTAAAATGTAAGATCAAAATTCTGTCTTGGATTAAAAAATCTTTTTTTAAAATACTATGATACCTTTCAAAATTCTTTTTTGGCCATATATTTAAATTATATCTAACTTAATATCTTATGGTTAGGAACGTTTCCTTATATATATATTTTTTTTATTACAAGGTCATGGCGCTTTACCAATAGTAATGTCATTTATATTTCGATAGTTCCGATGGTTATGGTCATAATGTATTTAGGAATATTTAATAACTTTCACGGAAACCATTTTCTTGGTCTTGTCATTAAATTATTATGGATTGATTATGGATCTGATATTAGAATTATAACATGCGCAATGGTTAACTATTTGATATTTAAATATTTATCGTATTGTAATACGCTAATCCTTGAGGGATACTTTTTATTGCAGAGTTAAGATTGTTTGTTGTCATTTGCTAAGCTCTTTTTATTCTGAGCGAATATTTAAAACTAAAAATAAGAATCAAATATTTGATATTAAAAATATAAAATATTTAATAATTTAGTGTTACTAGAAGGGCGCCTCTTTAAGATAGAGTTATGGTTAACTTCATTGAGTTACATTTTTATGTAATACCATGTGACTATGTTTATAAAGTCTCTTATTAGTCTCGCGTACACTATACTCATGTTAAGAAAACAAAGGTTAACTTTTCTATGGAATATTTTTATAGGTTTCGAGTCATAATGTTGTTTACCTATATTATATTGTATACTCTGAATCAAACTGTTACACAATTATTGAGCGTTGCTAATAAATATCGACCTTTCTTGACTTGTTTGATATCTTTCTGATATATGCCCCATCATTCCCAAGGAAAGCCATCAAATATTTTGATTTAGTATGAACTTTAGGAAGGCTGCAGTCTCATGCTGTCTGGTTGAGATAGAGGGTTACATTTATAATATCCACAACTGGTTCGAGGGTTGCGAGTTGTGGGACTGTAATGTTTTGTGTTAAACATTTGCAACCTAGAACTCCTCGGCACTCGCTCTGGGTTAAAACCCCCCCTTTTTTTTATATATATATTATTCTATGTGTTTTGTTGGCATCTGCCCCTTTTGGATGCTACAAAAGTGATGCATGAAGAATGTAGGAAGCTGATCCACTCCATGCCTGACAGGATCAAACCATGCTACAGAGCTAGAGGGGCTCCTCGGCACTCGCTCTGGGTTAAAACCCCCCCCTTTTTTTTATATATATATTATTCTATGTGTTTTGTTGGCAGCTGCCCCTTTTGGATGCTACAAAAGTGATACATGAAGAATGTAGGAAGCTGATCCACTCCATGCCTGACAGGATCAAACCATGCTACAGAGCTAGAGGGGGTCCTATTGCCTACTAAACATGGCAATGTAAACTTTTTTTTTTTAATTTTATGAGTCCTATTAATTACTAAACCATTATAATACAACCCAAACTATTTTTTATGTAATATTCTGAATAAAGAAAAATATTGAAATACTGAAAAAATAGTGTTTTTAATGGGTGGTCTTAAACTTTTCTCCAACACTATACAACATTTAGTTCCTAAAAGACAGTAAAGAATTACTTCAAATAATATTCAATAAAATAATTAAATAGTGTGATAATATCCTTAACTCACCATGTGCCATTTCACTGTGTTCATTCCAAACTGACTATTTCCCACGTCCAGCAACTCATGATTGTGTACATGTGATCATGACCGAATGCCCGAGTTAACTAACCTGGCTAACATTATGTTGTCACTGAGGCCGGTAGGAATGATGTAAGGCGTTTCTGGCGCTGAACTGTTCCGCATAACCTAGATGCCTGTTCTAGGATTTACCACCACCATCTCATCACATATTCTCCTTTCATCAACTATCCCCCTTTCTCCCTGTTTCTGTCTTATATGTAACCCCTACCTCCCCCCTTTCTGAGGAAATATATCAAATAAATACCACCAGGAAGGCAAAGAAAAATTCACTCTTGGTGGGATATTAATCTAAGACACATCTATGTCATTTAAAATGTAAGAACTAAATTTAAATCTCCGATTGTATATATATTTCAAAATTCCTTTTCAGACCTTTTTTTATATAATGATAATAATACTTTATAATTTGGAATATAGCAAATTCAACAATGAAAAGTTATTCATTTAAAGTTATATGTTTGTATAGTAAATTTTGAAAACTTTGCTAGTTAGTCCTTTCAGGAGAGCAATATCAATGTTTATTCAAAGTCCTCTGACTTATGTAAATTAAACTTAAATAACGGAGAGTCTAGTTGGTACAAATAAATATATGATGTTAGGCCTTTCAGTAAATAAGGATAAGAATATTAAGGTATATTCAAAGTCCTTCTGACTAATAAAATTAAACTTAAATAATGGATCTAGATAGTCTAGTTGACTCAAGTTTATAATGTGTTAAATCTTGTGCTACATCATTTTTAGGGAAATTAAGAGATAAATGTTATTGTCTAGTCAAAGTCCTTCCGACTAGTGGAATAGAAATGTAATAATGAGAAGTTGTTGACTCAGAAAATCTTAAATTTAAAATAAACTATTTTATTAGTTTTCTGTGGAATTAAGGGAATGAAATGTTATTGGTTATAGAGAATATTGTAACGTAAAATTTCAAGTTGGTTCCAATGAATTTTGTATTTATATATATATACACTTTTCATGCTTACCTGTTTGTTATCATTTATCATTTTCCATAGAAAAGGAATTTATCTTTACTCCCAAAAACAGTTGGCACAATGTGTTCCTAAAAGTTTTTCTTTATCTGTACTCTCTTATTTATTATTTGTGTTTGATTAAGGCAACAATGCCGAAATATTATTATATTTGTGTTGAAATGTGTGTGTGACTATTTCTACTACAGGGAAAGGAAGAAGATGTCACCTTTGTGCATTGGATTCTTCCCATATTTTCCCTCTTTCCCTAGGTGGGATTTCTTCACCAAATTAAATCTTAGTAGTTTATTTTTCCTCTTTATTTAGTTTTATCAACTTCCTTAATTGTAAAATTATCCTTTTACTAGAAATAAAACAAATATTTATCTATTGACTTCCTGCTTGTTGACTTCCACTTTATTTCAACCAAGCCAAGTTTATATACCTTTCTGGGAATATTTTTTGGCGATTTGATGGTTTATCATTTTTATGTCTATCCTTTTTTAGTTTCCCATAAGGATGAAGAATGGATTACTTGGAAACATGAGGGGATATATTATCCAATATGTTCATTTTTAATAATCCTATTAGCTCACTTTGTATTCATTCTCCCCTTATTTTGTAAATGTGTATGCCTGCCTTTGTCCTGGAGCTCTAACTTCTCTTGAATCTTCCTCTTATGGTTAAGACATTTATTTGCTTGTTGACTTTGCAAAAATACTCCTCTCCTGCCCACAGCCATGCATTACTTCCTCTCTTACTAAAAAAAGTTGTCCCGCTTGCTGACATTTATATTCTCAACACAATACCCCTCCTTACCCCATTCTTTCTCATACCCTCGCTAAACAATGGAGTCTGTGTTTACTTAGAATACACTAGCAGCCACCCAAACATCCTCCTAGAAACCAAATAAAGAATAGGGTGTTTTGCCAAAGCTTTACAAAGATGAGTCACCCGAATCTAACCATCCAACCACTAACATGCAATTCAAAATTTTGGTGATAATAATCAGTAGGCAAATTCTGGCTAAACCGATTGTACAATAATTGGTTGATCGAATTAGTGATCAAATTGATCCGGCCTTACAAAGTCCATTATAGTAAAAAGAGTCTCCAAAATATTGTAAACCATTATGTGTTAAAAATATAGTATTTCTACTACTACTTCTGGAGAAAAATGCTATAATAGCATTGAAGTGTGTGTAAATGTGTGCTAGTGTTTTTACTTTTATTTATGCTTATTATATTCCTACTATTATATCATTTTATTTATTACAAAAAATATAGAAAAGAACATCAACCAATTTATAGTCTGGTTGGTATTATCAATTTCTGAGAGAGTTCAGGTGTCATTTTCTTATAGTCATGAAAATGTTATGCGAACCATGGCTTGCCTAATGTATGTTACCCACGTAATGCATTTTACATTTGTCATATCCAAGGGGTTCATTAAACACCCTTTTGCTATTCTTGAGGGTTGGTGCCGCAGCCATTACATAGGCTGCCATGCAGATTTTGACAAAATGAGGGTAAATCTAATGCTACAAACTAAGCTGACATCTTTGTTTTGGTTTAATTGAAAAACTTTAAGTTAGACAACCATCTAGTGTTTACTCCTCACCCACTATGAACACCCTCCCCCCCCTCCGCCGTATTGCCTTACTCCACTTAATTAAGTATTTTCAGTGAAATCAATTATTTCTTTAAATCCAGTTTAAAAAAGGTAGTGGTAATTGTATTTTAAAAGATGAACCAAATGTTCGCTTAATAGTCATCTATTTCTAAAAACATAAATAAAATTACATTGTGATAAATTATACTTTCTTATTGTTTATTAACCACAAACACTTATATCACTAAGTAGACACTCTACCAAGAGATGCTTGTGGGACGCCGCCAAGGCTAGCTTCACTAGACAAGACTGTACTAGTAAATTGTTTCCTCCTATTGCAGTCTCAAACATACACACATCCACTCACTGCATTATTGTATATGTAGTTGGTTAAATGATAGTGAGGGGGAGGGAACAGTCTACTAGCACAGTCTCATCAAGTTTGATTTGCCTTGGCAACAACCCACAAGCCCTCTTCCCCCAAAAGAGTCTAGATATCTGAGAATTCATTTTTATGTTGTAGGGTGATGCAATACTCCTTTTAAAAAGAAGACTTCAGACATATAATTATGAAGTTAACCATAGTCACCTGTGAGAGGTGCCCCATGAAACACTATCAGCACCCCATCCTTGGAAATGGACTCTCGTACTGGAAAGCCAGAAGCTAGGGATGCCGTCATGGCCGCTTGTATGGGGTCATACCTCAAGTTTCTCCACTCAGGGGAACTGTGTATCTCGTCTATATGTTCTGCAACATATTTTTTATAAATTAATTAACAAACCTATGATGATGGCTGTGGATATGGGAAATGTATGATTGGTATTGAGAGCATATGTCCAAAACAGGCACTACCTAATATTTGGCTTTTCATTATATTATTGAAATATCAATAATACAACACAATATTACTCAGCGTTGTAACATAGTCCTCTGGGGCCCCAGGGCAGATCATGGAAGTGTGGCCCCCTGTAAAAATATATTTTATTTAGGGGTAGCACTCAGCAGTACCTTAAACATTAGTTTCCTACACAGAAAAATATATTGTTAAATCTATGATCCGGGTTGTACGATCTAGATCGTTAATTAGTAGATCATTAATTTTATGATACAGATCATAAAACTAATCATAGGGTTTATGATCGGGATTGTTAAATATGTTTATGATCTAGACTTGAGCGATTTAAATTTAAGATCACAGATCATCCAAATAACGATATAGATAGTTATTCTAATGACCTATTTTTCTCAGTTCATGCTGCATGAATTATGATAAATTTGAGTACCTGTATTATATTATAGTTATAAGAATATTGCGAGGCATTAAACTCAAAATGATTTTTTTTAATTACTTTTTTTAAAGTAGGTATTCTAATCAATTCTTTAGTTGACTAAAATTTGTACCTTTTCTTCCTTGTTTTTACTGATGTAAAAAAATTAATAAAAAAGCATATAGTGTCTTTCTAAAATCTATTTTTTGAGCTCTTTCATTTTCAATGGATATCAAAACCAAACCACTTAGTCGCGCCTGTCCCATAGAGCTACACAGGTAGTTTTTGATCGTCTTTAATTTCGAGAATGATCGTTCCTCCTTGGTTACAGTCACTGGAACTGTTAAATACATGATACATGCTGTGCATACAACAGGATAGCTTGAAGATAGTGAAGCATGGTCGATTATTAACAAATCAGCCAATTGTTTAATATTCTTCATATTTCAATCTTATCTTCAAACAATGTTCTAATGGAAAGCACTTGAGATGGAAATAATGGAGATATATCTTCAGAAAATTTTTCACAAAAATCTTCTTCTTTCTTCCGAATTTCTGTTTCTGTGGACTTTGACCAAAATCATGCTTCTAAGCCTTCGTATGTTTCTATAATAGTCTTCATACCTTGGAAATGTTTCTTGAGCTGTGATGAAAGAGTATCTTTCATTGGATAAAATACAGTAGCACGAAAATGGTGCTCTGGATCACACAATTTTGCATCTTGAGAAAATTCATCGAAGTAAGTTTTAACTTTTCAAATTCTTTTATCAATAAATTGGCTTGAAATTCCCTATTTTGCAATTATTTCCGGGGCTTCCATCAATAATTCTTCAAATCTACCCCTCATGTCAGTAATTTCAAAAAATGTGTTTTGTAAAAGATTATAGGCAGTAATTAAGTCAGTTTTCTCTGACTACAGCGACTTGGACGAAATATTTATTACCTGCAAGATTTTGGACTGACAAACCTGTAGAAAGCAAAGTCAAAGTGATTTAATTTTTTCATTAGACCCATAGCCTGATTCCTCTCATTCAATTTTTTACTTATTAGAATTATGCAACTGAGAGACTTTATCACATCGTAAAAGCTTTCTTTTAATACAGAAACTGCATCATGCCTTCCAGCCCACTGCTTTGGATTTAAAATCTTTTCATTATTGCTAATCGTGAAAGATTGTGTATTAAATAACGTAACAGCGGAAGGTGCTAAGCAGACCATTTTGGTGCCAAGCATAGTATAATAATGCCTCAGTTGGCAACGATGGAGATTGTCATAGTCACATTCACACGAGTTCATCCAGTGGTGGTGAATCGTCCTCTCCTAGATTGGCTAGTACTATCTCTATCTCCCTCTGGCACCATTGAAAAAGAGAGCGAGATAACTATAAATCTGGCTGGCTGTACAACCATGATCGGTGATTTGTGATCACACTCAGACACACTGAATTGATTAAGCATATCTGTATTTTTTAATGTCACATGTAAAATAAAAACAGACATACATACTCAATTCAGTAAAGGGATAAACTTCCGCCAAAAATAGTGGTATAAATCTGACTTGTATAAAATACATTATCTTTCAGGTCTTAAGTGGTCGGGGGCCCCAGGGCACTGCCCCGGTCACCTCAGTCTAGTTATGGCACTGATATTAATGATTCTCCAGATATTTGTTTAAACGTAGTAACTAGACTTGTATTACATAATTTTATGCATGTACTCTGAGAGCCTAGGGCCATGGCATCTACAGATATTAACGATCTATTAACAGGCATGCTTCACTAAAAATGTTTAATATATATTTGACAACAATATCGTGATGAAAAAATAGTTCAATTAGTTTTGTGCCACTATAAATTATAGCCAAAACCCCGGACAGTTAAAGTGATGAGATTTATGAGTTATTTTAAAAATGTCTGCCCAACTGGGGCATTTTCATGTAAGGAATATAGTAGAAATTTAATTAAATTTAATATGCCTCCACAACATGGAGCATGAGCTAGTTTCATATTCGAAGTATTATGTTTATAGTGTACTGTGGCCACAAATAATATAGCCCCAGACCTCCGCCGCCTTAAAAGAATGAACAGTACTTACCCTATTTTACCAGCAAATCAGCGCCATAACTATGGATACTCCACGTATATTGTCACAGAACACTGCTTATAGGCTGAATTCATCAAGAAAACAAGAACTAGGTCACTGAGTGGCATGTAAACCCTGTGCGCTAGTACGGTATCCCCCAAGCTCAAGATGCTGCGCAGGTGTCACACTTGGGGAAAAGAACGAGAAGTGCAATCACGTATGTCTCCCTTATCCTCACGATGCTGTGTGCAGGTGTCGGTGAGAGGGCCATTTTTGACTTGCTGTGAATACCTTCATTGGTCATTTGATTTTTTCCCTACCTATTTTCCCCACTGTTAAAAACGCGGCATAAGCTAGTAACCAGAAAGGAACTTCCCTCTTTTGATGATGATAGGAACTAGGAACTTACCACCATGTAAGTGGTCGCAAATTTGGAGAAGTTTTTTTTATGGAAAACTAGGCAACTTAAATTCAGTCAAAAACATGTAGGGCTTAAACTTTGTTATTCTTTTGATGTATTTATTTATTTTTTAAATTTAATTTCTATTAGGCTCATCTTGATATTGTATTGTAATTCCTTATGAGACTTAACCTATTGCCTGAAAAAAATAGGCCCTTCAGGCCATTATTGATTTCATGTTATTCGTATGCATTCGAGTTTAGAAAACCCCTATCTACCTCAATGTGTATTGCTGAATTATCTGTTTTACTATTTGTTCAGATAGCTAGATCTGGATACTTGGGCTGAGCTTTTTGAGTGTAGGTAAAGTTCCCTGTTGATCTGCCTTTTTTTATTTGTTACCTTGCAACCTTTTTACTATTACTGGTTTTTTGAGCATGCATGGCGTGCTTGTAAAGTTACCTAAGAGTCTAGTGAGAACGGTTAAATAGCCCTAACCCGGGACAGTAAAAGTGATGTTAATTTTCATATCATCTTATTTGGCGCCCTAAGTTGGGTGTATTGGTACAGTATTTTTAATATCATGTCGTTTGGTGCTCAACATGAAGCATGAGATAGTTTTATATTCGGAGTATTATGTTTATAGACAGAGCCCGAGACAGTAAAAGTGATGTTATTTTTAATTTCATTTCAAATGGAAATTCATGTTACCGCAATGATGCATAATTCATAAATTTAACAAAGTGGTTATATTAAGTGATTCAGGATCAGCATTACAAGCTATAACAGCACTCTACCCATATGCCAATACAATAAAATAAATATAAAGTAGTAATACATTGAATTTACTACAAAACCTGGGAAAACAAATAACCTTTCAATTGATATCATCTCATGTTAATATTGAAGGGAATGAATAGTCTGATATCCTAACAAAGAAAGGTACCTAAATTAAACAATTGATAACCAAAAACATGACATATTAGTCTTCCACATTGCGGATCAAAGATAAATTTAAGACTAAAAGATAAACAAGTTGTTAAAATGAAAGCTTTTAGACTAGCGGTGTGCCGGTAAATATGTAGACCTTGCCATTCTGTTTGTTTTTTAATAAATATTATTGTGTTTGTTATTGCTGTTCTGAAGAGTTTTAGCAATAATTTAAAGAACCTCACCGTGTAGCAATGCCTCTATTTCCTCAGGTTCCTTGTTCTGCAGTGGATCAATGGGAACACTGAGAGCTGCCTTGGCAGTGTCGGCTGTAACCGTAGTACTATGTCTAGAGAATGTAGAATGAAGACGAGGAGTGATCTTTTTCCGTGGTTTCTTCTCTTCTATGACTGCTGAAGACACAAAAAACAGGTGGACAATGTTTTTTATATGGTATAATATACCAGAATAATCCTACTTTTTTTTTTTTATCTTTGAATCATTCAAAATTATAACAGATTAAGCTTTCAAAGTCAACAACCTAGTTCAAGAGTGCATTACACCCATCCACTTAGTGGTTTAGGACTTCGTTTTCTAGGCGTTTAGTGGTGAGGTGCTAAAGGGAAATATTTGGCAAAAAAATATAATACCTTCATTGGCCATCTTAGAATGATCCTCAATATCTTTGTAGAGTTGTAGAAGCAGCTTGACTCTGACCTCATCTATGAGGGTCTGATAGAAGTCAAATAGTTCACTTGGGAGCTTGTCCCCAGGTGACCTGTCTGGAAGCAACAACTCCTCTGTCTTGTAAAAGTGAGAAACAACTCGCAATACTCGCTCCTCCTCAGACAGTTGGCTGCACAAACAATGAAGCAAGTATGACAAATATGTGGGTTCACATTACTCAGATTTAAAAGTCGATTTTTTTTAGGTTTACAACATAACATGCCAAGAATCGACCTACTTTAAATTGGCTGTTTTCATAAATATCCTAATATTTAAATATGTAACTATTATTACAATGATTATAAGGAAGTATAATATGAAATCAAATAAAGCCCAATCTAAATAATTGGTAAAGTTTGAGAATTGGAAGTATAAGAACCTAGATTACCATTGTGGACACACACACATATGCACACATGCATGCACACCCACCCACCCACCCACCCTCCACACACACACACACACACACACACACACACACACACACACACACACACACACACACACAATATCTTGGAGACTTAGTTATGTAGATATATTATTTTGTTAGATTGAATTGTACAAGTGTTCAACAATGAGCTGGCCATATGTACAAGTGTGTTAGAGTATAGTTATAAGTTGGGTCTGGAGGTACATTCAAGATGTTTTAGTGTTGACAAATTATTTAGATTTCCAATTTGTAGAAGATTGTTTAATTTGTGGTGTCCAAAGTAAAAGGGGGTGAATAATGTGTTCATACTTTCTTTACTAAAGTATTGTGGTTTGTGCAAGTTCTATTTGTTTCCAAACAGGTGTTGTATGGTAGCCTCTAATGACAAAAGTTTGTTTTAATACTCTTTACAATGCTAATGCCTAATCAGAAAATACACTCTGATTGTCAGTCAGAATAGAAGGGATTTCTTTGGAGCCTAAGGGTGGCACCTGTCACTAATCAGATATACTGTTGCTGGTTGGCTCCTCTAGTAGGTATGTCAACTGTTGTTATAGTATGTCAATTTTGAAGGCTGAGAGAATCGTGTAAGATGGGGAGATTTTGGGTAGCTCTGTTGTTGATGAAAGTGGGTGGAGAAAAGTATTTAGATTCCAGATAAATGTTTTTCATTTATGTGATGTGTTGGTCAAGATCATGGTTATCATCAATGTATTTGAACCACCAGAGTAGTTGATGAGTTTGTCAGTCCAAGAACTTCTTCTCCATCTTCTGCATGTATGCATATGAAGGGGTATTATGTTTTCCTGTTGCCATACCCCTGATCTTAAGGAAGAATTGGTCTTGAAACTTGAAGCATTTTATCTCAAAGATAAATATGCCAAGTTTCACTATGAATGTGATGATGTTGTGTTGATATTTTGATAAACTATTATTCAGGTTAATTTTTTAATTTATAATGCTGTGACACATTTGGCAACCAATTAGTGTTAATAGGCAGGAAATTATGAATACATCATATGTGTTGAATATTAATGTATACTGATGTGACACCTATAGCAAACTGAAACAAAGTAAAAATCAATCAGCTGTTGACAGTCAACCTTACAGTTCAACATAGAACATCAGTCTACCCTTTTGACCTGAATAAACAGTCTATGACAGTAAAAGCTTGTTCTTTAAAATGTGTTTGTGTGTTTCTACTCCAGTGTCATTAAGGTAAGAGTGCTGGATATCCCTCCTAATTTAAACCATTATAACATTAATAATAGTGGACAAAACCTGGGTCAGACCCATCTCCCAATTGAAGCAAAATAAAAGTTTTAAAAGGTTCACACCCAATTATTTATTTAACAAACACCCTTAGTCCCCTTGAAATAAGGACAAACCTGTCAAAGTCAGGAAACAGGAACTCAATGGGAAATGTGCATGGGTTTTCGATGGTAAAAAAGGCTTCATAGTCTTGTGGGAATGGAAGGACAGGATCGAAATATATGTCAGTGTCACTGATGTTTAACACTGGCTCTTGAGCTTCCCCTTGCAGCAACACAGTTACTCTGTCATTGTTTTGAAACAAGTTGAAAATGAGCTCAGCCTCATGGTATCCCTTAAACATATTCATGGAACATTATATAAGTGTTAGCATATTTATTTAAATTCAATTAAGTGAAAAATTACAACCCAGACAAAGGAATAGTACCTGTGACCTTGGGTTCGACTCACTTTTCCTGGTTGTCATTCCTCACTTGATTAAACTTGATCTAGCATCAGGACTGATCCTGTGAACAGCCATCATGCAGCTGTTTGTAATTTTTATGAATAAATGAACTGTTTCACTTCTGTATGTCTTAATTTTTGTTTTTACATAACCTTTTTGCATTGTTATTGCTGTTATGCATATTTTAAAACCTTTCTTTCCTTTTTAATTAGCCTGTGTTAGACAACGTGTAACGTTCTGGATTTACGTTACCGCGATGGGCGCCTATTGAAAAATTATGATTAATACACTTTTCATTTTGACATGTTTTTTTATTGCTGAATCAGTTTAATTAATGCGAAAATAGATCATGTTGAACTATACGCGGGCTAGCGCGGACAGGTGTTGCTAGACGCCAAACTCCCTACTGAACACTCCCAACTCCCAACTGACCACTAACTTTATGTTGCACCATCCTTTGTATATATTCCTCGGTCATGGAAGCTTCGAGAAGGTTTAGTTTAGAAAAACAAAATACAAGACAAAAACATCTCTGTGCTACTCGAAGCTTCGAGAGCCGGAAAAAGACTCAAGTTACATTTTAAAATCTCTCTTCGAACCATCGAGAAGAGGAAGTTATTATTTGAAAAATATATATTGTCAAACTGACTTGGCTGGTGTCACGTGCGTGACGTCACTGTTCAGTGGCTTTTGCCTTCTTAGAAGAAGAAGTGCTTTAGGCGCCATTTAATATACTACATAATTTAAATGAAATAAGATATGTTTATAAAATTAGGACGATATTCTTGTCAATGCTTTCACATACTTTTCAGGGGCAAATCAATTACATTACAATACCCCCCAAAGTGTATCTGAAAGTAGAGACCTAGTCGTATACTTTTTGATACGCTTTGCTAAAAAAAAAAAAAAGACGAGAAAAGACGACATGATCATTTTTCGCACACCCTGTATAAAATTTCACAAATAACAATATTTTGAAACATCCTGTATAACATTTCACAAATTAGATAAATTCCAATAATTTGGAACACACTGTATAATGTTGTTCTTGAATGATAATATTTGAAGTGGTGTTCTCCGACTGTAAGTTTACATGAATTATATATATATTGAAGTTATATAAAGCAAACATTAAAATATAAAATGTTAATCAAAAAGTTGAAATTAGATAAATCAAATATCAAGATATAAAATTGTTAAGTATAATTACAATTAATTGAAATAAAATAATCTAAGTTTATTATATGAAAATTTGGATTTAATATAAAGATTTGAATTTAATTATTACTAATCAAAGTTTTTTATTTTTTATTTAAAAAAAAAACAAAATTCGTTGCTATAACGTCCTTAAGATTGATTAAAATACATTAAACTTTTTAATAAAAAATGGAATATAATTGTCACTAATCAAAGTGTCTTTTAATCATTTATTGGTTTAAACACTTCGTTGCACTTTTTATTCATTTCAATGATCCTTCACGGATCCACTTTTAATTATTAGTATTATTATGATGATCCTTCACGGATCCACTTTTACTATTATTATAATAACATACTTAACAAACACTCTTAATGCTACACATACCCTTAAAAAGCCTGACTGCCAAATTCGCTATATGAGCCACTATTATACTCTTAAAAGCCTGACGGCCAAATTCGCTATATGAGCCATCACTTAAAATACATTTACTGAATAATTAGCTTAAAAACACAAAAAAGAATTTACAAAATAAACCCAATTACTTAAAAAATATATATAATTACATTGTTTCGGACAGAGAAAGGATAATAACAGAACATCTGAATCACCTTACCAAAATCTTTATTTATGAGAATACCTAGTCTTAAAACAAATTTAAAATACTTGAAATATATAGACGATAATCTTGGAATCATAAAGCACGTTAGAAATCAGTATGAAATTATCTATTACACCATTATAAAATATTGAAAATTATTTTCCCCCTTCTTAATTGAATAATTAAATTCACATTAGTGAAAAAAAAATCTTTACCTGCATCTTTCTGTTGATTACAATCTTTTGACTATTGCCTGTTAGCCTTAGGCATTTAAAAAATAAAATTATAATAAAATCTTTTATAGTAGCCTAATTAGGTCTAACACCCTAATTAGCTCTCATCCTTGTTAATACATTAGCATTATTACATCACGTAATCACAGAATACCCTTTTAAACTTCTTCATAATCTCCTCAATATCTTTAAACTTTAATCCAGAATTAACCATTGGATATTTATCGCATATTATTTAGTGGAAATCTTAGGTCTCTGCCTCATTTATTATAACTGACTTTTTGCTGCGTTGTGCTAGCTCTATGTTTGTGAATACCTGCTACCTGAAATTTGGTGATCCCTTTGACTCACCACTTATAAAAAAAATGAAATTATTCATCATGGCTTATTACATCTAAGTCCATGGCTTAATACACCTCAACTTCCTCACTCAATTCTCCTCAACGCTGCTAGATGCCCTCGGGCCATCCTTAAACTCATAACGACGATTAATTAATCTAGATCATGGCTTGCCCATAGCTAAGACCATATCTGAAAAAACCTCAACTCCACTTTCTCAACCTATATACCTCAATGAAAAGACCTCAACTCCACTATCTGAAAAAAATGCTTTTAAACAAGACTACTCGCCTCTTATTTCCACTCACCTTAACATACTGTAATAAGCACTCAAGTGCATATCTAAATTAATTTCTCTAGATATCTTAGATCATACTCTTCAGCTTATCAGCCTACTCTGTGATTTATTTAATATCTGAATCAAAATCGTTGAATTTATTGCCATTTAATTAATTGAATTAAAATAACCCCCCACATAAATATTAAAATCCTTATCTTGATTATAAAAAAATGCATCATTGATGAAATAATATATTTATTCAGATTTCCAAGATCGTCTATTAATTAATAAAACTTCCTAACTTTCCTCTTAAATTGAAATTATAAATTTTTTAAACTCAAAATTGCCCTGTTAGCCTAATTTTTATTCAAATTATTACCTAAACAATAGTTTACAATTAACAAAAATTATGACCTACTCTTAGAATATACTTAGATTCTAATCTCTCCTCGCGTGATTACAGGCTTTCACGCACCTCCAGCTGACAAACTTATCCAAGCCCTCACCTAACCTTCTATCCGATGTTATCCCTTGCATGCTTCTAAGGGTCCATGCCTCCTCCTTATCTGTTCTCCTATTTTGATTTATACAACTTTCTAAAATTATGCTAAGTCCAAATGTTATTAATCTAAATTGATAAGAATTTATATTTTTATACTTATAGATTTTATACTTAATGTACCGGGTTTGACTCTAAGTCAAAGAAATATTATTATTTCTTCAAGTAACTGTCATTGTACTACTTCCTCTCTTCTTTTGTGCAATATATGTTTATCTTTATCTTGTTTTGGAGGTAGAAAAATAAAAGATTTCGACAATTTGTTTTAAGGCGTACATTTTAACAATAAAAACCTTTTACCTTTTAAAAAAAAAAGATTAGGGTCGCTTCTCCGTAGTTCTGGTCAATAATGGTTTCTTTAAATTTCTATTTATGTGTAAAATTTATGCTTTTAACATCTTACTACGTTTAAATAATTATAGTTATCCTTGTCTGTGTGTGTCGTCTTAGCTTTGCGATGTAGGAATGACAATAGATGACCACCAGTATTAAGTGCGACGTAGGAATGAATGTATAGAATTTGTTTTACAACCCTCTCAATTTTTACAAAAGAAGGATTCACTTCCTTTTCAGAAACTAAAAGATTAGTCTCACTTTTCATGTTTGGTCGTTTATGGTTTCTTTACAATTTCATTTTGAGGTGTGTCACCCTCCTTACTTACTTCAAAATAACACGCAGTTGCCACAGAAAGTGGTGACTCTTTCAACATGTATTTTTTCTAGTTATTGTGCTACAGGTCCAGGTTCGAACTCTTGCATAGTCATTTTACTATTTAATCATGTAAATAAAATCCTGTTCCTATCCTTTATAATTAATGTAGCTGAAAAAATGTTTAGATATCTGTCTTGCTATAATAGGGTCTTAATTCTGTAACATTAAAAACACCTCTAATCTTAAGAGTCTCAGGGTCTTGAATTAAGTATACATTTTGACCTATTTGATATTTTACCTAATATGGTCCTTCATATAGTAAAAAGAACTTTTTTTACTTCCTTATTCAAAGCTGATGATAATTGATGATTTTTTACAAGAACTAACTGGCCATTTACGTATTCAATAGGTTTAAGAATCTTTTTATCATGATACCGGGTTCGTTTCTCTGCTGTATCTTTTAATCTTTTTACTGCTAGATGTAATTTAGTTTGGTGATCTATTTCTAACCTTGCTTGTTGCTACTTATAATTGTTTACTTTACAATTTCTACAAATACGCACAACCTTCTCTTGCACAGGAAATATTACTTCTATTTCACTGAATTTGTACCTTTTAAATTTACTTAAATTTCTATTTTAAACTTTTCTTACTACGACTAAATGATTATAGTTACCCTTATTTTAATTATTTAAAATTTAAATCTTTAGTTAAACTGCTAATTTTTTACATTTATATAATCCGAAATTTAAAGTTTATTTAATTGCCTCCTGGATCAAATATTTTTTGTGAGTCGTACTCATTTAAATTTGATGTCCCTGAAAATGGTGGTACATAATTAAAATTTGGAGGGTAATGTACTTGATTGGTTGTTAATCTGGGGTTACCTGTATTATTATTTCTAGTAGTTTGTCGATCACTCGAATTTATTTGCCTCGAAGGTCCTTGGTTCCTATCCTGTCGATATTCTATTCTAGGATGTGGATATTTTCTATTTTGCTCTGGTATTGGATAATTATTTTGATATCTCTGCCTATCTTGTCCATTATTAATTTCTTTGAATTGAGGGTTTGTTGATTGCCTATGCCTATCAATATTATATTTGTTTGTCTGATTATTGATTTCTTTGTTTCTTTGATATCTATCATCAAATGCCATTAATACTCTCTCTACTTCTTTGATGTTCTGTTTATTTATGCTAATGAGAACGTCTTGTACTGGAGTTGGAAAATGATTCATTAGAAGACCTATCAATCTATCCTCTGCTACTGGGTATCGCAAATATTTCGCTTGTGTCACAAATTTATTGAAATATTCACTCATAGTACCATCCTTGTCGTTATATTTTCCATTAAAAATTAATTGTAGAAAATCATCCTGCATATTTTGAGACCAATATTTTTCCAAAAATATTTCCCTAGCCTGCTCGTATGTCTCCCATTCACTCTCTATACTATCTGTCCAGGATTTCGCCTCATCTTCTAGGCCTGATAAAAATATCTCTATTTTGACTTTTTCATTTATTCTTTCTCCTTTAAATACTCTTTCTACTTTATTTATATATTGTCTTGCTGAAATGTTTCCTCTCTTTCCTTTAAATTTTGGAATAAGTGCTAATGACGTTTCTCTTAGTCCCTTAGCAAATAAGTTGGTAGTATCGTGTAAGTTACTAGATTCCCCTAGATTTGTTTGATTTTCAACCACAAAATCGGTAAGTTTTTTATCTAGTTTTTCTACTGCCTTATTAACGATCCCATCTATCTGTTCTTTAATTAAAATTTTATTCGTGTCTTGCTGAGAATCAAGTACTGATTTTACCTCATTTATTTCCTTTTCATAGTGTTCTACCTGAAGGTCCAGATTCCCAACTTTAAATTCTACTTCCTTTAACCCTTTAACTGAATCTAGTTCTATTGTTTCTATTTTATTTTTATTAGCTGAAATCTGTTCCATTAACTTGAACTGTCCTTTCCTTAAGTTTTCATGCTTTTCAATCAAAATCTGTTTTACTTTTTCCTGTTCTATCACTTTTGTGTCTACCTCATTTAACTGTACTGCTAAGTTTTGATGAACCGTCTCTAATTGGTCTATTTTTTGTTCTACATAACCAAATCTCTGATCACAAACCTCTTTACTTAACTCTATTTTAGCACTTAATTCTTTATTAATTTGTTCAAGTTTCATCTGATTTGTATCTATTTTCTGATTAATTGCCTGGGTGTTTGCATATATTATTTGATTAATTTCTTGGCTACTTTTTTCTATTTTCTGATTAGTTGCTTCTATTATTTCATGTTTAGTTTCCTGGCTACTTTTATCTATTTTCTGATTAGTTTCCTCCCTACTCGCTACCAATTGCTGTAACATTTTCATAATTTGATTTAAATCTACTACAGGTTGCTCCATTTTTTGTTCCCTATTCTTTTCTCTTTCTTCCTCATCTACTATAACATTTCTTTCTTTTTCTGTCATATCTCCTTCTCTCTCTCCCTCTGCAAATGACTCTTCATTGTCCTGTTCACTTTCCCTTATTTCCTCATCTGATTGTTCTAGACCTAACTGATTCCTAGGTCTATTTTCATTTTCTACCTCTTCAGAATAGCTACTAGCGTCACTATTATCATTTGAATCTGCCATTTTTTAATTATTGTTCCCTTTATTTAAATCACAAAAAATTTATACTGTTCCACCCCCAAAATGCACAAATGACATAAATATATTTTTCACTATTTAATTTAAGTTTCTGTTGACTTATCTGTGATATCTTCTTTATACTCGTCTCCACCCCCAGTCTTCTTTGGTGATGGTTGATGGTACGCTGCTTCCTGTTTATCTTGGTCCTCGGCGTTGTCCTCTGCTGCTTACCTCGGTTCTCGGCGCTGCTTCCTGCTTATCTCGGTCTTCGGCGTTGTCCTCTGCTGCTTACCTCGGGGAGGTATCTTGTGCTGCCTCCATCGGTCCTCGGCGTTGCTCTGCTGCTATTGTCGGTGATTCACCTCTAATTACCTCGGGGAGGTATTTCGTGGCTATCTCGGGGAGGTAATTCGTGCTGTATCTCGGGGAGGTAATTCGTGCTGTATCTTGTGCTGTATCTCGGGGAGTTATCTTGTGCTGTATCTTGGGGAGATAATTCTTGCTGTATCTCGGGGAGGTATCTCGTGGAGGTAATTCGTGCCCCTAAGTTGGGAAGCCAATTGTAACGTTCTGGATTTACGTTACCGCGATGGGCGCCTATTGAAAAATTATGATTAATACACTTTTCATTTTGACATGTTTTTTTATTGCTGAATCAGTTTAATTAATGCGAAAATAGATCATGTTGAACTATACGCGGGCTAGCGCGGACAGGTGTTGCTAGACGCCAAACTCCCTACTGAACACTCCCAACTCCCAACTGACCACTAACTTTATGTTGCACCATCCTTTGTATATATTCCTCGGTCATGGAAGCTTCGAGAAGGTTTAGTTTAGAAAAACAAAATACAAGACAAAAACATCTCTGTGCTACTCGAAGCTTCGAGAGCCGGAAAAAGACTCAAGTTACATTTTAAAATCTCTCTTCGAACCATCGAGAAGAGGAAGTTATTATTTGAAAAATATATATTGTCAAACTGACTTGGCTGGTGTCACGTGCGTGACGTCACTGTTCAGTGGCTTTTGCCTTCTTAGAAGAAGAAGTGCTTTAGGCGCCATTTAATATACTACATAATTTAAATGAAATAAGATATGTTTATAAAATTAGGACGATATTCTTGTCAATGCTTTCACATACTTTTCAGGGGCAAATCAATTACATTACAAACGGTAGCTATTTTTAAACTCTTAACATAGTGAAGTATTAACATTGCCATTAACTTCCAGATTCATTTATATTTTTCTAAGGAAAAAACAGATACCCGGTACATGTAAGATAAATTATTAATTTATGCTTTGATGTGCTGATGCATAGTTTAGCTTTAGCTATTCCCATGCATTCAATATACATACAGATCTAATTATATTGGGATAGCTAAATAGGTAAAATTTTACAACTATTTTGAATTTAATTGAAAAGATGTATCCAATGATGGTTGTATTCGTAACTAATGTCCCTTTTTGTTTTAGTAAAAGACAAACATTAAATTGGTGTGCAAAAAAAAATAATTCCCAGGCATGTAAAATTGTCTGAGTTTTTCTTACCCCTTCTAAGTACACACTTAGGTCCTACACATTCTCTCCCTAATAAATATATTAAATTATAAGTAAAACTTGAAATTTGATGGCCACTTTGTCATAATATGTAATCAATAAGTGTGTGGAAATTGTTTCTCGGTTTTAGATTGCTTCAAAGAGTGTGGTTTTTAACTGAACCAGAAGGCAGAAGAAGCATAAAATTCACTTCTATAACATAATATAAAAATACACAAACGTCATTTAAAATTAAGGTGTAGGTTGATGGACATTGTTAACAGCATATGGGACTAATGACAAAACATATTAAGCACATTCTAGAGACAATATTATTTCACAAATGTGTTTAAGGTTTGCTATGACTACAAAGTTATTTATTACAGGCCGTAATCTTTTGTTTACATTCATTTTAATGTTGTGATTTCAAATCAAATTTAAAATATGGTAAGTTAGTAAAATAAACATTATTTGAATAAGGAAATTTATTTTTAATAATGTTGAAAAATTTGATAAACGAAACAGCACAACTTAAAATGTGCATTGCACTATTTTTTAGAAGATAGATTTTATCATAAGATTTAGTATTATTTAAATTAAAACTAAATACTTTGATAGTGATTGATTTAAGCCTATTCTTTCTCATTCATCTTTATTATCAATCACTATTTAAATCTTTAGTTTTAATTATTATACACTCCTTACGGAAGATTCTTTTGGAATGTTTTCTAAAATGTTTTAGTATTATTGCTAAATCCATGGGCTTAGTATTAGGAAGGAATTCCCAAAGAAAGGAATCTACTATGGCATTGAGAGAAGATTGAAAAACCACAATAGTAAATCACATAATGGTAATCCACTTCCTAGTGTACCAGGCTGGTATTTGAACTCTGACTGGTGACAAAATGACCAGAGTTGTGGGAATTATTCTAATTTTAAAAAGTGCAGATGTACACACCCTTTTGATTAATGGGTCCTACATTTACTGGCCTTGAAAGTGATCGTGGAGGCAGTTTGTCAGACTTGGGTAGGACTCCCAAAGTCCCTCTTTTTTGTTAACTTTAACTGGTTATTTTCTTGAGATAATACAGCATAATAAGCAAAGTCTTAAGTGTACGATTATTAAAGTTCCCAAAATGATTCTCAAATCAATAAAAAGTTGAATAGAATAATAAATATGCCTGAAAATTTGTTTTGGACAGAACTTACAAGCTTGTCTGGTTGATAAAATATATCAAATATTTCCTTTTCATTGGGTTTGATGATGCCCATGGTTTTGTGATTGAAAACTCTGGTTTGATTTTCTCTGTATAACTACTCTCTTTATCAATGCTAAGCTTCATGTATGAGGTTTTTCTTTTCTTTTCTTCATATTTAAGATGAGCCTTCCATTTACAAGTCACCAATCCTCTAAACATTTAAGAAATTATACAAAAAATATATTTACAAAATGTTATTACAATGGGTTATTAATCGAGGTCTAAAGAATGTTTAGAATTTTAAAAATATGTAATTCAAATCTGAATTAATGTTATGGAATTTTTAACAATCCCTGAAGCTTTCTATGTCTTCTTCCCTGAGAAAAGAGGTACCATATTTAAACAGCTTAAAACAAAAAATCTAAGAAATCCAAATCTCAAGTCTCAGATTTATTTCTAACCTATAAAAATATTTAAATTACATTTGGAAGCAACTGAAAAACGTGAAAAATTGTTGTATTATAAATTTTACTAAAACTAAAATTAGCTTTGAAAATGTATACAGCCATAACTAGAAACATTTTTCAATTTAATCAAAATGTAGTTGAAAACTGACACATGGACACAGGAGTTTAACCAGGCACCTTTGGCTTACAGTGCCAATACTCTTACCAATAAAGTATTGAGTCCTGTGTCCAGGTGTCATTGTTTAACTATAATTAATTTAATTGAAAGATATGTCCAATTACAGCTGTATCCATAACCAGCAGTACCCAAAGTTAATTTATATCTTAATGTATATGGTCAACCCCATACAATTATATCTTGTATGAGTGGCAGAATAAAGCTAACCCCAAGAAGCTGGTGGCTATGACACAATGATAGTTTTAAGAGCTGATGAATCCAAAACTCCCATCATAAACTCAGCCTTAAACAAGGAGTGAATAATATCCCAGAGTATGAGATAGTTCCTGGATATGATAATGGTAAGAGCATTGATGTGATAAACTAAATGTCCCAGGTTAGATTCCCATGCCCAGGTATAATTTTTCAATCATGTTTGATAAAAGAAAATATCAGTTCACTGCTTTATATAATCATAATATTATTATCTCAATTAAAAACTGACTGATGGATATTCCAAACATAGCTAATAAGAGAGTAAATAAATATTTCCTATAAGTACTCAAACAGTGAACAAATACCCTAAAAATAGTGTCTATCTTACAGGTGGCTAGGGCTAGGAATATCTTACCAAAGGAAGTTAATACTTTAAAATTGGTATATAACTTCATAAAAAAATATGAAAGGATAATTTATTGAACACTCAAAATTTTAAAAATAGAATCTTAGATTATATACAAATATCCCAATTTGTAAACTCTTAGAATTATTGTTTAGAATTCAAGCTTTTATTATAGTTGTTAAGCATAGTTATAGTACTTAACAACTTTAGTAGTACTATGACCATACTTAACAAGTATAGTAGCTTGGATATTTAATCCATCACTTAAATCATACCAATTAATTTAGTACTGTCATCAATACCTATTACAATTTTAAATGGTAATTTCTAGAAAGTAAATAAAAATAAAAATGTTTGTTGATTTAAAAATCATCCCTAATTTATAGCTGCTTTAAAATATCTCATTTTATTTTTGATCATTTTCTATTTTTTTTTAAATGCAAAGTGAACTTACTCATTGCTCAAAATAATTGGAAATAATTTTTTCTGGCCAAATTTGACCATCTGGAAGTACACGGTGTGTGTAGAAACAGTTATGAAGGGCACTGTAACAACAGCTCGTATATTTATGGGAATCAATGCTCCATGAATAACCTGTAACATAATTATATCATACTAACTTCATCAGCAGATGCCACATTGTTGTAGAGATACTTGAGCTACCAATTATTTTTATATGCCAAATATCTTAAGTAAATAAAAATAAAAGAGTGTTTTGTGGATGAGGATGGCCTATATTCAGTCTTGATTGTTATTACATAGGCCTGTTGTTTTGTTTCAAATTTCCTCCCTTTGAAAGGCCTTAATTAGGTTTTAACTATGCTAGGTAGGATGAGGTAAAAACAACTAAACAAACATAACTTAGCATTTCTACCAATGAGCTACTATTTAATAGGCTCTGTACGTGTATATGTGGTGTGTGAATATATCTACTGGGCCAATCAGTCCTTTTGCCAACTAAGTCAATGCCAAGCATTTGTTGCTGATCCTGCCTATCACCGATGTTGATTGTTTGGTTTATATTCTTTACAATATTATAAGGGTAGAATACAAAACAACATACATATAAATGACCTGGTGGTCTGGGGGTAAGGTATCAGACTTCTGTGCCGAGGGTCTGGGGTTCAATCCTTGGTCCCGGCACAGATTAATCTGATTGCCAAACCCTTCCTTCACCTCTAACAAGACGTATATTAATCACAACTTGTGAATGTGAGGAATGCCAGGCCTCCACCATGGTTCGGATCCCACGTTAAACTGTAGGTCCTCCATTTCATCTCACTATCACCCTACCATTACACATTAGGTAAGTGCGTATAACCCGAACAGGTAATAAGACGCTGTGCTTCTGCAGCAAATAATAATAATAATAACTAACAATAACAAACCTATATTTTTGAATAAACACTATTTTTTGTTAGTCAAATTCTTAGAAAAAATATTGATAAACATAATAAAAAAGTTAAATGTCCTGTGGTGACTATTTGAAAATGAGAGAGGGGCTAGTACATATAAGGTAGGTCTCTAACCTTCTTTTATATAAATCTAAAATGCTTAACTGATTGCATTAAATATTAATAATTTATAATAATTATTTCAAAACTAGCACAAATTTATTCAAAGGATAAGATTCTGTTTATTTTTTTCGTCTTTTCTATAAAGAGTAGCTAACAATTATTATTATTATTTATATTTTAAATAATATACTTTAACCAAACAATAGCAATACATTACAAAATAAATATTTAAAGTCATTAAATTTAGTAATCAGTTAATTTCTATAAAATTTATAAAATAAGTAATCTAGGGGAAAAATTATCTGAGCAGTCCAGTACCTACTCAAGAACCGGTGTTGAATTGTTTATGATACTGTCACCATTTAATCTACCCTCCCATTCTTTCACATTTCCTTTTTATTTTATCTGTTGCTTATCCTATAGAAATTTCTCTCACATGCAAGCAAGCCACCAAGTATGATTCACCAGAGACTTTCACATGGCTGATGATTGTGCCATTTAACCAGCTGATGCTCAGATTGTTCAGCATCTCCTAATCCTGATCTTTATTGCTCTTTTTGATTGATTGAGTCATAATTGGATTGATCAAAACATTGGAACCAGTTTGATTATAAATAAGCTACACTTATTTTCCTTTCTCTTTCATAACTAATAATATAATAAGAACTCAATGGGCAAATGTGTGTAAATGAAAAAACATTACTAAGCCATGACAATCAAGCCTGTGCGAATCAAACATTTTTTAATTCAAAATAAAATCAAAATAAAAGCTCATGCTTAAAAAAATGTTTGCGTTTGATCCAAATCAAATTTTATGCTAATTTAAAAAAAAATCTAATCTGATGCTTAAAAAAAAGTTTGTATTAAATATTTAAAAAATAAGTTCAAATCATTATTTTAGGCTTAATTTAAATTGTGTTTTAAATTAAATTTTTTATGAATATTCTATTATGGTAGGTTTTGAATCCAATCCAAATATAAAATGTTTTAAAAATATAATTGAAAATCACTTTATAAACAGTTTAGGTTTGTTAAAAAAAAGTAATCAATAGCCCTAACCTCAAAAGATGAAACATCAAATAAGGATCACACAACTTTTTTAGTAATAGTACAAAGTTTGAATAATATTTACAAAAAGGTGAGACTGACTAGCTTTTTTTAGCACCGCGTCTTACTACCTGTTCAGTTTACACACCTATATATTAATAATCAAGCTAATGAGTTAGGGGGACTTAATTTAGAGGAAGTGCACCCACATTTGCTTGAAGGACGATTGGAAAAACATTTAGGAAAACCACCCACAGTGCATCCATCTTCGGCAGTTTAGTCCAACACGAGATTAGTGTGTTAAACTATGCAGCCACCAAAGTGGGTAGCTAGTTTATTAAAATATAAGATATTCACTGTTACAAACTGTCTCCCACGTGCTTCCTTTGTGACATGGAACTCAAGTTAATTTCTCTATTCACTCTAACACGCAACTGGTTTTTGGTCTGATTATATAGATTTGTTAAGTAATTATGAACTAAACCTATCAAATCCAAATCTCGGATTTATTTGGATTCAATATTTCAAATCAAACTCGAATATTCTCTTTATTAAGATTTGAGCCTTTTAGTTGAATCTTTTGGTAGGTCTTACTTGAGTTTGAGCACTTTTCAAGATTCAAAAATTGGGCTTCAAGAAAATTGTTTTCTATGTTATGTTATTAGGTACGCTTTGATATCTGGGAAGGTAATAAAACTTACCTTGATTAATTCTATTTGGTATAACTTTTGTGACAAGGCCATAGCATAATAGATTAAGATCAACTACTATCTTTCAGAATAAATGGTTGTACTGACCAACCTACATTCTTAGGGTGAGTCTTGCATCTTTCTTAACACAATAAAGTACAGTGTGTGTGTGTGTGTGTGTATATATATATATATATATATATATATTTTTTTTTTTCCTTTTGCTGGAAAATTATTTACTCAATTTACTTGATAGATAACTGCAGGCTTAAATACCAATACATATTTCAACCTTTTTGTGCTAATGAAGGGGTATTAATAATTATTCCAAAAATGTTTATTTTGTTATGTATCTAGACAAGGCTGTAGCCTAAAAATTTTATGAACAATATATATATGGCTTTATTTATGGTTCAAACAATATCAAAATTATGATACAAGTATAAATTAGGGGGTTGTGTTGCCATAAAAAGCACTTTAGAGAGCTTAAAGAGGTGTTGAATATTTAGAATTTTGTATAGCCTTCGACAGTTAGGGGTCTGTGCTATCATAAAAAAAACCACTGCAAATAGCTTTTAGAGGTGTTTAATATAAATCAATTTTGAAAAACATTATAAAAAGTAGTAAGGAAACAAATAATATTAATGATGATAGAATTCAATGTGGTAAAAATGGTGATAATGAAAGTTAGAACATTAGATGGAGTCTAATGAGAAAATAGTATATAAGTTATAAAAAAGTTGAATAAGTATAATTAATCTGTTTTGTGATAAAATATATAAGAACTTCATTAGACTTTTTTATAATAACATCTAAAAAGTTTGATACATTAAAAATGTAAACTTTGAGTCAATTTACATTGATGACAAGTTAAAATACAATTATATAAATGATGAATTCTAAGTCATGTGTAGAGTAAACCAACTATAAAAACAGACATAATTATAAGTTAGAATAGACAGAATTACATAATTGAAAACTAAATATACAAAACTTAAGAAAATCTAATATTGAAATAAATAAAATATAAATGAAAATAATCGAATTCTTTCCTTATCTGTAGTTCTTAATTCCCCATTCCTTGTGTGCTGTTTTTAATTTCAGCTAAGATTCTACATGTTTCGGCGCTACTCCGGTGCCATAATCAGGAATAAAGAAAGAAAAATACATACCAGATAAGTTTCGGCACAAACAACCTAGTGTTAGCCAATGTGAATTTAAACTGTTGGCTTGAAATGAATTGTCTTCCTAATATTTACATCTTTCATTTCAAGCCAACAATTTAAATTCACATTGGCTAACACTAGGTTTTTTGTGCCGAAACTTATCTGGTATGTATTTTTCTTTCTTTAGTCCTGATTATGGCACCGGCATAGCGCCGAAACATGTAGAATCTTAGCTGAAATTAAAAACAGCACACAAGGAATGAGAAATTAAGAAATACAGATAAGGAAAGAATTCAATTATTTTCATTTATATATTATTTATTTCAATCTTATATTTTCTTAAGTTTTGTATATTTAGTTTTCAATTATGTAATTCTGTCTATTCTAACTTATAATTACGTCTGTTTTTTATAGTTGTCTTACTCTACACATGACTTAGAACTCATCGTTTATATAACTGTATTTAAACTTGTCATCAATATAAATTTATTCAAAGTTTAAATTTTTTAATGGCTTATCAAACTTTTTAGATGTCATTATAAAAAAGTCTAATGAAGTTCTTATAAAAGTTATCATAATACAGATTAATTATGCTTATTCAATTACTTTATAACTTATATACTATTTGCTCATTAGATTCCATCTAATGTTCTAACTTTAATTCTCACCATTTTTACATTGAATTCTATCATAATTAATATATCATTTTTCCTAACCTTCAGCAGTTAGGGGGTTATGTTGCCATAAAAAAAATTACTTCAGATAGCTTTTAGAGGTGTTTAATAATTATAATCTTTTCTAGCTTCCGGCAATTGGGGAATGTGCCCACCAACCCCCCCCCCCCTCCCCCTGAAATTATTGGCTGGCTATGGCCTTGTGTGTAGATTTAATATTATGATAGGGGCCTGCAAATTTTCTGGTAGTAATGCATGTCTTGTACCTCTAACCCACTCATATTTATCAAATAAATGAACTAGAGCAGAGTTTCTAATGGTAACATTTAATTATTTTTTTACAAGCCTGGTTTAAAAAGTGTTTAAAATATGTAGGGTTGTCAGTGGAAAAGAACGCACTTTTAGTTAGTTCTGATTCACTAACACCCCACCTACATTCACATCATGTGAAGGCCATGTACATTTTGTCAAGACTTTGGGCAACTTCCATTATACTTCCACTTGAAGTTCCTAAACAGAATTTAAACATGAATCCAATGGATACCTTTACTGATGCCTTAGAACTATCAGTCATGGCAGAAAGTTTAATAGGTAGTGAACAAGACTCTTCAAATTGAGAAATAGTATGGCATAGAACAGTGTGGGTTGGACAGAAAGTGTTGACACATTTAATAACACTACCTATGTCTTTACTATTTTAACAACTAAATGCTTCAAACTAAACTTAAAATCAACAAAATATTGACAATTTTCTGCATACCCTTGAATTATTCTTTTTTTTTTTCTCTCTTCTAACTAATGTTCTTAAGATGGCCACCATTATAAGAAATAGATTGTTGTGGTGGCCAAGCGATATCCCCAAATCATGAAACAAGGTGCCTAGGAAATATTTGCAAAGCACCTCCATTTATATTCAACCTTTCTAGACCCCTGAACTGCAATGTAAGGGCCTGCATACCAACAACCTGTGATCCCAGCAACTAGTTTCATCATTTGGAGCCATCCCCTGACCTCTATGTTCACAAGACTTAACGTTTCTGGACTGTTTATTGTGGGGCATGCTAAAGAGTCATATTTATGCAAATCGACCAAGAACAGTTCATAAAATTAAAGAAAGAATTGTGGTGAAAGTTGAAGCAATTCAACAAGAGACATTGCACAAAGTCATGTCAAGATTCGAGAAGCACATACAACAATGTATTGCATATAATGGAGGTCATCTTAAGGATATTGTTTGGAAAAAAAAATCATAATTAAATGGTAAGTAGAAAATTGTTAATCTTGTGTTGTTATTTTAGTTAAATTTGAAGCATTTAGTAGTCAAAATAGTAAAGATATAGTGTTATTAAATGTGTCAACACTTTCTATCAGCCCGCATACAAAAAAGAGTTGAAGTGAACTCACCTCAAGCCAGGCGGTGACATCCACGTTTGTTTGTTGGTTCTGATAGCGCCTTCGCATAGGTAGGAATTTCACAAACAGAGTAACAAATCCTCCCACCGGAAGGTCCACTATATTTTCAAAAACCACTTCAAACCCAAGATTTTTAAAGGCATTCTTTCTATCTTGTTTGCACAGGTTAATCATCACAAGACCAGGACCATGATTGGTCAAGGTCACATTCTGATGCACTTCAGTATCCACAATTACAAGTCCAAAATCTAAGAAAAGAACATTGACAAAATAAATTGTGATATTTATTTAAATATAATTTTCTGTTTTTAAATTTAGGATTATTAAAATAATCGAACAGATGTTAGACATTTTTTACTTATACTATGTTTTTCTAAATAAATAATGGAATAATACAGTATATTTTCTTTTATTAAAATAAATTTATTTCTGTTGATAATTTATTCAACTTAACAGAAAGTGTTGAACTGATTTATTTTAAATAACTATGTGAGTTTTTACTGGAAGATAGAATGATACATTTAGCAACCTGAATGGGTACTAAGACACAGTGAAAAAAATAAGTTGAAATATAGGAAATTACAGATTGTAAAACCTTTCCTAATGCAGCTGGTTAGAATCCAAATCAGGCATTACCTGCATAGGTAGAAGAGCAGTCTAGGACGTTAATGTCACATTGGTTTGGTTGACATTAAATTTCAATTCTTAGCTGGGTGCATTGTAATTGGTTTTTAATATGTAGTTTTAATTGAGTTTTCTTAACCTCTTTATATGGCATTAGAGGTGAATGTAATTTTAAAAAAGAAAAATCAGGTGTACTAATCAAATGCCTAAAAGTGATATTCAAATAATTATTTTTGAGCATTTATTTGAATTGATTATATGTCTGATGGATGTCAAGATTTTTCCCAGAAAGAGAATAATTTAATTTTAATAATGTCAAGCAAAACTATCTTCAAGGCTTTGTAAAATCAGTTGAATGATTTTTTCTATTAAAAATAAATCAATACAGTAAGAAATATAAATATAATAGGTAACACTATTAATGGAAATTTAAGCATAAAATACTACCAGCAAGAATTACATATTAGAATTTAACTGCCCTCGGGATTATTGAGCCTCATTACAATGGAACATTAATTACTTGTTTCAAAAACTATGCATTGATGAAGAAAAATAAAAGAGTGATCAGAACAGAAACACAATATGGTTTATTCAGTGAAACCAGAAAGACAATTTAAACTTTAAACTGCTGTAAATGGACAAAGAAAACTGTGCACTACCAACTTATGTTGCATTATAAAAGCCCTTCAGAAAAGAGTGTGAAGGTTGTGATTAAATATTCACAGCATGATTAAACTAAAATAAAACTTAGGAGAAAAATAACAATTGAAAAGAATAATAAAATACATAAATACTGAGCTAAACAATGAAAAATAAACCACCGTCAAGTAATATAAAAACAGTAGAGAAGATGAAAATTAAGCACATCATAGTAAAACTACCCTGTAAAATATGTTTAAGTTCCACATTAATATAATTTATATGCATAATTGTTTGGTTACAATTTAGCTTGTAGCTTAAGACAGAGAAAAAAATATCTTTTTAGTTTCTTCTGACCTAGTTTTTAATAGATTTAAGAAAATATCATATATTTGGAAGGAGGTTTAGGAAAGGTGGATAGAAACAAATAAAAGGGACGAACACAATTCCAATAGATTGAAACCTAGGTCGGGGGATTGGGAGGTGATGATAGATTTTCTTTAAGAGGCAACCACTACTTCTTTGTTCAATGGCAGCAATGTAAAGTGTTGTTGGAGACATTGATTAAGATGCACGATCCAACCACTGCAACAATCACGAAAGGCGCTGCAGTAGCGCCAGCATCAAGAGTTAGCCAATCACATAGCTTTCACTTACACAGTTCTTGTTCCGTCAACAAACCGACCGCGTCGTTTTGTGCTCAAGCTAACCCCTTTTTGTGTTAATTAGCCCACTAAGTGTATTTGTAGATTCTATGTTCGTCTCGGACATTAATTTTGTGTACTCGACATTAACCTTTGCTAACAGGTTATGGGCCCAGTACTCGTCGCGATAATTTTCGTGTGACCAATCGAAAATCGCGATGCACGTAACTCTAACGGACACTGTGCCATATTGAGTCTAGAAAAACTCGTTAGTACGCTGCGAAGATGAACACAACCAGCGTAAAGTTCGAAGTTTAAATAAAGAGAATTACGAAACATGGAAGCTACAGATGAGTGCAGTTCTCATAAAGAATGATGCATGGGGGTATGTAAGTGGAACAATCGTGAAGCCAGAAGCGGCTGCAGCTGAGCCAGCGACGATTGGAGCCGAACGATGGTGGAGAGAAGCCGACCTGAAGGCACAATCTGACATAGTGCTCGTCATGAATCCGTCAGAAATAAAACAGACTAAGGGCTGTGAAAACTCACAAGCAATTTGGGAAAAATTAGAGGGAATATACCAGTCCAAGGGCCGGCATGGAAGGCTGCTTTGTTGAATAACTTGATGTCATTGAAATTACAAGATGGCGGTGACATGCATAAACACTATCAGTTTTTTTCGACACGGTGGATAGGTTGGCAGAACTTGAAGTTGACATTAATCAAGAGTTATTGGCAGTCATGTTTTTGAGCAGCCTACTGGAGAGTTACGAAAACTTTCGTTGCGCCATGTCATCACGTGACGCATTACCGCCTTTGGAGATGCGATCAAATCAAAGTTACGGAGGAGTTCAACGCGCGTAAGGAAACGAGCCGGAACTCTACGTAAAACGCGATGTACGCGGGAAAGTCGGCCGGTAGCAATAGACGAGAAAAGCATAGATGGGAGAAATTGGACAAAGACTATGGTGCGAAAAAATACTCGAAAATGAAGTGTTTTAAGTGAAATGCAATCGGACACCGTATGAAAAACTGTCAGAAGACAAGGAAGTCGAACGAACAATCCGCGAAAAACGTCGAAAGCGTGTGCCTAGCCGCGACGGACATGTCCAATAACGGTGCATTTCAAATCGGAAATAATGCGGGTCGTATTAGCTGGTGTTTCGACAGTGGATGTACAGATCAGTCGGAACTTCGATCACAGAAAGCTAAATCTCGCTAACGGAACCTGCACGGACATTGAAGGAATCGGTACAGTGTCATTCGGAACGAGCGTGAGCGGTAATCAAAAGGTGATCGAATTCAAAGACACATTGTATATACCGGACCTACGTGCTAACCTCATTTCGGTCGGGAAAGTTACCGACAAAGGACACAAAGTCATTTTTAGTGAGACAAAGGCCGAAATCATCGATCAGGATGACGTGCTGCTTATCGCGGAACGGGAAAACGGACTATATTATTTCCCAGTGTTGACCGACCAGGAATGCAGGAAAATCTCAGGCCTGGACGCCGCCGCTATTATTTCAAGGAAGAATTCCATTGAGGATTGGCATTCTCGCATGAGACATCTTAATGTTAAGTAACTACGTGAGGCTATCAAGATGGGATCGATTCGAGGAATCAACATCGATGACATCAACAAAGATTTTCAATGCAGCGTTTGTCTCCAGGGGAAGATGTATCGCGCTCCATTTCTAAGGGTTTCAGAGAGGGTGTCGGTACTGGGAGAACTCATACATTCTGACATTTGTGGTCCTATGCGAGTCACTACACACGGAAAGAAGCTCTACTTTGCAACTTTCATAGACGATTCTTCAGGATGGTGTGAGGTGAGATTCATTGAGAAAAAGAACCAAGTAATGGACGAGTTTGATAGTTTCAGGGCATTCATGAGAACCCAACAGAGAAAGGCGGTTAAGTGCTTACAGTCGGATAACGGACGCAAATATGTCAACAAACAGTTTGACGAACTCCTCCAAAAACACGGCACCTTGAGGAGTTTGACTGCACCTTACAACCCACAGCAAAATGGAGTTGATGAGAGGAGGAACAGGACATTGATGGAGATGGCACGTTGCCTTCTAATTCAGTCCTGACTGCCAGAGACTTTTTGGGTGGAGGCCGTCAACACCGCAAACTTCATACGCAATAGGTCACCAACAAGTAAACTAAAGGGAAGAACCCCGTACGAGGTTTGGTTCGGGAATCCACCGGATGTGTCCAGCTTTAGGATCTTTGGGAGCGAAGTCATTGTCGTGGACAGAATGCCGAGCATGGGGGAAGCTGTAAGTAAGATCAAAGAAAGGCATCTTCGTTGGTTATAGCTCAGAGTCAAAGGCGTACAGGGTATGGCTACCGGAGCAGAGGAAGATCGAGCTATCCAGAGATGTGATTTTCATGGACGGGACTACGATGCAGTCATCGAAGAGTTGGGAGGACTTCCTCCCGCAGGGCAAGTCCCCAAATGTGTCAAGTTCATCAGTTGAATTTAACGCCACGGAAAATGAAGATCAACACGTCATGATCAACTTCTTTACTGGTCAAGAATCGCATCATCCGATCGAAGAGCCATTACCTGAGGCACGTTACGACGAGTACAAAGACGCTGAGGGTTTTCAAGGTTTTCCCCAGGATGAACCATTGAACGCTGTAAGAAGAGGTCCAGAGAGGCCAGGGTACTGAGAACCGGACATCCCAGAGGACCCACCAGAGTCTATGCAATGGCGAATCATGTCGTCAAGGACGACTTCGTTTTTCTGAGTGAAGTTCCAGTTGCTCGAGCAATGACAAGTACGGATTCAACCGAATGGATGTTGGCCATGGCCAATGAAGTGGAGTCAATTCTCGCAAAGGACACGTGGGATCTGGTGGACAGGTCAAAAGCGTCAAGGGTGATTGGCAGTCTTATGTGATACGAAATAAGTACGGGACAAACGGCGTTCTGGAGAAGCGCAAAGCCAGGATAGTGGCGAAGGGATGTGCTCAACAGTACGGCAGGGATTCCCACGAGACGTATGCGCCAGTTCCACGCCTAGACTAAATACGGCTGGTTGTTGCATTTGCAGCCCAGAACAATATGCACATACGCCAGTATGATGTGGAAACAGCTTATTTAAATGGGAAACTCGATGAGGAGGTATTCATGGAGGTACCAGATCGTTTTGAAGAAGTCCTAGAGCACATAGTGAGCAATAAGGGACGCAAGGATCAGACCGTCAGCAGGGCGAGAGCCACACTAGACAAGGTAGCAACAGGTAACAGGGTCTGCTATGTAGAGAAGTCTCTGTACGGCCTAAAACAAGCTGATCGTGCCTGGAACAAACGTCTAGATAAAGAGTTGCGCACCATGGGCACGAAACCCACCAATGGGGACCCGTGTGTTTATATAAGGCATTGGAACGAAGAGATCATGATCATCACCATCTACGTCGATGACATTCTTATAATATGTCGTGACCCGAAGAAACCAACCGTTTCGGGGACAGACTTGGAAAGATGTTTGAGATGAAGGATCTGGGTGATCTGAAGCGCTGTTTGGGGATGGATTTCTCCAGAAACAGCGATGGGGTATTTGTAAGTCAAAAGAGGTATATAAAAGACATCCTTCAACGCTTTGGTATGTCAGATTGCAAGCCTGCTACAACCCCACTAGACGTCGGGACGAAGCTGGCAAAGGGTGAGTCATGGTCAACTTCAGATGGTGAAAGACCCCCATACCGAGAACTAATTGGTTGCTTGTTGTATTTGTCAGTGGCTACACGCCCGGACATAGCTCATGCAGCAAGTGTGTTAAGTCAATTTAACGACTGTTTCAACGGTACTCATTGGGGCGCAGCAAAGAGGGTGCTTCAGTACCTCAAGGGCACTGCTGACCAGGGAATCATACAAGCGGGGGGAAAGCTCATTGACGGGCTATGTAGATGCTGACTGGGGAGGATTACTTGACGACCGGCGTTCCTTTACAGGATATGTTTTCGTCATGAATGGAGGCGCGATTACTTGGGATTCGAGGAAGCAACAGACTGTCGCGTTATCTACCACGGAGGCCGAATACATGGCCCTGAGTGAAGCAGCCAAGGAAGCCGTGCACCTTCAGCGTTTCCTGCTCGAGCTTGTAAAGGAGGAATTTGGAGCACTTAAACTGCTCAATGTCAAAGTTGGGGCGCAGAGGCTGGCAATCAACCCTGTCTTCCATGCACGCACCAAACACATTGACATTCGTCACCATTTTGTACGAGAGACTGTTGAGTCGGAACAACTGGTGCTGGGACACGTGGCATCGGAGGAGATGCCGGCCGATGTATTAACCAAGGCTTTGACGAAATCAAAGCATGGGCACTGTGTCGATCTCCTGAGACTGATGAGTTTTCAGTTGTTGTCTCGAGGGGAAGTGTTGGAGACACTGATTAAGATGCACGATCCAACCACTGCAACAATAACGAAAGGCGCTTCAGTAGCGCGAACATCAAGAGTTAGCCAATCACATAGTTTACACTTACACAGTTGTTCTTTTTCCGTCAACAAACCGACGGCATCGTTTTGTGCTCACGCTAACCCTTTTTTTTGTGTGTGTTAATCAGCCCACTAAGTGTATTTGTAGATTCTATGTTCATCTCGGACGTTAATTTTGTGTACTCGACATAACCTTTACAAACAAGTGTGAACTGTGTTCTCATTTTCATTGTAAATGCCATATTGTGTTTGTTCCTTATATTTGTTTCTATTCACATTTCATATATCTTCTTCCGAATATAATACAATTAGCTCATAAAGCGAATAGAGGTTTTCCTTATAGAGGTATAGAAAATATAATCAAAAATGTTGAATTTCTGCTTCGAGGTGCAAATGTACCTATATGCACAATTGCTATAAATTTTAAAATTTTATCCCTCTGTGCGTGGTAGAAGACATCACGCCATGCCTATGAAATACAGACAAAATTTCTCATTTTATGAATAATGGAACCATTAAGTAACATAGTTAAAGTATTTAAAATTAAAATCTAGCCTGGTTTTAAGGAAATTTGAGTTAAAAGTGAACCGACCTTACCTTGTAAAGTTTGTCAATGATGAGAAATTTGAGGTTTGAATCCCAGACAGTAGACCTGGGGTGATTTTTTCTAAATGTTTTTTACATTATCACTCCACCAGAATTAGGGTTTGTTTCTTCAAAATTCTACCAGACAGGATATAAGATGGAGTAGATTTTTTTTACAATTCAGATAAATACTGGTGTATTTTTTAAAGGACCTCTTTATCTTCTGATCCTTCAACTTATATATATCCAAATCTTCAATTTAACTTCGAATTCCAAAGATCAAATCTAAATCTTAGATAAAGTTATGAACATAAGAGGAAATATAAATATAATATAATAATGGAAAATGCAAATAGTACCTAATTTTTAACATTCTTTTTTATAATACATTTATCATAACTTTGTAGATTCAGTTAAGTGTTAAATTACTTATCTTGGGCCTGGTTGTTAAGTACACCCTTTAATTACAATTGGTTCTGAACCACCAATAAACAGTATTAGAGCTCTAAAACAAATTTCACTTGAAAAATAAAACAAACAAAAAAATCTTTAAGAATGTGTGTCTTGAATCCCAAATTTTCTCAAATCCTTGAATAGTAAATATTCAAAGATTAAAAGCCCCAACCTTAATATATATATATATATATATATATATATTATATATACATATACATACATACATATATATATGTATATATACATACATACATATATATATATATATATGTGCTTCATGTATATATATATAGGAAGCATATTGATTATATTTGTTCATAAAATTGCACTAAACATTAAATTTAAAAGCTCTTACCTATTAAATAAGGAGGCACACGAAACTCAGGTATGCTACTCATCATTTTTATTCCATTATAGTGGAGTGAAATATTTGGATTGTTTTTTAGATGCTCTTGTGCAAGAACTCTTTCAATAGCCAGGTTGATCTCCACAACAGATGGGATATGGTCCTGGAAAGTAACAAGTATTTATGTTTGTTCCCCGCACCAATTTTGAGACATTTTCATAATCAAAGACTGTGTATGTTTATTTTGTTTTCACCAAATTATTAACATAACAGCTTATATTTAAACATATTATTTTATAGATACTAAATATTAATAGCAGCATTATAGTGGAAATTAGGAAAAAGATACAGCCGGGAAGTGAATAATATTATTTGGTTAGTAAGTTGTTAACATCTTGCCTACTGTCAAGGAATGTAAAACTAAGAATATACAAAACAATAGTTTTACCGGTTATTCTTTATGGCTGTAAAACATGGTCTCTACTTTACATGACGAAAATAAGCTTAGTGTGTTAGAAAACAAGGTGCTTAGGACGATATTTGGTCCAAAAAAGAATGCAGATAATGGGGAGTGGAGGAGGTCACATAATGAAGTTATATACATTGTACTCATAACAAGACATTGCTAGGATAGTCACATCTTTAAGATTACGGTAGGCAGTACATGCAGAGCAAATGAAAGAAACTAGAAACATGTTCAGAGTATTGACTGGTAAAGCTAATGGGAAGAGACCATTGGGAAGACCTAGATGCAGATAGGAGGGTACTATTATAATGGACCTGAAAGAGAAAAGGTGTAATGAGGTTGGTTGGATAGAACTACCTCAAGATAGGAAAAGGTGGCATACTTTTTTAAGTGCAGAAATAAACTTTCAAGTTTCTAATGTCATAGACTAATTGATTAAACACTATAAAAATATTAGTGATGATGTTTTCAGTTTTTGTAGATTTTAGTGTACCCATACGAGGGGGTATCAAAAAGTGTGTGTGTGTGTGTATATATATATATATATATATATATATATATAGAGAGAGAGAGAGAGAGAGAGAGAGAGAGAGAGTGAAGGAGGTTGAAAAGATAGGCTTCTTCCGAAACCGCTTAAGCTAAAACATGAATTTTGGCCTGAGGGTTCTTTATCATGGGTAACCGATACTACCTCAGGGAATTGTGCTACGATGTTGATGATCTGTAGAAAACAGTAGATGACAACGAGCCAAGGCTAGCGGGCAATCATATGATGGTTTACAAGAATGTTATTAAAAGCGTAGACAGTGGAGATGGCAGTGTTATGATCTTGGATGCCTCAGGAGGTACAGAAAAACATTCTTGATAAACCTGTTACTAGCCAAAGTTAGAAGTAACAGGGGAATTACTATGGCTGTTGCTTCATTGGGCATCGCTGCAACACTTTAGTAGGGGGGTAGAAACACCCCTTCTTCCTTCTAGCTCCCCTTCAATCTGAATCATACAGAAACCCCAATATGTAACATTTAAAAAAATAGCAATATAGCCCAGGTGCTTCGAGATTGCAAACTTATTGTATGGGACGAATTTACTATGTCACATAAAGGGGGGGGGAGGGAGAGAGAGAGAGAGAGAGAGAGGTTCTAAGCCATATGCTGCAGGACATTTTCATCTGTGACAAGCTGATGGGTGGTGTTAGTGTCTTGCTGGTGGAGGACTTAAAGCAGACCCTGTCAGGGAACCGAGCCGATGAAATCAAGGCCTGCCTTAATTCATCATTCCTATGGTCGAACATTCAAAAACTGTCATTAAAGAAAAATATGAGAGTTCATCTGAAAAGTTATAGCATGGCTGAGGAGTTTGCATACAATCTGCTCGAATTGGGAGACGACAAGATGAAAGAGATAAATGGGAAGATAAACCTTCCTTCTAGAATGTGTCAATTATTTAAGGATATTAACAGTATGACTACTATCATTTATCCTGACCTAAGGAACATCAGATGGAAACCTAATGGTTAAGGGAGAGGGCAATTCTAACTTCTAGAAACGATAAGGCAAATGAGATCAACAACCTCCTGCTCATCATGTTTTATCGGAGGAGATGACCTATCAGTCAATGGACTCCGTAGTGGAAATGAATGATGCTGTCCTCTACCCGGTAAAGTTTTTGCACACCCTAAACCCCCTTGGGCTCCCTCCTCACACTATTCTCTTGAAGGTTAGCGCGCCCATCCTGTTGTTGCGTTATTTGAAGCCCCCAAATCTGTGCAATGGAAGCAGACTGCAAGTGAAGGCCCTCCATCACAACGTCATCGAGGCAACTATCTTCACAGGGTGTGGTTATGGGGAAACAGTATTTATACCACGCATTCCCCTCACTCCTTCAAATTACCCCTTCGATTTAAAGAGAGTCCAGTTCCCCCTGAAAGTCTAATTTGCAATGACCATCAACAAGGTTCAGGGTCAGACAGTGAAGGAAGTGGGGGTTGATTTAGAGGAAGACTGTTTCTCCCATGGCCAGCTCTATTTAGCATTCACCAGGGTGAGCACACCGAGGAGCCTGGTTGTTCTGGTGCATGAGGTTATGACGGCTAACATCGTATACCAGAAAGTCCTTTCAAAGTAGGCAGCCACATAGGAAATATGACCTGGCAGTAAGCAAGGGGGTCTGCTAACCAAAATTCTCCAACCAAATCATGATATGGCAGTAAGAAAGGGGCCTGCCAATCAAAATTCCCCATATGTTTATGTCTTGGGGAAGATACAATATTTGGGTCAATCGCATTTACTGCACAGCTTGTGTGCTGAACTGCCTTTGTAATCTAGTCCAGAGCCTGCAGAGAAACCACTCTGGATATTGGTGCTGATGTTCACATATTCGCGTGGCTATTCACGCCAATAATAGGCTACCCTGAGTTATTGTAGCAGGCAATCAAAGTACTGTTGCCATTTGCCAGCACATACTTGGACGAAATTGGATTCTCACTATACTCTAGAATGAAAAGAGTATTGAAACCAATTTGATGCGGCTCCAGATGTGCAAATACATTGTCAACAACCAAACCAGATATAAGAATTTGCCTAAAAAAAATATTATTATATTCTAATCATTAAAATGTATGTTGACTTTTTTTGTATTTCTAATATTAAAAAATTATAAACAAGAATCGGATACCATAGTTATTATTTGATTAAGAGTAAAACCTTATCATTTTTTCCTGACAGGCATGCATACAGGATGAATGCATTTATTTATGAAGGACAAAACATGTACTTGCCTTTCATCCTGGGAAAATGTTACGTTCAAAATAAAGGATCAAGAAATTGTTTTTCTTGCTGCACTTTTTTTTATGTGCTATGTTAACAATATTTAAGGAGTTCCGCTAATATGTACAAAATATAACAGAGTTTTGTGACACCATTTAATTGAGAAACGCTGCCCTAGTAACATACTTTTCTTAACTCAGTTAGTTAGTTTAAATTTAGCAGTTAATAATGATAATAGCAAGATTTTGTTTACCACATTGTTAAATGTAGTTAGCCATATAAAAAAAGTATATAAATAACTTTTTACTATTGTATTTCTAGCAATGTGTGTGAACTATACAGCTTATATTTACCAGTATAACTTATTTCAGTATAACTTATTTCACTATAACTAGAGATGGTTCTACTCTGCTGTTTTATTAATCCAAGTACTTATTTTAAATTTGAATCTCAAGTTTGAAACTGAATCTTGAAACACATTGTAAAATACATCAATTTTACCTTAATATAGAAAAGAGATATGAAAGAAGTTTGTTATCTCCAAAAATGTGTATATACATCTCTGTAAGGAAAACCTTTTTTCTCTTTTCGAGGTGATTGTGTTATATTTGCAAGAAGGTAAAGGAAAGGTGGATAGAAACATTTAAAAGGAATGCATACAATATGGTTTTTAGAGTGAAACAAAGAAAACAGTTCACACTTTACATTGCTGCCATTGGACAAACAGGAAATGGCTCCCTCTTGAAGAAAATTGATCATTACCGCCCAATCCCTCAACCTAGGTTTCATTTTATCCGAACTCATCAGTAGGGAGTGCGGAACATGCAATACAGCTTCCTGAGAGAGGAAACCAAAAGATCCAAAAGGGAGAAAAGATAAATTTGTAAAGAATGATAGGACACTTAAATAGGAACATGTAAAAGGAAATTGTATCGTGCATTTCACAGTCCCTCCTGATGAGTTCTGATAGAATGTAACCTGGGCTGTTACAATTGATTTTCTTCAAGAGAGAGTCGTTATTTTTTGTCCATTGGAAGCAGTGTAAAATGTGAACAGTGTTGTTCTTTTCAATGTAAAATTCATATTGTATTTGTTCCTTTTATATGTTTCTATCCCCCTTTCCTTTACCTTCTTCCAAATATAATACAAATATATACAGATATTTGTTATTGTTATAATGCTTTCATCATTGTTCTAATTTAGTTTCACATTTAGTTAAATAGCAGAATAATTATTTAACATTGTGAAATATAAACATAAGTTCTAAGAACAATTTTCACTTCTATTTACATTGCTTCTTAGTGTGACTCATTGATACGCCCTCTTAAACATAAGATAATAATTACAGTTAACATAGTTTTCAGATTTTGTTTATTTTAATGTTAGATTCAACCAATTAATTAACATAGTTGTCACGTTTTATATTGTTTTATCTTGATGTGTAACTTCAAGACATCTCCATCAATCATCTTTACCGAGTAGAAGATGATGAAGCATTATCTTTCCACCAACCAGAATCGTTGTTCTAAAATTTAAAACAAGCTAGCAATTTATTTTCCTAAACATATAGTTCCTGATTAGTGGCCTAGTAGATTAGACAATACTTAACGAAGGAAGAGAGTAGTTATGTACATAATTATTAGCTACAGTAAATGTTTTACCATTAAGAGTGATATTTTTTTATCATTTAATCAAAATGTCACAATTTCTACCAGAATTTAGTACAATTCATTTAGATTCGCATAGATATATTATAAAAACAATGGATGAGCAATGAATCTGTTTCTCAGAAGATTGCAGTTAAGGTGTACCTTGGTATCCCACCTCCTACATCCCACACCAAGCCATATTCCTGATGACAAGACTTACATTAATTACCCATGAAACTGGCTCTATATATATTTTAATCTTGATAGATTTTCAAAACTTTTTTGTTTCAAATATGCACATGTGGTGTTAGTGCATAGGAACCTTGTATAACTTACCCTGGTTGAAACAACAACCCAGTCTTGCTTTTTCAGCTCCTTTGATTCATTCTCAAGCATTTTAACCTCCGAAAGGGTGTGTGTGGGGTTGTCGAGGTTGTTCCAGTGGTTTGTTGGGAGCCAATAAGATGTCATGTTGGTGATGGCAGTGTAACCAAACTCCACCGGAAAATTAGATACCATTAGTCTCAGAAGGTTAAGGGATACTTTCGGTATCACTCCCTTCCCCTCTATTTGAATTGTGATGGGATTTAAATAACCAATCTGTGGGTAGTAAGAGAAAAATTGTGTTGATTTTATCGAAAGTGAAATTAGTGGTGTTATCTACCCAATATGTACACTTGATTTGCACTACATCCATGTAAATAACAAGTCAGTTAGAGCTGGAATATAGATTGAATGCAAAATATATCATCATGCCTAATTCAAAGTAAGATCTGAGTTAAAGAACAACCTAACTTACATATTATCTTTACCAGAGTTAAAAAATAATTTATGAAACTACGCCATTCTCAAAATCAGGCTTTATTCAAAGTTATTCAATCATGTGAATTCCATACAATATTAGATATTTGACAGTTACGTGAGTTAATAAAGCTACTTTTATAATTATTTATATTTATACATAAAAGATTGAGTTTTGAAGTCCCCAATTTTTACAGATAATAAACATTACAATAAAATAATCAAATATTATCACTTTGTCAATGCATAAAAAAATTTATTTTAAATATGTTTTGAAACTATCATAATATCATGATCAGACTATACCACGTTCTACTTTCATTTATTGTTAGATATTTGCACTAAATATTTTTAGTGGTGTTTAGCAAAAACTTAAGGTATGATTAAAAAAAGTGTTAGTTCAAATTTTATATATATATATATATATATGTTTCTAATTATGATTAAAATTTGTGATGATCTAAGTGACGTGTTCATTATTCTATTTCAGTGATTAAAATGTGGCACTATCTAAATGTTCCTTCTTATATTATATTTATAAATTACTTGATTATGGTTCAAACGTTCGTGACTTGTGGGTCAATCTGAAGGATATAGAAAACTTAGCAGGCCATAAGCAAAATGAAAAATGAATGATAGTAATAATAATAATAATAATAATAATAATAATGATAAATTAATTTTTTTAATGTACTTAAAACCAAAATAAAAGTATAATAGAGTAATATTATGATCAGAGCCCTGCTTTTATGGTGAATAAAAAAACCCGATTTCGTTTTTAAGTTTCCCAAAAGCGGTGAATAAGCGGTGAATTACAAAAATCCTATTTTTGCGACGAAATTATCGAATTAAGACAAAAGCGTTAAAAAAAAGTGGTTTTTACCAAACTTTTGTGATTAAGGTGACTTTGTTGGGTTAAAACTAGACTTCCAGGACAATGTTTGAAACAGGTAAACTAAACATATTGAAGTGAAAACAAAAAATTACATTTTGTTTGGACAAAACGGTAAAATACACTATTCCGCAAAAAAATGTGCTGTCAACTTATTAAAAAAGTAAGATTTAGCGGCAGCTGGTCCGGGAAAAGTATGTACAAGTTACAAAGACAAAATATTACACAAAAATTTATTTTTCAATATCCCAAAATATTAGCGCGAATGCCGAAAATCGCGACTAAGTTGCGATTATCGCGGACATCGTTTAAAATCGCGAATATCGCGCTAAAACGCCGATTTCGCGAATTATCGCGACAATTCTGAGCATGTATTTGCAATCAAGGTAACCTGAAATGTGAACATTTGAAAGAAACAATGCCATATCTAACATTCGCGAATTATCGCGATCCCCACAAACGCAGGGCTCTGATTATGATCATACCAATTTAGTTAAAGAGGGGAGTGAGTCTATTTTATTTTTTTTTACCTCAAGTTTTCCCAATAATGCAAACCAGGGTTAAACTCTTTTCTATTATTTATTTAGAAGCGCATTGAAATTGACAGGCCATAAGAAAACAGGTCTGCAGCTTGTGTGTTGTACCACACTGAGTTACTTAATTGATAAATAAAAAAATAGTGAAATGATCCTTCATTAATTTATCTTATCTAAATTTGTGTACAACCGAGTTACTTAATTGATAAATAAAAGAATAGTGAAATGATTAATTAATTTGTCTAACCTAAAAATGTTTGCATAGTTATCAACCTTCTATCAAGCAACTACTGTAGACAATACTCACTTCTTTCAATGACTGAAAACTGATTCTAATCCTGTCTCAGACACTTGATACATTTTATAGCTCACTAGCCAGGGAGTACAACTGTTGACTCACATACTGATCAATTCACACAACTGGGTTTATGTAGTGGTTCTCACTCTTAGCTCAGACAAAGGAGACCTTGGTTTTAATCCTGGCAATTTAAATAAATGAGCGAATAATGCATCATGTATTGGTACCCAACTGGGCTCTCTGCCTACTTACTCTATAAGGCATCAATAAGGAAAGTAGAATTTAGAGGAAGTGAACTAACATTTGCTTGGAAGGAGGCTGGAAACCATTATAAAAATCCACTCTTTATATATTTGACTGAAATTCAAATCCTCACCTCTTTGTAAATGACAAACCAGACCAGAAACCTTAGCTCGCATGCCCATGAATAAGGGTGAATGGCTAGCTCTTATGGTGAGTCTGAAGACTGATAATGAGTGAAGGTTTCTTTAAAATTCACAAATCTATCTTGTCCCATTAGATCAACTAATAACATGGGTAGTAAAAGTATTGTAAAATTAATATTAATATTCTCTCACCTCCAAGTAGAACTTGCCAATGTATTTTCCAGATACACCAGGGTTGAACGTGACAGTGATTGGTAATTCCGTGTTGGAGGCAACATGGCTGACTCTAGGTTCAACAGTAAACCAACTCTTACCAGGAGCGACTGGTTTGTTATCATAGTTGATCTTTAAATCAAAATCTATCTGGCCATTGTTTGTCACTGTTATCACTTCTAGGCAGTTAGTGCCAAACATCTGATCACAACAAAATTAATTCAAAAAATTAAATAAATGAGCAAGGAGAGAGAGAGAGAGAGATCTAAGTTTCAATATCTGACAGAGTACACTGGGATGCTTTTTTCGTAATTTGATTTAACTTGTTGTAATTTATAATAACTGTACAAGTGGCAGAAATAAGCCAACTACCAAGTTGAAGGTGGCTGCGTTATCTGATAGATCGTGATCTTAATAAAATCACACATTTGTAGCCAACTATTTCCGCACATTCATCATAGACTCTGCCTTAAAATATGAGTGAAGAATAACACTGGGTACAGGACGATTTCTAGATAGCTCAGTGGTTAGAGCATTGGCGTACTAAGCCAAAGGTCCTAGGTTTGATTCCCATGTCCAGGTGTCATTTTTCAATTTCTAGAATATGCTATCTAGATGGAGAATTCCTCACTAAAAAGTATAAATAATAGCTTCGGCTATTTGATTCTTTCTTCCTCTTTTGATATTAATACTGGATATTTTTTACAAATTTACATTATTTGAATTAGATAATTTAAGTCATAAGCCGGCACTAAAATGTATCAATTTTATATACAGTTGAACCTACTTTAACCATTGAATCCAGTGAAATTTTTTTTAACAACTTATAATAATTAAAATTGCTTTATCACACAACTGTTTGTAATATTGCATTTTAATATGATAAAAAAAGTTATCATCATTCAACACCTTAGCTCAATCGGTATCATATTTGTCTACTGAGCTAAGTGTCCCAGATTCGATTCTTGGCATAGCCAAAAAATGTATCATTGGTGAAATGTGCGTTAATCATTTCACAGCGATTAATTAACGGCCGGGAGCTGAATGTTGTGTCTATTTTAGATTTAATCTATAAGTTTTGGTGCTGATATAATCAGTCGGTTCAGAAAGTGCTAGTTAAACATCTCAAACGAATTCATAAAGTACATAATTAGTTGTTGTAAGGAACAATATATATCCTAATAGATGAAAATAGAAATCAATTGAAAGATACGAATAAGACAGAAATTAAGTTATTGATATAAATTATAAAGACAATATCAATTAAGTTTACTTATCATAAAGAGTAAATGGACTGATAGGCAAAATTGTTGTTAAAACAAAAATCAAGTAGAATCAATTAGTTGTGAAAGGAATATATAAATTCTGTATTGAGAAAAAATTTAATTAGGTTTAAATGTAATACTTGACCTTTTACAAACACATTAAAAATGTGAGTCAGAAAGCACATATATAACAAAAAAACAAAAACATATTATAATACATGTATTAAAGACATGAGTTAAAATAAAAATAAGGTGTATACTACTGATAACAAGATAAAATTATAATTAGAAAAGAATTAATTGAGTTTAACTGAGAATTGATGCCTATGCTTTGCTTAAAAGTTTTTATAAGTTAGCTTATTCTAAAATTTCAGGAAGTTATGTTGTTGCAATTCAATAAACCATAAATATATTAAGACAAGTGTTAATGAACATGGGATATTTTAGATGAAACTTATAATACAGTGTAATACGATAAATAAGTTAATTGACAAAAATGGGATTTTATAAATACAAAAAAGTTAAATATAAGTTGAGATCTATCCTTATCTAAAAGTTTTGAATAAATTGATAGTGCTAACTGTAATATATTTTAACAGACTATTACAAACATATACCAATTATAAAATTTACCTGCATGCCAAAATTAATCACAGTTTTATCAATGTAATATTTAATGCTCCCAACTTCAGCGCTGACTTCAAGAATTTCTGACGGGCCTCCTTGAAACTTGATCATTGCACAAATTTTTGCTTTCATATACACGTTCCCTCGAAATTCCAAAGAAACAATTTGAGAATCATATGGGGGCAAGTGGCCATAAAACGGTATAAGTCCAAAATACTGTGAAGAAAGACACAATTAAAATCTATCATTTGTATAGCCTATATAAGTTGCTTGTAAAACAAGATTAACTCAAATGTCAGTTTTGTAAGACCAAACAGTTGAAAGGATCACTTGAATAAAAGTCCAGAAAAGTTTACTTAAAAACTATAGCAGGTAGAAAATTGAACCCCTGAACTAGAAAGCTTGAACCCTCTTGAAGAATGGTGGTACTGTCAAACTGAAAGAATGCATATATACCTATTTTCCTATACAATTAATAAACAAAATTGTGTTTATGTTTAATTTCTCATTTAATTTTAGATTGCACTTTTAATGTTAATTTAAAACTCCAGCAATTTAAGAACCCAAAAAACCTCATTCAAGTCAAAATCTGAATCAGTGGGTAAAAAACTATGCATTAAGCTCAACTAGGTTGGTTCTTAGTGGAAACAAACACACCTTTTGGACTTGGTGAGGTGCCTTGAATATTTTGGCTAATGTTTTCAAAGCAGCCATTTCAGTTTCCTCAACAAAGAAGTGGCTTACAAGTGGGAACAACCTGTGTTTTAACACATCTGGGGACACATCATCAACTATGATATCCTGACTCTTGACACTGTTCTCAGTGACAGGTGTAGTGTTGGCCTTTGGCACCAGCAACTCTCCTGAGAGCTCATGACTAGGCTCTGTGTCGGGTTCCGGAACAGTGACTCCAATGAGGTCTTCCTGCTGCCCATCCAGGGATATGATATCTGCTGAGAACTTGTCCCGGTTTGGAGCTAAACCCTCAGCCCACCTCTTTGACTCGTTTCCTGTAGACTTGTGTGGCAAATTCAGATACACATTACTTTTGGTATCAATTTATTAAATAATTATCATTTGTGTTTTACTAAAGTTTAATACACAATAATTACTAGCGCTTGTAAGCTATGAACAAGTGTCTTTTAGGTTATTGCCAAGGTGAGCAAGGCTTGGTAGGACTGTACTTGTAAAATATTTCCTCACTTCCAGAATCAAACTTGTTCTTACAAGGTCACCATTACTTTATTAATAAAAAATTCCCTATGTTTTCTAGGTTTTTCAGAAAGAGTTTCCATTTTTTCCAGACAACAGACTGAAGTACTTGTATAGAGGAATGAAATTTTATTTTTCATAAAATTGATTAGTGTGAAGACATGTAATTAGTTTTTATAACAGGGTGATTTGACCTTGATGAGAAAACATATGCAGTTGCTACGCAGTACACTGTTTCAGGGAGAAAGAAAGGGAGAGGAAAAGGGCGGTAAGATATGGGTTTGAATAAAAGTGCCCAGTTCTTGAGTTTTGCATTTTTCTTTTATCCAAAGACCTACTAGTTTAATGTGCAAATTCACAAATATTCCAGTAGCTTTTAACTTTTTTGTGAAATTCAATGTAATTTTCAGAGACAAAAAATGCCCTGTGTTTTCTCAGTTCTACTGGTTTTCCAAATGTGTGACTACCATGACATTAAAGATTAAAAAAAATCGTTAATTACATTATTTTGTATGTAGTCAAGGAGAAAGCTGAGTGAGTTAGTTATACCAGGAACCAGATGTGGTGGCAGAGGCAAAGTCCAGAAAACTGAGGTGGGCAGGACATGAACTGATAATAATACATGTAGGATCAATATTAAAGGACATATGGAGTGAGAAAACTGTAGGTTAGAGACCACCAGGTGGGCCCAGAATAAGATGTAAAGATCAAATCAGCAAGGACTTGCACAAGATGGGAGCAGAAGAGAGTGATGTAAAGGACTAAAGTGTACGGAGAAGGCTTAATGGTGAGGTCAAAAACCAGTTACAGTTTGGGTGGCCAGGAGAATAAGAGTAAGTAGTTGACCAAATAGATAATCATAGGAAGGTAACAACTTACTAGTAAAGTTGTGTCAAGCCTTGCTTGCCCTGGCATCAGCCTACAGGTCACCCATGTATATTATATTTACTTAAATTCCTCTAGACTGGAAATGGAATTTAAGTAAATATAATGTTTGAAAACAATCTTGACTATCAGGGATAACTATAATACAATGAAGTAGAGTAGAGTCTCGGAAACTTGACACTCGATAACTCGACCATCTGTGTAACTCGACGTGCGCACGTGCACACAGTTATTGGCACCAGTCATCACAATCCAAGGCCATTCAACTGTTAAACCTCTCAGTTTGTTTGTGTAACTCGAGTGGAACAGTCGTGCTATGGTGTTTTTACAAGTGCTCTGTTTGTTAGTTTTCCAATTCAGTAATGGGTTATTCAAATCCATACAATATTACATGTACAGTACTGTACTGCATTTCTGTATATTACACGTATGTATGTACACCATTATATTAACATGTAATTTAATGTACTGTATTGTACAATACTACAGTAGAGTACAACTGTACCTATAATGTTCAATACGGTACTGTGATTCATCCTAGTTTGGTAAACATGACATAGCAAATATGCATCTTATGCAGATCATTCGTAAAACTCAACATTTCAATAACTCAACACCATCCCAGTTCATATTAGGTCAAGTTTCCGAGAGACTACTAAATCTCAGCAATACAATTATTGTGGACATCTTATGACACTTGAAAAACAATTTTATACAAGACATTCTATATTTATTTTTGTCCATCTCTTTATTCTACCCACCCCCTTTTTGAAATGTGATATTAAATTAAACATTTAAAAAAAACAATATGGCATATATGACTATAAGAGATGCAAAATTTAGTTTGGTCACTATGTCCAGGTTTAATTTTTTCAATTTAATGAATCTAACAATATTTAGGTTATATTTTATTATTTTATCTTGATTTTTAAAGGATTTTTACTCATTTTAATAAATATTGAAAAATGTGTCACTTATTACAATAATGTATTCAGATAGCATGGATCATGACATACGTGGTTCTTCTATGGTTGTTCTTACACCAAATAAATATTCTATATACAGAGTGTATATGTTTCAGAACCACTAATTTTGAAATGTGTGGGTTGCAAGTCATAAGTGGATTGCTCGCATCTCGTACACAATCTCAGAGATTCCATATTTTTAGATTCCTCAACTGAGAAAATTGACATCACACCAGAAGCTTGCAAGATAATTCCCCTTGACAGCTAAACACTGTACAAAACAGAACTTGTGTAGTGAGGAAAGCAACATTAAAACAAGATGAACACACATCTCCCTCTTTGGTGATTTTGATTGTATAAAATAGATTTGTGGGAGTAAATAAATAATGGCTTTAAACACTTGATGCAATTCTTCCATAAAACTATTGGTTTGTGTTAAATGGAAATAATATTACTTAATTTATCATCATTATGCCATCAATTTTGCAATCGGTTTGTTGCAGCTCTCCACTTATGGCTCTCCTGGACCAAATGTTTTACATCTTTGTACCTTCTTCTTCCATCATTGTTCGCTATCTGATTCATGTACTCCAATCTTGGTCTGCCTCTTGAATTTCTCCCTTCCATATCTCCTTCAGTAATTATCTTGTCAAAATATCATGTCTCAGATATCTCGTATAATGTTAACTCTTCTTTGCTGTATACTTTCCCAGAATTTCTTTTCTTCATTTGCTTTTGTTAACATTTCTGTATTTGATACCATTTCCTCCCATGATATTTTCAACTTTCTTCCGTAACACCACATTTAAAATGCTTCTAATCTTTTTCTCTCATTTGTACCAATGGTCCACTTTAACACATTCATAAAGTGCAATGTTACAAACATATGCCCTTAGGAATTTTTCCCAAATTCCTATTTTTTTGCATGTTGAGTATAGTAATGTCTTCTTGTTATGAAAACCTTTCTTCGCCTGAACTATTCTACTTATTATATATTTCTTGCTTCTGTTATCTTCGGTTATTTTACTTCCTAGGTAGGAGAACTCCATTACTTGTCTGTGGCCTTAGTTAGTCTAGTTCTATATTCATTTGAATGATTTTTACTTTAATGCACATCATCACTTTTGTTTAATATTTGTTGATCTTCATATAATATCCAATTGTAATTATTAGTGTAGTGATAGGCTGTACAAAATTTGAGACAGTAAACTTAGTTGCAAACAAATGGAAGATGGTGTCCTAATAAAGTCAAACAAATTATTTTACAATGTGCACTCAATACAATAACAGTGTGTAAATTAGTTTATGTATCTTGTACAGTGGTACATTTGTATCCCATAGTGAGTGGTGTTTTGTCAAAGGGACAAATAACAAATATATAGACAACCTTACCCAACTTAACATTTTATTAAAGTCGAATGATATAAATTACGAACTACCACATGGCTTGGAATATATTATAACACTCAAAGAATTACTTACAAATATATGAACATACCTTTTCATCTTGTGGCATCAGATTAATTTCATAGTCTGTGATGCTCCACTCGTAATCAATAGGTAATGGGCTAATGTTCCTAACAAAAAACTCCTTGTACACATTGGTACCGATTGGGACACAACCAAAGTCAATAACACTAGGTAACAGTTTTATGTTGGGAAAATTAACTTCTCCTCTTAGTGGTAAGACACCCTGAAAAAAAAGTAACATGATTGGTGTTAAAAAAAAAAGTAGCACCAAACCTTAAAAAAATAAATGATAAATCCTTGAATTATCGGTGTATTTCTGACCTGAATGAATGTTGTGCTGTCAGACATGTAAACCCAGGTTTTGGGGTTCTGACCCTTCCTCTTCTCACCATCTGACCCAACCCACCCACCATATTTAAATGCAAACTAATACTATGTAATTTAATTAAAATTAAAATGGATGTTTTCAATACATTAAATACAAAAAATATTATTATTGAGTTGTAAATGATAAAAATAGTATCTATGAATTATTGAAAGTGCACAACCAAGAGAGTGTTAAAAGTATTCTGGACCCACTTTCTCCCTTAAATGCTAAATTACATTACATTTTTAATTCAAATTATAATGCACCTTTTCATAGATGAAAAATAATAATATCTATAAATAATTGTAATCTGGGCTACAAGAAATGTAAGCAAATGTCTTCAATCATACAATGGTTTAAAGTATTGAGTTTTGACTGAAACCAGCTATTTTATTAGCCTGTTACATCAAAAATCGTATTGTAATGACATGTTCATTTGATAACCACAAAACCCTTTAAAAAAACACCTCAGAATTGCTAAAGGTATGAGTGAGTTAGTCATTCCCCCAATTGACCCCCACACCTTCACCTCGCCGCTTCTCTATTCCTACTCTAAGGGTACATATACCAACCTCAAGAATAAGCTAGTCTCAACAGAGGTGTCAAACTGTTTGGAGTTCAGATATGAGGATAAAATACAATTTAATTGAACTAAACAATGAAAAGAGGATAAAGGGGCAAAACTCATACACTTATCAGAAAACTTTAGGCCTCAAAAGTTCACAATTAAGAACATAACAACACATATAATTATGAACTTTTAAGGGTATGTACATAAGTCCCATTCTTCAGCATAAGAGAGTGGAGTTTTTGGTTGAAAAGGCAGAGTAGGTGGAAGGATATTAGTATTCGAGAAAAGATTCCTATGACAGCTAATAAAGCATGAAATACCTGCCCTACTACTAGACTTAAAAAGTTTGCCCACATAGCCTAAAATAAGAAAGAACTATTTAATGTAATAAATTCACAATCTATTACATGTAAACTGAACAAAAGAGTTTTTTTAGAAAAAAAATGTATAATATTTTTATGAGAAATCTTGTGGTTTTCTCCGTTGGGCACTTTGGACCTTTATAAAAATTATTGTTATTCAATTTTAATTTCGACTCTGAAAACAATGTTTAGTATAGAATGCATGTGCACATTATTTAAAAGATAGTACATTTCTACTAAGTTTTAAAATGGAAGGAAAAGAGCTGATAAATAAATTATTTTGTTTAGTGTGCCATTATAAATCTGATGTGTTGTGTAATCAAAAATTAGTGATTAACATAATATTACTAAACTGTCAGCTAGAGATAATATAAGATATAATAGGTAAGAAGATTTTGACTAACATTTCAGTCTCCGCTCCTTCATATAGTTAGCTACTGCTTTATACAAGAAGACATAGTGTATTTTTAGACAACATGAGACATGCATATTTGCATAGGAGCCAGTAGTGGGTCCTTTGTGGCACTGCAAGTGTAGGATGTTCAATGCAGACTTGTGTGTTTATTAAGTGTGGCCAAAGACTATGCTATTTGTTTTAATTTTTCAAATTTTGAGAGTTTTTTTTTGTGTTTTTAAATTCTTTATTTCAACTTTCTCTTGAAGGAAAACCTCTTTTTGCTATATGAGTGTAACAATGTTAAAAAAAAAAAACTACGAACTCAATCTAATGGGAGTACACTCACCACCTGCCTTGCTGAAAGTAAACACTGGAGCACACGTACCGCGACATCCTCTCCCTACAACTCAATCTCACGGACTAAATAGAGATGCCGCCCAACGATCTGCTCGTGATAGAAGCCCCGCCCATAAACAAAGTGAAACTGAAACTTGACTAGTGTAGTTTCCGGTTCAGCCATCTATATGGTTCTCCGATATTCTTGTAGTTCCTAGAGTCGCCGCTATCCCTCCTAAGCGCTGCTTATCTCCCCTATTTCACTCAATCTTCTCCCTCCCTCTTTCCCTCTCTCTGTGGGCATGTCTGATATTTGTGTGGACTATATATTTCGATGTATCTTTTTCATAAGCACTTATTCTATCACTGGATTACTAGGTGAGAATGGATTAAGCTTGGACTTAATTATATTCTCCAAAATTCTCTTTTGGTTATATTATGGGGAACCTTTTAAAATTATTATTTTCGGGCTTATTAATTTAAATTTGTATTATGGGATGAGTTTGTTGTTATCAGCGTGGTTAAATTGTAACCACGTATATATATTAGTATTTTTCATATTAAGGGGAACTTAACCATTCTCCTATTCAAAGTAACTTCTGTTTCACCGCTTGGCGGTTTGTGTATATTTGAGCTCTTGTCGACAGTCTGAGTAGCAGTTGATGTTTGTTGGGAATATTTTGAGTATTTTTACTAAGGTAGTTTAAATTATCAGATGGTTATGTGGGGACCGAGCCCTTTAACTATCAAATATGTGCTTTTCTTTAACTGTTTAAAACTTATGCTATGTTGTGGTGGTAAAACAAAATAAGTTTTATGTGAATAATTATTCCTTGATTGTCTAAATTTACATTTAACCATGTGAGACTCTAACTATAAGTGATATGCTAATCAAAATTATTACTTTGTAGAATAATATTTGATTGGATGAGAAGCAAGCTCTTAAATTTTAGTGTAGCACTTTGTATCTTTGAGAGCACTGAATTACATTAGATTGCCATGGGAAAGCAGAATAATTTGGTTCCATAGATTTATTGCTTATCACTTAATGTCTTTAACCACCTGTTTAGGCATTGTTTGGATTGTAAGATACTTCCATGAATAGCTTTTATTATGTACCTAAACTTCAGTTACGTTAGTGTACATACTATTAGCACATTTGTGTAAGGTGCTTAGAAATTATGCTGATATTGCATCTGTTAGGGACTTTAATTGTACAGTCCAAAATACCTTAGCCATTAGGTGGCGGGTTTATTATACTTTGAAATTGTTACTTTATCTCAAAAGACATTATGATTGTATAACTTATTGTCACCCGGTGACTATATATAATATATAAAGTTTAATTCTCATTTTCAGACTTCTGTGCTGGCGGCCGGGGTTCGATCCTCGGTCCCGGCACAAATTTATCTGATTTCCAAACCCTTCCTACACCTCTGACAAGACATCTTGTGAATGTGTGGAATGCCAGGTAGCCACCGTGGTTCGGATTCCACGTTAAACTGTAGGTCCTTCATTTCATCTCACCATCACCCTACCATTACACATTAGCGTAAGTGCGTATAACCCGAACGGGTAGTAAGACGCGGTGCTAATAATAATAATAATAATAATTCTCATTTTGACCTTTGAGTCGTGACTTGTTGACTATCCTTGATGGTGGTTATAGTTTGTCTTCCACTTTAAACTTAACTTGGCGAGCATACTAATCAAACAATATGTTTATATTGAATTCTAGTCATATTTATTATATGATATATTTAATTATAAATTTTCGACTTGGCTTGCCTTGGGCTGTACCTCGGCATTTGTAATATTAATTGTATATCTTCTATCTCCAATATGTCTAATAAAATAAATACTGTTATTCTTTGGTAACTCCTTGACTATTTTTTTATCACACTTCCTAGCAAGTTAAGGTAATTATGAGAGGTAATTGTATTATATTTGGGAGAAGATAAAACATATAAACATATATAAAAGTGGTAACGATCGATTTTCTTCAAGAGGCAACCATTACGTCTTTGTCCAATGGCAGAAATTTAAGAGTAAGGTCACACAAGGAGCGGCGGGATCACCGCTTTTGAAACAAAAACCTATTAGAGCATAAAGCTCGACACACAGACAGTGGCGCATTGCAGAGCGACACAAAGTGGAGCAGAGTGGTCATTGAAGGAACAAGCCAGTTTGATTTTCAAGAGTGATCAGAGCGGTAGTCAACATGGCTAACATGTACATCAAGCAACTTGTGGCTAGGTGTATAACAGAGAAGCTTTATGGCAAGTAAAGCATCCCCAGTACTATGACCGAGGGATAATTGATGAGCTATGTGAAGAGGTGGCAGCTACTTTGGATTGCGAAAGTAAGTTTTTTTCTTCACAGTCTCTTTATAGCAATGCCTCTATTTCTTTTGAATCAATGTGAAAAAAGCTAAGAATTTAAAATGTGTACTTTGGTATGCTACTAAAAATTTGATTAAAAAAAAATTGGTGAATAATGGGTAGAAACAAACGGTATTGCAGTCTAGACAAAGACATGATGCTGAATGAAATAGGGTACTGGGAGAAACACTCCGCTCCGCTAAGCTCCCTGTCTGCACAGTCATCACTCTGGTCCCATCATGCCGCACTGCACCGTCTCGCTCCACTCTGTGGCACTATTTGTGTGACTTTACCATAAAGTATGAACTGTGTTCTTCTTTTCACTGTAAAAGTCATCTTGTGTTTGTCCCTTTTATATGCTTCTATCCACCTTTCCTGTACCTTCTTCCAAATATAATACAATTACCTCATAAAGCGAAAAGAATTTTTTCTTATAGAAATATATTATATATTTGCATCCAATGTCCTTTTCCTGTGTTTGTCTCTTATGTTATTCCTTTTATATGTTCCTATCTTTATATCCTATCATTCATTACAGATTTCCATTTTGTCCCTTATGTGTCTTTTAGTTTTTTCTTTTAGGAAGTTGCATTGCGCGTTTCACACTCCTCCCTGATGATTTTTGACAGAATGAGACCTAGGTTGGGGGAATGGGCGGTAACAATTGATTTTCTTCAAGAGGCAGCCATTACCACTTTGTCCAATGGTAGCACTGTAAAGTGTGAACTGTGTTCTTTTTTTCATTGTGAAAGCCATGTTGTGTTTGTCCCTTTTATATGTTTCTATACACTTTTTCTATACCTTCTTCCAAATTTATTTCAACATTTAAATTTGGTTTTCACAGTGTGAGGCCAAGAGTCAAAGTAAGTGGTGTACAAATATTAGTCTTACTTTGTGAACATCACATTGACTAAAATATTAAGTATTTTTTATTTATAACAAGCACTGTGGAGTCAGAGTCTGAAGTAATTTTGGGTAGAGTTAGAATCAAAGGCAATAAAAATTTACTGACTCCGACTTAAAATAAAAAAATTATATTATAACAATGTTAAACTTTTTTTTTTTTGTTCTTTAGGGCTAATATTTGTAATTTGCATTGAAAAGTATGATTAATAATACCAAAGAAGCTTCCCATGAATCCATCTGTATTGAAGCATTTTACTGCAGTAAATTTGTCATTACTAATTAATGTACTTTAGCCATTTCTGAAGGAGTCAGATTCAGATATTAGAAAAAAAGAGGAGTCAGAGGATTAGCATACCGATCCCACAGCCCTGGTTTTAACACATTCAACACCTGAATTGTAGGCTGAGGAAGAGTAAAAATAGATATTAGAAATGTCAATGTGGGGGATGAATGTCTATCTACAGAGTTTGGTGAAACAAAATCACTAACTAACCTAAATGTTTTAACACACATACAAAACCACAAAATACAATGATAATTTAATATTTACTTAAGTCAAGTCTGTTTAATTTCATGCAGTTATGTAACTATGCACTTACAGTTTGAGGATGCTCCTTGTACTGGTAGTGAAGATATCCTAATGTCAACCGAGAATACAAACCAGTCGTATAAGATGGATCAAAATGAACGGTTACTATTGTGCTTGACTTCCCGTCCAGATGTTTTATACATTTTGTTGCTAGCTGTCCCTCTTTATCAACGATTAAAAATGGAAAGTCAGATTGAAAATCTATCGTTAGCAGCAATTCTGAAAGATTAGTTATCTCAACATCCTCTGAAAAAAATATTATTAAGTGCATGATTACTGGATTATATAGAAACATTGTAGTGTAGTTGTGTTAATATTGTGTTTTTGTTTTTACTTCCCCACCCCTTGCCAACTGATAGAGGATGAAATAAATTACTTTTGGTCTAAGAAGCAACCTAACTGCACCCTCCCAGAAACAGATTAATGGCCAAGGCTGTCTGTTACCACAGCTAAATATTGGTGAGCCGCGGTACCCTAATTTCCATTAAAGGACAATTCAAAATATTGGAGGCATAGATATTCGGCAGGCCAAATGCTGATTATCATCGGATCAAGTGACTATGTCATAATTGATAAAAATGCTGATCTGCATTAACCAAGCCCTGATAAATAATATTATTAAATAATAGATATTCATTATATCATAATTGATTAAAAATTAAAAGCAAATCAATTATGAAGAGATTAAGTAAAATTAAATTATATAATATCAGAGTAACTGTAATAAGTGCTAAAATCAAAACAGTTAAGTTACCACTATCTGACCTAAGCGAGACTCACAGGTGGTCAGATAACCAAAATATTAGATAATACAGAAACAAGGGAAGGAGCTGGAATTCAATAAATCAAAATCAAGTGTAGAAGAAATATGAAATAAGGATTAGTAGCTACCCATAGTATAAATTATGCAATCAATTACAAAATTATTATTTCATTCTGTAAACAGAACAAAGTCAATTATTTGCAACTATTATCATAAAATTTAGTATGCAAAATATAAAAGTCATTGTCTAAAGTTTTGTGATTGATGCTTGTTTACCAGCTTTGTTTCTCTTCCTAGCAGCGAGGTCACTCTAATAGCACATTATATATGGGTCGAATAAAACGTAATGTCAGATAATCGACCGTCGGATAAACTAGAGACTACTGTATTTAAAATAAATGTATTTTTAGTATCATTAATCTTAATGTGCATTAGGATTGTACATAACTTTAAAAAAATACAATCAGGATGCAGGTTGAGGCAGTAGAATAACATAAAAAAGGAAACAAATTTACTTGGACAGAAAATTAAAAATACCTCCCATTGAAAAAGAATCAAACATGTTACCAAAACCTAATATTGTCTGATGAATTATAGTCAAGTGATCGAACACACATTTTACCCTGGCTCATTGACTAAATTTAAGAATGTTATCACAAACTTAGCACCTACAGAATTTATGCATCAGATTGAAGCAAACTACTACACACCCACTCCTGCCTCACCCCATGTATAAGAGATCACTACTATAAAGCTACTCCTGTCTCACTCATTATATAAGATATCATTACTATAGACCCAAATCTGTCTCATGTATTGTATTCAAGAACACTACTATACATTTAGCCCTGTCTAATGAAATGTATTCAAGAACATGATAGTAATCAAGATGGCGGACGATAAAGATCTCACGTATTGTGGCGGGTGCAAATTGTTTATAAATGAAGGTGAAAATCCGATAGAATGTAATGGAACCTGTAAATCTTGGTTTCATTTATCGTGTGTAGGAATATCTAATTCAAAATTCAAGCAACTTTGTAACAACAAGAAGAAAAAGTGGTATTGTATGGACTGTGAGACTCAAACGCTTGGCGGCTTGGACAAACAGTCTAAGCCGGAACAAGTTAACCTCTGTGCAATCACTAAACCTGACAAAAATACCGCAGGGAAGAAAAATATGAATTTGAATACTCAAGAAAGTGTTTCAAATGTAGAAAAGAACATTGAAGAAATATTAAGAAAAATGAATACACTGGATTTGATAAGTGATAAAGTAGACTCTTTGTTATTTAGAATGGATGAGAAAGATAATGAGACAAAAGAAGTTAAAGAACAAGTTAGTATGATTAATAAAGACATTTCTGACTTGCAACAATATTCCCGAATAAACAGTTTTGAGATACATGGAATCCCAATAATAGGTGCGAATACAGAAAATGTTTATGAATTGGTGGAAAAATTGGGCAAGGTTGTTAAAGTTGATCTAAATAAAGGTGAAATTGACATAGCTCACAGGCTATTAAACAACAAGAAAAATGAACTACCACCAGTTATTCTCGTTAAATTAGTCAGACGACACAAAAAACTTGAGCTTATTAACGGAGTGAAACAATTTAATAAAAGTGTAACTAGCTTTGACGATAAGCTCAGTACACTATCCTTAGGACTATCATGCATAAAGAGACCCATATATGTAAATGAATGCCTAACTCATCAAAATAAGATTCTCTTTGGACAAACCAAAGAATCTCTTAGAAAGGAAGGTTTCAAATTTATATGGATCAGAGAGGGGAAAATATACGCGAGGTTTAATGAGATTGGAAGAGTCCATCATATCAAGTCCAACAATGATACAAAGAATATTTTAACATCAACAAATGTAAGTGATCATGATCATAACATTGAACAATACAAGAGTCAACAAACCAGCCACTCTAAGGAAAAGGGACACCAACAGGAAGACAATGTGAAACAAAGAAAAAGTTTTAGTTTCAATGATTCTAAATGGTTAAAGTAGGACAAGCAGGGAAAAAAGTCACTTACAATGTGTTTTGTTTATTTGTCCTTGTGGGCTTAGGTCTACTATTTTCCAGAACATTCAGTTCATTGTTAAAGTTATTGTTATTGCAGGTGGTTAAAGTAGGCCTAACATGGAGGAAGGTGTCTTACCAAGCTTTTTGTTCTTTTGTTTCCATATTAGGAATACTAGCTTTCAGAGTGATAAATTCATTGTTAAAGTTATACTTTTTTATTATAGTGAGTAAGCCAATCACAGAGGAAGGTGACAAGGTTGAATTTTTCAATTATTTTCATGTTGGGAATACTAGCTTTCAGAGCAATCATCTCACTGTTGGAGTTATTATATTCTATTCAGATGGATAGAATGGGCCTAGCATGGGTGATTTTGACTTGCAAATTGTCTTGTTTGTTCGTCTTTGTTTTAGAAATACTAGTTCTCAAAGTGATCAAATCATTGTTAAAGTTATTGTTTTTTAAAGTATTTACAAATATTGATACCTAAATGAGTTTGCATAATATAAAATTAGGATATACTAAACAAACAGTGGAGCATATTTTAAATAATGCTACTGAACTTAATCTTGAATATGGTAACCAATCTAATAATTTCAATTTTGGCATATTATATTTAAATATTCATAGCCTTAGAAATAAAACTGATGATCTTGAAACACTTTTAATTTCACTTAAATTAAAAATGCATATAATTGTTTTGACTGAAACATGGATAAACAGTAGTGAGGCTGAGTTCTTTAATATCAACGGATATGTTTCACTGTATGATTTCCGAGACCATAAGCCTGGGGGAGGTGTAGGGATCTTGATTCACAAATCTTTAGAATACACTTTTATTGACAATACCATAAATAAAGCAGAAGATTTGTCTGTTCTCAGGATATTACTTAGGCCCACAAATCATTTTAAAAATAATGTCACTATATGTGTCATTTATAAGCCGCCAAATTGTGAAAACAATAGCTTTCTTAAATTTTTTGATAGATATTTAGAATCTTTAAAAAATCAACAAAGTTTGATCCTTGGAGACTTTAATATAAATATTTTCGACAAAGACAACACTGTTGTAAAGAAATACACTGACATTATCGTATCAAATGGATTTGATTGTATAAATACCAAAAACCCCTCCAGGATTACAAAAAATACCACCACGTTAATTGATCATATTCTAAGCAATTGCTCTCAGCCTAGTAAGAAAATTAGAGTGTATAATTTTAGCCATTCAATCAGTGATCATAATGTTTTTGTAACAGATTATAGTCCATTAAGAACAAAATACATTGAAAATAGCAAACAATTTAAAACAATTAAAAAAGTAGTTTTGAATGAAAAGATGTTTATAGAAGTTTTCAAGAAAAATGTTGGTAAAATAATTTTGAACTCTGACACATACAACATGTATAATGATACAGTTGGGTTGATAAATAACATTAGAGAGAATTGTTCCTATGAACGAATAATTTTAGATCATGACCAACAAAATTTGCCTCTTTGGTACACTACAGAGTATATAAATTTAGTAAAAAGAAGGGAAACTTGGTATAAGAAACTTAAAAAAAATCCTACTAATGGAGCCATAAAATAGGAATATATCTTGTGTAGAAACAAAGTAACATACTTAAGGAAAAAAAATCAAAAGATGATAGCAAAAAGTGATTTTTTTTAATGTGTGACAAACAATAGAAAAACCTGGAAACTAATAAACAATATTCTTTGCAATAAACCTAACAATAGAGACAGTGGAATAACTGAAATAGAAACAAATGAGAATTACATAACTTCAGACATACATGAAGTGGCAAATATCTTAAATACTTATTTTGTAAATGTTGGAAAAATAACAGATAGCCAAATCCTTAGAAAGTGTTACCCTTCTAGTGAGCATGTGGTCAGCAATCAAAAATATTATGCTAATATTTTGTTTAAATTTGATAAAATTGATGTAATTGAAACTGACAAAATAATTAGAAATTTACCAAATAAATTTAGTTGTGGCTTTGACAATATCTCAAATCACATGCTGAAACTAATTAGAATTTCTATAGTGCCTATAATGGTCAAAATAATTAATCATAGTCTAGAAACAGGCATTGTACCTGACAACATGAAAATTGCTAAAGTAATACCAATTCATAAATCTGGTAGCAAACGTATCTGTGGTAATTATAGGCCTATACCATTACTACCAGCAATGTCTAAAATCATTGAAAAAATTGTTAAAAATAAACTTATACAGCATCTCAATAGTATTAATTTCATCTATGAAGGTCAATATGGTTTTAGAGAGAATTCTAATACAGAAAGTGCTGTAGTTGATCTAGTAAATGTGTTAGAGAATTTTCTTGATAGTGGTAAAGTTGCTGGTGGACTATTTATTGATATAAAAAATGCCTTTGGTACCATAAATCATGATATATTATTAAAAAAGCTGTCTAATATTGGCATAACAGGTATGGAATTAAATTGGTTCAAAAATTATCTCTCTGATAGGAAACAATTTGTCTTTATCAATGATAGAAATACAAACATCAGTAGCTGCTGCAAAGATATAGTATGTGGTGTGCCACAGGGCTCTGTTTTAGGTCCTTTATTATTTCTTATATATATTAATGATATATATCAAAATAGTTTCTATGGCAAAATACAGCTGTTTGCTGATGACACTTGTCTGCTGTACTCTGGTAACTCTATAAGAGAAATAGAAACCAATTTGCAAAAGGATTTAAAAAAATTGACTCAATGGCTTCATAATAACTGTTTATCTTTAAATGTTAAAAAAACAAAAGTAATTTATTTTACAAAATCCACTATGAACAATAATAACTACATAAGTGATATACACCTAAATGGAGAAAAAATAGATGTAGTATCACAAATAAAATATTTAGGATTGATTCTTGATCAGCATATCACATGGAAACCACGTGTTGATAGTATATGTAAAAAAATTTGTCCTATTGCTGGGGCCTTTAGAAGAACTTAACACAAACTTACAACTAACAATAAATCATAATTTATAACTCTTTATTCCACTCACATTTATCATATGTAAACATAATTTGGGGAGCAACATAAAAAAAACATTGAAGAAAGTACAAGTAATACAAAATAGAGCTATAAGAAATCTTTTTAGCTCTGACAATTTTGGCAATACACGTGTAGTAAACATATATAAAAAATACAATATTTTATCTGTTGAAAACACAATTTCCTTAAATATGGTTAAATTTGTGTATAAAGTACTGAATAACAAACTACTTTCAAACATAAAATTTGAGACTTTATCTAAAAAATGTAACTATGAGATTCGGGCAAGAACTACTAAAATATGTCAATCATCAGTAAAAACTACTAAATTTGGTATAACTTCATTTAAAAACAGAGCATTAAAAGAATTTAACAACCTTCCACCAACAATAAGAGAGTGTGAATCTTTGAATAGTTTTGTTGGTACAATTAAAAAACAACTCTTGTCTTAGAGCAGAATTGTATAAATGCAACAACAATAATAATTGTTGAGTGCTATCTAGGTATTTTAGTATATTTTGGTTATTTTATTTCTTACTTTTTATATATTCTTTTTTTTATCTTTAAACTCCTTTGTTTGAACTGTATTACTATGGTGAAACATGTAGTCATTAAGTAGGCTAATAGGCCTAACTCTTGACGATTTATTATTTTTTTTCTATATTTTCATATTCTGCTTTACTCTTTGTCCATAAATAGTTTTAAATAACTACACAACGATAGCTTGGACCAACAAACTATATAGGGTATATAGGCCTACATAACTAAGAAATATAGTATTCTTTTTCATTTATTTTTACTTTACTAAAAAAATCCTTTGAAAAATAATATCACATAATTACTAACTTTAATTTCCTTCTGTAATATAATTAGTAGGCTAATCACTTTGCCCGTCTCCTTCATTTAGTCTATAAAATGTGTACTTAATAAAAACCCTAACCTTGATTTATACAATGATTACAGCTTAATATTTTTCTCTTTATATACATTGATTTGTTTGAATGATCTTATTATTTACATTAGCTGCCATGTGTAATTTTTATATATCTTGTCATAAATCTTTTGCTATGTCTTTATCTTGTAAAATTTTACTTTTGAAAAATTAATTGTACCTATGTAATTAAACTTCATGTGTACTGTAAGCAACCGCTACATTGTAACAAAATAGTCCCAGATGATGGCCTAGGCTGTCGGGGATTTAAAATATATGAATAATAAAAAAAAACACTACTGTATACATACCTCTGTCTCATTCATTGTATTCAAGAACACTACTATATACATACCTCTGTCTCATACACTATATTCAAGAACACTATTATACACCTAGCCTAGGGGATAGGCCAATTTTGAATGATGAGAAAAATATTATTTGTTTAACTGGTAAAATAATTGTGTGTGTGATTTGTTTTATTTTGTGCAATGAAGTTAAAGGTTGGGATGACAAATATGGTTGAGGGAGTAGATGTGGTGACTGAGTTATACTTTCTCCTACTACCTGCCTTCCCCTCTCCCCTGTCTAAATGCTACCAACCATTAGCAACAGCAACAGGGTGGCGTGACTCAGCCATACAGGCAGTAGTGTAGGAGACAGGAGTGCGGACTATGGGGTGGATACAAGTAAACTCGTTTCTTCATTAGAACTTAGAAGCAATAGCGTTACTGTTGTGTTAAAAGTGGGCCTGTGCATATAATGAGAATACACTATTTGAAGAGTTAATGCATTTTAACGCCCATCTTCATCTAAATTTGAAAATAAACTATTTCCTCTTGAGTTTCATCAGTCTATACAAAAAGTGTAACTACATGTGCTCTATTCAAATGTTGACATCCTCTAAATGTTCACTTGTACTACAGCTTCTAGCTGCAAAGCAGAACGTACCTTTTTATGACAGAGAATAGCTTTAATTCACTGGCAATCGTCTTAATTGGAAGTCAGTTTTTGTATAAAATGTATTTGTCTGGCACTGACCAGTTCCCTCACCAGAAAGCAAGGTGAAAATATTATAAGCTATTTTCTTATTGTTTATATGCTAATATTTTATTCGTAGTAACATGTTCTACAGTATACTACTGCCAACTTTAAATTGTTGAATTACATATTTGAATTTGCGTGTTGTGATAGTTCAAGAGTGGTTATTTTAATTTCTAAGTATTTTCTTATCTTTTTACTATTTAAAAACCTCACTATGGTAAATAATCAAATAATGTAAGCGCTTTTTATCTGTTACTCCACAGATAACACTTATGTGCAGGGACGTTTTAAGAAAATGTGAGGCCCGGGGCAAAAAAAAAAAAATCTGAGGCCCCCAATTTGTATGGCAGTTTTAGATTCAAGCCGTTATATAATACATTGATACGTCCTCAGTACTTATGTTACTTAATTAATAATTTCTCATGTTTTATAAAATATTATCGACCCATTAAATGACTGTACTTTATTAAATGCAAACAATCAATCCAATTAAGTTTTCAAAAGTAAATTCCTCTTTGTACCATTGCACTGTTAGTTTTCTGTAAACTGATAGCAGTAGCACAATGATGGCGTATTCTACTGTACTGTAGAACATTACTTGAATAACATAAATCTTAAATTACATGAAGTTAACGTTCTCGGGAATCTGGAATGGAATCCTATCACTAAGTGTATACTTATTGTTGTTAGTTATCTGTACACTATTTGATGCAAAATTTAGAATAATAACTATAATTTAGTTAGTAATTTTGGGGGGAAATGTGGTCCCCTGGAATGTGAGACTTAGGACAACTTCCCACTTTGCCCCTCCCTAGATTTGGCCCTGCTTATGTGGATGGTATATATATGTCAGTGCATGAAGGGTGGTAGAGGGCAGACAGAAATGTATAAAGGGGTACATTAAGGTAGGAAAGGTGGGCGGCAAATTTTCTAGTGGCTATGTATGGGCAGCAGAGTCATAAACCAGGCCATGCACCTATCCCTGTCTCATGCATTGTATTCAAGAACACTATTATACACCTTTCCCAGCCGCATGCATTACAATCACCAAACACCGCCGTATCCAATGTATTCAAACACCCTAATGTCTCACACAGTCCAGTCAAGTATTCTACTCCAAAACTTATATTTACAGTTTAATTCAAGTTCATTTGGTAAGATCATAAGTGCGTTAAGCCAAGTTTCAAAACCTTATTCAGTTATAAGTTTTATATTGACCAAATAACCCAAAATTTGTAATTACCTTGCAGAGTGACAAAGTCTTTCTCAGACTGCACATCAATACGAAAGTTGAGCTGAGGCTTTGAAGTGATCACAAAAGGCTCAATGAAATGAGCTACAACATGTGATGTTAGAATGCACTGTTTCTTCCCAACATACTCGATGATAGCAAAACAAAAAAATTCCTCTCTCACAGTCTGTGGACTAAAATATCAATCATAATAAAAGTATTATTTTTGGATGAAGGTAAAGGAAAGGTGGATAGAGACATATAAAAGGGACAAACACAATATGGCTTTTAAAATGAAAACACGAACACAGTTCACAATTTTCATTGCTGCCACTGAGCAATGAGGTAATGGTTGCTCCTAAGACCATTAATAGTTAATGTATGTTTGAGAAAAAAATGCTACTGGATAAATTATTTTGACTTTATACACACAAATTTAATTTAGCTTGAAAGCATTAAATAAAAACGTACCTTTGACATTCTCCTTCCACCAATAAAATGGCACTTTCCCCAGCTCCTAGGTTCATCTTTGTGGGTGATAATTTAAAACATATCCTGAAGTAAAGATAAAAACATGATGTAGTAATCAATACAAATACAACACCTACATTTTTCATTATTAAACATATATATTAATTACTTTAAAGCATTAGAAATTCAAATGTTCATTGTCACACCTACAAAAGTATGCCAACTATTACCATTTTAAGCTAGTTCCATCCTAGATTATTATGAATATAATAAATTACATTGGCATTTATTATTGGAATTATTTTATCAATTACATAATACAGGCCTACATTTGTCTAATAAAATTACTACTGAAAAGTGTAAACAAGCAATATAATGTAAAATACTTGATCTGAATTAAATAAGATTACATTAAGAAATATTAACACTTATAGTCAGGGGGCAAATGTATAAATAAGAGAGTTACTCTGGAGAGTTTGCCAAGCCTGGTTTTTGATTAGGAATAGATTAATTACATCATAATCTAGCAATTTTTAACTGTTTCCAAATTTGTTCAAGCGTTTTAGCAGAAACAGGGTTTTCCAAAAGTTATTGGTATGTAACAGCATAATATGGAGAGAAAATCATTAATATTGCCAATGTTGTTTTAACTGTGTAACTTTTGTTACATTTTAGACTCATATTGATTTTGCTATTGTCATTGCCTTAGACTTAACTGAATTAAGCTATAATTTTTAGCACAACCACATATGCAACAGAAACTTCATTATTACATTAAATCACATCAGTTTGATTTACTTCATTGTTTGCACATTTATATAGTGCACTGTTTGAATAAAATATACAAGAGATTTACTACTACTTGTAATTTTCTATGTAGTTTCATACCTTTACTTGGAAATACAATCTTTCTTCTAAAAGACTTTAACAAATTTGGTAACAGTTAAAAATGGTTTAAGGCGTCAATTTCGTGTCGAATCCCGGTCATATCTAGTGAGGGTGATTTTTCCTAAATGGTTTACCACTCTCCTTCCACAAAGGTGTTCCATCCTCATACCTATCCGTTTGAGTAACTATCCAAAATACTTCAATGCCATTTTTAAATCAACTAGTTTGGCCAATTTCATTGAAATGTGTTATGGTAACATTCACCTTTCAATTTGGTTGAATCAACCGCATTATTCAACCAAATTGAACCATGTAGTTACACCTAGATAATGGAATTAAATATAAAAAAAGTATTTAGATGAATTCCTTTACCCTTGTGAATATTTTTCCAGAGCCACCTTAGAGATATTACGTGTGATCCTGGTGTTAGTCCAAAGTAACTGGTGATGTCTTTGACCTCTGTTAGTCACCTTCAGCTCCTTCTGAACTTTCTGAGTACTACAATAATGTCATGGTTATTTTAGTAATATTTACAAACACTTTTAAGTGGAAATTAAGTAATAATAAAACCAAACAAATAAAAAAAAATTGGTTGTCTTAATTAATATGAAAAAGGACTATTTCCAAAAATAAAAAATAATGAGTACTAATTGTGAAAGTGATCAGAAGATGGAAGTGTGGGTAGAGTGTATGAAAAAATTGGGAGAAAAGTTTATTTGTTTTCTATCAAGGCCTAACCTACCTATCCTTTGAGGATAGCTTCTTTCTCTATCACTTACATTCCATTAATTCACACGTTTCCACACTGTTTTCATACATTTCCAAGTCACTAGGCAATTATTAATTTGTATGTGTATAAAATAGTGATGGCTTTGATTTTGCATCATCAACTTGACTCAAAAGTATTTTTCTTTCTCTTTGGTTAAGCTACTAAATAATTTATGTTTCAGAGCAAATAGTTAACAATAAGTAGGGAACTAGCAAGGATGTAACACAAACCAAGCCATAACTATAATTTGAGTATAATTACATGACATTGGATTTTGAATGGGATTGTGGTGTGTCATGTGTAACAGATTCCCAATACTCCCCCTTCCACCCCCCCCCCCCTTAATGCCATCAGGGTTTGTCAGCTAAACATTCCTTCTTTTATTGGCGGTGGCAGTGGCTGTATAACTGTCTTCATTGCCTCAATATGTGATTTTTTTTGTTTTTTCATCCATTACTATTTTCCGCCTGTGGCTTGAGTCAGTTGTTTTTTATTCAGTTCATATATTTTCCCACTATCGGCTGGCTAAGCCTGTTGTATCTTCATATGTCTTATATGCTAACTTAAGACTTTTATTATTTTATTTATTCAGTGTTTACAGGCCCGGTATCTTACAATCTTTAAATCCGGGCTGTTTTTTCCACAACTTTTACTTAATTTACACAATTTTAATATGAATTTCCTTTTTAACATTACAACACATATTTTGGCTCTTAACTTAAATGAAATTCAACTACCCTTAGCTCAATTTGATCCACCCGGGTATATTACGCCCCGGTACCCTCCCCCGCTAGGCCCTTCACAATGCTCGGGATTTCACTCCCGAGTCCGCCAAGCGCTCAGCAGAGGTGGGCATCCCCATAATAACCACCTGGGGAGGCGCCCTATCAGAGTTGGTGCCCCGCCTACTTTCTACCCTTGGCAGCTGAATTTCCTAATCTACCCCCTATCTAGTTCCCCCGTCCCTAATTATCTATATTAACTACTAACTAAGCTAAGCTAAAATACTAAACTATTCTATTCCCATTACTGCCGGGGAACACCATCACCCAGAGGGCTGCAGGGCAGCCGCCTTTCTCCATCTTGACTCTGAGGGCCCATCAACCATAACCCACCTCTCTTGTTTCCAAGGTGGTGGGTCATACGGTCCAGGGAACCCCTCAGAGTTCATAATCATTCCACTAACTTTTGTTCATACGACTGGAAAACTGTCTTCTGGATCTCAAGGGCATCCCCCGTGTTCCTTCAGACACTCAGTCGTACTGGAATCCAGTTCCCAGGGCTCGCGCTTGCTCCTCCCAGCACATACACATTTTTTTTTCCCCGGCAAGGATTGTTACCGCTTATCCCCTTTTAACAATCCTTTTTTCCCTACTCACTCCCCGCTGAGACCGCACTAGTGTCCGTGTCAGTCCCGCCCTCTGTGTCGCTGTCATCTTCTTCGTCATTGTCAGTGTCAACGTCCCGTCTTATTCGTCCGTGTGCCTCTTTAAGTCTGTCTATGTAGGCTGTCTTTGCTCTATCTGACGCTTCCAGTGCAATCTGGTCTAAGAATTTCCAATAGATTGGGTCCCTCAGTACTTCGCCTACTAATCTTCCCTGGATCTCTCTCTGGTAGTTCCTTCTTGCTTCTAGTGTAATGACACACTCAAGCACCACATGTTCAAGGGTTCCCTCCTCACCACATTGACAATTCCCCGACTCTATCAATCCCAGCTTCCTTAGAGATGCCGGGTACGGTCCCTTCCCCGTGATGAAGTGGACAAGACCCCGAGATGGCTGGAGGAGCTTATTCTCTAGTCTCTCAACCACATTTGGGAACAATTGATAAGTCCTCCTACCTGTCCCACTTCTCTCCCAACGTCTCTGCCACTCCTCCAACAGGACTATTTCCGCCTCTCCAAAAGTTCTCACATCGTGTGTGGTGAGGAGTCTCACCTTCTCCAAGTTTCTCTTTTTTAGCCAGTACGCCACAGCTTTCTTCCTTATGAGGAGGTCCAACGGCCATACACCTAGGGCCACACTCAATGCATCCGTTGCTACAGTCCGGTAGGCTCCCGTCAGCCTCAATAAGATGTTCCTCTGCAGACCCTGAATCGCCTTAGCCGGAGCGACATTGGTTAGTCTGTGAGCCCAGATGCACGCCCCATAGCTCACAATGGAGAGAAGGATCATCTGATGGTATGTCCTTATTATCCGCATAGGCAGATAAAACCGCCTCTGTCCCATGCTTATAATTTTATTCATCACCGACAGAGTTTTCCCCATCACTCCCTCCATGTGCGCTGTGAAGTTCCTCTTTTCATCTAGGGTAACTCCCAGGTATCTGACCGTATGGCTTCTTCTTATAGATTTCGTACCTAACTTTATGGTCGGATCCCTAGCCAATCTACCCTTAAACAGCATGAAGGTCGTCTTCGCCGGTGCCATTTTTAACTTGACACTTTTACACCAGGTGTCAAGTTCTTCAAGCACCTGGTTACTTTTTTCCTCTAAGTTCCTTCTCGAGTACCCTTCTATTACTATTAGAAGGTCGTCTGCGAAGGCAACCACACCCTGCGTCTCTGGCATCCCCTCCAACAAGTACAACACTGGTTCCAGGCTGACATCCCAAAATATCGGGCCGATCCCTGGGGACATCCCTTCGTCAGTAGCTTCTGAACCTTATTTCCTGGACATCTCAGGGTGGAGTATCTATTACGACAGTAGTCCTTAAGACTCCTATACAGCTGCCCCGGACACTGAATCTCTCTTAATCTGTCAAACATCGCCGGCCACCAGAGGTTGTCAAAAGCGCCTGAGATGTCCACAAATATTCCTACGACGTATTTACCATTTGCCGAGTCAATCAGTTCCATTGCTCTGCAGATTGCGTCCTCTGTCGACCTGCCTCTTCGGAAGCCATACTGCTGCTGATGCATGCCCATGACTGTCCTGTGTCTCAGTAATCTTTCACACAATATCTTCTCCTGCAACTTCCCTGCTGTGTTCAACAGGCAGATGGGTCTGTATGACTTCGGAATAAGCGGATTTTTATCCTCCCCCTTTCTTAGCACGATTACCTCGCTCTGCTTCCAGATGTTCGGGATTCTGCCTTGAGCGAGGCATTCGTTTAACAGCCCTGCAAGGAAAGGAGCAACAAGGTCAGCCGTCTTCTCCAGCACCTCGACCTTTATCCCGTCCGGACCAGGCGCCTTTTTCTTACCCATCAGAGCAATGTTCCTGATCACCCCCGCCCGACTAACAGGTTCTACCTCTTCCTCATTTACATACTCGTCATTCTCCATCCTCTCCCTCAACATTTGGTGCTCTTCAGTATCTTCTGTCACGTCGTCATCTGGCAACAATGTCTCCATTAAAAGAACCGCAGACTCTTCCCAACTGGTCGTGGTACTCCCATCATCCTTAGATAGCGTGGTTATCATGGCTGGGGGGCGTAATTTCCCGGAGGCTATCTTAAACGGCACCCCCCAAGGTCACCTCTGTAACTCCTCCTGTACATACTTCTCCCAACTTTTCCTCTTCTCCTGATACAACCCATCCTCAAACTCTCTCTTGCTCTCCCTGTAGATATTTAACAGCACCACACGACCAGCCGGGTCTCGACACCTCCGATATCTCCTACGCGTTCTCCTTGCCCTTGCTCGAAGACTCTGCAGTCTGTCATTCCATGGCTTATTACCAACCTTGGTATCACCCGCGACAAATTCAAAGACGATCAGGTTATGGTCACTGACCGTGACGTTGTCCACAACCCTCCAACCTTCCACCATGTCCATGGACTCGGCGTTACACAAAGTGACGTCAATGTTGGAAGAAGCCCCAGCTCTCCCCTGATATGTAGGGGGATTATTCGGTTGGTTTGCAACCTCAAGCCCATGACCATAGATGAACTCCTCCAAAGCACGACCCCTTCTATCTCTCCCAATCACCCTATTACTATGCCACATGGGAGACTTAGCTTTAGCATCAGCGGTAATTATGAGTGGTACACCTGCGTATGTCCTACATATTATCTCCAACTGATCAAGATATGGCTCAATTGGATGCCTAAATTGAAAATATAGGTTTGCCACTATACACCTGCCTGAGCTAGTTCCCAGTTCTACGCATGTTACCCACTGGTTACAGAGCTGTTCAATCTTAGTTACGGCAATTTCCTTGTTAAACACCACTATTGCGCTCATTGGAGCTTCTCCACTAACAACAATTCTAGTGACCACCGGCATATGCGGAACTTTCCCTCTCAAGGTATAGGGTTCCTGAAGACACACAACATCAAGTCCCATCTCCTCAGCAAGCTGGCGGACTTCATGCAACACGGTCACGCTCCTCATTCCATTAATCTGTCCTATTCTAATGGTGCTATCCCCCATTACGGATAGTATGTGTGCACGTAGCACGCAGGCCATGCCACGCTGGGGTTAAACGTCTTGCGACCGTGTGCCGTCACAAATTGCCTATAAGTATTTTCCATATCAAAAGTTTCCTCTCTCCTCTTGAAGACCTTATCAATTAGTCCCCGCAAACTGTCCACGTCCGTTGGTAGATTCATAGATCTTAGTTGAATTCTATCCAACGACTCGGGAGAGGGAAAAGTGATACTGTCCCCCTTTTCATGACCCAGTCTCACCACGTGCCTCAGCGCCATGTGCAGCACTCTCTCTTCTTCTAGCCTGGATAACCGCATCGTCTCCTCGAGGGTTCCGTACGCCTGAGAGGGTACATCCCTCTCTCCTTTCAGCTGCCCCTCCATCTCCATATTCACTTCTGCTGTCTGGCTCCCCCTGCTGTTTGTGTAGTGATCCATACCCTTTTCTTTCTTTTTCTTGCCATATCCAAATCCCCAGAGCTTCCAATTTTGTTTATGTTTCGCCCCCAGATCTGCTTTTCCGCAAGTCCCCGCTCCAGCTCTCTCTGGCGTCCCCTCCTCCTTTTCCTCACACCTGACTCCATTGGTGCTTTCCACCCATTCCCTATTCATGCCTTCACATATGATACATATGTTCTCCACCACCTGCGGATTTATTACCGCATTGTGCAGTTGTGATATCAGGGTGGAGGATGCCGCCGCCGAGTCCCCAGTTGACGCAAACCTCCCATTCCAAAATTCGTTGCCGGGCCAACTATTTCCATCCCATGGATATGTAGTAACTAGGTAATATTCACCCTCCCCGAAGATCTCATAGGGAGCTCGCCGGGTCGATATTACCCGTATACCTGTATCCGCTAGAATCTTCTGCCGATCCTCAAAGTGCTCCATAACCCCATCCATCCACAGCAGCTCTAACACCGCAACAGCACCCGCACCTGCACCATACTTCCCATAAGCATCAAGTAGGCATTCCCTTACTTCTTTATAAAATAGCTCGTTCTGGTGTCTCGAACCACTCCAAACTCCAAGACCAAATCCCACGATTTGCACATGTACCTTTTGTGAGACCTCCTTCGAGATCCTGTACGCCTCGAAGAACAACATCTCCAGAATAATCCTTATCCTTTTTCTATATATGTACTCATAGATCCCGGTGCCATATCTGGCTGTAAAAGTCTTCCCCCCTTCTTCTGTACCATTTACAAAGTAATCCCTAATAAATTTTGCTATCGGGTCATCCCTCTGATTATGGCTCATGTACAACCTGTCTCCACGCCCCTCATTCCTCAGGTTTGGTCCTACCAAACCTATGATGGACCCTCTACTAACTACATCCTTCACTACTGGTTTGCCTTTGTTATCTCTTTCTCCTTTGTTTACAAAACACGTGGTCGACGAAACCCCGATGAGTCCGGACGCGACTATCTCATAGTCTCTAAGATAAGAAACACTACCATCCCGACCCGCCGCAACCTCGCTATAACCACACGACCTATATCCAGAGGAGGTACAGTAGTATTCATTTTCTCCGTAGTTGTACTTACATCTCCGCGTGAGAAGCCTACTGATGAAACCTTCCACAGTCATTTCCTGGTAGTATGCCCTAGTAACCTCAGGTCCATCAGAAGCCAGAAATTTGAGGAGTGCAGCCATAAACTCGTAAGTCCATTTGTGGACCATTGTACGCACAGATTTTATATGTTCCTCGGCAACCTCAACTTTAATTTCCCCTCTCTCAACCATGCACCCCATATCCACCGATGGTAGTGGGATAACATGCTGCTTCAGTCTCCTCCAAAATTCCTTACAATTTCTTTCCCCTCCTCTCCGCTCAGTGTTCCCCAGATTCTCTCCTCTTGTCCTAGGTTTATTCTCAACCAGTTTCTGCCCACTATATTTTTGCACTCTTTCCTTCTCCACCTCCCCATCTTGAATAACCTTTACAGATCCAAGCACCATTTTCGCTGCCATCCTTTCTCTATGTGCTGCCGCCCTTTTCATATTCCTTGCACGTTTGGACGGAGGTATCCTCGTTCTACTCTCCGTCCTGTCGTTCTTCGAGCCAGTCCGGTACACGTCTAGTCTAGTCGCTATCAGTCTAAGTAGTTCAACAATCTCATTTAGTAACTTAAGACTAGTACAGGCGCACCATCTAGTCCCTGGCCATTGATTTATCCATGTAAACGGGTAAACCCATACTTTCATTAATAATAAATTTTCGGCCATGCCGGGAATTGAACACAGAACCCTTAGCTCAATAGGCAGACACGCTACTGACTGAGCTAAGGGGTCGGGACAATAAGATAATGTGATGATGATAGTTATGTGATGCCAGTAGATGTTTTAAACCTAGCTTAAGCCCAACTAACCAGACCATGCGACCATTGGAACAATACCTATGGTACTTCAGGAAAAAGACCAGGTATCTATAGATTAGTAGCCAAGAATGCTGACAACTAGATGAAGAATCTGGATATGTGTTACCATAGTAAAAATACTTATAATTTAACTATCAAAAGACAAACAGTCATACTTTGTATAGGGTGTATTCTTTAGTGAGGGCATAGGGGTTGGGGTTGCACAGATATTATCTGCCCTAAAAACAAATATAAATGGTATAGCTCTATATATGTATATATAGAGAAAGAGATATTATTGCATAAAATCATATATATATATATACATAGAACGAGAGATTCTTGCATAAGATAATATATATATATATATATATATATAGAGAGAGAGAGAGAGAAAGAGAGATTCTTGCATAAAATAATATATATTAGTTTATCAGACTTTGTTTTAGTTTTTAATGTTAGTTAAGTAATGTAATACTGCTGATTCATCTGTCATCTACATTCCTCACTGTGTGAATTCCACCCCTAGTATACCAAGTGTTTCATCATCTGAAGAAGGAAGTTGTATCTTTGTATTACTTGTATGGTTAGAGCCAGCTTAGATAAAATAAAATATTTGTGAAAGCAACAATAAAGAGAACAGACCTGAAGAGGTATCCCATGTCATAAATCGGAGTTATAGGAGGCTCCACTACTATACTGGTTCCATAGCCCTCAGCAGTCATGTTTATAGTGATGGTTCGACTGTTAGTGATGTGCACTTCAAGGTTTTCAGAGTATAAGCCGGTGTCCGTAAGGAACACTGTCACATCTAGCGAAAGTGTTTGATCAGGGTTTAGAACACTTTTTTCTGGAAACACTTTCCACGCAGAGTTCGCCTTTGCCTGGATAATTACAACACATTTTTGCAGCGGGAAAAATTATAATATAGGTAAAGTAAAAAAAATAAGTGTATTAATTAATCTTTTTGACTGCATTTAAAATGTATTAATTTTGTTTTCTGTGTGTATTGCACACCCCTGACACAATGCTTTTATTTTGATGTGCTCTATTGTCACTCAATGCGTTCTTGCCGACATGTATCAATAACATTAGACCAATAATTGCTCAAATTTATCTTGCAACCAACGATAAAATTTATTGTTTATGAAAGAGCCTGTTGAGATATTCATATCTACTAAATTTTGACTCATTTGAAATTTCTCTTCATGTCAAAAAAATAGCATAATGTAAAATTTTCTTGTGCAGTTGTCCATTGATCTATATGTATGTACATAAACACAGGTTCCAAATTGCCACAAAAAGGATCTCAATATTTTTGTATTCATTTTACCTATTATTAGAATATGATTCTATTGAAATTCACTATTGCCATCCTGGTCGTTTAATTGGTACAAACAATTTTTAAATGAGAATTTTAAATAAAATTAGATAATTATTTTTCAAAGATGAGGTAGCCCAATGGCTAGATAATTTTATAATAGAGGAACTTGATAAAACTAAAGAACAAGTAAAAAATAAACTACTAAGAGTAAATTTGATGAAGAAAACCCACCTAGGGAAAGAGGAAAAATGTGGGAAGAATCCAATTCACAAAGGTGACATCTTCTTCCTTTCTTATGTCTTCTATAGTAGAAGTAGTCACACACACATTTTAACACAAATATAATTATATTTCGGCATTGTTGCCTTTATCAAACACAAAAAAGAAGAGAGTACAAATAGCATAACATATGTGTTTGATAAGGGCAACAATGCCGAAATATTATTCTATTTGTGTTAAAATGTGTGTGTGATTACTTCTACTATAGAAGACAGAAGAAAGGAAGATGTCACCTTTGTGAATTGGATTCTTCCCACATTTTCCCTCTTTCCCTAGGTGGGCTTTCTTCATCAAATTTATTCTTAGTTTATTTTTCCTTTTTCTTTAGTTTTATCAATTTCCTTTATTATAAGATCATTTATTTTATAATTTTTGGATAATCATACATTCAAAATATTCTTTTGACTTTTTATATGAGATTGATCAGCCATTTCAAAGATATTATTTTTATAGTGACACTTTGGACTAATTGATTTACAAAAAAAAGTGTAATTTCTCGTCAAGCTAGATCTCTGTCTCATAAAATTCAAAGTAAATTGAGCTTTGTTTAATTTTTGTAATAACTTTTATGTCAATGGGATCTTCCAAGTATCTCATTTCTGATCATATTAGACATTCTACATTTAAATAATTATTTAAAAAATAAAAAACTGACAACCTAAAACATAACTAAAAATAGAAAAACAAGTTTGAGGTATTTCACCTTGGCTTACAACTATGAGGTACTCATGCAGGTGGTAAGCCTATATATGGAAAGTGTAAATAGTTATAGGACATCAAAGTTCAATGCCGTAGCAGACCGGGCGCCCATTCTGTGGATTTACACCCATGTAAAACAAAAACAAGGTCACATGACAATCTCTAAGCCAATCACAAGTTTTCTGCCTCATTAGCGCGAGTTCTGATAAAGCCAAGTTCTCACATGTCATTTTCAATTAATAATTTTCAATGGTTCATTTACAATGAAAATAATTTGGTCACATGTATCATTGATCATTAGGGCCCAGATTTTGATGACCTTAAAATTGCCAAAAAATTACCTATAAAATGACCCAAAAAACTTTAAATAATGACTTTTAAATTTGCAAAAAAAAAAAAAAATGACCTGAATAATTTGATTGAAATTCTATAATATGATTTATTTATTACAAGAGTTAGGATTTACATTACACATGTAATCAAAAATATCTCTCCTGGTTCGTCCATTTCCAGTTTTACCTCAGTGTGGACTCGTCTGGAATAAAATGACCCATATATAGTCCCAGGAAATCCTTTAGTTTAACAGTGCTCAGTTTCCACAGAGGAATGTTTGCAGATACCAGAATGTCACACAAATCTTTCTAAAATGTTGAGGATTTTTCTTGATTCATGAACGCATTTTGTGCAAGTAATAATTGAATGGTTTTGTTTTTATCGATATACTGGATACCACGGACATGTTTGTTGCAACTGATATGCTGTTGAATGGTTAAATCTTTTATCTGATGCCAGGCACTTTCACTTCACATATTTTACAAAAAAGTATTTCACTCTCTGTAGAAAAAATATCCTCTCCGAATTCAGTAATAATTTGCCTCAAATAACTCACTTTAGATTGTTTGGTTTAAAACATTCTAAATACATATAAAATGATTGCAAACGAATAAATATAATTTGCACTTTACAAATGAAAACTATGCATTTAATAATATCTTTTGACAGCTAAAATCATGTGTTCTGCTTGACATTGGAATAGAAATATCCTCTTTAAAAGCGATATCTCCCCATCCCCCTGAAGCCCTTTCTAGACATAGTATAGTGAGTAACTCACCAGCTATGTAAATACAGTACAAAGTTCATTTGAACTCTAAAAATTGCTCTCCCTTGCCCCTGTAACCCTTTACAACTTAGGTGTAGTGAAGGTCTCACCAGGAATGTGGATTTTATAAGCCTGCAGGTAAAAGGGCACTAAATTCATTTGGACTCAGACATTATCATCTTTAGTCAACAAGTGTGTGTTAAGATATCTAAATAGCGAGTCAGTCTAGAGAAATGGGTGTTCTGATGTTCATTTTGTATGAATCATTGAAAATTACATGTGAAAACTAGCCTTAAAGTTCAACTCACCTCTACTATATCTTCCTTCACCTCTGACAAGACATCTTGTGAATGTGGGGAATGCCAGGCCTCCACCGTGGTTCGGATTCCACGTTAAACTGTAGGTCCTCCATTTCATCCCACAATCACCCTACCATTACACATTAGCGTAAGTGCGTATAACCCGAATGGGTAGTAAGACGCGGCACTACTACTACTGCTGCTGCTGCTGCTACTGCTACTGCTACTACTGCTGCCGCCGCCGCCACCGCCACCACCACCGCCGCCACCACCACTACTACTACCACTACTACTACTACTACTACTACTGCCTGAGCTATTCCACATGGAAGAACAAATCAAATCTCAAAACCAACTATCACTAAATAATCAATGCACATTTGAAAGCTCATGCACTGTGGAGCTAGAAACAAGCAGACAGCTTTGTTAGCTTTTGTGAAGAGGTTTGAAATAACCTGCTAATAAAGAGTGAATGTACCGATGTATTGGATTATGCCACAAGACATCATTATAATTTGAAAACATCCAATGTGACAATTATCTAAAATATTATATTTTTATCCACTCTAAAATAAAATATGATGATCACTAGCTATTTTAAGTTTGCATTGTAATGTTCATGGGTCAACCAACATACAGCGTGTGAATTGCTGCACCATTCAAGCATATTCTTCTCACTATTTTCGGCGAAAATTTAAATCAAGATATATTTGTAGGTATGTACCTTAACTTTCACACTTTCCACATATACCTATGGCTGATTTATATCTAAGTAAATACCTCATAGTTGTAAGCTAAAAGAAAATATATCAAACTTGTTTTTCTGTTTTTAGTTTATTATGTATTTTCTGTAGTCAAGTTTTTATTTTTTTAACTAATTATTTTGTCCTTTTTCATGAAATATTTGTGAAACTGTTAGATAGCCACACATGCCTGACTCATCAAGTTAAAAAAATTAATACCTCAAATCATTAAATTGTGCTCTCATGCTTCTGATGGTTCCTTTGGAGAGTGACCTAGCTAATAACACTCCTGAGATTATAATAAACCATTTGATACCACGTTCATTGAAATCAGTTGAGTATTTAGGCAAAAAAAAGAGTAAGTAACAAACACAACACACAAATAATTTACTTTCTTCCTTCCGTAGTCAGGTAAAAACTAGTTTACAACAAAATACTGTAAATAGTGTTTTTCATAAATCTAGCTAATCTATGTAAGAGGTTTATATAGATCATGATACTAGGCAAAAAAAACCCAGCAGCAACAAAAGGGGAATGCACTTTTGATTTTTCCAACTATTTCCATGGTATTTTCTATTGTGTAGTTGGATACAAATAAAAATATTTAATGCATTACCAATGAAGCACAATGATCGTATTTTAAGCACATAAAAAACAGTGTAATAGATATACTACCAATTAAACATAATAATTGCAATATAATTACAGATAATACAATGTTATACACCACCATTGAAGCACAATGATGGCATAATAAACACAGACAAAACATTTAAATACGCCTACACAGAAGCACACTGATTATATAGTAAGACATGGATTTAACCCTATAATACCCCACCATAATACAATGATTGCACATTAGGACACTGACAGCCCTATAATCCTCCATAATAAGCACAGTAATTGCATGGTTGTATAGAGATACAATAATTATATAATACACCACCACTGACATACAATGATTGCATTGTAGAACGCAGGTATGGGAGAGTCGTTAGTTAGGATCAACTTTCGTGTGGTCGGCTCCAACAGAATGGTCTTGCCCCAATCCATGTGGTGAGGAGTGACTGCTATCACAGGGCCTTGTCCATTACATATAACACGACATACAGATGTAGGGGTGCGATCACCCAGAACCAGCAGCCTGGAGGTAAAATACGTTCTTACAGTATCTGCCAACTCCAACTACAAGTTTCTTGGTTGATTTTTAAACAGAAATGCTCAAAAGTAGGAATCTTTGTTTTACAGCTATTGCACATAGTAAAAATCTAAATGTGAAGCTATCAGTTTAGTGACAGATGTCAGCTGTTGGTGTAGGGATATATTAGGGACTATTTCTAGTAACTTTTTGATCTGTTGTCCAAACTAAGGTCGTAAATGTATTATAAATTATAAAGTTTTATTTAAATAAACAACAAAAGTAGATAAATATGTTATGAAATTTAAAAGTGCTTTAACAAAAAAATGCAATATAATATCAAGAACAAATTTTAATACAAAATATTTAACCAAAGTGTAAGTATATTAGGTTAATAATATTAGATTTATAAGTTTTGAAGGTGTTTGAATTATTAAATTTTTATGTAACAAGACAGAATTAATTTATAGTTAAAAGTTTGACATTCCTTATCTGAAGTTTTAGTTGAGCGCATCTCCTTATTGTATCAGATGACTAAGGTATCGTAGGTCTTGAAACGACTATATGTTTCAGCGTTTTATCATCATCAGGTCCTAAGGATGGGATTAGATGTTGTTCCAAATGATTACATATTGCTTTGCTATTTAATCCATAATATGTCCATTCATTCAGTTGTCATTGTATTATTGGCAGCATAAAGCCCACCCGAGTCGAATGTGGCTGCGTTATCTGATAGTTCACTATCTTAATTGATCACTGATATAATATATCTGATGATTTCTGTATGTCCGTCATATACTCTGCCTATGAGTGAAGAATCATACTGGGCATGGGAAGAATCCTTGATAGCTCAGTGGTAAGAGCACTGACGTACTAATCCAAAGGGCCTGGGTTGGATTCCTTTGTTCAGGTGTCAATTTTCATTTAAATAATATAAGCTAAAAGTGTTGAGACTCGCGAGAAAATTTTGAATGAGTTAAAGCTTGCCATAGCACTCAACAACAATGAATCCAACCTGTTCACAAGGGAGTTGCAACGAGACTGGTGAAACAACAAATTGGTTCTTTGACACCAGTAGATACTTGATCTAGACACAAAAGTGTATTCACGTACGTGTAGCTTTAAATTTGCAGATCTGGACAGTAGACACTCAAAACAAACATAAGTGTTTTGTGTTGTATGTGGTAATGAAGACCAAGTTGACTGGTTCTATATTGTGGTGAGAGTATAAAATGATACAGGAAAGAATAGGAACAAATAAAAGAAACAAACATAACGCAAGTTTCCACTTTGCATTGCCGCTGTCAATGCAGTAACAGGATGTACAGCCAAATTATATTTTAAAGTTCCCTGACTTTTCTAGAGCCAATAGGTTTTTCTAGCCCTTTTATACATATCTATAAAGTATGAAAAAACATTGTTTCATTAAGATTGCAACTGAGGTGATGGGCTATTCGTATTGTGATCTAAGTTACATTTCAATGAGATCATATTGAGCCATTAAAAGAATCACCCTCCACCACTACGGTTTAAAATGGTTGTGAGACACATTCTTTTTAGTTTCTTCTTTCTATAGCATAATCTAAACATGCGCATGTACATAACCAAGCCTAAACTTAGGCTGAAACCCGCTCCAGTGGCTGAATGTTCTAACTTCTAAGACGTCACTCTCGTGTTAGACTGGCCTGCTGATGACAGGGAGATCGAGGTTAGAATCTCAGTCGAGTATAATGAGGGTGGTTTTTGTTAAAATAGTTTCCCACTTTCCTTCCATGCAACTAGGGGTATATTACCTCTAAAATGCTTATTTTCTCATCCTTACCCCATTAGCGTAATTATCATATATGCATCTAACCTTAACAGGCAGTAAGACGTGGTGATTAAAAAAACTTTGGCTGAAGATGTTCGGTTGAGGGGTGGAAAGAAGACATGAAAATCATATGTTGACTTTTGAGAATTGAGTTAAATATATTCAACTGGGACAAATGTGTTAAGGGAGATTTGCGGTGAATATTAACTGTAAAAAATATATATTTTATTTTTACTATTTTAAATAAAAGTTGTGTAGTTATTTTAGTGAATAAGCAAAACTCCAGGAATTTAATATAATTCTTTGACCATTCCACAAATTGTTCCTTATCCAGTAAATTCCCTGACATTTCCTTATTTCCCAGGTCACTGGATATCCTGTTCAGTGTTCACATATAACAAAATGTACAACAAAAAGTGAGCAGAGGGTTTCTTAAATAGCCATAATTGTGTTTGAATGATTTATTAAAACACAGAAAATTAAATTTCAATATTAAACCATTATTAAGTCATCAGTAATTCATTACTCCCTAATTATTTATTATCAGGGCTGTCACTATTATATTATGAAAGTGGAGTATGACAGAATGAAATTGGTTTTTAAAACAGAATGATTAGACCTTAACACAACTTGACCTAACACAGCTCAGCGTAAGAAGAAAACTTGGAGTAATACATGTTTTCAAATGAAAGTTCTTGACTCTTCAATCTGCTTTTTCTTCTATTTAAAAGCATACTGTAAAAAAAACTTGCAATTTAATGTTCCAAATTCACAAATATCCCTGTACTTATATGAATTTTTGTTAAATTCCGTTCAACTCATTTTATCCAGGCCTGCAAAAGCCCTATATTCTCCCAGTTTTCCCAGTGTAGTAACTCTGATTATTCATAAAATTGAGGCACACTTATTTTCTATGCTTTATCCATGGGAGGATGTTTGCAAAGTAGAATCCCAAGACAATTTTGTGGGTGCTCAAAAACTGAAGTACCAAAGTTGTCAGTGCCTGTGCTTCAAAGAATCTGAGAATATTTACATATTAATGAGTATAAGATTCTAAATGAGATCCTATTATACATTTACAGGTTCTATAAATCTGATGAAAATGTCAAGTGGGAACAAGCAAGGACAGAGTAGTTTGATGTTTAATCTAATTGGGAGATCCTCCTGGTATAGACCAAGGTGTGTGTGATAGTTATTTGTGGGAAAAAATACCAAAACAAATGTGAAAAAATTATTTTCAATGATAAACAGGAAAACAATTTTTATCGATGTATTTAACCACTGTGTCTTTTTGTAGACATCGAAGCAAAAATAAAAACTACTATTGAAATACTTTATATTTTATTTCATCTAGACACACTTTTAGGGAAGTTAATTGTTCCTAATAAAAAGTACTTACCGTATTGGTACAGACTGCAGTCCCAAGGAGTTTGTCATTATTGTAAAATTAATGTAGATCTTGGAGTTTCGTTTGATTATTCCTTCCCTTACTGATGGCGAATATGTCATTTTTGTGTGGTCAGTTTCCTTAAAAAAAATCAACGTACAAAGTTTAATATTTACGATGAAAAAGCAACACTTTTGATTCTTAAGTATGCAGTTGTTTGAAAAAAAAGTTAAAACTCTTGGCCTTTAAATGAATGTTTCTACCTACTGGTGTAAAAGTATTTGAAAAGTGAGCTTGTTTAGGGGGAAAAAAACATTACAATCATAGCAATGGTAGTTACTTATGATAAAGATGAGGATGAGAGGGTCAGAATAATGGTTAAGGAGGAGCCAGTGCAGGACAGGATAGAGAAGTCAGGACAAAGGTGGTATGGCCATGTGAGGAGAATGGAGAATGGGGCCAGGGGGCCAAGAGTAAGACCAAAGGATAGGTGGCTAAAGGGAGTGCAGAGAAGTGTGTGGGGGAGAGAGGAGAATAGTGGGTCATGGTGGAGGAGAGGTGGTGGGGAGAAAGGATATGTTGGAGAGGCTTATTTTCTAAACAAACCTTCCATTGGCTGGGAACTGTCCAATATGATGATAATGATAAATGGAAATAATATAGAGTTGGTATTTATTTCTAGCACTAGAAAGTCTTATTTATTTGGTCCAACTAAGTAAAGACCATGCCTAGCATAAAAATAAAAATTTCAAGGTAAAAAATTGTAACTAACAATACTCCATTGAATTTTCTGTTTAATCTTTGCTCTGGCTAATTTACTTCAGTACATACATTTCTTAAATACATAGTACTTCTAAGCCAATTCAGAGAACATAGCGATGGGAGTGGAAGGAATAAATAATGAATGTACAATAGAATGGGGGACTGAAATGATTTAACATGAAAGCCTAAAACTCTCTCTAGCACTTAGTGAAATACTTCAATGCTACTGATTTTAGTGATGATTCCAATTACACTCGTATTGATGGTTGCATGGTATAACGCTTCACTTTTGTGTTAGAATGGACTACCCATAATGTGGAGGCATTAAGTAATATATAATATGAAAAAAATAACTATGATAGCCTTGTTGAAAAATGAAGCTCATTTATTCATACTTCATTTTCCTACAGTTGTATTATGTTTATTTAAATACAGATTTTATGGTTGTGGTTTAAATTAGGAGGGATAGCCAGCACACTTACCTTGGTGATACTGCAGTAAAAATTGTTTAAAGAGAACACCAAAAAACACACAAACACATTTTTAAGGACAAGCTTTCACTGTCACAGACCGCTTCATCAGGTCAAGCAATTAAATTGATGCTCTTGGTTGAACTGCAAGATTGACTGTCCACAACTGACTGTTTTTCAGTTATGATATTATCACTGTATAGATGGCAGCAGTTTGAATAAATTGATACATAGGTTGATAAAAAACTGAAAATTGTGTTATATACTGTATTATTATTATTATTGTGACATTGAATGTAATTATAAGTGTGCTGGTAGGAAGGAGAGGAATTAGGTAAGGTGATTTAGGGGCTTGTCTGGATTTGATAATATATTGATGGGCCAGTTCCCATATCCTTAGTTGTGAAGGGTTGCAAATTTATTGGTCTATATATGGTGCAGGTTTTGCAGGGGGTGTGGTTGCAAAGAAATGAACCTGATATTTGTTTGAGTTTGGGTTGAATAGTGGAGTCCAGCAGTTTGGATTTTACAAGTATGTTGCACAGACTGGCTGGTTGTTTATAGGTTACTTTTGGAGGCTCCATGAAGATATTCTGTGTAGTGGTGGAGGATTGCAGTATGGGGAAACCTGTTTCCAAGAGAGTGTTGAGTTTGTGGAGTCCAGGGGGGTACGTAGTGACCAGAGGGATGATGTTTTTTTTGTTTCTGTTGATGTTGTGGGCCCACTATTTTGAGCTGTCTAATTGACTACATACCAGTGCTTTGGGGTAGCCTCTGTTCATAGAAGCATGTTACAGTTTTTTTATTATAATATAAAAGGTAATCGTGGTCGGAGAAAATTCTTTTGGCTCTAATGGCTAGGCTATGTGGGAGTGATCTCTTTGTGCTCATAGGTTGGCAGCTGTCATAATAAAGGTATTATTGCTGGTTGGTTTCCTTGGTGTGCACAGTTGTTTTCAAATGTCCTTGATGGAGTGTGATGTCTACATCCAGAAAAGTAATGCTAAATGTGGATATTTTCCAGGTAAATCTTAGCAGTGAAAATTTGTTGAGGTCTGCCAGGAAGGACTCGAGTTGTTGAGTGGTGTTGGTCCATATCATAAATATGTAATCGATGTATATGAACCAACAAAGGGACTGTAGCAGTTGTCTGCCCAGGAACATACGTTCCAGCCTACCCATATACAAGTTTGCATATAAGGGAGGCCATGCAAGTTCCCATGGCAGTACCTTTAACTTGGAGGTAGATTTTGTTCAGAAATCTGAAGTAATGTTTCTCCAAAATAGAATTTGATAGTTTTATTAGGAATGTGGTAATGGGTCAGGTACTGGAAGGAAGTGTGTTGAGATATTCCTCTAATGCTGCGAGTTCGTGGATATGGGGGATATTGGTGTAGAGTGATGAAAAATCAATTGAGACCAAGATGGCATGCCGTGGAAGAGGAGTGGCCAGTGTGTGAAGTTGTTCTAGAAAATGATTTGTATCTTTGATGTAGGATGGTAGATTCTTGACTAGAGGCTGAAGGTGTGAGTTCACAAGTGCTGATATGCGTTCTGTGGGTGAGCAAGGCACATCCTGATATCATCCAATGTCCAATTCCTGTGTTTGTCCTTTATGGTATTCCTTTTAGATGTTCCTTTATAAGTGTGCTATCATTCTTCACAAATTTATATTTTCTCGCTTTGTGTTTTTTGGTTTCCTCTTTTAGGAAGTTGTGTTGCACATTTCACACCCCTCCCTCATGAGTCCTGATAGAATGAGACTTAGGTTGAGGGAATGAGCAGTAACGATCAATTTTTTTCAAGGGGCAACCATTATCTCTTTGTCCAATAGCAGCAATATAATATGTGGACTGTGTTCTTCTTTTCATTGTAAAAGTTATATAGTGTTCGTCCCTTTTATATGTTTCTATCCACCTTTCCTGTACCTTCTTCCAACATATCACAATTAACTCATAAAGTGAAAAAAAAGTTTTCCTTATAGATACACTTCATTAGGCAACAATCATTTACATATGATAGTACTAATAAGGATGCATGAGCAAGGATTAAGGATTACTTTCTGTGGCACGATGTAAAAGAATCCGTCAATATTGGAGCAGTTCTCAAGCACAAGTTTTCTGGTGTAAGGATGGTTTATGAAGCAGAACCTTATGGAGATCTCCTCTGGATGACAAATGATGCGGGGGACCATTGAATGATACTTGAGCGGTAGTTTGACCGACTCACATTGGGCCTCCCACATATCTACTACAATGGCTGTCGACCACATACGCGGCAAGTTTGGCACAAGAGTCAGCTGAGGGAGAAATCAACCATAAATTATTAGTAATCAGCATACCACTTAAAGGCACTTGTTTAAAATACTGGCCAGAGGCCTAGTATACCAATTAATGGTTACTGTAATATAAGAGTGAGGGTTAGGCACAAACTATTTTTAATAACTTTACAAGTAGATGTAAGTTTTGGAGGTACCTTTGTCTACTCTGTAGGTTGGCAAGCTTACCTTGCATTATTACAATATGTTATAGTTTATAAAATAGGCGCGCTTGTCATGTTGAGCTCTACTGCTGAGGACGGATTTTTACCGGATTGTGGCTAAAGGTGTCAAATTTGCGATTTACCGGATTGTGGCTAAAGGTGTCAAGTTTGCTATATACTGGATTGTAAGTGTTAGGGAGATCATGGCTTGAATTTTAGCTGGATGCTTTTATATGTAATTTATTATTGTGGTTTGCCAATCTTTTAGTTTCGCTAAAAGAAGTAAATAATAGCAAGATATATTTATCCTGCCAGTATAATATTTTATTGGTATATGTTCCTATTTCAATGCCATTCTTTATGTTCTATCAAAATTTATATTTATAAAATCTAAGATTGTCTCTTCAGAGCTCCAAATCCGTCATCAAATGAATCATCATTTAAAAAATGTCTTCCACTTGAATACAAGCATATTGCGCACATTAATAAATAAATTAAGTAATAAGTTTAATTTCTGGATATGGTCCCAGATTATTACAACTTATAGCTAGAGGAAGGAAGATAGGTAGACAGAGATATAACAGGTTTAATATTATACTATACTTTGTTGACTAACAAATAAGAGAAGGTAAACGAATTAAAAACCAACCCTTGTTTTATAATCACATATTATTATGCCTTTACCTCCTTTTAAAGATGAATTAACATTAACATTAACATTGACAGGACATGAACATATTTTGAAAAGTAGTTTGAGACTTGTATTTTAAATTTGGGTTTCCCCATTGAAATGAAGGGCCCACGAGATTTATAAACATTTGCACTAACCAAAGAGATAAGAATGATCAACCAAATGAATTCAAAAATATAATCTTCACTCTTTCTATTAATATGATTGTAAATGTTCTAAAATCAATTTTGGGCTTTTAGTTCTCATCCAAAGAGAATATTAATGGGGTGGTCATTTCTCGGTTTTAGAATATTTATATTTATTTTTAGTTATAGTACGCTTGTGATTTGTACTAAGAATATAAATGACTGCAAATCTTTCATGCTATAAATCCTTATCATTTATTTTTATATATTTTTTTCTTAAAGTATAAAACTTTAGAATCAAATTCTCACAAAAATAACAACTCAAAGATGCAATCAATAAAGAAATTAAGAAATATCAGTCAATATTCAGTTCAACACACTTAAAAAATTATTTCTATTCATGTGAAATAAGAAATGTGAGCATTTCACATACATGTGTTATGTTGGTAAACAACTTTATCATGTACATAAAAAAATACATTTAGAACATTTACTGTTATGTTTATGAATCAGAAAGCAATAGTTTTTAAACTTTATGGAGTTTTATAAACCATGTTGTGTTTGAACAATGGCACCTTAACCCTGATACTGGAACAAGCAGCCACGACACCCTGTGCTGGTTTAATCTTGAACTCCCTGGGAGACATGGGTAGAGCCTTCTTGACAGCCATCTTGGCAAACTCTCTGTACGTGACACTGCTCTCAGTACCATCATGCATCACTCTTAACGAGAAAGTGACAGGAACCAAGGACAGGTTGAACAACACAATGTGGTGTTTTGTAGCAAACCCTGTGCATACCATCATAAGAATAGTTTCAACATGGCCAACTAGCTAAATATTTGGGGAAAGTATTATATCATAAAGTGACTATTACAATGATACTCCAATGGAATAAAACATAGATTGATGGAATGGGGGTAGCGATCAATTTTCTTCAAGAGGAAACCATTACATCTTTGTACAATCGCAACTATGTAAAGTGTGAGCTAAGTTCTTTTCATTATAAATAGCCTTATTGTGTTTGTTCATTTTATATGTTTCTATCAAATTTTATTGTACCTTTTTCTATGTATAGAATTCTAAAATTCTAAAAATATTTTACTTGGTAGTTAATTCGCTTGGTCTACATAAGGGTAGGTACATCTCTTATTATTATCAATACAACCAAACATCAAAGTACCAAGTCACTTTCATGTTTTGATTTAAAATGAGACAACAAGCTACTAATTATAGCCTTAGCTTGCATAAACTACAATATTGTTACTAACCAATTGGAACTTCCCCCCAATCCAGTGACTTCCTGCTGAATTGGAGTGTAGGAGTCACTATTTTCCCCTGAAATAATAATTCAAAAATTACAAAACCATATTAAATGCAACTTTTTGCAAAACACCTTTGACTGGAACTTTTGATTCTGAACTGGTAGTTGAGGATTCAAGTTCAATTAGTGTACAATTACATAGTGTTCTCGAATCTGAATACTAAAGTTTCTTTCAATTCTTAAATACAAATTCGAATCCTAGAATCTTTAAAATGTACAGTTTAAGTAAGTTAAAGTGAAAATATTTCAAACTGAATTTAAAAAAAAGGTTGTATTAGGCTTTGTGCCACTAACACATGCTATCTTATTTTGTTTGTAATGTCTATTACATCATAAACAACAAAGTGAACACTTTTTTAGTAAATGGATTATATTAATATAATTTTGTGCTTTTTTGTGATTTTATTCTCTCAACTACACAAGTCAGGGTCATTCCTTTTAACAATTGCTTAAAAATTGTTTGATCAAATCAAGGATTGAAATTTTTGCAAATATAGAATATCTCGATTACCATAGGACTTAAGGAATTCAAGGATTCGAGCATCAAATCTCTATTTATAAGACATATAAAATAAATACTGTTACAATAATTTCATATTTCTATATTTATGTGCTTATGTCAAAGTATTTATATGATATTAGTACTTTGAAAGAAGCTAATGCTTAAAGAAAGGGTGAGACACACTAAGTTAGGTATGTACATATGTGTAAATATTTATATAACAAAAAATAAACATATCCCAGGAACAAATTAATGGTTCCACAGGTTATTTATGAAACCTTACTATATTGAATGGGGTAGCTATTATTTTTTTTAAATTTACTCAACATAATTGGTAAAAACTATCCCAAAAATTTTATTTTTACTCTTTAGACTCCTCAGAGAGAGAAATATTTTGAGCGTCAAAAAAGTCGAACCAAGATTTTGATAAATGCCGATGTCCATGATCCCCTGAAACCGAAAAAGTGGTTTTCATAATGCAGTCTGTTTTTATCTTGGCCTAAGCCCTAAACAATTTAACTAATCTAGCTAAAACTTGAAATCTAGGATTTTTTTAGATTTTGTTTTTGGAAGTGTTTCAAACAAAATGGCAATCCTAATTTTCTATTAAAACTACTTTGAAAGTACCTTACATTAACAGAAATTTCCAATTTTGATCATATTTCAGTAACTATTTGAGATATAAAATAACTTATATTATATATATTGTAGTGTTTCTGCAATATTTAGAGACACTGTTTTTTTAACATCAATTCTCTCTCTCTCTCTCTCTCTCTATATATATATATATATATATATATATATATATATATATATATATATATATATAAACTTATATTATATATAAATTGATTTATGTTAGTGTTTCTGCAATAATTAGAGACACTGTTTTTTTAACATCAATTATTTTTAAAAAGAGCAATTTGGTTATGAAAAACCACGTTTTTTAGCATTCATATTTAAAAAAATAGCCTTATGTAGCAAAGTGACAGCATTACATGGCACTACAACTGACATCACTACAATTAAAACTTAACCTAAATAATAAAAATATTCTTGCTTGTACTAGACACATTGAAGTTCAGTTCATTGAGAGCAGCTGGTTTAATTGATTAAAATATAGCAATGCCCAGGTTTCTACCATAGTATACGTCATGTTGGTGTGCCTATAATTCAATATTAAATTGTAATAACTAAAAACCACTTTGCATCAACACTATTTACTGAAGCCCAAATCATTATAAGAGCTTCATTGGCAAACTTTTCATGCTCCATCTGGACAGACAAGAACAACTGTATCAGGTCAACAGTTATTATGTTCCTAGCTTGGGTCATAAGTTGCCATTTGAAACGCTTGTAGTTATTTAAAAATATATATATATTGTCATTCACTTTTTGCTTGTACACATTTTCTGGACTGCTATTCCCGGGTTGAAGAGTTAGGCGGCTTCCACATAAAAAAAAAAGATTGCATGTTAAGCATGTGCGCAGCTAATTTCATTGAGCTTTTGTAGAAACATTCCTTAATTTAATTTTAATTTTATTTCTGAAAGTTAGATTCTGGACTTTTATATAAAGCAGATTTAGTTTTCATTGGGAAAACACCATCCCTTAGACTCTTCAGACAGGCTTTCTAACACATTTTCCCAGTAGCGCTTATGAAGGCAGTCTTTTCTGTCTTGGCTTTCTTTACCCTCTGCTTCATTTCTAAAATCGTGCTTTGTAGTTTTCCACAGCCAGCGACCCCTGCGTTCACCAATTTCTATGCAACATGCTCGCTATAAAGAACATGTTTCTTCAGAGGGTCCAGTTCTTTCGACCCAAGACGACTGTTACATACACCCCAAATTATACCTTTAACATTATTTATGCAAGATAAAATTATGAATAAAATATGTAGTCGCCATTTTTGGCTGGAAGTGAAAAGTCATCTAGCCTAAAGGAACTGGATATGGAAAGTGTATAGTACTAATATTATCAGATACTAACTTTTTTTGACTCGTTTTCAAGAAGAACTTGTGCTTTCTATAGAAACACTGCCTTCAAAGAAAGAGAACATCTTTACCCCCCATTTCACACTCCTCCCTGATGAGTTCCGATAGAATTAAACCTAGGTCGAGAAATAAGGCAGTAACAATCGATTTTTTTCAAGAGGCAACCATTATAGTTTTGACCAATGGCAGCAATATAAGGTGTGAAATGTGTTCTTTTCATTGTAAAAGCTATATTGTGTTTGTCTCTTTTATATGTTTCTATACACCTTTCCTGTACCTTCTTCCAAATATAATGTTGAAGACACTGACTAAGATGCACGATCCAACCACTGCACCAATCACAAAAGGCACTGCAGTAGCGCGAGCATCAAGAGTTAGCCAATCACATAGCTTTCACTTAAAACAGTTGTTCTTTTTCCATCAACAAACCAATCACGTCGTTTTGTGCTCACGCTAACCCCTTTTTGTGTTAATTAGCCCACTAAGTGTATTTGTAGATTTTATGTTCATCTCGGACGTTAATTTTGTGTAATCGACATTAACCTTTGCTAACAGGTGACCCAGTACTCGTAGCGATAGTTTTCGTGTGACCAATCGAAGATCACGAAGCACGTGACTCTAACTGACACTGCACCATATTGAGTCTACTATACTACTATAAAAAACCTCGTTAGTACGCTGCGAAGATGAACGCATCCGGCGTAAAGTTTTAAGTTTTAAATAAAGAGAATTACAAAACATAGAAGCTACAGATGAGTGCAGTTCTTATAAAAAAAAATTATGCATGGGGCTATGTGAGGGGAACAATCGTGAAGCCAGAAGCGGCTGTAGCCGAGCCAGCGACGATTGAAGATGAACGACGGTGGAGAGAAGCCGATCTGAAGGCACAATCTGACATAGTGCTCGTCATGAACCCATCGGAAATAAAACAGACTAAGGGCTGCGAAACCTCACTAGCAATTTGGGAAAAATTAGAGGGAATATACCAGTCCAAGGGCTGGCACGGAAGGCTGCTTTGTTGAATAACTTGATGTTCTTGAAATTACAAGATGGCGGCGACATGCATGAACACTCTCGGTTTTTTTTTCGACATGGTGAATATATTGGCAGAACTTGAAGTTGACATTAATCAAGAGTTAGTGGCAGTCATGTTTTTGCGCAGCCTACCGGAGAGTTACGAAAACTTTCGTTGCGCCATGTAATCACATGACACATTATCGCCTTTGGAGATGCTTCGAATCAAAGTTACGGAGGAATTCGACGCGCGTAAGGAAACGAGCTGGAACTCAACGCAAAACGCGATGTACGCGGGAAAGTCGGCCGGAAGCAATAGACGAGAAAAGCCCAGATGGGAGAAATTGGACAAATACTATGGTAAGAAAAAAGACTCGAAAATGAAGTGTTTTAAGTGCAATGCAATCGGACACCGTACGAAAAACTGTCAGAAGACAAGGAAGTTGAACGAACAATCCGCGAAAAACGTCGAAAGCGTGTGCCTAGCCGCGACGGACATGTCCAATAACGGTGCATTTCCGGAAATAATGCGGGTCGTGTTAGCTGGTGTTTCTACAGTGGATGCACGTCTCACATGTGTGGGAGTATCGAATCGTTCGCACAGATCAGTCGGAACTTCGATCACGGAAAGCTAAATCTCGCTAACGGAACCTGCACGGACATTGAAGGAATCGGTACCGTGTCATTCGGGACGAGCGTGAGCGGTAATCAAAAGGTGATCGAATTCAAAGACACATTGTATGTACCGGACCTACGTGCTAACCTCATTTCGGTCAGCAAAGTTACCGACAAAGGACACACAGTGATTTTTAGTGAGACCAAGGCCGAGATCATCGATCAGGATGACAACGTGCTGCTTATCGCGAAACGGGAAAACGTGCTATATTATTTCCCAGAGTTGACCGACCAGGAATGCAGGAAAATATCAGGCCTAGATGACGCCGCTATTGCTCCAAGGAAGAATTCCATTGAGGAATGACATTCCCACATGGGACATCTTAATGTTAAGCCACTACATGAGGCTATCAATAAGGGATCGATTTGAGGAATCAACGTCGAGGACATCAACAAAGATTTTCAATGCAGCGCTTGTCTCCAGGGGAAGATGTGTCGCACTCATATTTCCAAGGGTTTCAGAGACGGTGTCAGTACTAAGCGAGCTCATACATTCTGACATTTTTGGTCCAATGCGAGTCGCTTCACACGGAAAGAAGCTCTATTTTGCTACTTTCATAGACGATTTTTCAGGGTGGTTTGAGGTGAGATTCATCGAGAAAAAGAACTAAGTGATGGATGAGTTTGATATTTTCAGGGCACTCGTGAGCACCCAACAGGGAAAGGTGGTTAAGTGCTTACAGTCGGATAACGGACGCGAATATATCAACAAACAGTTTGACGAACTGCTTCAAAAACACGGCGTCTTGAGGCGTTTGACTGCACCTTACAACCCACAGCAAAATGGAGTTGATGAGAGGAGGAACAGTACACTGATGGAGATGGCACGTTGACTTCTAATTCAGTCCTGACTGCCAGAGACTTTTTGGGCGGAGGCCGTCAACACCGCAAACTTCATACGCAATAGGTCACCAACAAGTAAACTAAAGGGAAGAACCCCGTACGAGGTTTGGTTCGGGAAGCCACCGGACGTGTCCAGCTTTAGGATTTTTGGGAGCGAAGTCTTCGTCATGGACAAAACGCCAGACAAGGGGAAGCTGGAAGTAAGATCAAAGAAAGCCATCTTCGTGGGTTACAGCTCAGAGTCAAAGGCGTAAAGGGTACAGCTACCGGAGCAGAGGAAGATCGAGGTATCCATAGATGCAATTTTCATGGATAGGACTACAATCCAGTCTTTTAAGAGTTGGGAGGACTTCCTGCAGCAGGACAAGTCCCCAAATTTGTCAGGTTAATCAGTTGAATTTAACGTCACGGAAAATGAAGATCAGCACGTCATTATCAACCTCTCTAATTGTCAAGAATCACATCATCCGATTGAAGAGCCATTACCAGAGGCACGTTACGACGAGTACGAAGACGCTGAGGATTTTCAAGGTTTTCCCCCAGATGAACCATTGAACGCTGTAGGAAGAAGTGCAGTAAGGCCAACGGTACTGCGGACCGGACGTCCCGGAGGACCCATTCAGAAGGAGATTTAAGAATAGGAATGAGGAAACAGAATAATAGTATGGGTATTAGAAGAAAAGAGCAAAGCGAGTGATACAGGAAACCAAGAAGGATTGGATGCAAAAATGGACATAAGTGCTGGAACAAAATGTGGAAGGAAGTAAGAAGGTGGTAATAGCCAGGTAAGAAGTAGGGGGAGAGAGTCCAGCGCACACAAAAGGAGGAGCTAACCCCTTCTGCAGATGGAAGTCTGGCCGAGACAAAGAGGGAGAGTCACCGCTGTCTAGTGATGACAGGGCCAAAAGCAGGCATGGGGCCATTGCTCACCAAACTGTCCACTGTGCATGGCTATGCTCAAAAAGGACACAGCCATGATGGGTTAGAGGAGCCTTGCAAGAGGTGTTTGTTTCCCAGACAAGTGGTTGCCTATCCCCAACACAGCAGATGAGTTTCCCCTGACTTAAATAAGTTTCAGACTAGTGGTGTAGCAGAGTTTTATAGTAGCAATATGATATGTTCCTATGAGAGGTAAGAAACAACACACCTTTATTCCTTCATATGTTTTTGATGCAAGAATAAATATCCTTATTCTTTTCACTCCTTGACAATTATCTATTTAACCTTCAAATTTCTTCCGTATTTTTCTAGCAGTATGATCTTCTCATCCAATTAAGCATTTTTAACTTCACAGTCGGCATACTTAACTTTTTTGGGATTGAAAACACGAAAATTTAACTCAATGCTAGAAATTATTCACAGAGATGTCATTATGTCATAATGTTTATTTATTTATGTGTGTGTGTGTGTGTGTGTGTGTGTGGCAGTTTAATTTGTTATTTACTACTTTGAAAATTGCTGGTGACTTTATGAACTTAGTAAGTATAGTCTATTCTTATTTCTAGTAGAGAGCATAATAATTGAACTTACTTCATAACAAATGAAACCACCTCCTGAGACTCCTCAATGCGAAAACAGATGTCCTCAAAGAAGTCCCCCTCCTTGGCAGAGGAGAAGTTCAAAACAAACACTTTATAATCCCAGGGACCAGCATGTAACTGCGAGGGGTACACTCCACCTTACCACCAAACACCAGGGGCTTTTCAATAAACACAATTGTACCAGGGATGTCCCCCTTATTGTGGGCAATCACCTGTATCAATATAAAAATATATTAGTCCTAGAATTGACATGGTGATATACAGTAGAGTCTAAAAAACTTGATACTCGATAACTTGACATTCCGTTTAACTCGATATGCGCACATGCACACAGTTGTTGGCGCCAGTCATCACAATCCAAGGTCATTCAACTGTATAACCTCTCAGTTTGTTTGTGTTAACTCTAATGGAACAGTCGTGTTGTGGTGTTTTTACAAGTTCTATGTTTGTTAGTTTTCCAATTCAGTAACGCGTTATTTGAATCAATACAATATTATATTTACAGTACTGTACTGAATTTCTGTATATTACAAGTATATACACTATTATATTAACACATAATATATTGTACTTTATATATATTACTGTTACTGTACCATACAATAATAAAGTACAGTACAACTGTACCTATAATATTCAATACTGTACTTTGATTCATACTTGTTTAGTAAACATGCATATTATCCAAGTTCATTCTTAAAACTTGACATTTCAATAACTCTACATCATCTCAGTCCACATTAGGTCAAGTTTCCTAGACTCTACTGTATAGTAATTAGTGAAGTAACCTTGTTACAAGTAAACAATTAGAGGTTATTTCACTCACAACACTGACCTCAGTTGACTCATCTCAGCAAGAACGCGACTCTACAACAGATCGCAGCACTGTCTAATACTTGACTGAATAGAGGCCCTTGGTTCATTCCACGTCATGAGTACCAAGCCGCGCCCAAAGAAAAAAGAACGATATGCGCGCTGCACTTTATCAGCTGTGTTCGGCAAACTCATAGAACTGTTCTTTCCACACGCGCTTAGAGAGGTGTGGTATGTTCCAGTATGACATAGACGCATGCTACCCATTATCCCTCTCTCCCTCCTACTGTTCCCACGCTTTGAGAGCACGTAGTAGATTCATAGGATATATAATAGTAAGATTCTGTGATGTAGTCACATATTACATACTGGCTTCAAGGTGAGCGACGTTGTCATAAGCTGATTAATGTTAGAGTGTTCTAAATTCCCTATGGATTTTAATTGTTTTCAACCTATTCAAAATTATCGTTTCTGAACTTAAACAATTTAAAATGATTGATTATTAACATGGAATTCACATCTGATGGAGTTAGTTTATTTTGGCTCCTAAAGCCATGAAAATATTTTAAATCTTTGCACTGTTAGTTTAAACTGTATGTCCTATCTTTCCATTATGATCGCTTTGGCGGGGACATTTGGTCTCTGTGTTTTTACTTGAAATTTCAGCTTATCCGCCTAACGGATATTTTTTTTGTTTACCCATTGGGTACCGGCCATTTGGGACGGTTATTAACTTATAGCGTCGTTCAGTCAGTTCTACTTATTTTAATATCTTGTAGGATTAAAATCATCTTGTTATTTATTGGGAGATTCTTTAATATTGTTGATAATCTTTAAAGTTTATTGTTTGTTAGTTAAAGAAGGGGCCACAAGTTGGCAAGATTGTACTGTAGACTTTTCTTTGATAATTAAATATTTGAGCAAGCCGCTTGGCAGCGTAATTTTCAAAATTAGAGTTTGATGTTTTGGCAGATGATTTCAAATATAGTCCTGTTCAGTTGGGAGGACGATAAAATTTAATAGAGCCATATTGTTATTGTTTCAACTAATTAAGAGCTGCCAAAAAGGGCACTTAGATAATTATTTTGTATTTTATAAGATTGTATCCCTGATTAGTTATTAATGCCTAGGATCTTTGATTTACCTGTAAATTTCAATTATTACAGGGCTAAGTACCCACCTCGGTGGCGTAGTTGTCTAACGCGCATGTCGTGTTGATCCTGACTGCTGAGGACGGGGATATCGAGGTTCGAATCTAGGTTGGGTGAACTGGGGGTGGTTTTTCCTAAATGGTTTTCCACTCTCCCTCCACGCAAATGAGGGATCACTTCCTTCAATTCAACCTTCCCAATTCCTAATCCATTAGCGTAATTAGTACTTAAAGCGTATAACCCGAACGGGTAGTAAGACGCGGTGCTAAATAGTAATAATAAATAATAATAATACAGGGCTAAGGATATCAAAGAGAGATTGTTATGAAGGCCAATTTAAAATATATTATATCACGTGTGTTGAACCACCATTTATGGGCAAGAGTAGGCGTCTTGCAAGTATCATATGTTGATTATCTGTAGCTATGTCTGGTGCGAGACAGTCCTGCCTACTTGTCAAGTTGGAACTTAACTTTATTACTTCTCTCATATTGTAAAATGCCATTTTTTACTTAAAGTATTTTCTATGGTACATAAAACCTGTGTGTGACAATTAAAGCATGTTCATTTCAAACTGATTTTCAGCGTCTAGCGCTTTGAGCTGTCTCCCTCGTCTCATCAAGTTGTATATTGTTTGTTACTTGAATAAAATAACTCTCTTGTTACCATCCCTGACTGTTATTTTTGAGTGATGATGGAAGAGGGGGTTTACAGTGATCCAAAAAGCAGCATTGAAATGTATTTTTATAAAATGTTTGAGAAAAGGGTGGCAATAACTAAGCAAAGGTTTTATATTTTGTGCTTTACTTTGTTCTAATAACTTCTACAATACACTTTTTTCTATCTCTAAAAAAAATCTACCATCATCTATGATTTTGCCTAAGTTATTCCACTACATTTATCGTGCGCTCAATTGTAATAACCACACATGGGTATCACTATTTTCTTACTTTAACAATGGCTGACAAATAAATTGTACCTAGTCACTTCTTCACCACCTCTCTATTCTCTTCTTTGCATCCATTTTGATAGTAGTCGTTGTTACACAGCAGTCATTATATTGAGTAGAGCATCACAGATCCCATCGGAGGTTTTTCACTTGTGAGGGTGGGGAAGTGAGGTCAGATAAAAATGATAAGAGGGTTTATGATGTGAGCTATATTTTGAATATTTGAAACAATTACAGTGTTCAAAACTAAATTATAAGATGCGCTTACTTGATGTATAATTTGAATATTTCTCACAGTTATAGAATCAGAAACAACATTGTAAAATGAGTTTACATTAGGGATAGTGTGCCATAAGCTGTAAATATTACAACCTTGACATGATACTGCATCCAGGGCAGTTGCAATCTTCCTTTATTCGTGTATTGTATAATAGTTAAACACATAGCTAATCACATTCCTGAAGCACATGGTAGAAGTGGGTAGTTACTAAATTTAATTAAGTTGATAGTAATGGAATTTGTTAGGAAAACCATTTAAGGCAGCACCTTTTTCATCAGTAACCTTGTGTTAGCTAGGCCACCGAGGACGAGGAGATCGAGGTTCAAATCTCGGTCAGGTGAACTGGGGGTGTTTTTTCCCTAAAAGGTTTTCCACTCTCCCTCGACGTAAATGACAGTTAACTTCCTCTAAATTCAACCTTCCTAATTCATAACCCATTAGCATAATTAGTACTAAGTGTATAACCCGAACGCGTAGTAATACTCAAACGTGTAGTATTATGCGACACTAAATTTTAAAAATCAGTAACCTCTACACTTCAACATAACAGATGCTTGTAATTCACTGGATTCCAACCTTTTTCTGAAGTGCGACCCCAGTTTTTACCCCTGAGATTGTCGCGACCCCTTGCGTTTGGATCCTAGATTTTGAATTGATATAAAATGATTATATAACTATTATCAAATGTATCACTCACTTTTAATAAACAATTTTAAATAACAAAGTGTATTGATAGCATAAACAATGTCAAAAGAAACTAATCATAAGCTGCACAGTTAATGGGATTTTTGAGCCTAAATTGATGCAAATAGTTTACTAAACCTTGGAACAAGTGAAGAAATAGTCAATCTGAGATCCAGCTATACGTTAAGTCAATTTATATATTTAGTTTTAATGATAGTCACAGCACCAAATCCGGTTTCGCAGAGAGAGGACATGGAAAACGGCAAGAGAACTGCTAGAGCTTATGCACTCATTGTTGGGCGCTCACTTTCAGCCTGAAGCCAAAACTGTGTGAGCTGCAGTGATGTGTTTAAATTATATCAAGTCTTTCAAACATATCAGCAAGAAACGCTAGTTTGAACAATAAACTGCTCTCATTGATCTAATTTTTATTTCCGGGATAGTCACTGTCTTTGAGGTAAAGACTAATTTCATCCTTCAGTTCAAACAACCTTGCAAGAACTTTCCCACATGACAACCAGCGTGCAACAGAGTAGTATAAGAGAGCACTGTGTTAAGCCCCTGCTCCCTCGCATAAAGCAGCAAACAAACGTGATTCAGTTGGTCTTGTCTTAATGTAGTTCACTATTCTAATGATGAATCTAAAGACAACACTTAGTTCTGTACTCACGTTTTTTTGATGCAAGTGACTCCTTGTGGTCCATACAGTTAGTCCAGATGGCGTTAAGAGCCTTTCCTTTCACGAGAGCTTGTAAACCACTTCTTTCTACAGACATGGCAGGAGCACCAACACTGCACATCCCAACACAATTTTCCCACTTAATCTCATTTTCTGTCAAAAAAAATCATCCAAAAGCTTGAAAAGTACCTCAGCACTGGCTCTCCCCGGAATCGACTTGCAGAACAATAGGTCCTCTTTGACAGATAAGGTATTGGTGTAGCGAACATAAGTTATAAGGCGGGCATCCTTCACCGAGTCAGTGGCTTCGTCGACCTGTATTGAAAATTTTGACCTTTTCAAAGCTTTGGTCAGTTGTTCTTGTATATCTTGCGTCATGTCAGATGCCCATCTTTCTACTGTGTATCTGCAAGAGGGATTTTCCAGACTAGATCTGCAAATGCTTTGTCAAACATTATTTCAGTGATTTCGATAGCAGCAGGCAAAATGAGTGTCTCTCCAACAGAATGAGGCTTCTTACATTTTGCGATAATATATGAAACTTTGTATGATGACAGAAGTCCCTTGGTAGGAATACTTGTCATTTTTATCATTGATTTGGTCTGTCCAGAATATTATTCCAATTTTTCCTTTAAAAAAACACCTGATTTTCCTGCAAGCTGAATGTGTTTTGATTCCAGGTGTCGCTTCAGCTAGTTTGGTTTCATATTCGCTGAAGATAAAACAGACAAACACAGCAAGCACAAGGGTCTCAACTCGCCATCTTTTTCACACTAATGAGCCGAACGATAAAAAAATCTTCAACATACTTTCTAACTTTTATTTTCTTACCAGACTCTCCACTGCTGCAACTAGCAGAACTTCTTTTTAGGAATTTATCCGTGTCAATATTAATTATGTCGTTATTCACATGCACTTTTGTGAACAAAGGAGGGAAACTTATGTTAACAGTACAGAAATAAAAACAATAAACACGCTTGCCAGGTAAGCACACACTGCACACGATCGGTGGTTGACCACTCAGGGAAACAGGTTGACTCATCTTCACTAACACACTGATTTTATATGAAAGCGAACGAGAGCTCACAGAAGAGAATGACGAGCTTGGTGGATATTCTGCATTTGAACAAAGTGAGCGCTTGCAATGTCACTCATCCAAATATGAGGCTGCCAAAACTGTGTTGGTAAACATGCAGTCGGTGTTAGATAACCAAAATATTTTGTTTCTATTTCAATTTTGAGCTTAACTCTAATCATAAAAATTTAGTATATGAGTAAATACAGTATAAGGTTATAGTCCTCACAAAACTTGCGACCCCTTCAGATTAACGCCACGACCCCGAGGTTTGAAATCATTGTTATAATTAATCAGAAAATTCTGCATGTCTGGTAGGTACTAGTATCACGAGAAAAGTGTTTGTGTTCCATTCGCTTACCCAAACATCACCACTACAGTTTCGAATCAAAGAAGGCAAATGCTAAGTGCTGATTGGTTGGCGGTTCTGTGCCAAACCTCTCCTTTACTTTGTTAGGCCCCATGTGCAACTTTATAACCTAGCTTTATATATATATATATATGTTGCTTACAGCTTTGATCAGGGTTACTTATAATTAGCCTAAAACCCTACACTTTCTTATCACTAAACATTTTAGCTGAACAATTTAGTAATGATTAATATTCATTAAATTAGGCCTAGAATAGACAAATAGAGAGTGTATGCTCAATGATATTAAGAACACAATAAGCCTAACGTTGGTTAAATAGCAAGCATATATAATTAGTATGTTTTCTCAGAAAACTGACAATGACAACACATAATTACTAATAAACTTGAGGTGGAAGAATTGAGTAGCTGAAGTATAAACTGATCAAATGTCCTTGGACGCGGGCCATACAAAGTCAGCAGGCTGTAAGTTTGACATGCTTGCTTTAATGGTTATTTATTTTATGTCATGCATAGGATATTTTGTCTAGATAGGTAGACTTGAGTGAATATGAGAATTAAACCTGGAATATTTTTAGGGTTTGAGAGTATTCGAAATTCAAATAATTTCAAATAATTAATGGCCGAATATTCAAATCGAAGCTACGAATAGACCCTTTGAATAGCAAGAGCCATTAGTTGTGTCATAAATCTCTTAAAAGTCCCATCCAGATCAGTATGTTTACTATGCGCGAGACAAGCAGGTAACCAGATAATCTGGTGACCATATGGTAGATTACACTGGGTGAGATCACTAGCTACTTACTGGCTTGTAAACTCGTGCGTGAGTAAGCGTGTTCCAACAATCTCGGCGAGTGTCGATTACAGTGAGCCACCAAACTCGCCCACTCACTCAGTAGAGTTTTCATTTCTCAGTAATTTGTTTTCTTTTTTCATGAATAGCTTTGTCTTGTTTCTTGTTTACGTATCAGTCCATCAATCATTTGCATTAAATCATTGAACTGGTCACTGTCTATTCTCAAAATATTCCTGTATGCTACATGGTCTTCATCCTTCAATTCTTTCAGTAGAGTATTGGATGCACCATATTTATTACGTTTTGAGATCCAGTTTCTTACCCACATTCTTCTTGTTTTCCTATTTTATTTTGCAACTACTCCTCAAGTCTTTTTCTTATTAAAAGAGCAGCGACAACAATTCCCGCACAAATTACTTTTCTAAAAATTTCGACTCCTACTAGTCTACTAGCTTCACTTTACACAGGGCGATTTTACTAGCCAGAGGGTAAACTAGCTAGTGAGTAGCTCGTAAAGTCGCCCTGTGTTCAACTCTAATTGCTGGGATAGAGCGAGCGGCGAGTTTACTAACCATTGTGATTACATTCAGCGAGTTTACTAGCAGTGAGTAAATTCACAGGTGAGTAGCTAGTAATCTCGCCCAGTGTAATCGACCCTTCAGAGTTAAAAATAAGTTTGTCCTTTGTTCAATATGAAGGGAGGAGGGAATACCGATGTTAGCAGAAAGCAAGAGGTTGTGGCCAGCCTAGGATTTGGAAGAAGGGGGAGGGTTTTAATAACAGCTGATGAAGAGACAAACAGTTGGGAGCTATGTCACTCATGCTCGGTCTACTAGTGAAAGTGCTTGCAATGAAACATTTAGAAAAATATAGAAATAGCTAATCCACCATATCTCACAGCCCGTGAACATGAAAGGGGACAGGCAATATTACAAGGTCAACAAATTGAGTGCACCTGCTAGGGGCGACCAAGACAGAATAGAGATTACACGGGATGTCAAACCTTGATACCATTCAAAAGGTTTAAAACCATTAATAATAATAATAATAATAATAATAATAATAATAATAATTGTAGCATCGGATGGTGTACCATAGACTCTAAACAACAACAAGGCGCTGACTTACCCCGTTTTCCCGCTGCCCGAGGCTACATGCAAGATAGACACAAGTCGGACGTAACTTCGCGGGACCGAAACAAAACTAATACTAACTTGAAGAATGGGACGCAAATCAGCGATGCCCGTAAAGTGGACTGACTGACGCAATGCGGATATCCACATCGGGAAGATTCCCGACCGGCCACGAACTTCCCCGAAGTTCATCTTAGGCATGCGCAATATGTTCCCTAGCGATCCTGAATGTTTTCCCCCCTATGTCTCCCGTCTTTTCCCCCTCTGTGGCTGATTGTATTTATACGGGCATCTGAGCCTACTATCGATACAATTGGGCCTTAACCGTACTAGGAGAAGGAGAAGCTCCGGCTTCATTCGTATTATAATGTAATATCTAAATTACCTTCTGGCAACTTTAACTTCGCTTTCTGTTAAAATTAATTATTCAAAATTCCTTTTTGGCGTCATTTCAATTTATCTTTAGAATATGGAGCATAGTAGTAAATTTAATCTGACCTTGTTGATATCGATTAGTTACAGGGTATTGGCATCACTATGCGAGTCGAGTTGTAATCCTTGCTGGATAATAATCGATTACTAACCTTTGAGAGATATCGATTTTCTTTACATCAATTTAGAATGTGTTTTAACTTGATATTTCTGTGTGAAATATTTAAATGCATGTTCGCGGGAACATTGAGTTGGTTGAACTTAGGATTAACTTTTGTACCTTTGCAAAAGACTCGTGTCTATTTAATGTTATGAATTATTCGGGTAAATTTGTGGATACCAAATTAGGGTAATTTTCTTATGTTTAGTTCAAGGAGGTTATTAAGTGTAAATACGCTTTGGTATTTAACTGTTAATATATAAACTATATTATTGTAAGCTTTCTCTTGTAACGTATCTTAAAAAATTATGACTGCCATTAAAAAAAAAAGGAACCAAAGCCTATTAATGTTTTGCGGCCTATCTACTCTGTCGGCGCTAAAGTAAAGTAAATGATTATTTCTTTGGTATGAACTTTGTAAAATCTACTGATAATACTATAGCATTTTTATGACTTTTTGGTGAATACCATAAATATTATACAATTATATATATTACAACTATATTTGATGTTCAATATTTAATCATTTTAAATAAATTTGATATTCTATATTCTACAAATATCTTCTTGACATGATTTCTTCCGTAATATAAGATTTTCCCACCACACCCTAGATATACGAGAGTATATTTAAGTAAGTTTTCAAATATGGTGAACAGGATGAGCAGTATATATCCTTTACCTTCTCTTGAGATGGACTATCCATATATATTACTCTGCGACAGGTGGGAGTTGCGAGATCTGATGTTTTGAATGTTGTCATTAAACATTAAAAGGACAGAACTCCTTGCTTTCACTCCTGATGTCCCCCCTTTTTTTTGTATGTACCTTTCTTGTAGTTTGAGCCTCCACCCCGTTAGGATGGTTCATAATAATTATAATAATAATTATAATTATAATAATAATAATAATAATAATAATAATAATAATTATAATTATAAAAATAATAATATAATAATAATAATTATAATTATAATAATAATAATAATTATTATTATAATTATTATAATAATAATTATAATAATAATAATTATTATAATTATAATAATAATAATAATTATAATAATAATAATATTATTATTATTATTATTATTATTATTGATGACAATGATGATGATAATGATAATAATATTGATAATAATAACAATAATAACAATAACAATGATAATAACAACAAAAATAATAACAATAATGATAATAATAATAACAATTATAACGATAATAACAATGACAATAATAATAATAACAATAATAATAATGTTTTAATTTAAATAAATATAATCTGTACACTACCAAGTTAAATATTCTCAATGCAATTTTTAAATTTAAATTTCTTTCAAAAACGTATCAGAAAATTTAAAAAATTCAATTCAGGTGTAACCCGTTGTTTAAAAAACTGGATCAAAAGTCCCTTTCAATTTCCTGTTGTTTTTTTTTAATTTGTCTTTTTCTATTAATACCAACTCAAATAACAATGTTTTGAAGTAATATTTCGCAATTTGCATACTTAAATATAAAACTAGTTTCAAAAGGATATTACTAATTTAAATTATTGTTGTCAAAAATATAGGAAAAATCTACTATTCGATTTGTACTATTTGGTATTTGTTCGAAATTTTGATATTTGGTTCAAAATTATTTGATTTGATAAGTAATCCTATTCGCACACCCCTACAAGTTTTTAAACAAAAAAAAATATATATAATATATAGATATGTTGAATCCAAAACAATTTTAAATGTAAATTTTCGTTTTACCCAAAGCTCCTATATTTTGAATTTGAATCTTAGAAAACATGAAAAAGATAAGAGGTTAACTTTTATACATTTTAATTTTTTTTTTTTTCAATTCTGATATTGTTAACAAAGATTATACAGTTGCTGTGGGAAATTGCAACTACTTTGGGAGAAATTATTAACCTAGAATTTTTGTTATAAAATCAATCAACATTCACTTAAGTGGTAAATTAATGGTCTTGGGTTTAGTTTTTAATCAAGTTGTGTTAAGCTACTAGTGAGTGTCATAAAATAGCTCTGAATTAAAATAAAGATACAAAATTCAAAGAAAAGGAAAATCTCAATTTTCTTTTAAATCTTAGGATATTGAATACCCTTAAGGATTTGAATAATTCAAGGATTAAAACTACCCCTTCATATTTAAGATTTCATATAGTACTGATTTATGCAGGCAATACTCAATGCTTGTAAATCTGTATTTGATTATTTTTTCTTCCATTTTGTTTGACCCTTTTCCTTTTTTTAAAAAATTTCATTTCTGCAATTTACCTTTCTACAAAAAGTTTACACCCCTGTTTTTATTTACTTCATACCTCATATGAATGAACCGAACACAGATAAATCAGTGACATATCCAAAGACGCAAGGTTGAGTTCAATCAAGGGGCCCAGTCCACGACCCGTAATTATCAAAGGAATTCGATCCTCTAGACCTGTCACGTCACAATATGACTTTGTTTGGAAATCTTTAGCTTCGTCTGGATTGAAGACAATGGTTACTTCCACAAATGCATTGGGCCAAACTTCTCCTGTCTGAAATGAAATGCACGATTTCAACTTTTTGTATACATATGTATATTAATTAGGGTGGTTTCAAAAGAGTATTGAAACAATGTATGATGTTGTCTACACTTGTAAAATGTAAATTCAATGAGATGTTAAAAATACAACTTATTTTACTAATGAGTAAATAAGTTGTTTTTTTTATATTAATTTTGTTTAAAAATTAATATTTAAGTTAGTAATATTCTTTTTTATAGAATTAATGTAGAGATTTAAGGTGTATGGCTTTTATTTTAATCAATTATGATAAGTGTACATTTTTCAATCCAACTATGATAGCAGCTAATACTAAGATAATTGTAAAATTTTAAATATAACAATTGCTTCATTGTCAAACACAGGATATTTCGTCAAAATATACATGCAACCTTTGTTCTGAGAATTTAAGTTATAAAATGTTTAGATCAAAAAACATTTGAGGGTAGAGATGGTTTGAACCCACTTTTCTCTAATTCAAATCTTCATTTTACCTAAAAATCTCAAGTCTTAAACCGAATCTTAGTAAACATGATAAGCATAAGAGTTTAACTTACCAAACTAGAATGTTATATATAAACCATATGAGTTAAAGAAAAACATTTTAATAGTGTAATAAAGAATGATTAAGATTATTTGTGATAGAATTCAATTTTTGATAAAGTTGTACAATTTGTTTTAATTTTGCATGAAAAACACAGATATATGATATGATATAATATAATAATAATAATAATAATAATATAGGCACTATAATTTGATTTTTATATGAAAAGATTGGTAATGATATCTTATAATGACAAATATGATACAATCATTAAAATTATAACAAACATCTAAAAAGTTTAATACATATTAAAACTTGTGGACTTTTGAGTCAAATTGCATTAAAACAATGTTATGATGGAATGGAGCATATATTACGTGTCTTGTATTACTTGGGAATTTAAACAGAATTAATTGTGAAAATTTTGAAAATATATATATAATGAAAAAAGATATGTAAAAATTGAATTCCTTTCTTATCTGTAAATCCCTGTTCGTGTCGATGCATCATCCTCAAGTCAGAGTTAAAAGCTACGTAATCGAATGTTCCATGTTGTTTGAGAAAGTTTTTCTTTCCTTTTATTTTATTTTTCCTTTCTCAAACAACATGGAACACAACTACATAGCTTTTAACTTTGACCTGAGGATGATGTCTTCATAGCATCGACACATGTCGAAGCTCTAATATGTTGCAGGAATTGCAGCAGTATCCAAGGAACAGGGAATTACAGATAAGGAAGGAATTACATTTTTACATATCTTTTTTCATTTTATATATTTTCAAAATTCTCACAGTTAATTCTGTTTGAATTCCCAAGTAAGACAAAACATGTAATTTATGCTCGATTACATCATCCCTTCATAACATTATTTTAATGCAATTTGTGCGTATAACCCGAACGGGTAGTAAGACGTGGTGCTAATAATAATAATAATAATAATAATTTAATGCAATTTGACTAAAAAAAAAGTCCACAATTTTTCATATATATTAAACTTTTTAGATGTTTGTTTTAATTTAAATAATTGTATCATATTTGTCTTTATAAGATATCATAACCTGTAATTATTATTAAGTCTTTTCATTTTATAAAAATCAAATTATAGTGCCAATATTATTATTATATTATATAATACAACTATGCTTTTCATGCAAAATTAAAACAAATTTTACAACTTTACCAAAAATTGAATTCTATCACAAATAATCATATAAATTAATCTAATGAGTATTAATACAAAGATTTTATTGTTGATATTCCAAAAATGTAAACAGTTTTTACAAACATCGTACCTTACAAAAAATATAAAATAACTGTTGAGAAGTAATACTTACAAGGGGTATCAAAGAAAAGTTGTGGCTACTGAAGAGAAACTCTTCACAATCAAGAGCTTTCACTTCATCTTGATAAATTCTGTCATATAAAGTAGTATGGCATTCTTTACTTATCACATTATTCATCTCCAGGTGTACTGTTTTTTCTGTCTCTATGGTCTTCACTACTTCAAAAACATCTTTTAAGCCTATTTTATTAAAATATAATTAATATTATAATATGCAAGATTGAACTAAATTCAACACACTATTTTATCAAATTTTAAGCTCAATTAATTAATTAATCAATTATTATTGATATATATGAAATAAAGTGCATTGAGCAAATACAATTTGTCATAAATAAAATGATAGAATATTAGGAAAATGATAGAGCACAAATAAAAGTAAGAACACTAACACATATTTATACACACTTTGATATTTCGATGCTATTATAGCATTTTTCTCAGGAAGTAGTAGTAATTAGACTCTACTAGACTCTAATTACTAGTAGGCCTACTTCCTGAGGAAGATGCTATAATAGCATCGAAATATCTAAGTGTGTGTAAATATGTGTTAGTGTTTTTACTTTTATTTGTGCTCTACCATTTTCCTAATATTCTATCATATTATTAATTATTATTAAATGAAACCTTGGGACTAAAACATTATTTTGTTCTTTTCTAATGTTGCAATCTTTAATATTCACAAAATTCCAGGCAATGACAAAGAGTAAACAAATTTATGTTATAATTTTGATACAGTGCAATCTATGTTGAAATTATTCCTTTGTTTTTCTAAGATAGTTGTTATTTGTTCAGCCAGCATAAAGAGTTTTTATAAAATAAATTTAAAAATACATAGAAAACATCAATAATTTTATGAATGTAATATTAAATTTCTGTAACAGATTAAACGTCTCCAATTTCCTGAATTGGCGATTGCATTGTCTGAAACATATCACCCAAAATAGACTGGATTACTGACAAGATGGTTGGGGACCAAATTCTAGCCGCCAGGTGTAATGAGAGTAGTCTTTCCCTATCTCTCCACACAAATGTGGTTATATTTCCTATAAATTAGACCTTCCTTATCTCTACCCAATAGTGGATACACAGGATGAGTGGTAAGCAGTGCACAAAAAAAAAACCTATGATCACAATCCACCCATCGTATATTTTTGATTGAGTAGAATAAGAAGTGGGTACATGAGATAGTTGAGGAATCAATGATGAGATGGTATGGACACATAAGGAGAGGATTCCAAGAAGATTAATGGATATGAATTATGTAGGGATTAGACCACAAGGGAGACCAAGGAAGAGATGGGTGGAACAAATAGTAGCAAGTGTGCAAGTGAGAGGAAGAGAGTGCAGGAGGAATGAGGGTGAAAGGTCAAAGGGAGATGGAGACATTTTACTAAACAGACCCGGCCACAGGCTGGAAACAATTCATAATGATGAGTTGTTCGTTACTCATATTTATCGAAAAAAACTCATATTTGTAAGAATAAGGTTTGTTCACAGTTTTACACACTGCAGGCAAAAATTGATGAACCCATATCGTTAAATGAAGAGCAATTACTCCACTGTGAAAGGAATATAAATTAATATTAGCTCTCAAAAAGTAGTTTGGTTTGAATTTTATTCACCTGATTATGAGACTCAATTGTTGAGCAAGGATTTGAAAATGTGATGATCGAGTATGTGGGGTATTTGAACATAAAAACACAGGTTCAGAGAGATACAGTTAGTGGATGTATCTTGTATTTCTACTAAAGCAGGGATGCAAGAGCTAAGGTATCTTTAAATAAGTGAGAAAAGTGTCTTAAGGTGACCATAGTGTCTCTAAAAGTGACCATCAAGTTACTAAACTAAAATTGACAAGAATGTGTGCGTAGATTAAAAAAAAAAAAAGTTAAGGTAAACTTTCAATTGATCTTTTAAAATATATTTACAAAATAAGACTGTATCATATTTTATGTTTTAATATATCAAAGAATGAAATTATTAAAGAATGTTGTGTTATAAATTTTCTTTTGAAGGTTGTTTGTGTCATAAATACTTTTTTCTCTCTCTTTCTCTCTTTTGTATAGGCCTAGTTGGAAAAAAATTATTTACCAATTATTCTTTTGCAAAGCCTTGAGTACAGGTGATCTTTCATTTGCTTTTGTTAACAATTTATTTGCAGTTCTGCATTTTTCTGCTTCTTAAATGTTTCACTTCTGTTTTAATTAATCTTGTGTACCAGATTTCTTACCTCCCTTTAATATATTTTTAAATACTCTACTCTTATTTTAAATGCATTCATTTTCTTCCAGGTAGATTTGATGGCTTCTGTGTGCACTTTACAATGTAGCAATGATATTTTGTACTTAGGTTCAATTTGTTTATAATTTAAGGTACTAAATTATGATAGTATTCTTTATAAGAAAAAAAATTGTAGGTGAAAAGAAATTTTTTAATTTGTATTAAGAGTGAATAAAAGTAAGTGTTCTAAAATAGTGACTAGAAAAGTGACAAAAAAGTGCAGGAAAAAGTGAGAAAAGTTATTCATTTGCATTTCTGTACTAATGGCATGATGAAGATATGGATATCCTTATTCTACTGAAGGAATAATAATAGTGGATATATATATTTGTACTACTGGAGGCATAATAATGGCGGATATATATTTATACTAAATGAGACATGATATGGATAGTGGATGTATATAAGTACCACTAATGCTATAGAGCAGGTGGTGGTAATTATCATTTTGTATCATTATTCTTACTTCAAAAGGTTTATCAGTACAATTAGGCCCCTTTCAGACAAGTGCAAATGAGCCAGTCCATGAGAACTGAAGCTATCAGTAGGATATTGTGTCTTTTGTAGTGTTTCACACTAGTGTGCGTGAGCAAATTGTTGGCTCTATTGTACCAGTAGCTGGCTCTCCTTACCACTTGTAGGACATTGTGTCTTATGTATCCTTCCCCACAAGCTGACATGAGCTGAAGCCCAGTATAGAAATAGTTTTCTTTCAAATTGTACCTGGTGTAGAAAAAGTAGCAATCTTCATACAAAACAGTTTATTGAAGAAAATTAGATTACAGCCAACAATGTGGACATCTGCTAGAGTGACAAAAGTAATCAGCCGAAAAAACTTTAGGCTGGTTGGAAATGTTATTGTATTGTCTCTCTTCTGAATCAAACCATTTATAATACAATTCAGCTCATCAAAAGATGATATTAACATACCAGACTTAATTTTGTTACTTTTAAAAAATCCTGGAATTAGATCATTCAAACCTGCAGCTTTTACAAGTGAGCTAGTCTCACTCACCTACACACTGAATGATTCATTATAATCCCTAAAATTGATGTTCCAATTTAGTGTATATTTCTCGAACTCACTTGTCCATCTGGAGACCTTCTTCCTCCCGGGATTGGTACTTCCCCCACTTGAAATGAACAATATGGTCACTATTGTTGTGCAAGGTCAATGTGGTTTGCCTCTTGAAACCCATGTAAGTGTCTTCAATATGAACAGTCTCTTTGCTCAACATAATGTTAGCATTCTCCGCCATGCTGTGTAAACTTGTCACCAACTTCTCACCTTCAAGACCATCATACATACAAGATTCTTGTTTACATTTATATACTTAACACCACTATCATTTCCCAGTGGTGGCTAGTGCCTCAAAACACACCTGGTGTACAATATAAATGGTCTAACCTTCTATATTAAAACCATGTTAACAAATAATTTTACTTACGCTAGTATTTTACATGAATACATGAGTCTAATACATTATAGATTAACAAACGCAAACATAAGTAGTGATGGAACATTACATAGAAAGATCCTAGAAGAGTTAACTTACAAAACACTCAAATTAATCAAACCATGTGTGTATGTGTGCATGCATGCATGTTTGAATGGGAAGGAAGAGGGGGATAAAAGCTCTCCTTCTTTCTCACAACTCCTCCAATTTTTTTTCCTGGAGTGGTGCTAAAATGTGAAACATGTAAGTAAAAGGGGGAAAGAAAATGCTTAAGAGGAAGAAAGAATTATTGTCTGTCATTACAAACTGTTGTAGTTTAGTAGAGAATAAATTAATTATTCCCTATTTTCAAAAATTATAAAATAATACTAAATATAATAATACAATATTATCTACATTGACTGCAAAATCAATTTATTTTTTAGATGCCCTTTCTTTAATATTGTGTTTCACAAATTGATATGTGATGGTTATCCATCCATTAGATCAGTCTTAATAGCTAAATAAAATTCAATCAAGTGAAAAATAATAACCTGGACATGTTATTTTTCACTTAACTGAATTTGATTCAGATATCAAGACTGATCCTGTGTAAACCATCAGGTATCAGTTTGTGATATACATGAATTGATATTCCTAAGTGCATGGCAGCATACTGTCAGGCAGAGTCGCTGTATACTGTGAATGTAGATAGTTCTGAGTGATCGATACTTTCACCAGCTATTACATAATAGACTCAATACCCTAACAACTAGTGAAATATGGCCCTGGATACCAGACAAACCAGGATGGCTCAGTGGTAGAGCATTGGCATGCAAAACCAAAGGTCTCAGGTTCAATTCCTATTTCTGGGTAGTTATTATTTACTTAATTGAATCGACTTTCATTAATGTTCTTTCTACACTTGGGAAAGACAATAGATAACCCTCTGACAAAGATTCTATCATCTTGAGTTATTTACAGCTCTAGTAAACATAATCAAGATGTTAGTGAAATATTTATAGCTTATTCAGTTAATTACAAAAACTAATATACTTTGAAAACTTTTGCAATATTTAGATTTAGTTATATACTGCCTAGATTGATTATGGGTGTGATTTACACCATAAGTATGTAATACCAGGTTATAATATATGTTTTTAACCAATTTGAAGTGAAGTTAATCTTTAACAATAAGTATGTGGACATAGGTGTTAGTTTCATCTAATCTAGTTTGCCGGTGATGGGGAGGCTTGGGTTCAAATCCCGATCAGGTGTAGTGAAGTAATTTTTCCTAAATCACTTCTCGCTCTTCCTTCACATAAATGTGAGTGAGATTTTATCTAAATTATTATGTCCACAATGCTATCCTATTAATGTAATACAGATAGCCTAGATAGTGTAGGATACATGGTGCACAAAAAAAAACCTATAAAGCTTTTTAACTGTGTTATTTAAATTTAAATACCTTGTAAATAATCATTATAAAAAGTTTTTATACTTACCTGTTACAAAGTTAATAATCAGGCTGCCAGCGTAGTTTCCAGTTTTTATGCTATCAAATGAAATATTGACCTGCATGACCTCTCCGACAGCCAGAGCATACTTCGAGGGCTGAACGGTGAAAGGGCTTTAAAATCAATCAATAAATAAAATAATACCTAGCTTGGACAACTATGCTATGTTTATGAATTGTTTTTGTCAAAGGAGTGAATATAATTTGTCTAATAGTAGTAGATTAAACCCTAGCCCAAAGATGAAAAATAGTAATGGCTAGCCAGACTAATAAGCTAACCGAAATAGTATGATGTATTTAATATTGTCTATAAATGTATTTTAGTATAATTTTAATTAAAAGATAAATTACTTAAGTACCATATTAAAACATATTTAAAGCTACATGATACTCCTCCAAACATCAATATTTTCTTATTATAGTTTTTTTTTTTTTTTCATCAAGATATTTGGGTTATAAACATATGTTAATTATTAAAGTTAAGACGTAGAAAAAACTAAAACTAAATATAGAAAAATTGTGATTTAATGAATTAGACAGTTTCAAGATTGGTAGATATATTAAGTGACATTAAAATTCAAAAGTATTAATCAAAATTTACTTCTAATGAAGAAAAATTTGTTAAATATGAAAATTCTAAATAGATTAATAATAATTAATAATTTGATAAGTTTGTTTGTTTATTTATTATATTTTACAATTCATCAATATAACAGCAATTATCAAGACTTTTGTATTACATAAGTTTACGTTTTTTTCGTGTTCTTTAATTTTGTTTTGCAGTGTCCATGATTATGGTATATTAAATACCGAAACATGTCAGAAGAATATAACTCAGCATCTTTCGATTGCTGGTATCACAAGTAGTAATGGGACTTGGAATAAGATAAGACTTAGATTTTATACATAACTTTAAAATTTCATAATTTTTTAACCTAACATATTTGACTTAAAACCTTGTTTATGTTCCACTCTATATTATATTCTTCAAAATCTTTGTATCAAGAACACATAATCACTTTATTTAAATTTCAAGTGGCAGATGTTAAGCTATACATTCTAATTTTCTAATTTTTATTTACAACATAATTGAACTTCAAACTTTGTCTTGTCCTAACTTTATGATATCTTTGTTTTGGAACACATTTTTAGCATGTAATACTTGTATTTTAGACTTGTCATCAACTTATGTTTTAGTTCTGTTGATGATGTTATATTAATTTATTCAAAATTTTCATATTTGACAATTTGTTGTTTATTAGAAGCAAATTTTAATCAATATATTTGAATTTTTATGTCACTTAATATATCTACCCATCTTGAAACAGTCTAATTAATTAAATCACATTTTTTCTATATTTTGTTATAGTTTTTTCCATAGCATTCTAAGTCTTAACTTTAATTGTTACTTCTCCTTACTTTAAACTACTTTAGAATATTTTCTAAAATGTTATGTGTTAGTTATGTCAAAGGAGTAAGAATGAAGATGGTATAATTTTAGAGTAAGTAATTGTATCCACATTTGCAAGGAAGTAAAATGGAAAACCATTGCACCTGACAGGGATTCAATTCCTGATCTCCCTGTCACCGACAATCCTGTCTAATATGAGAGTGACACTTTAGACTATGCAACCATTGATTCTGGTAAAATTTATTGTTGATTTTAATGTTAATTACAGTATTTTACCTAATTGTTGGGTACTATTAACAACTTAACCTTTTACCCCAGATACAAATGGGACTCTCAGATATTTTTGGAGCTGCTGCTACTACAAAAAAAAAAATAAAGTCTAAGTGAATTGAAACAAGTGAAAACAAAAATTTAAAAAAAAAGTATTCTTTATCATGGTAGAAAAGCTAGTTGATGACTGAAGAGTAGTGGGCAGGCATTAGGAAAATTGCATTGTGTGAGGCTCAAGAAAGAGTCTGAATAAAATTAAGTCAGCCTGGACATTATTAGGAGCCTGGTTAATATTAACAACTTTACTTTCTACCCTAGCTACAATTAATGTCTCTGGATGCTATTAGTCAAATAAGGAACTATTAATTTGATTACTAATAAACTTTGAAATAACATGCTTCGGTGGTCGAATGGTCTAAAGCATTACTTCCAATAGAAAGGCTTTCCAATGACTATACTTCCTCTAAATTCAACCTTCCTCAATCCCAACATATTAGTATAGTTAGTTTAATACTAGAGAGACACGGCGACCAAAAATATAATTACAAATGTTGGATTTAGACTAAACAAAAGTAACTTTCGCAATATTTCATTTTAATACAAGGAGAGTCATCACACAATTTCAAGAAACAATAAATGGACTATAAACAACTAAGTCATTGTGGTATTCAAACAAACATATGTAGTTTATTTAGGTTAAATAATAGATAAAAAGAATTAAATGTTACTCTAAACATTATGATTACCCTCAATCAAACTTAATTAAGAAATAATAACAAAGACAGGTATCATACCATTCAGCAGTAAGACTAAAAACAGCCGCCACCTCGCCAATATTAGAAACCATTAGCATTTTAATGGCTGGAACTTTTACAGATGTTTTTGGGAAGTGAACTGCATCAGGAAAATCCAATAGAGGTCGAGGTCCAATAGCTTGGTAAAAATAAAACCAAAATTCAATTTATATCAAAAACAATCTAATGAACAATTAAATTTGTTTAAAATGTTCCACTTATGTTATGTTTAGAAATTTGATGTGCACTTTTGTATGATATGCAACATAGACCATTACTTAACTTAAGGTAACATTTTGGCAAAATATACCCAAAATTGGAGTGTTATGCAAAAAACAAAAGAAAACCTGTCTACAATTGCAGCTCTGGCTCAAAACAACATTAAGTAAGTTGCAAAAGGTATCAAAAACCTTACTAGCATCCACAATATTGATACCACTCACAACACCATTCCAGGGAAACAAACCTTTGAGCATTTCTTTCATTAGTTTCCATAACAATATCCCTATATTTAACAGTGGGAAAGTGTGCATTATACAATATAAGTTGTTCTGAGCATAGATCGCTTTTGATAAAAATGTAACTTAAAACATTATTTGAGCACCCTCTAGAATTGTTAGCCTATTGGAGGAGAGAAAAAGAAATTTATATTTGTATTTATTATTCTCTCTACACGCAAATGAGTGCTCCGGCATATTTAACACAAGCAGGTGTGTGGGGTACTTTATATCCCTGTAAGTTTACACTGTATTATTGATACTTGTGAGAACGATTTTTTTTTATGTTTTGTTTTATTTTAAGTCGAGTTAAATAATTACTAAATAAACACTAAATAAAATAAAATGATATTGTTTTATTACTGAATAAAGTGCAATAATTCATAACATGGGACTTTTTTAAATTTTTATTCTTTAAGATATGTACAAAAAAAATGCTTTTTAGGCTATCCTTTTGCTAGTTTCTATTGTTACAAATACTATGTGAATACACCACAATACATTTACAATTTATAAGAATTTTTTTTTTTAATTAGGGCTTAGAAATTGCCCTTAGTCCTCATCTGAAAATTCCAGTAATATTTTAGAGAATTCTGAAGGAGACATTATTCAAAATGATAATAATTAATCTTTTTGTCTTCATTATGAGAATGTGCACTTTCTAAAACCAGTTTGTTGTTTCAACACACAACTTATAAACTAACTTATTTAACTAGCTTATTTATAAGGTAAACAATCATAACTCGACCTGTTAATTCACCAATGATAATTTTATAGACTTGCTGGGAATCAAACCCAAGACCTTTTCTTCAATAAGCGAACAAAAAAAAAGTTGTGGCAAATAGACTATAATAGACCAAATAATGGAATAATTGTTCAAAAATTAATCTTATACGTAAAAAGACTTGCATTTCTTGAACGGGCGCAAGGGATATTTCATACCTAAACAATGAGTTTATTACAAATCACTTCAATTAATTTAATTCCAAGTTTACCAGCAGACAGTCACAATGAAGGAATAGAAAAAGTAATATGTTTCTCAACAAGTACCCAACATTGTTATCACACCAACAAATATAAAATTGGCGTACTTTAAACCCCAGCGTGCCAGCTCGAAGGCGAATGCATTCTAATAAAATGTTAAATAGATCATAATACTTGCAAAAAGTTGTTATAAGCATGAATATATATCTTCCAGCTTAAACTATTAAATGTTGCTATTTCTAAAAAAAAAAAAAGATCGTCCACACCAATGGTTGCATTAAATCAGGAATTAGACTTACAATACACTTGGTCACCTATAAGTGAGGAATGAGGGTTCAAATCTCTAATTAGTGCACTGGAGGTGGTTTTCTCTTTACTTTCTCATATGAAGAAAAAGTATGGTAATCATGAAAATTCTTAACCTTGAGATTATGGTGAATCTTTAAGTTTATGTAACCCTGAACCCATAAAAGTGGATTTTACAATTATGTCTGTCTGTGCCTGGGCCTCGATCCAAAAGAGTTTGATAGATTTGGTCTAACTTGATTTTTAGATAATGTATGGCTATACCTTGAGATATTCATTTTTATTTTGACACAAGCTCTTAAATTAAGGGTAATTTACTAAATGGTGATTTATGAAATCTACAAACTTTTAAAAAGTTGGTTTAACAATTTTGTTTGATATAACAACGTAATTTTTTTTTGTGTGGAAAATTTGTTTGTTATTTAACTGATGAGTGATTTTTGAAAATCCACAAATTTAAAAAAAAATTACCAAAACAATTTTGTTAAAAATATATATCTGAGGAGTGTTTGAAATAAAAAATAAAAATGTATACTTGTTTTTCAAGAAAAGTGTCATTTGAAGTTTACTGATGACTGATAAGTAATATTTTTAAAATGGTTTTAATGCTTTGGTTCAAAATAGGTACTGGTATCTGATAAGTTCTTTATAATACACATGTTATTCTTAAAAATAATATTTGAAATATTTCAAAATAGCTAAACGATTGTGTTTAAAATTTGTAACTGGGATCTATTTTACATGAGAAATAATAAAACAAGTTTATTTTTCTAAAATAAATTAATAACATGGTAATTAACTTTGACAAAAATTAGAAAATTTGTAATTTTTCCAAAATAGCCTTTAGATTTAATTAAACATGAATTTCGGGAAATGATATTACAGGAAAAATAAAAATATATCTTTATCAGAAAATTTGAAATTTTTCCAAAATGGCCTTTAAGATTTGGTTCAAATTGAATACCTGGAAATGGTTTTACATGATAAATACAAATATATCTTTATTAGAAAATATGAAATTTTTCAAAAATGACCTTTAAGATTTAGTTCAAAATGAATATCTGGAAATGGTTTTACATGGTAAGTATGAAATCAGTATATCTTTATTTTTACAAACATAAATAGCCTGTATAATTTGACAGTAGTTTGCAAAATATTGATTTTTGAATATTTTTTTAAAATTTAAAAATGGTTTGAACAATGTTATTTAAATTATTATATGATGAGCGTTATTGTGATTAGCAAGATGATAAGTTTGTTTTTATGAAGCAACATTACTTAAGGGCAAATTTCTAAAAATATCATTTTTAAATTTGATTCCAAGTTTTTTGAATAAGTGTGTACATTTGTGCTGTACCATTTATTTACTGTCGTCGACCTTGGTGGTCTTGGGGTAAAGTGATTGCTTCAGGACCCAATGGTCATGGGCTCAAGCCCAGCTGGAGCAGACAATTTTTTCTTGAGCGTTAAAAATTTGTAGCACAATTTCCTTCGAAGGGGAAGTAAAGTGGTCAGTCCCATGTAAATTGTGGCATGTAAAAAATCCCTGGAAGATATGTGAAAATACTTTTCCCAGAAAAATTGGTAGGCCCTTTCGAGCTTAATGATAGAAATTCTCGTGTGCTGAGATAATGAGTCAGTTCATAAAGTTCATGTTAAATTTCTCAAATAAATAAAGTTGTTGTCATCGTTAATTATGTTGTTGTTACAACAAGGTTATTAATGGAGAAAGCTAACGGGTGATGGGGCATTGAAGAAAGTAATTTATAGGAATTGCAACCATATTAGTGTGGAGAGGAAATGGGAAAAAACACAATGATAATTCACTTATGAATAACCATCCACATTGCATCCTACTGAGATTCAAACCCTCACCAGAAATCCAGTATCTTTGATTCACACAAATGCTGGTAAACTTCCTAAAAACATCTTTACTCATCACTAACACTCGGTTTGAATTAATTAAAACCCCTACTGTTAAACATACTAATTTAATAGACAGTAAATTTATTATTGAGTGAAGTTTATATCAAAAGCGATAATAATAATAACATAAAAAAAACATGCAAAATTATCTTTACCATAGACTGGAACAATAAAAGAATTTTTTTCTGTGAGAAACGTTATTTGGTGCTTGTAGTCACGTTGTTCTTCTGGTGTGAACTTGACGTCAAAGTAAACAGACATCCCAGGTGCAAGGCTTGTGATTACTTTTGGAGATGCATAGTTCACTTTAAAATAAGGTGAGTTCTCACATGTCATGCGAAGTGGTGTCAAGATCTATGAATAAAAATATCACAAAATAAAACAAGCAAAATTTGTTACCATTCTTTTAAATGGGTCACTCTCCAATCTAGGGACAAGTTAACTAACTCATTTTAAACTAAACTAAACTAAACCTCAAATTATGTATCCATTTTTTTTTTTTTTAAATTTCTCTATGAAGACACTTTAGAATTTTATGAAATAAAGTTTGTGATTACAGTTCTTGCCAAAATTAATAAATGTTCAGAAATATTGGAATGTTTTTGTATGGTCACCTCCATGGATTCTTAAAAATTATGTTAGATAATGTTTAAAAAAAATTATGATAGCCGAAAGTGTAGTGTAATATGAGATCCTTAACATAATTATAAACCCATGGTGTCGTAGTGCAGATTATTTTTTATGAAAACTGGTAAAACCTTAAACACATTGCTTCAATGATGTACCACAAAGCTTTCCATGTGATGTTGATATCAATATTACATTAGAAGTGGTACTAATAATTATCTAAGAAATAGTAGGTGCATGTCTAGTTGAATTGTATTAATGTTGGTATTTAAATTATGTTTATTAATTATTGATATACTGCAACTAGGCCTAATTGATGATTTGGTAATTTTATAAACATAACAATGTAACATTTACAAAATAGACTAAAAAGTTTATTGTTAAATTTTATAGTTCACAACATGGCAAACAGAACAAAAATACAAGGCAATCGCAGCAAAAAGAAACTAAAGAAATTAAGGAAAAGGAGTTAAATAACAAATAAGGAAAAATATATAAATTAATGAAAAGGCTAAAATAAATGTTAAAGTAAAATGTGCAGAAACAAACAAGAAATATTAGAGCTAAATAAATGAAAGAGATAAAATAACGATGTATATGAGGAGGGGGTGACAGGTTATAGGGCTCAAAACCCCTTATCCCCTACCCCCAAAGTTTTCTGAAGTTTTTAATATTAAGCTTAAGCTTGCCATTATCAAACTTCAAATAGCTTAACTTTGCCAAGGAAGAATCGTGCTCCAAATAGCTTCTAAGTTCCTCCAATTAAAAAAAAAGAAAAAGAGGGGGGAAAAAAAGGAAAAACTTTTAGGTGTGTCCAAATTTTAAAATCTGTGTAAGCATTACTTAAAATAGCTTTAGGAGGCATCAAATTTTCAAAAATTTGCTGATGAGGGACTACTCTAAATAGACTCTAGGAGTATCCAAATTTCAAAATATGTTAGTGGAGGAGTACGATTTTAAATAGCTGTTAAAAGAGAACGACTTTCAACTCTACAAATGAGAACCACTCCGAATAGCTTTTAGAAGAATCTATTTTTCTAACATTAACAGTGGGGAGGAGGGAAGACGGTCCTTAAAAAAAACTTATTTTTGACTTCCCCTCTCTCTCCTCCCTCCTGCAATTAGAGTTTAAAATAACAATTTTCTTATTTTTTTAATATTATGTCTTAACATTATATGTCATAAACTTACAAGTTTGAAACCACCTTTCCCCCAATTAAATTCTCCCTATGCACCATTAAAAGAGCAATAAGAAAAAAGTTGAGAGTCAACAAATGATGAGAAATACAGTCCCTTTTCAATCTAATTAGAGTTAAAAAACTACATTTGGATATTTTAAATCGTCTGGCATAAGAAAATGGAAACAATACTTATTTAAAAACAAAAGAACGATTCTTAAGGCACTTACTAAAGTAGCTTCTGGAAGCAAGTGTATTAGAATGAATCATTCTAAAGCCTATTGAATAGTAATTAAAGTTCATAAAATATTAGTCTAAGCAAGATTTCACCCCCAACTTCTCTCTTTAAATAATACTATAGTTTTCTTGTAGATCATCATTATGTCCCAACTTATCTTTATAGTAGTATTATAAATTATATTTTATATATTTTCAAGTGGTTTAAATGTTATATTAATAGATGAGAAATCCCCTCCATGTCTTGAATGTCACCTCTGTGAATATGTAATTTAATATGGTGATTAAAATATTATTATTGATATTTGATTTGTGGTGAATATTATTGTATTAGACAATAGTACAATAATATTGATTATCATAACTACATCTTTTTAACAAGTAATTTAAACTATAAAAAAATATATTTTTTTCACCCAATCTCTCTCTAGATTTGAGAACGACCCAGATAAGTGAGTGTTTTCGGGTGTGAACAGAGGTCTTGGAAAGATGGATGTGGGGGTGGTATAAATTGTGTAGGGGTATGTGTTCAGGATAGATCCAAACAATAAAAATATTTAAACCAAACTAAATATTGGCTTCTAGGACTGTGATGAAGAGTTTAAAAGTAAAATCACTCACATGTCAACTAAAATCTATACGTATTTAAGAAATTATCAGTGTAAACCTACCTTGCTTGAATTGCAAACACTTAGCCTGATATTATAAGTTTCTCCAATTTGACATTTTTGGAAAACAACTATATTCGGGTTAATCTTGAAATATATTTCAGCTTGACAAAGCTCCTTCTCAAAGTTGAGCTTTCGTAAAGGATTAACCAGTTTTTTATACCTTTGTTCAGTAGACATTTGCATCTCACGGACAAAACATGATGGAGATATCTGCAATATAAGTGCCACTCTATTTTGTGAAATTATTTATGGATTAGTTTATTAACCTAACTTCTCAAAAAATAATTTTAACAGAAAGAGAAGAAGATGTACAGAAACACATTTTTGATTTGTAAGTATTTATAGTTTTGAAAATAAAATTTAGCTAATTAGTCAAACAGAAAATAAACAGGAAATAAAAAATGTCCATCCATCCTACAAAAATTAATATTGTTGTTAACTAATTTTTTTAAATATACAGTAATCGAACTCCTCAATGATATTGAAGTTTTGAAGACCTTTTCTAAACATCTCTTTAAGAGTGTACAATAAAGTATATTTATAAATTTTAATATTTTCGTTTACTAAAATGTAATTTTATTATTTTAAATATCATTTTAGTGTTTAATATAGGCCTACTTATATATTACTAACAATAATTTATAGTAAAGTTGGTATGGTTTCCACAACACTACCTTTTCTGGAATATTTTCATGATCTAAATCAAGAAAAATTGAGAATATTTCTTTCAAGGAAAATCTTTCCAGTATTGGCGGTCCTTTGAACCCTGTACCAATTTTTGTTTCAACATCCATATTTTTACTGGAACAACATACATGATATTTAATAAAGGTTTCAAATATAAAAAGAATCATTATTATAGCTTATTTATTAATATATACACTACACAGTAATAATAGTATACAATAAGCCCTCTTATAATACGAAAAGTGTTCTGAAACTATATTTTGTACTGTGAATCCCTGTTGCATAAAATCAATTTTATATCGTAGAAAAGAGTTGGATTCCAAATCCTTTCAAGCAGTCTCCTCCAATTCCAGATCTCTAAAAATTTCCAATGAACCCCAACAAGACTCATTGTAATATATACTAAATATAATAGCAATCATATATGTGTATAAGAGCACATTGGTAGTGATGGCATATCAAGATAGAATCGTGTAGGTCTTTGTTTCCCTAACTTTCACCATTCGTGACCTTACTAACATGCCCCTTTCAGACTAATAAAGTGTATGGTATTGTGAACCACAATTAGGATCTACCATCCAAAAGAGAGGGTTCAAACACTTAATAAGGAAATTTAAAAAAAAACACAATAACAATCGATAGAGTGGGCTGGGTGAGTGAACTTGTTATACCCGCTGGGTAAGCTAAATAACACCCAGCACACGCAATTTGAGATAGATGAGGGCAAGTTCTCACGGTCGCCCTCAAAGGTCGATAAACACAGCCCAGACGTTATACCATATTTGTGATTACCTCACATGAACTACTTAATTTAAAATTACCGAAGGATGATACTTATAAAGAAGGAACGAATATCACCATCAGCAATAATTTATTATAACTTCTCAAAAAAGAGAACCAAAATAGATATAAATACATAAACAATCATCAAGTATGTAACGTCTTTACAACCTTTTCCAATGGCCTCATACCATGAGCGCCAAATTTGAAAGCGAACATCTACGCTTACTCTGGAAAGCTACAGTTTGGCGTGAAAGCAACAATTAAACCTCAGCCTAACCTCGTACAGTTCAATACGACAATTACCAAAATATAACCTATAAACATTATTATTAATACCTCATCAGTCCCAAAAAGGGGAAGGGGTATATGATTAAACCTAACTGACGTATTACCAGATGTTGGTGTTGGATTGACCCATGCATTAGATTGGCCTACACCTCTCGTTTACAATCACAAACTTGGTTGCTATAACAACTTCCTTTTACCCCTATGGTGCGCTGATGGCGGCAGGTAATTCATGTTCAAAGGTGAACATCAAAAACAACCCAACAAGAACTATTCTAATACAATAAACATTAGCTTAATGAAACACCTTGCGAGGTTTATATTTAAAGTTCATAGACAAGGTAAAATTATGAATGACATAATTTATAGGTCTTAAGTTCTGAACCAAACTTATTAACCTTTGAAAATAATTGACAAAAGCAGGTTTTTTAGAGATTACGCTCAATAATATAAGTGCACAAAACGTAACATCATAAATAGTATAAAGAACATAATATGATACCAGCAATCTTTACGCGATTTTAAATTTATTATACCCGAAGTTTTACGTTCGATTATGCCGGACATAATAGATCTAAATCTTAACTGTGAACTTTGCCTTGTCATTTAAATCAACACAAATGCCCAAACGAAGTAAAATCGTAACTTGTTTCACTAAAATATTAAATCAGCAAAGTCTTAAAGTCCAATTACTTTATGCATACTGCTAAGTGCAAAGTTTTAAGTTATATGTAGGCAGATATTTGAAGACGCAACCAAATGCCAGTATGAAAGTTTTAAGTCCATTTATCATGGAAAGTCGCTAAAGCGCAAGTTTGAAAGATCAAGTCTATTCATTATGAAATAACAACAAAGTGCCTAAACGGAATTTTAGAAACGTTAAAGATTTCATCTAAACTGAATTTAGCTTACATCGTTAATTTTGAAGCGTTCGCCTGTTCAGGCGAATTCCAACGCCAGCCCAAGAGTGGCTCACAATTCACATGGTCGATCTTTTATACGCACAAAACACGGCTTGCAGAACATAGTCAAGGGGGGGACCAAAGAACGTAGACAGGGTGGAGAAGGTTCTGGGAGACTCACGGATCTAGTAGAAGCCCGCTCGTAAACTTGGTGGAGTGTTACTTCTTTTCTTCTTATGGTCTTTGGGCAAGCAGAAACGGCGTGATGTATTCCAGTGGGCGCGCCTCAGTCTTACAAGGAAGGTCTTGATGGCCAGGTGTGTGTTGATAAGTGGCTCGCAGTGTTTACATGAGCATGGCCGCTGACGTCTTTGTAGAATTGGGTAAGTTTACAATTTCCAGTATTGTAACATTAGCTAGCGGCTAATGTTACAATTGTTTCAAATTTTGACAACATTTGAACAAAACAAAGCCATGACAGTAGGAAAGATAATCTTATATTAGTCCATGACAACACATTCACATCTGTGTTATTTGTCTATCATATTTGCTGTAATCAAAAAATAAAACTTGATGGCAAGTCGTGTGCCTCTTAGAATGTTGAGTCTATTAATTAATGCAGATGTACAGTATCACAGTTTGAGAAACACCAAGAGGTGAATGATATATAATAGCAGCATAAAAGTGTGGTAGAAAGCAACTGTTATATTCAAAATACACATTTTTATTAGTAAGGAAATGGCAGGTATTGGTGAAGGATGATCAGCATCTACATCACAGAGAAGAGGCTGGTTTGAATAACTATATTACGGTAGTATATCTACCCAACATTTTGCAGTAAGACCAAAATGTATAATTCTTTCTTCTGGTGTGAAATCCTGTAACTTCTTTAGTCTGTCATCAGCTTCATCCAGTGACTAACTTTATAAAGTCCCCCCATTAACATTTTAATACTGGTGTATTATCTTCCCCACAAATGCTATTGGTGATGTAATCTTAGAAAAACTGCACTGGAGCATCATTTTTCAATCCCAAAATCATGACTTGGGCTCCAGTTAGGAAAGAAAATGGTGCTCAGGAAACACATAAAAAATTGATAGTCCAATGCATGAGCATCTGTGATCACAACTTCACAATGAATTTTATACATACGCAAATTCTAGATAAAATAGGAACAAGCACATGCACATATTAACTTTGATTATTATAACATACTCCAGCCCAACTTAACCTAGCCTTAAATATGTTAGAATAAGTTTGAGTGAGTTTAAGTTATGTACTGATAAGCAATAAACAAACAGTTGGTTCAAAATTAAAAGGGAAAACCATAGGATTGCTAGATCAGCTAGTGCAGTTGAAATGGGGATCGAAGGTCTGTAATAGAGTATGGTACTTCCTTATGTACAAGGGAATGAAAAGGCAGAATGTAAATGTTAAGATGATCTACCAAGTGTGTCTCTAGATAGTGATCATAGGTTGCTAGTGACAGACATAGTTGGATGGGAATGTGGAAGAAAAATAGGAAAACAAGAAAGAAGGATGAGGAGGGTTAAAAATTAAGAGGAAAGGAAACTGTATCTAAGAAAGGCAAGAAACTTAATGCCCAAGGATGATATACCTGAGGTGGAATAAGATAGGTTTGAGAAAAGTTTAGTGGAAGTTGCATAAGGAGGTAGGCCTAAGTGGAAGGCGAAACCATGGTTGAATAACAGAGTGAAGGAAGCAGTGGAGGAGAAGAAGTTTTAGTAATTAGGAATGAGGAAACCAGAAGATAAGATCAAAATGAGTGTTAAAGGAATACAGGAAGGATTAGATGAAAAATTTGACAGATATGCTGGAAAAGTATGTGAAAAAAATGATGTTATATTGTCAACTAAAAGACAAGAGTAGTGAAAAAAGTTAAAGTGATGGATAAAAGAAGAAGGAATGATGAAGACAGGAGGAAAATAAAAGGAACTATGAAGAGATATTTGATAAGATGTTAAAGTCGAAATAGGAAAGGAATAAGAGTGAAGCAAATTAGAATGAAAAATTAGCAGAAGAGGAGGGAGTAGGTACTACATAGAAAGAGGTGGAGGATGTGCTAAAGAGGATGAAATTGGGAAAAGCACCAGGTGAGACAAACTAACTTTGGAAATTATAAGAGATGCAGGAGAAGCAGTAATGGATTGGTTATAGATATGTTGAGAGTGGAAGAAGCACAGTGTGCCAGAAGACTGGAAGAAGGGAATTATGGTACCAATTTTTATGAAAGAAGGCAGAAAGAGGTATAAGCATTATAGGGGAACAACAGTGATGTGCTTCAGTGGCCACATATACTAACGCATCACTCTCGTGTTAGACCAGACTGCAGATGACAAGGAAATTGGTGTTCTAATCCAAGTTGGGTGTACTGAGGGTGGTTTTCCCTAAATGGTTTTCCACTTTCCCTTCACACAAATACTTGATCTTCACTCTATGACAGCTGATAGAAGGAATTGTGTAAATTTGGAAAGAACATGGTAATGGTATTTATGGATGTGGAGAATGCATATAATAGTGTGGAAAGAGATATGGCCTGGAAAGCAATGGAAGAGGCTGGAGTGGCGAGAGTAGTTGTGATGAGAGTTAAGAGTATTTATGAGGGTTACATGAGTTGTGTTAAGACAGAAAAGCGGTGGACGCAGTGGCGCCAAATAAAAAATTGAGTGAGGCAGGGGAGTGCTCTCTCACCATTACTATCTGTAATGGTAATGTAAATGGTAATGAATAAAGTGGCTGGGAGGAAAGAATTAAAGCGATGTTTGCTGATAACTTGATGGTATGTGGGGAGAAGGAAGAGGAAGAACAGGAACAGCCACAGGAATGTAATGGGGAAGTGAAATAGTGTGGAATGAAATTTAGCATGGTGAAGTGTGAAGTGATTGAAATGATAAGGAAGAGGGTAAGGCCTAGTAAAGCTATAAAGTTGGATGCATTAGAGCTAAGAAAGGTACAGAGTGTAAAATATCTTGGAAGCATGATTGAAGCAAAGGTGGGAGTAGAGAGGATCTAATAAAAGTTGGCATAAGGGGAGCTGTTCTAGAGGTGTTTAAGAGACCTGATATGGAGAAGAGACGTGCCCTTGAAGTGTAAGGAAGTGTTGTATAGTGTGAACTTTGTACTCATACTCATATAAAGACATGGACATTGAATGTAAGAGAAACTAGGAAAGTGGAGGCCATAGTAATGAGGTTTGTAAGGAGCATGTTAGTTGTCACAAGGGGAAATAAGCTTAAGAATGAAAATATCTGGAAAAGAGTGGGGATTCAGGAAGTACATTAGATAGTAGAGGAAGCAAGGGTGATATGTTATGGGCATGTCATGAGGAGAGAACTATGGAAATAAAGTATGTATGAAAAAGACCGCAAGGGAGTCCAAAAAAGAGATGGTATGAGAAGATAACAGAAAATGTGCAAGTGTGAGGAGAAGAATGGAAGTGATTAAAGGAGGAAGAATGGTGGAAGGATAGAGGAAGATGGAGGCACTTGGCTAACGTGACCCGACCACAGCAGTTGATGAAGATGATGATGATGATGAGTTTGTAACGATATTAAAATATTAATAGCAACACTCAGGCACATATCCAAAATTTTATTTTGGCGGGCAAAGGGGGTGGGGGCTTTTTCTTTAAATATTGCTCAATGACAACGGTTATCTCAAGAATAAACAGCGTGGGAAGGAGGCGGAGAGAAAATTATATCAAAACTTCATACAAAAATATATTTAAGTGGACTCATTCTTGCATTCACTAATAAATGATACCATTTTTATGACTTTTAATAAAAAAATACTAATTTTACATTCTTTTTTTATAAAAACTAATAACATTTCTATTCAAAGTCATAAAAAGTATATAAATTATTAGTGAATGCAAGCATGGGTCAACTGTAATATCTTTTATTATGAAATTTTGACTTGTTTTTATCTCTGTGTTTGGAGGAATTCATGAGTATATTACATCATATTATTCATGATGTTTAGTCTGGTTAATAAAGTGAAACTGAAATTAATTACTAGGCCCTAACCTAATTCTTTAATTATGACTTTAGTACTATAAGACAATATATTATTATAAGATAATTTTCAAATGAATTGTAAAAATAGTTATGAATCAATTATAATTTCTACCTGCACCTGTAAGCCCAGAGACAAAGCTGCTATGGTCTCATCGTATGTGGTTACCTGGTGATGGAAAAGTTTAGGAACAAAACCTGGCCAGATGTACCCAGGGAATTTTCTTTCAAGGTGTCCCACTCTACTTTCTACAAAATTGTGGCACATTTACTCTAAAATCTACTTTCTTCATCTTTATTGCCTATTAGTGTGAAAATATTACTTATTAATAAACAATAATCGTTAAAAAAAAGTGAATAAAAACTAATTATTATTATTAGCACCGGGTCTTACTACCAGTTCAGGTTATACGCACTTATGTTATTGTGTAATGATAGGGTGATTGTGAGATGAAATGAAGGACCTAAAATTTAACATGGGATCCAGACCACGGTGGAGGCCTGTCATTCCTCACATTCACAAGTTGTGATTAATACACGTCTTGTCAGAGGCGAAGGAAGGTTTGGTGATCAGACGAATCCGTGTCGGGACCTAAGATTGAACCCTGGACTCTCAGCACACCTTACCCCTAGACCACCAGTTCACCTAATAACCAATTTATTTTAATGGTTTTTATTACATTGTTTTAACACAGATTAACATTAGTACCATGTTATGTTAAAATTAGAAATTTTGGTGGTGTTAAATAACACTAGGCCTACATAAAAATACTTTTATTTATTTTAGTTCTAGTCTATTTCAAACATGGCCATCAGTTCATTTTCTTATAGGCCCCTTGTAATAATAGTAACTAATCATAAACGTCAGCTATTAGCCTATTGATTTGTCGAGTTATAAGCCAGTTAAACTTAATTGTAGAAATATTTTCTTTTTTAGGCTACATAAAAATATCAAAATGAATTATTCCTTATCAACACACCAAGAAATGGGAGATAGGCTTATCAATAATTAGAATTTTTTCTCAGAAATTAGTTAAATAAATTATGTACTAAAATACCTTCTTCGGCTTAATGCAATCTTATTTTACCATTCTTTATTTTATCATTCAGAAATAGGAAGTAGAACTACTTATTAAAAAATTTCCCAAAAACACTAAATGTTGGTAGTTTATTTTAACAATTATACTTATATCCCAAAATACCCTACCCCATTTTTTATTGATGCATTAAAGGTTAGGTTTAGTTATTTTGGGGTATATTTTAAATTACTTTTTAACTAATGCTCACTAAAATAACCTTACCTTCTATGAATTATTTCAGTATTTGTCTTATTCCATTCTTTTCCTATCATCTTGAGCCTAATCCCCTCCTATGGATTAAAACTACTCCCAAAAACATTACTGTAAATAGGTAGTTTATTTTAACTACATTAACCAATTTAACTTAACTCAACCTTTTATTTGTTGAAGCAAGAAAGTTTAGGTATTGTAGGTTGGGAAAGTTTGTAGGTCTAATTATAATCACATCAACCAGTGCACAGTAAAATACTTTAATCGTTTTGATACTATTACATTTATATTTTAGGTATCTTTAAATGTACCTACTATCCCACATTGCTTTATGATTTTTGTATGTATGTCAGAGTTTGATTTATATAGCCTATATTCATAAGAACATGTTCAAGAATCTTTTATACAAGATGATTAAGAGAATAATTAGACATGATTATACAAGAATTGGATTTTGTAGAAAAAAAATATATATGATTGACAGTTTTTGTGCACATAAGTGATAATTTACGCGAATTCTGAGGTCGAAAATAAACAGGCGATAAGGCATATGGATGTCTTGTGATGATGAATTCCTAATTAACTGTATAATATTAGAAAATATACATATAATTCATCTTAATATTGATATGTCCCAATTCTTTGGGTGTAGATTATGAATAACAATGGATTTTGGTAATAGTATATAACATATAAATCATGTCTATTCTGCTTAGGTAAGTGTTCTATCACCATTGGGCACACTTTAAAAAATTAATACATGATACAAGTAGAAATGTTTCCTTTAAATGAAATATTATTATAAAAATATGCTATATTTTTGTTAAATATTTATTTTAAATTAAATTGATTCATTAATAATCTTCTCCGCTTCTTAAATTTCCAACCAAAAAAGATATAGCTTAGTTTAGCAATAAATGCATATTTAGCATTTGAATAGTGTTATTATTAGATCTAATTATTTTCACAAATATACATACCAATGGATGAGGATATTTGAACTAATAAATTATTTATTTATTTTAAAACACTACAAAGTTTGTTTCAAATAGATCGAGAAGAAACTATTCGATTATCTTTAAGCATTCTTTATATTTTGAAAATTCCTCTTTATATTATCAGAGTCACAAACCTAACTTACCAATAAAAAATGTGTTACTTAAATATGTTTAAACTTTAAATTCGCGCAGCTTTAAGCAGAAAGCCAAGATTCAAAATAAACAGGTCAAGCAACTCTATAGTGTTAATGATCTGACGTTTAAGACAACAAGTGCTAGTATCGCTGCAAATTGGCACACGTGCAATTCAAATATTGCAAAAAATATGAAACTACCAGGGACTATATTTTTAGGTAATATTGTGAGCATAAAAATTAATTATGATAAGCAAAAAAGGGCCTTATTAAATACACATAAACTATACTAATTGAATGTGTATTATTGTAAAAGAACCTAATTTGCTTGGTTATGCAATATCTATAATATATACGATTTTTTTACTAAATCTAGTTAGGTACACTGGGTACACAGAAGGGAGTGTTTATACACATTGTGTAGTATTTAAATTGTAAAATTGATATTATAAAAATGAAGTAAAGGATAAGGGCCATAATGCAAAAGCCTTATCAGACAGCTTTCAACACCTGAGGGATTTCATGTTACTGGTTGACATTATGAATAATTTGTCTGAATATTATGTTCAGTCAAATATATAAGGAAATTTAAAGTTGCAGTTGAAAAAGTAACTTTTAACCAGGCTTTTGGCTGAAAATAATATGATATAAAGTTAGCATTATTGTTAAACATCTAACTGATTGAGTAAACTTTCAAAACTCAACAATATATATAACCTATTTAAAAGCCACGCTAAATTAAGGATAAATAAACTTTTTATTTTACATCAAAGCTACACTTTTATTGTATAATAAGCTATTCACGCTATTTCAATGATTCATCACATATTATGATACTAGATTTTAAATGAAAATAATTATATAATATGTTGTTAATCCCAGCTAGATTAAATATTGCTGATGGATGTTGTCAAGAACAATCATAAACGTCACATATTCATAACAACAATATATGGGTGATCATTGCGCTAGATTATATTGCGGCAAAACTATGCAAATAAATAGATTAAAAATGTAATCAACTTTAACATGATGTGTAGTGACGAGTGTATTAGGGGTGCAAATAGCCAAACTTAAGAAAGAACGAAATGCTCTTAGACTATTTAATCCTAAAGTAGATGGCAATTTGATATTAGAGAATGTCAGTGTTTCAATGTAACGTTCAGCTAATGTTCTAAAAATTAAGAGTCAACACGTGAAGCACACAATACATGTTATATGTTTCAAATTTAATATGTAATAATTGAAATTTAACATGACAAATCTGAACATTCATAAATGCAATTTGTAGAGACTTATATTTTAGTAAGAATATATTATAATACAAGAGCCAAGATTAATTATAATATTGGTTCTTTAAGGAGAAGACATTTCAAAAATGTTAAAACTAATATGGAAAATATATTATAGAAACTACTGTTTGCAACCACTCTTTTGGGCCCTAGTTTTTATACTTGTTAGTAGCGAGTAACTAGTAAATTATTCAATACTCGATCATAATCCACAAAGACCTAGTATTGAAACGATTTACTATGAAACATGACGTCACCCTAATGATAATTGAAAATATTGAAATCACTAGTAATAGTATATTGTGAAAGACAGAACACAAGTCTAAGCTATACGACATAGCTTATATATCGAGTAAATCAATTTAAACCAATTAATACATGCATTGCCCTCTTAAGTTGAAGCTTACTGAGAATGATTTTGTTTGAATAAAAGTGTCTTAAATAAAAGAAAAATCTATAATTGCATTGGATGTACAATGCAGTTCTTCAGTAAAATGGTTTGTATATGTGAAAGGGAACGACAATGACTTATATAAACCTTTACACAATATAAAACTTCTAGTATTAGTCGGTAGCTTGGGTTTCTATTAATCTCGAGGGCAGTTCTTCTTCACATTACTTGAGCAGTTTTGATGAGACTTCGTCAATTCCAGCTACAAGTAATGGGATGATTGTGTGCATCTCATTATGTGTAGGGAGCAGGGCAGCGTCTAGAAGGGGGGCAAAGAGGGTATTTGCTTTGGGCCTCACATTCTAGAGGGCCACATTTCACCAAAAAGATTATTCAATTCATTTACCGTTATTAGTTTAAATTTCGTATCAAATAGTGTACGGATAATAAACAGCAATAAGTATTCGCTTAGTGATAGGATTCCAAACCAGATTACTGAAAACCCTAACTTAATGTAAATTTAAGATTTACTTTACATATTCGAGTAATGTTCTACAGTACAGTAGAGTACAACACCATCGTGCGATTGCTGTTCTGCTGTTGGTCTACAGACAACTACCAGTACAATTGTGCAGAGAAGAATTTACTTTTGTTAACTTAATTGGATTAATTGTTTGCACTCAATAGAGTCCAATCATTTAAAGGGTTGATCAATATTCCATAAAACATGAGAAACTATTAAGTAATTATTAGTAACGAGTATATATCACTATAAATATTATAAAGGTTTAGTGCTAAAATTAAAAACTGCCATGCAAAAGGGGTGAGTGAAGGGCTTACATTTGTTTGTTTGCTCCAAAACTCACACATTTTTCATTTTATTAAAACGGCCCTTACGAGGAGCAGGGAAACGGAATCGGAGGGTGCAAGGGGGCATTGCTCCTAAGAAATGGTTTGACCACCTGGAATAAATTTGCTACCACACTCCCTTAGATATATTTCAAATCCTATGATATTACGAATATGAAGCTAAAATATTTACGTAAATCAAACACTTCTTCTAAATTAATACAGTCAATTTTTCCTAAATTTGCAGGAGAATACCGTTTCAAATATCTTATAGAGATATCTAGATGGCAGAAAAAAAATCAAACAATGACTACTTTAAAAGATCTTTTAGAAGTCAAGGGCCACCAAAAATTTAAATTTTCTAAGGCGGTGGAATAATTTCAAATAGCTTTTACATGCGGAAGAATTTTCACTCAAGGACCCTTCAAATGGTATCTAAAAGCATCAAATTTTCGAAAATTTGCTAAAGAAGGACCATTCAAAATAATTTCTAAAAGTATCAAATTTCGAAAAATTTCTAGTGATTAGTGAATAAAAATAATCTGATTTTCAAAAATTGGGTAGGAGGATCACTCCAAATAGATTTAAGGGACATCAAATTTATAGAATTTCTTTGGGGGGATAATGAGTTCGAAGTCAGATTTTTAACAACAAAAAATCGCAAGCCTCTTACTCTCCTCTAACACAATTAAGGTTAGGTATAGTGAAAGTATACTGAGTTTCCTAGACTTTTGTGTGTGTGTGTGTGTGTGCTAGCGCTGCTCTCCTATTTGTTCCTGCGCAGAAGGCTGCGAATGGTTTCGACGATCTCGTAGGTCACTCTTGTCTTGAGATTATCTTAAGGCACGTCGTCTCAATCCTGGTTAGTTTAGTAATACAGTAAACTCTCGATTCTACGACCCCGGGAATAGCGTCCCTCTCGAAGTAACGACCCTTTTTTGGGGAACCGTGAAAAATGTGGGAAAAAAGGTTGAAAAGTTTAAGGAAATCGGCTGTAAAATGTGTTTGTTGCATTTATTGAGGTCACTGCATTGCAATTATCTTTGTGAGCGCTGTATTACTAGTAAGGTATAAAAATAGACACCACCTCATCAATGCCAGCAAATAGCACTTGACTCGGTCTACCCCCTCCCACAAGCAAGACAATGTTTCCCCGCGCGCGACTGCCGCTACATCACGCGCCAGGCTTGCTTTTGCCATTGTTATTTCGATTCTCGATTTTGTTACTATTTTGGTTTGATTTTGTGAACAATGTTTGACGACCCATGCTATTGTTTAACATTGTTATTTTGATTTGGTAACGTTTTTGGTTGGATTTTGTGAACGATTTTTGATGAACCATGCTATTTGTTGTCTAAAAAACGCAATTTTTCGTATGAAGGTCAGGGGTAGAACAAAATCTGTTAAAATTCCAATAACGATCCCTTAGAAATAACGACCCTTTTCCAGGGAACCGTGAAAGGTCATAGAATCGAGAGTTGACTGTAATGTGTTTAATCACGCACACGTGAGCACGAAGTTGTTTTTCGGGCTGTGAGTTATTAAGAGTATGAACTACTTAGTTCTTGAAGGGATTCTAGGCCCCTTTATGTCTACAGTAGCCCCATGGCTTCTTTGGTGCTGACTGACAGCTGACTTCTGACAGTAAACATTTAGGTATATACCTAAATTTTGACTGTCAGAAGTGACAGCTGCTAAACACGTGTTTTTGCGGATCATATGGTTCGGCGTAGGGATACATGATTTGGTCTGGTAGCTTTTCAAAGCCGTCAGCTGTCAGTCAGCACCAAATAAGCCATGGGGCTACTGTATGTTGTGTTGTTCATTGGTGGATATATTTAATTGCACACACGCATGGGCATAGAGAAGAGTCTTCCGTTTAACGTTTAATAATGTACCCGGATCAACCATAGGTTTGTGTTAATGCACTGAATAAATATTTATGTTACAATATCTAAAGTGCTTTCTTCGTACAAATCCCCTCAATAACGCTTCATTGTGCGACGCCCAAAGTCCTCTAATTAATGGCACTAGTGTCAATGGGTGCAGACAATGAGCTGTCTCCATTAGTGGTAAAAGGGTTCTCAAGAGGTGTGAGTACAACAGACCAGTGAGGTTCATATTAACTTTGTTTGACAGTGGGTAATTGTTCTTCATTAGAGTTTCATTTGCATTGTTTGTGAAGAAGGTATTATTTGTTTTGTCACCATTTTGGGGGCTTTCACTTTCTTAATGCTAATTTTCAGATGAAATGGGACGAATACAAATACGTCCTTCTTCTTTCCGTATTATTGATTTTCCATAAGTGCTTTGCTTTTATGCATATTAGTCAAGGCCGTAACCAACATATAATAAAGGGGGGGTTTGATGGGCACATATCCTAATTGCCGAAGGTTAAAGAAAATTTTAAATATTAAACACCTCTAGAAGCGCTCTGACCTTGTACCTTAATTCTGATATTGTTTGAACCATAAATAAGGCCATATATATTTTGTTCATAAAATTGGAGGGGGGGTCAAACCCCCCCAACCATCTGACTACGACGTTGATAATATTGACATACTAGCCCATTTTATTTTAAAGAATTTATCTCAATTTGAATTACAAAATATATTATAACTGAAGTATAAGTCTTCGCAGAAAACTGCAGCTTAACTTGGGGAAGAAATGTGTTCTACTCCAAGTTTAAAACGTGTTGGTCATGTAAATACATTACATCTATTATACAGCTGAGACAATAAGTACTAACTACGATGGAATTTCATTTTGTTGTGTTGTTTGGTGTACCAACTAGTCAGCCAAAGTGTCGGGAATGTCGTTATAACTTACTATGTATCCAAATGAAGTTGTGCATTCTGAAAGACAAAATAATTAGATCTAACCTGTGAAAAAAACAATATACACACACGTCCCATTTACATTTCCACCAGCAATAATGTATTTTGATACTCAAATATAAAATTGTTATTTTAAAAAGGCACGTAATGTTGGTGTATTCATTAGTACCTACTATTACAATTGCCATCATTTTGTGCTAGGCCTAATTTTACTGAAAGAATTAGCCCACTTTGATGACATACCAAGTACTCTGAACTAATATTTGAATATGAGCAAAATAACCTTATATGGCAAAAATCGGTAAAGCTTTAAGAAAAATAAATAATTGTATACGGAAATGTAGGCTACATTTTATTAATTCTATAGGTATTTTTGTTTAAATGTGAGGATACAAGAATTTGAAGAGAGATTAAATTTAAGGAATATGTTTAAGCTGTATTAAGTAAATTCTCTTTATAAAAATAAAAATACTATCTTGTTATTAATAATAAAAACATTCTTATTACTGTCACCTCCCCCGTTTCTGTATGTTCTTCGGGTGGGCCTGGAGACCTGTCAGGAAGTCTTTGGCGGAGGATAGAAGGGGGGGGGGGGTTGACATAATTATTCGCGTGGGGTCGTGATCGAAGTTAGACTTTGCTTTTAAAAGATTTATTAATACTATTATACTATTACAAATGTGATGTTAAAGGTGAAGCTAAAAATACAAAGAACTTAGGGAATATAGAGAAGCGAGTGACTGAATGAGGTGTTATGAGGTCTATCTAATGGCTTATGAGACTGCTAGGTGGTCCCTGCATGGTCGTCGAACCTGGTTCCCAGGGCTCAAATGGTGACTCCAACTGGTACTTGTTGAACCCAATAACTTAGCTCATGTGGCCCCATGACAACCAGCGTGACCTCCCAGCTTACGATTTTCTGCAGTCAGCCACGAGGGCTCTGAACCCTCCCATTTTAACCTGACCACCGGCCGGGTTTCTAGCCGTGAAATGCTGACACCTCTTTTTTGAGTCAATTCTTTCAGTTTATTTGTTTATTAATTCATCTTAAATATCCTTGTAACATTCGTTATGTCACTCACCACTCACAACATAAAATGTTTACCCAAACATGCCTTTCAATTGAGGCCGTTGGTGACCCTACCCCGGGCTTTATTTAAGAGTTTCAAACTCATTTTAAACACTTCAAAATCGCTCAAACTTATAACTCAACCATTGTCATAGTGTCAGCTAAACTGATTGACAATGTCATGGTGAAACTAATTGGGTCAGCTTTATGGCCCTGGCATATTTTTTTACCATTCTGAATATATACAATGAGGCTTTAATAACAAACAAAATTACTGTACTCGACATGGAATAACTAGCAACAAGTATATGGTTAGTGAGTCGTTCTGCAATTTTTTTCTCTCAACTTGACTAATCAATTTATCAAAGTCTACTGTGGAATACTAGAAATTATGTAATTGTTCAATTCATCCTGGAAATGGGTAGATTACCCCAAATGAGAAAAGTTATTACCATCACTCCCAACTACATTGGCTAACACTGGTAATTGCATGGCTTTCCACTGGCTCTTAACATTTAACCTGCCCTGGTGAATGACTAGGATCTTAAAATACCTTCCTATCAAGTCACATTCTGAGGCATGTATAATCCACCCTGTACTAGTTATAGTTTTCGTTATCGAAGGAGTGGGATTTACATTTTCTTTACAAACAATGGTGATCTCAGTATACTCTGGTATCACATATAACCAACCTGCTGCTATTCTTTTAAAACAGGACTCTTTAAGACACTTATCTTTCTTTTACATGATCCAGTATTACATTTGGACACAAGCAAATTAAAAATATAATTTTTTACATTTCTGTCTAACAACATAAAATTATTTGGACAAATAACAAAATTTTGTCCTTTACACTATAAAAATAAATATGCACTAGTGTCTGAAATACTTTCTGTCCTTACTGATTAATAATTCCAAATTCTATAAATCTTCCTGTCTTACTCCAAGCTATTGAAATAGTATGGACTCACTACTGTTAAGAAATACCTTCCCTGGTTAACAATGGTATAATAACAATTAATTTCAAACTACATATCTCCCACGAGAATGGCATGGTCGTGCTTCTAGATCTGTAAACAGACCTGTGGGCTAGGATTCCTAGGCATAAAAGGTTTCAGCCTCCCAACATTAACTACCATTGAGCGATAAGGAAGCTGGATTCTTACTGTAAACTTACCCAGGACCTCCATGATTTGATAAGGGCTGGTAAACTTTGCTAAGAATTTACTAGCCTCGTTCTTCCTCACAGTTGTCTCGTCAAATAGACCCAATCCCCTAAATGATACGTAACTGTTGGGCTTTCTTATCGTGTTGTTTGTATTCACAGTCTTCGTAGTTTGTCCTCGTAGTTTTCGTCCTTTTAGTCTATTCCGTTATTTCTCTTCTTCAGTCTGGCTTAAGTGTGACCCTTCCTTAACAGTTCAGTTGGAATCGTGTAACTCCCCGGTAATTTTTACTCATATCCTTAGTCAGATACTAACGACACGAACTTTATATTTCTACCCGAACCTGGGTTCAATTCTAGTTGTCAGTAGTTTATACTTTTTTGTAAAACATAGCTCGTTCTTCCCCTAAAATTACCAAATTTTCTTCTTTAGGTGTAGCGGTTTGATGTCGCTATATCTTACCGAAAACAATATCTTCCTTAGCGATTCTCTTGACACACATACAGATAGTTTTTCTACCTCCTTGTGGCTTCCCCTGAAACCACGAGTCCTCGGGTTCACTCTCTGCACGTTCCCCATCATTGTTGTCTTTTAACTATATTTAATGATGTCACTTTCAGCTATTAAATGCAACGTGGCTATTTTGTGGTTTCTGGATATTCAACCCCAATACCCCCTAGATACCTTCCGGGTATCTCTGGACAATCGTGTGTTTTCCCTGCATAATACTTGAATAGGTCCCGCAATTTCCCTTTTGAAATGCTACCGGATTGGCTTCCTAACTACCCTAAGGCCACACAAACCTCCACATTTCTTCGGCATTACTAACATGAACCTTAGAACCTTCCTTTTGCCTGGGCACAAACGCTCAGCAACAATTTTGGAATATCGGGGACCGAACATTCTACATAGCTCAAACAGGTTTAATCACTCCCTTTGTAGCTATGCTTGTCTTTCTTGTCTTCTTATCAGATGTTCCACTCAGGCTATGTGTAACATCCCCTAATCATAACGTCTGCTTAGATATTTCTATTATTGCTTAATTTTTAACCAGGAAGTCTAGGCCTAGTATGCCATCATAACTTGCAGAGGTCCAACATTTCACCACCTGAAATGCGACCTTGTAGGCTTTCTTACCTACCACTAGATCTATCATAACTTCTCTCAAGCTATGCATTTTGTGACCTGATAAACCTGAAATCTCGAATCTCAGTTTTGACAACTCCATAGACTCCACACTCTTCTGCAACATTACTGAAACTTGTACCCCGCTATCTATTAGGAATCGATATTTTTTCCCTTGAAAAATACACGCTAACATTAATTCACTAGTGTCCTCTTGCTCTTTTACTGACACTGTGGAGACAATTCTTGTTGACAAGGGCACACTCTGGTATAATATTTTAAAAAACTTGCCAAACACCCCCCCTCCCTTTAAAAAATGTTTTAAATGTTATTTTTAGTAAGCGTTTTGTTAGAGGCCCGTTGGGACCATCGAATTCCGGGAACTAAACGAAACTGGTATTGATGCCTTGCGTGAACTTTCACTTCGAATGTAGCAGTTGAGCGCGTAACATCGTGCGCGCAACAGTTACTGGAAAACCAGTCAACTACGAAATTGTATTAAAAAGTGAAAAATAATTGGTTTTTAATTCTGCAACATGGCTAAGGAACAGAATGTAAATACGTCTTCGGCAATCAAAATATTTTCATTGCATATTAATTAACTAATCACAATCAATAGCAAAAATAATAATGAATGGAACTTGAAATATAATATTTATGGATGGATACAAAAATGTCCACGATAAAATTGGTTCGGACTTGTTTATAGACATCAATTGTTGTAAAATATAAAGATTTTGTTTGCTTCTAGCTGCTTCACTATTTTTAGTATGATTTTTAAAAAGTTTTTCAAAAGATTAGGAATACTCCGCATTTATATTTTATAATGCATTGACCAATTTTCCATTATATTTGTATTTCAGACACAGGGGACAAACGTGGCATGACGAGGAAGGATCTTTTTCACTTATTAGAAGGTCATTTTCATGATAAAACCAGTGTAATATATGCTACTATTGAAAAAGAAATTAGTCGTAAATTAAAATATAATTTTGATTTGACCGAAAAAAAACAAAGAGGCCATACGCACCAATTCTGAAAAAAAAAAATTAACATGAAGTGGCAGGAAGCTTCTCGCACAGAAGGGAAATTACTCAAAAAATTCGAAGATTGGTTGAAACAGTTCTTCATCTCAGCTTATGAACAGATGTTGGAGCCTTCCCCAGAATTAACCTGGTGCTTAACCTGATGACCCTGGACTTAGTGGAATAGTACACAGTGTAAGTAAGCATATTCCGATGAGTGAGATCCGTAAAACAAAATTTAGAATGGAAACTCTAGCAGATCCTGTGATTAATATTTACATGAACTTTATGCAAGAAGTTTGGCCTCAAAGACGTGATCATGTTCCAGATCAATGTCACCTTTATGTGCCCCTGCAAAGTGTGGATGATGGACTTTTGTTCATAAATGACAGAATTGTTGTGCCAAGTAAACTAAGGATTAGAATGCTTACATTACTTCATGAGCGTCACTTCGGTGTGGAAAAGACTAAAGCCAGAGTTAGAAAGCTATTTTTTTGGCCTGATATGTATAGTGATGTAGAAAACCATGTAACTGATTGTAGGGTGTTTAAAAAATTCCTTGTATCTAATACGAGGGAGCTACTTATCCCCCACCCTGTACCTAAGCTACCATTTGAAATCTTGGTGCTGATGTTCTTGAATTTTAGGGTCGGTACTATCTTATTGTGTTTGACTATTTTTCTAAGTGGCTGGAGGTAGTACCATTGCCGACTAAACAATCTCGTGACATATTAAATGTTCTCAAAATAATTTTTAGCACACATGGAATTCTCAGGGTTATAATAGCGGATAATATGCCATTTAATTTATATTAATGCCGTACCTTCTCCCAGGACTATGATTTTTAATTCTGAACATCAAGCCCTCATTATCCTCTGTACAATCAATTAGCTGAAAAGGGGGTTGATATAGATAAGCGAATTCTCAAAATGAATAAGGAAGAAGGAAAAAAATACTGGCTGGCTCTTCTAGAATATCGCAACACACATCTTTCAGGACTCGAATTTTCACCATCTCAACTGTTAATGAGTCGTCTGATAAAAACACGTATACCAGTTTCCACTGAAAATCTACTCCCCAAGTGAGTGATTGACTTGTTGCTAAACAACGCAAAGTGAAAACACAGGATGACAAAAGAGCTCCTCGTAAGCCTGTTGATGTTAAAGACGGCCAAACAGTTTTTGTACAAAAAGGTAAAATAGGGGACCCATCTCTGATTTTGCATAAACATAAGGCTCCTCGCTCATACATTATAAGGGACGAGCGGGGAAATGTATTACGTCGAAATACGAAACATCTGAGGCAGTCTAAACATCAGCCTCGACTAACTCAGGAGTTTCATACTGATTACCAGGGTGAATTACAAAATACAACCGATGGCTCTAATGACATTTTGAATGAAGCTAGCAATACAACTTATTATGAACCCCGTCATAATGCAGATGAACCTGTTATGGATAACACAGCTGTGAATGAAGACAGAAGTAATACACCTATGGATAACACAAATGATGTAAATGGTAATGCTAAATGTGTAGTAAATAGAAGTGGACAGTGCATTGTAAAACCTAAAAGTTATCGATAAAGGGGGGAGGTGTTATAAGTACTCTACCAGGGAAGTTAGTGTATGATAGGTTGGTTACAACAAAGTTATCAATCAGCTCTAAAAAGATAATGTGATGTGTAGTGAGTAGTTATCTATAATCAGTGTATGAAACAATATGGTTATGATACAAGTTGTTAATAACTATGCTAGTCTAAAGTTAATTATTATTATTATGTCATTCAACTAACACTCAGCGGCACAAAAAAAAAAAAATTGATTTTGATTTTATAATTGTCATTAACACTATACTAGACCTATTTATCAATAATAGTGAAAATGTAATATTTTTCCTTTATTTTTAATCATATTGACAATCAAAGTCATTGTTGCTAAAACAAAGAAAATTCGAGAATAACAAACAATTATAACTACTATAAGATCTTTCAAAAAGGAACGCACAACTAATTATTTTTCCTTTGCTTGTAGTGGTGGTTATTTTTTTTTAATCATATACTCGCATTTTCAATCAACTTTATGCATAACACACTATTAACTATGTATATCGATTATAGACACTATAATTGAAAATAATGTATTTCAATTTCTTGAGCATTATGTGATTTATTCTCTTCTCTATTAATTATGCGTTATGCATGAATAGAAACCCATCTTAGTGCTAAAAGGCTAGGTCCAACTCTACGAATAAAAGATTATCAATTTAAGTAAATCTTTATTCCCAACGTTTCTTTATAAGCCGGTGTTTTTTTCTTATGAATTGTGTAACTATTATCTTACGATTATGGATGATTATTAGGCCAGTTTTAATATCTCAAACAAAATTAGCTTCATTATAATTAATTTTTTTATATGACTTGTGCAGTATTCGTCATGACATATTAACTATTAGCTAACGATTATGGATGATTATAAGGCTAGGTTATTCAAACAAAATGAGCTTAAGTTATCATTATTACACGCCATGCATTCTAGTGGCCATATTTTAGGCTAATTTTTCTTTCTTGAACAGTAGGTTCGTCTCTTATTACTATATTGATCTGTGATATTCTCATTTATATTATCAAAAATTTTCAAGGTAAATCACATTAAGATGGTTGATAATTGAGGCCCCATTTGTAGCTGTAGAGAAAGTCGTGTGGTGACATATTTATATAAGTGTGTTGTATTAGTAATGAAGATTTGGACATCAGAACATATATTTAAGTAAGTGATGAAATTTTGTTGGTATAAGTTCAAAATTGAAACACCTTTAGTAATTTCAGGCAAAATAAATAATACAAATCGATCACTAAGAAATATATTTATGCTCAACAAAACACAAAAGTTTAAAAACTCTTGATATTCAAAACAAAACTAATGGCAGTAAAAATTGTAAAAAAAATAGTAATTGATTTTTAATATAGATCCCATAAATATCATTAGTTAGGTTTAATCTGGTTCCTTAAAAAAATGTTCAGTTTTTTTTAAATTCTTATTGTAGGTATTTTATTTAAAAAAGTATTGATTCATTCTTAATTAAATACTTGTTATGTTCAACACAATTTGGTTTATATTTATTACAAGGCCGCCTAACTCTGTAAACAAGGCTAGGCATGTAAACAAGGCTAGGCAATTTTTGTTTTTTTACTTACAGTACACTCACAAAGGAAAAAAAAAAATTGAGTATTATGGATTTGATTTACCGCTACTCACTTACATTTTCATTACTTTGAATTATGGTATTTTTGATTTGTAGCCACCCATGGGAAACAGTCGCTCAAGCTGCATGGAGGAAATATCCCAACCCCATGAACACAGCCGTATTAGGTACAGACATTGTAGACAGGAAGGTAGTTGATGGCATTCTTCACACACACCGTCTCGTCAGCTCCATATGGGGCTTCCCAAGATGGGCACAGTCGGTAAGATTTATAGAGCAAATTATTCTTCATCCAATGAAAGAATGAATATTTTCATTTACCATTTGATCAGGAAACCCAATTCATTTTTAGGACATGAAGATAGATACTTTTTATAGGATTGGAATGCTGTGATATAAGACATTTAGCTCCCGGAAACAAGGTCACAACCTGTGAAATAATATAGGCCTACCATTACTTTAACATAGTCCTAATCTTACGTCTTGATGCCAAAGGATAGCATATGCTCACAGACACAAACTACATTTTACCACATTCTAGAGATGGCACTTGGCAGTTTAGGAACTGGCTTATTGATGTGTTGTCCAGATAGTTAAGTTCCCAGTTTACTATTTTTTTATATAGCCTAAACTGATTTTTGAGTGTCCTTATAAAAGGTTATTTTACCTTCAGTAGAGGAAAATAAACTTTTTATGTACTATACCTACTACCAGTGATTTCTATTTATTGTTACAAAATTCTTATTTTCTCTGTGTGTTTATGCATTATAAATCTTAACATGGTTGGCTGGTTAACACACCAGTTAATTAACATATTTATCAAGCGAATAGAATGCGCACTTCCAGTCTTCTACAAGGGAGTGGTTGTCTTTTGCTTGTTTTTGCAATAAAACGAGACCATCAAGTGAATACTTGGTCACTTTTTTCCTAGTGCTTAAAAACACTATAAAACTCACATTTATGTATAAAATAAATCAGTAGTACTACCGTACACTGGGGTGACTTGACCCCATCTTTGACATTCAGTTCGTGTTTTTGACAACAATTTTATTCCTATTATTATTTCTCCGTAGTTTTTGGAGTCTTGATCTATACTACACATCTGTGAATTATATATTTTTTTCAATAACTAAAAGTAATAAAAATAAATAAAAAATGTGGTTGGGTCAAGTCACCTCTTGGTTTGAGGTCATTTGAACCCAGCCTATGTTTTTCAATGCTATTCCCTTACACTAAGCGACCAAACATAATGAATGGGGTGACATAATTCCTCACATTTTAGGGATCATTTTGGAGTTAAAAAAATATAAATATTGCATTTATTGATGGAGAAATAGCAAAACATTCAAACAAAAACAAACAATTTCTCTCAAAACTTAAAAAAATATCCTAGAAAATTTAAAACCAAGTCAATAATGGTTTTACTTATTTCAAATTAAAGAATAAATTAGGGACTTTCAAAAATAGCTTTAATCTTTTAAACCAAAAAATCTTTTAATACTTTTTTTTTTTTGCTTTAGCAAAGATTATCAATTTTTGTATGTCACTAAAATGTCATAAATATAGTCAATTTTATGTAATCCTTTATTTAATGTTTCTTGTGTACAGTTCGCATGAGAGCGACTATCAGGTGTTCTCTTATAAACGTTTGGCATTTTCTTCTAATAATTACAACTTAAATCCCTGAAATAAAGTTTCACTATTAGCCCGGGTGCTTTATAATGAACCACAAACAAAAAAAAAAAAACATAACAAATTTGTAAAAATAGTAAATAAAATGGAGTTCTTAGCATATAAAAGAATATAATTGCAGTCAGATACTGAAATAATTGCAGATATAATGTGGGTTCAAGTCACCCCCAAAACAGACTAAAGTGGTAGTGGTGAGATGGATCCAGCTCTAACTCTCAAAATTTAACTGATAAGGACAAAACTATTGTGGGAATATGTTGCCAACAATCAAGCTAAGCAGAAAAAATTGACTCAATTTTTTCCCCGAAATTAATGTGTTTAGTACAGGTGAAAATTTCAGAAGTGTGAAAACTAGTGTTTTGACATGTGGCCATGTATATATTTTTAAATCATTACTGAAATAATCAATTTTCAATTAAAACTACTTGAAATGAGAGCCAGTGATTTAAAATTAAACTTAAAACATATTATGAGATAATATGCCGCATAGTTTGTTAGGTACGTACAGTCAAACCTTTTTTCTGGTTTTGTGCTCAAGTCACCCCATCTTACGGTACCTATTTTGATTGTTTAGAAAAAACCAACATACTCATAGTAAGCAAATACACCTGCCATTTTGATTTACTATGTTTAAAATGTTAAAAAATAGGCCACCTTACTAAATATAAAACCTATGCATAAAACAAAAATTAAGGTCTGAGATAAACCAATATTTTATTAAAGAATATAAAAAAAACACTATTATAGCATATTGCCATCATCATTTGTGTATGCAATAAATCATCATTTAACATGCTGAATTCATCAACACCATTATCATGAACTTGCTCCAGCCTGTGGCTGGGTCTGTTTAGTAGATTGCCTTCCTATTCCCTCTGTCCTTCCACCATCCTTCCTCCTGCACTTATTTCCACTCTGCTCCTCTCACTTGCGCACTTGCTGCTATCTGTTCCTCCCATATCTTCCTTGGTCTTTCTTGCGGTCTCTTCCCTACATACACCTTATATTCATTAACCTTCTTGGATGGTGACCTGGTGGTCTAGGGGTAAGGTGTCAGACTTCTGTGCTGGCGGCCGGGGTTCGATCCTCGGTCCCGGCACAGATTTATCTGATTTCCAAACCCTTCCTTCACCTCTGACAAGACATCTTGTGAATGTGGGGAATGCCAGGCCGCCACCGTGGTTCGGATTCCACGTTTAACTGTAGGTCCTTCATTTCATCTCACAATCACCCGACCATTACACATTAGCATAAGTGCGTATAACCCGAACGGGTAGTAAGACGCGGTGCTAATAATAATAACCTTCTTGGAATCCTCTCCCCTTCCATCCTCATTACGTGTCCATACCATTTCATTCTAACTTCCTCTATTATCTCATATACCACACAGCTAGCATGCTTCTTAAAAACCTTCATTCCCATGATCTCCACTTTCCTTGTTTCTCATTTATCCCAAGTCCACGTTTCTGCTGCATATATTACTATGGGTATGAAGTATGCTCTACACAGCACTTCCTTACGCTTTAGGAGCACTACTTTTTTCCATAATAGGTCTCTTTCACACCTGTAGAAAACCTCTCCCTGCTGCCCTCGTCTCACTATATCTTCGCTGCCGCCTCCTTTTGCCTTAATCACATTACCCAGTTACTTCATGCTCTATGCTTCTTTCAAATCTACTCCATCCAATTCTAGCATCTTTCTTGGCCTTGTTCTCTGCCTTGTCATCACCACCACTTCACACCATACTAAATTTCATTTCACACTTTTTCACCACCTCATTCCATTCCTGCAGTTGTACCTGTACTCCCTCCTCACCCTATACTTTCAAGTCATCGGCAAACATCATTGCTTTCATTTTATCCTCACCCACTTTCCTTGCAACTCTATTCATTATCATTTCCATCATCAATACAAATAGTAATGGTGAGAGGGCACTTCCCTGCTTGACTGCATTTTTTAATTGGAACCACTCTGTCCACCCTCTCTCTGTCCTTACACAACTCACATTACTATCTTACTTATTCCTTACTCTCGTAGCCATTCCTCTTTCTACTCCAACCTCCACCATTGCTTTCCATACTTTCTTTCTAGCCACACTATCATAAGCTTGTTCTACACCCATAAATGCCATTACCTGATACCCTTTTCCAAACTTATATCTCTTTTTCATCAACTGTCTTATTCCAAATATTAAATCTATCATCAACCTCCTCCCTCAACCCATCTTGCTCCTCTCTCCACCTTCCTTTCACGCTTTTCCTCATTCTCGCTTCCAGAATCTTTCATTTTTGCCCATTGACACATCAGTGCTATGCCACTAATTTTCACACCTCTTCCTATCCCCTTTCTTGAATATTGGCAATATAATGCCTTTAGTCCAATCCTTTGGCACTTTCTTCTCCCTCCACACTGCCCTTACTACTCCATACCACCACTATAGACCTATTGCTGCTGTTATCATTTTCACTGTGACATTTTAGAAAACGGTGATATTGAAACTTGCTTTTTATCCTTAATTTATTGTCCAACATTGTAATTATATTTTATTATGTTGTTTGTGTATTTTTAGGCTTGTCATCAACACATGTTCAATTTTTCAAATTTGTTGATGTTATTGCAATGTATGTTAATAACTTTATATATGACACTTTGGTATGCACTCTAAGCACAACTTAACCAGATGTTTGAACATAAAGCCATTCAATTTTAATCATAACTTTTTATAATATATTTAATTCATTATATTTTTCAATCTATATACTGGGTATAGCAATCCTGAGGTTTTATCTAAGTCTTAACAAAAATTTTCGCTGTGAATTCATCCACCCCTGGTGCCTTTCCCTTCCTCATCCTTTTCAAAGCCTCTTCTACCAGGTTGTCTGCTACTTAGGTAGGTACTCCTTCATATATCTGTCCATTTCCTTCTCTTTTTCTTCTGTACCAATTCTTCCCCCTCAGGGTTCAACAATCTCTAAAAATATGAGTTCCACATCTTCTTTACCTTCTCATCCCTCTCCATTATCTTTCCATTTTTGTCCATTATTTGGACCTCTTTCCGGTTTTCCCTCCTCCTTTGGCTCACTTGAACATACACAAGTTTCTTGCTCTCTTCCACATCAGTCTGTAGCACTTTTGTCCACTCTTCAATCCATGTTTTTCTCCCTTCTCTTACTATATTTTTTGCATTTCTCTTTTTCTACCTATAGGCTTACTTAGCCTCATTCTCTCTTGTTCTTTTTATAAACCATTCTCTAAATGCTTTGTTCTTGGCTTTCACTGTCTTCTTTACCTTTTAGTTTCACCATGGAGTTTCCTTCCATCTTCTATTTTCACTAGTTCTTCTGCATATCTACCTCTGTTTATCCACTATGAATTTTTTTAACCTTTGCCAATCCTGTTCTCCTCCTTTTATGTCATAATTTGGTAGTGCTCCTCTTAATCTTGCTTGAAAACTCATTTTCTCCTCCACTTGGCTGAGCTTCCATATCCTTACCCTCTTTTCCTGCTTCACTCTCTGGCACCCCCTCCTCCAGCCTTTCATGTCGGTGACTAATCGTCTATGATCCCCGTCCAAAGACACACATGGTAGGACCTTAATGTTTATTGTGCACACCTTTGCTTCTCTATCTTATAGAAAATAGTCACGTAGGGATTTTTGCTCCCCATTCCAGCTATAGCATGTTATCTTATGAATTGTTGAATTATTATACTTAATTGATCTTTAAAAGACTTTAAGGCCTAAAATTTTAGTGATTATTTAATACATAATCTCTCCATCCAAGAAATGGTTTTTAAGGTGACCAAAAACATAGAAGAACAGTTCTTTGTTCAGCTGAACATGTGAATCAAGCTGCCAATGGAACTAAGAAAGACTTGCTCAAGGAAGATGTGCAGATATAAAAGACAAATAATCTGGCATAAGAATACTTTCTATACTGACACTAGGCTACTATTCATTGCACCAACACAAAATAGGAAATTAAATTTATGATTGAGTCATGGGTGTTAAGGGCATGCGTCGTATGCCCACCAACTTTGTGATACATTCGGCTCAAAATCGTAAATTTACTTGAACACTATTGGTTAAACATTAATGGAGATAAAGAGTTAATTGAAGTTCCTAATACAGAACATTGTTGAAATATTGAATAATATTTGGATAAAAAACTGCGTTGAAAAGGCAGTTTTTGACAATTTTAGAATACCTTCGCAGCCAAGCATTGTGCACAAATCTTCATTCTGTCTTATTAGGGACATACTGTATTTATTAACAAGAAACTTTGTCACTGTGTCCTCGATCGTTACAGCATTAAATTTTGAGTAATCATTCAAATATGAATGTACTGCACACATTTCTGGCATATTTTGGTCTTTTCTTTTCCCTTTAACTTCCGGAAGCTGGGAGCTGAGTTGGGCCTGCTATGATACATGCTCTTAATCGATTTCTTATTTCATATATAATACCATATCTCACATTTTAGTAGTGAAATATATGAAATTATTAATTACTTATATAATAAGTTATATATATATAAATATGATTTATACTGGGACATCCTGACCAGCAGGAAGTAAATGAGTTCTAATGTAAGCGGAAGTGGGGTTGAGACTGGCCTGCACATCCCGCGCAGATAGTTGACCCTGAAACTATGTGCTATCAATTACAAGCTCTAGCTAATGAATATTTGACCTTCAAATTGCAGGTCAAAAACTATTTAACTACTGTATATAAATAAACTGCCCATTTTAAAATGATTGAAATATTCCTATAGTGAATAGGTCTTTCAGTTCTAATCTAGATACTTTATTTAGACAAAGAAAAAGTATGTAATCTTTGACTTGTAAGACTTTATAAAATATGTATTTTATAAATAAACATAAAAAATCTTATTTTTAGTTTTAGAAACTTAAATTATGGTAAAAGTAACCAAACATTCTAGTCATCTTTTCTAGGCAGGAGGGCATTTTTGATTTCCATCTAAAATGTTGATTTAGTTGTGGTAAGCTTACCTTTCTAAAGGAGGTAAAAAGGCCTACATATATTAGTTGTCTTTCTTAAGCTGGGGTACTAGAAGATTTTTTTTTAAATGTGCTCCTCATCTAATCCTTTAGTGTCATACTGCAATCTGGGGGACAAAGGACACATACATACACCTTGTAAATCATTTGTATTTGTGAGCACATTACACACGTACTGTGCATGACTTCAAAATGACAATGTTAATTACAGTGTTAAAGTATCTTCCAGTCAACAATTTTTGTACTTTGTGCCTCAATTCAAAAAGTATTTTAAATAGGCCCAAAATATAACAAATAAAAAAATTAATTTAATAGTACCACATGAGCATTGGTATACAAGTTGCCCAGTGTTGTTGTAGGACCTGTTGCTTGCTTACTTTAGTTAAGTGAATGCTCCATGACTTGGGATTTGGCTCTAAACCTGAAATAAAAAATAGCGTTGGTGAGGAAAGTGCTTCAAATTCTCATCTTTTTAGTTTCACACAAGAACACTCATCGGCATGAAATTAAAGTCGAACTATCCCATAAAGAAAGCATATCCCTGTTAGTAATATTTGTATTTTTTAAATCTATGAGCTTTAAAACTTATGGTACATAAAAGAAGACTAACACATTTGAAAAGCTGTGGCTAAATGAAGTCAAGGAATGAAATTAAATGGTTGAACAAATGTAAAAATAACATATTAGGGGCAATAATCCTCTAGAAACTGTTTGAACATTTTCTTAATTGTGTATCAATGTATTTAAGTGTTAGGTTTTAAATGGATTCTAATCAACTTAAATTAAGAAACTTCACTTTTCTTCAACTCCAGGCAATACTTCATTATATAAATATATATACTTTTATTTACTGGTTTATATAAATATATGATTTTTAATGTGTTTAAATTTTACTGAAAGCCCAAACTTATGTTATTTTAATAATATATTAATATAAAGACACATTTATGACTTTCAAGCCCACTTCAGTGGCTGCATGGGGTAATGCGTCACTCTTGCAGTATACTAGAATGACGGTGATGGGGAGATCGAGGTTCATATATCAGTCGGGTGTACTAACGGTGATTTTTTCAAAATAGTTTTCCACTTTACCTCCACACAAATGTGGATACACTTCCTCCAAAATAATCTTCATCTCTAAAACCCCTAGCATAATTAGTATGTAAGTGTATAACCCAAATGGGTAGTAAGATGCAATGCAATGCAATGCAAAAAAAAAAAAACTTTCAAAATGACACAACCCATCTAAAGGCGAGTTTATAGTTCTGCCGCAAGGTCATTCCCTACTCCCAATTTCTACTAGGCCTATTTTTAACATTCACGTCCTTAATAATCGTGACATCATGGATTAAATAGCCACACTATTAAGTTGTTGATTATGATTATAGCCACATCTAAATATCATACTCGTTTAAATTGAAAAATGACACCTGCACCCAGGGATCGAACATGGGACCTTTGGTTTAATACGCCAATGCTCTAATCACTCAGATATCCAGGAGTTTTCCCGTTCTCATGGTCATTCTTCACTAATATTTTAAGGCAAAGTCTGTAATGGAGGTGCGGAAATTGTCAGCTACTTATGTGTGATAATTTAGATCACAAACTATCAAATAACACAGCCATCTTCAACTTGGGAGGGCTTTATGTTCCCAATAGTACATTGACAATTTACATATGTGCATATCATGATGGATTAAATAGCTATGTGTCATTTTTCTATTTAAAAATATATATATGATATTAAGATGCGGCTATAACTGTAATTAACAAATCTAATAGCTTGCTTATGATATACACACTCACAGTTATCAGTATATTATTGGAAGCATAAAGTTGCACCGCCACCTTTCCCCCCCCCCCCCCCTCTCGAGTCAAAGATGGCTGCATCATCTGATAGCTCGTAATCATACATATGTGGCTGACAATTTCTGCACATCCCTCACAGACTGCCTCCTTGAAATATAAGTGAAGAGAGAACGGGATGAATCCTAGGTAGTTCATTGGTGAGAGCATTAGCGTACTAAACTAAAAGTCCTTGGTTCACTCCCTGTGTCCAGTTGTCATTCTTTAATTGAAAGGAATATGGCTTAGTATGTTTAATTTAGACAAAATAAAAAACATATCAATTATTATAGATTGTATAGAGTAGACTGCTGATGACAGAGAGATCAAGGTTGGAGTACTGGTTAGGTGTACTGAGGGGGGAGGGGTTTCAAAATGATATTTAACTTTCCCCTCATGCCATTGTGGATACACTTCCTCATCCCTAACTCGTTTGCATAAATTAGTAGATATGTGTATAACTTGAACAAGTAGAACACCACGGTGTTAAAAAAAAATTACACATATATTTATAGAAGGTGTAAAGAGACAAAATAACAAAAAACCTGGATGTGTCTACTAATTAATTTGCCTAAGATTCATTAAATTGAAAAATCTACTAGCACAATAAGAAGCAAACAACCACAGATTGAAACAAATAATTGATAAATCCTGTGCTCTGAATATTAATGCTAATTGTATGTGGTGTGTGTCTATGTATAAAAATAGTATTTTTACCTTAAATCCATTAACGAATAAGTAACAAGTCAACAGTTAGAGGGAGTAGATCAAACCACATTTTTTTAGCACTGCGTCTTACTACCTGTTAGTTTACGCATTTGTACTGATAAATGCTTATGAGTTAAGGATGAGAAAGGTTGAATTTATAGGAAGTATACCTGTACTTGCATGGAGGAAGAGTGGATCGAACCATTTTGGAAAAACCCACTGTCAGTAGGCCTACACCCAGCCCTAGTCTATTGCGAGAGTGACGCCTTGGACCATGCGGCCACCAAAGCAGCTCCTAATTTTTCATCAGCTAATTAAATTGATTTTTAAATAATTAAATTAATTATTAGCTAAGCTAATTTAATTTTTCTTTTATTAGAACCACCCTCGTACAGTAATCACATCAACCATACTTGAATCAATGCATGCTAATCTGATTTGAGGTTGGTGGGTGTGTGAGGATAGTGATACTCCACTAATAATGGAACTGCAGGGTTGACGCCTACCTGGAAAACAGTGCAAAGTCAGGGAAATTTTAAATATTCACTAGAATTTTCATATATTTTAATAATGATTTGAAAAACACAAAAAACTACTAGTTTAAACATTGAAGGTACACTTTATTTGGTTCAAATCTGACTAAGGGATTGATTTATCAAGACCATTTCTACAAAATATGTTTTGTGTCAAGTTTTACATAAAAACATTGTGAGAACATAATGATTTTTTGATTTGTAGATTTGTAATATAAAATACTGCAAAAATACCTTTTTTATGTAATAAACTTAAAAGTAAAATAATTTCAAAACATACAAAGTGTATCAACCCTAAACTGTGTATGATATAAATATATATTTATTTTAGCTTCATTGGCAGAAAGTCATTGTGATGCAATTTTTAATTCTTACCATGAAACACAGACCTTTTAACATTTAAATGTTTTCTTATACAGTGGGCAAAGAGAGACTCTCAAGCTGCTCATGTGAGTATTTAAAAAAAAATAGTTTTATAACAACTTTGATTTTTTGTGTCATATTAGCTTAGACCTCATAAAAAATTTGTTTGAATTTAACCTAACCAATGATAAGACTAATGAAAACTCACCATTTAGAAGACAAACACAATTTTGTGTGTTGGCAATAGATGTCTTTATATACCGATAGAGCAGTTTTTGCAAAAAAACACATTTTTTAATGAAACATGTCATTGATTTAAAAACCCCAGTAAAAAGTTAATAAAAATAAAACAAATAGACGTAAATGTTCGTTTGTGTTCCATTTGTATATTGGCTTTTCAATAAATAATAAAGCACTATCCAAATAACAAATGCACACTTCATCTACCCTGGAAGATAACAAACTTACCTTGACTGGTTACACTATGGTGCGAGGGCTAAACTGTTATCGGTCAAGGTAAGACTGTAACCTTTCAAGGTAAACTAAGTGTACATATGAGTGAGAATCAAATCATAACACCAGTTCGGAAAAGTGTCTCATTTCCAACCTCCTAGTATTGGATGATTGTTTATGGAAATTATGGTTGTGAGTTGGCTCACAATAAAGATGGATTCACACTTATAAGAGACTGCACCAGCAGTTTTGTGCTGTAAGCATTCACACTTACGGAACTGTCCATCGACCATGCTGCTACCACACTCTGATATAGTCATTTGTAGGTGTAAATATGGATAAAACAGAAGAAATAAGATTATCACAACTCCCACAAGAAAAAAAAGAGGAGTAAACGCTCACAATACTGGGTTCATAATGTGTTTAGCGCAAGAGGAAGTAGAATCTTATGCCATATTTGGATGACCACTATGATTTTTTTTTCTTTTCAAATATTGAATCTTTCTCCAATCTCCATCCAGATATTTTCTTTAATGAATTTACTGTCATATTCTTTATGCTAGACTCAAACCATTGGGAGCAAAATTATTCAGCTTCATTTGTCCATAATTATTGGCTTGTTGCTAATGAACTTCATTAGAATACTCAGCAACAAATGTCAGATCAAAGGTTCACACTACTGGAAGAAGCTGACCTAGGAGAAACAACACTAGGGCACCTCATTTCATTATATACTCACAGGACTGTGCATCTACGATGTTAGGCTGAAACCTTGGAAAATCACAAATTTAAACAATCAAGATGACAGTTGGCACACATACCTGTGAGAGTGAATCATACAAGGTAACTCCTATGCGAAGTATCGGTTCGAAATTGTATACAGTATGACACAGCCAGCTCACAATCCTATGAGTGTGAGTCCAATATAAAGTCATCCAACCTTCTAGGCTACAAATCGTTTAGCTACAGTGGTAATGTTTTTATAATGATTATCTTAAAAGTAGTCGTAACACTCTAAGTTCATCTAACTAGTTCATAAAACCGCCTTCAAAAATATTATACTTTACTAGACTTCTTCTATTTTAAATTGTTTGCATGATTTGATATTCTTCATTTGAATGTTACAAAGTCATTAAGAAGGGGAATATGTTGAAAACCAAGGCATTTTGGATTAGGAAAACATGAAAATCTAACAAAACCTAGGTGTTTGATTCTTTAAATCCACCAAGTGAGGGTTGTTACTCATCCCAGAACCTGTGTGTGCAATAATTGATTTAGAATAACAAATATATCTTTGTATGTGTAAAATGTTTTGCATGAATGTTGTCATGTTTACTAGCTGTGTTATTATAATTTACATTATAAAATACTAAAAAGGGCAAAAATTCAATGTTTAATCAAGTTTGGATATTTAATATTTGTACACAATCGCTTTACTTGTGTCTTAATAGGATATATGGTACACATTTGTAATTATACCTCATCAACATTTAAAATCAATTTGTCTTAAAGGCAGTTAAATCTGAACAACAAATTCAATGAGTAGTAAGTCAATTATGATTAATAGTTATTTGAGGTATGCATATACAAATTCACATACACTATATAAATAAACTTTTGGCCAGTTTTATAATGCCTTGCTCTAGCAATAAGCATCTCACAATACATACTTTCATACTTCGAAGTCTACAAATTTGATAAAATAATCTTAATTCTATAGCATCCTCCTCAGGTCTTATATAACGAGGTAGATGTTAGTTCCTCACTATTTTAAGATTAAAGATTAAGACCTGAGGATGATGCTAGGAATGCATTGAAACTAGTCATCTACAATAAATGGCAGCTTATATAGTCATCCGAACTCAAGTGAAAATGGATTAGAGATATGAGAAATCATTGTCTACTTATAGTAACTAATTTCAGTAATATTAAAAAATTAAAATATTAATATTTAGTTAATTAAACCTCATTTTTCATCTGAGTTTCTACTTAAATCTCATAACTGATTTCACTCCCAAAAGTAATTGAATAGCATCATCCACATATCCTAAAATATAAAATTAATGATCCATTTTCAAATTACATAAAACCTACCTTTTTAAAGTATTAATTTTTGGTTGGTTAAGAGCTAAATTGCATGTTTAGCATGTTTTAATATGTTTGTAATGTAATAAGGCTTCTTAAACCTAAATGCAAATTTTTATTACTCTTAAACAATGTGAATACATTTACTGTCCTTTTATTTGTATTTTGACTGCTTGTTAACTTGATAATATATCAATTTATTAATAAGCTTCATTTTAATGACTTTATTTTGTTACTTGACTCAATTGATTTCTCCTAACATTTAAATAATCTTGCCTTACTAAAGTTTAAAATTCCTCCCCCCTCCCAAATTGTTAGAGATATGTATGTTAAGAAAGTCTAAAATATCACTTAACTGTGTCCCCATATCATACAGTGCTAGAGACATGTCATGTGTCTAAAATATTAGCTAGCTGTCACCATGGAGTTCAACTTTTACAAAGACGTAAATGCCAATTATGAGCTTCTATAGCTTGCTGACAGTTACTCATCTACACCAAACCTTGTCTTAATTTAAGGAATGATGTATAGCTCTGAATAAAGGATGATACTGGATAGCTCATTGATTAAAAGATTGTTGTGCCTAGTCAAAATACCAGAGTTTGATTTCTATGTGAACCTGTCATTTATATATATATGTAAATTATCATTGGTGTGGATAACAGCTGTTCATAGGAGATATATTTTAAATATCTATAATAATAAAAGGAAGTGTTTGTCTGTGTATGTATTTGTTTTTGTGCGATGCTCAGCCAAATCTACGACACACAGAGATCTGAGATTTTTAACATAGGTGGACGGAACGGGGTCTGAATGCACCTCGAAACCGATTTTTAAATTTTTAATTAGATTTTTAACTAGGCTATTTTTAACAAATTTTTGGAGAAAATATTTTTATCTGGTTTTTAATTACATTTCAGAAATACGGGCACCATGGTGGGAGGGTGGGGGGAGAGCTTATATAATTCTTATACCACAGTGGGTCACGAGCAACGCCGTACAGGATTGCTAGTATTAATTATAACTGAATAGTGACACCAGGATAATTGGACCTAGGATTCTTGGTTTAGTGCAGAAATGCTATTCTGGTATTTGTGTGTACATGTATGAAATGCCTGGTTACTAAGAGTTATGAGATACACAGATACGGGCAGCATAAATGCTGACCCAAAGTGATAACTCACAAGTAGCCAACTTCTGACTTAAACTATGAGTGATATAGGACCCTGAGCACAAAAAAAAACTCTAAATAGCATTGACATACTAAGCCAAGGTCCCCAGGTGTAATTTTTCAATTATATCTAATATATATGAACTAAGTTTGTGAACACTACAGTATTTTAAGTTCTTCTGATTGCCTGGAGTAGTTTATAATCTCACATATTCATTATATACTCTGCTTTAAATCGATGAGTTGTGTGTGATCCTGATATTAGATTATCCTGGATAACTCATTGGTAATCATATTGGCGTGTTAAACCTAAAGTTTTTCAGTTTCATCATGCTATGTTCAGAAGCACACATTCTGAACCAATTTTAATAACAATATTTCTACTTTTGTGTGCCTCTCATTAATTTGAGCAAATACAAATTAATACACTATTCCTCTCTAATTAAAATATGTTGGTTATTAGAGGGAAATGTTGAATATACATTTTCCCAAACCCCCATATTTGTTGTGTGCCTCTATAAACCAAAATTATAATGACTTGAACTTGTTGAGCTAGTTACTTTCCACTTGGCTATAACATATGTGAGATAAATGTTTTGGCAGATTTCATCAGTTGATCAGCCAAATCAAGGATAAAGACTTTTGCGAGGGGGCTTCTTTATGCAGCTGCAGTTAAAAGAGCATTACTTATTGTCATACTTTTAACTGATCCTCACTTTTTACAAGATTGAATTCAAGGGTCAAATTTAATACATTGGCTAAAATGCATTCCTAATTGTTTAGGGATACATATTTAAAAAAAAATTCAGCTTATCGAAACCAGTAAAAATTAAGAATATAACATTTTAAAGAAAAGACTAAAATAAAATAAATAACAAGATATTGCAATAATACAAACATGTATTTTTGAAAGTAGGAAGGTTGTCAACTGGGAAGTTTTAAATAAGTATGGACTAAATGAATTAGGCTTACAATAACATATTTACAGATTAATGTAAAAAATAAGGATTTATAGCTTATGTTTTGATGATTTAGTTCATAAAGGTTACTTTAAAAATGTGTTTTTTTAATAGCACTCAGGAAATGTAAAAGAGTCTTTATACTCTACAGTTAGGCCCACACAATCTTGGTACCTTGGGACCATAGTCACTGGACAGGAAAGTAACCTTAGCTCTGGTCTTTGTACCTTGGAACCATAGTCACTGGACAGGAAAGTAACCTTAGCTCTGGTCTTTGTACCTTTGAGCCATAGTCACTGGACAGGAAAGTAACCTTAGCTCTGGTCTTTGTACCTTGGAACCGTAGTGGCAAGACGCGAAGGTAACCTTAGCTCTGGTCTTTGTACCTTGGAACCATAGTCACTGGACAGGAAAGTAACCTTAGCTCTGGTCTTTGTACCTTGGAACCGTAGTGGCAAGACGCGAAGGTAACCTTAGCTCTGGTCTTTGTACCTTGGAACCATAGTGACTGGCCAGGAAGGTAACCTTAGCTCTGGTCTTTGTACTTTGGAAGAAAAGTGACGGGACATGGAGGTCACCGGCACTGAAGTCTCTAGACCTTGCAACCAAAAAGTAGCTCGACGTATTCTCGTGCACACGCGCTAGTTACTAGTCCCTTAGCCATCTGTCACAACCCTGACCTCCACTAACAGCCGTGAAGTTTCTCTTCAAGGTCGACCTTGCGCGCGCAACATAACACAATCATCGGGAACTTTCCTTCCATTCACGAATAATAAAAAGGGGGAGGAGAATATTATGCAACTTAATACGACTCGTATTTTATTATCGATCAAAATTAATGGCGTTGTCATTCTTAAAATAAATCACCAGGGGACAGCTCTCAACAGATCATTATCAAGATGTTAACAAATATTATTATAGAGTATATGAATGAATTAATTAAACCAAGAGGATTATTTTGGCTGCTCAATCCCCTTCTATACCCCACACGAAAGTTTATTATTCATACTTTTTATTCTTACTCAATGCCTAGGCTTGTAACTAATTCGAATTTATAGCCCTCACAATTCCATTATACTTTTAAGAAACCTAAAATTACTTAAGGAGGAATACGTTGCTCTAAACATTCCTTGCCCTCTCTGGAGCGGGGATTTATCTGCGACCTTACCTCCCCCACAGCCCCTCTCCTAACAAAATAAATATTGGCCAGATTAGATAAGCCTGACATTCACCTATAATTGAATGGCTTACCTACAGTTACCATACACTTTCAATTCTCTCATCAATTAAATAGTGGTATGGTGGTGATTAACTTGATTGTTGTGAATATCTGCACAGGTGGGCATGCTGATTTAACGTCGAGCTCGCTTAGTCCTATTTGCGGGTGAAGGGGAGGTCGGAGCTATAATCCTGGCCCGTCTACAACCAACATATCCGCTTGTTGGACTCGCAACTACGCAATCGCAAATGCACTCGTAATTACGCTTTTATTAAATTACAAAATAGATTGTCTACAATGAAAAGTCGTAAAACGTAATTTCAACCAATAGGAACAAACACCAATGATGACTATAAAAGTCAAATTCATATTAATGTTTTCAAATAAGAAATAAATATTTAAAAAATATTTAAATGGTTAAATACACATGATTTTAATTGAAAATCCTGTATTCCTTACTATACATTTCCAAACGTTGTTGTCATATACCAAATAACTTCATATTATTTGATTTTGGTAGTCCATCCATATTGGTTTTTTTATTGGCTGAACGCAACTACATAAACGTAAGAGATGGACAATGTTCATCTCCTCCCGACAAGCTAGTCCGACAGTTCCGACATACGATTGTGTTGGCGAAAGCTATTGTAGACAGACAAAATTACGTTATTGCGTAGTTGCGAGTCCGATAAGCGGGTGCGTTTGGCTGTAGACGGGCCTGTGCTGAGAATGTACTACTCGTACTCCCCCACTTTCTCGCCATGAAAATCCAGGGACATTAAAAAACCACTCCACTCTACAAATTCCTACCACACTAAATACATAAAACCTGAATGGGTGGTAAGAAACTGAGCAGTGAATAGTAATAGTATTAATAATTGCTATGAAATATTTAAATATCCGTAGATTTTAATACGGGGCGGGTGCGTTTTTGGCCATCTATTTTTAGCTATTGGTTACCCCCTTTACTTTTTAGAGGTTATTGCGCCTATTGTATTCTCACAACTGATAGCATTGAGTGAAGGAACCACTTCCTGTTCCTGTGTGCGTGTCTCACCGAACACTGGTATACTAAAAAAAACTACGGTCGTGATTTACATACCAACAAAATTTCGCCATAACTATAGTTCGATTTTCCCACAAAAAAACTTCTAAAAGCCTTTTATCTTATTAGAATCATACTCTTTATGCTGGTAGGATATGATTGATTAAAATAACATGTTTTGGTGTGGAACCATTGATTGTGAATTGATCTTACATTCTTAACAACTCGCATCGGTAGACACGCGCTCTAAACGTTTGAGCTTGTCTAGTCTGGATTTCCTGCGACGAGGAGATCTTTTCTCGAATCTCCCAGCCATATCAACTTAGGTATTTTTTTAAACTAAATGGTTTCCCTCTTTATCCATGCAAATCTGTGTTCATTTCTTTTCAACTCTACCTTCCTCATTCCTACCCCAGGATGGTGGGCGAGACGTGCTACACACAGAAACAAAGTACAATACTAGACTACTAGAGTACTAGACTACTAGAGTACTATATCTATTGCGAAGGGCCAAAGGCCGATCCTAAAATTATTTTTCTTTACTCATAGCAGCGCGTTTAACTTCCAGTTCGGGTTATAAGCATATGTACTAACTACGCTAATGTGTCAGATGAGAAAAGTTGCATTTTCTGGAAGTGTACATGCATTTGCATTAAGGGAAAGTTAAAAAAAAAACTTTGGAAAACCACCCTCATTACACCCGACCGGGACTCGAACCCCATATTTCCTCGTCATCGGCAGTCCAGCCTAAATTGCGAGAGTGATACCTTCTTAGACCATGCGGCCTCCGAAGCGGATACCTACAAATTAACGCCGGTGTAGCGTGTTATTTTACATCATGCTAAGATAACCGCAGAATAAAAGCCCCAATTCCAGCATCGGCACGAACGAATTAGAGTACAGCTAGCTACACACCCATTTTTACACATAATCTCAACGGATTTTGAATATCTGTCATGGGCTGGGCTTTACGTAGTTTGGGTAGATTTTTTTCTGTCTTCATTTAAAACGTTTCTGCTCAAATACCGCGATGCTCATGACAGATATTCAAGAACTCTTGAAATTACCAATGTAACAAATTAAACCCTACCTTGATTTTCTTAAGAATTTTCATTTGGGATACCTTTTAGAAAATACCATTTTTTTTACCAACATTGATAACATTTTAATATATTATTAGTCTTATTTTATAGGTTGGTATATTGATAATTTCCATCCAAAGTGACAAATGCAGATTACATTAATTTATATATTAATACGAGGAAGTAGCTCTAGTAGCTTATTTTTTTAGCTGTCAGATAAATGTCCATTCGTAAGAAAATTGGGGTATGAAAAAATCAACTGAAGTGTCATTTGATTTATTCTGGACAAATAAGTCTTTTGTTTACAGTTTGTTTCATCCCAGCATAAGCCTCTCTTTTTATCGTTAAGGATTACTTGTTGGTTGGGGAGGGGGGTAAGGTGGAAGTTGGAGTGTGTTATCGTTGACGTTAGACAAAAGCCACGGGTCAAAGGTTATTTATTTGTAAAATTTCATAGATATTCGTCATTTCTCATTTCTCATCGTAGGATCACCGGTGTACTTGACAGATGCAGTTGTGTTGGTTGATTATATACAGCTCTCATACACGTTCACCAGCTGTTCTCTCTGAAGTTGTAATCGCGTATCGCCATTTATGAAACATACGAACTATGACGTCATATCCCGTGGTATTACTCAGCTGGTTATTAGATGGCCATTTGGGGCGGGCATTCCATTTCCATCCTGCCGTTAAGAAGAGGGGAAGAGAAATAAACCTATGCACTTATTTTTTAAGGTGGGAGTGTAGAGAATGCGAGTTAGGGGCGGTCTTTTTACACTTTTTTACTATAGAAAACATTATTTTTGTGATACGGTCGGCTAGAAATCTTAAATTTACACGGACACTGTTGCACGTGAATCATATTTGATTAAACATTAATGGTAATAAAGAGTTAACAGAAGTTCCTAATATAGAACATTTTTTAAATATTAAATGGTATATGCATAAAAACTGCATTGGAAAAGCCGTTTTTTGAACATTTAAAAATGATTTCGCAGATTATAAAGCATTGTGCACAAATCTACATTCTGTCATAAAAGGGACATACTGTAGATATCAACCAGAAACTTTATCGCTTTGTCCCCCTACTGTCACCGCGGACAATTTTGAGTAATCGTTCAAATACAAATGCACTCGCACATATCTGGCATATTCTTGGCCTTTTCTTTCCCCTTTGACTCTCATACTTCTAGTGCGCGCGCACACACGCAAATGCGAGCCGGGAGCTGGGTTGGGCCTGCTATGATGAATGCTCTTAATGAATTTATTTAACCTGCAGTGGTGGTCGCACAAAATAAACGCCAAGCTAGCTAAGTCTGATTATTTTTCCACAAAGGTTTTTCACTATTTCTCTGTGCAAATGTGATTACACTTTAAATTCTGCTTTATTTGTCCTTACCATATTAGTGTAATAAAATGAGGATAGCCCATTTTGAAATTAAACTTAGTGAAAAATAAAGTGATCAAGCTTATTCCTTGGGGTAGGGATGCGGTTGATTAGAGGAAGTGAATCTTCATTTGCGAGGAGAGAGGATGGGCAAACCACAGTCATAAATACATAATGAAAATCGGCCTCGATACACTCAAATGGGATTTGAACCCTGACCCTCACATCTCTAGCAAAGTAATCCATTGTAGATGTACAGTGAACTTGACTCCTTGTACTACATTGTTGCGGCCCCATTGGAGGACAATGCACATGTTTTTGTATCACTGATGATGGACCTGTTTGTCATTTTGTCCCTGACAAAGGACATGTTTGTCAGTTTGTATCTGATGATGGGTATTTTTATATCAGTTTGTCACTGACAATGAGTATGTTCATATCATTTTGTCTTTGGTTGGGGTAACTAATATTTTTTTCCTAAATAGTTTTCCAATCTTTCTTCATACAAATACAGGTATACTCCTTTTTCATTGAAAGGATGGGTCTTGATAGATTTCACTAGGATCCTATCTTATAAGCTATATCATAGTGTATTTCATCTAATACCTTAAGGTAAGCTTGCTCTATTTCGGGGTAAACAAAGTGCACAGTTCCTCTAAATTCGACCATTTTCAACATCTCAACCTGCACCAGTGGCTGTATGGTCTAAGGTATCACTCTTGCAATAGACTAGACTGCCAATGACAGGGAGATCGGGGCTCACATCTCGGTCATGTGTACTGAAGGTGATTTTTCCTTTATGGTTTTCCACTCTCCCTCCATACAAATGTGGGTATGCTTCCTCTAAGTTCAACCTTTCTCATTCCTAACACATGAGGGTAATTAGTACATAAGCCTATAACCTGACCCTGTAGTTAGACGCTGTGCTAAAAAAATATCTCATTAGCATGATCAAAATGTGTCTTGCCCGAATAATTGGTGAGATGAAGTGACAAAAAGCACAATTATAAGCAGTAAGTCTATTAATAAGCTTTGTTTGTTAACAAGTTTTAAATGTTTTAATTTCCTTTGCCATTTTGGCCAGACCATAAGATTGTTTATTGCATTCTTCAGCAAAGTAATCCACTTTAAAAAAAGGTGACTAAGGTTTAAAAAACACATTCTATTACACATGCACAATGCACCTACAATGCCCCACACACTTGATTAAAAAATAATTAACAAGATTTAGATCAAAATGTTGCATGGTTCAAATTTTGGAAGGAAAACATCCAATCTCTACTCGAGAGATGTGTAGCCAATATTCGAAAACATGGTGTTGTTTTTGACTATTGTCCAGTATTCCTTATTAATTTGTTAAGGTCCTTTACACTTTGCAAAAAGTTGTAAAATCAATGAAATAAGGTTTTAAAACAAATTTCGTGTTTTACAACCTGTTGCACATTTCCTGTGGGTTGGCGGTAAAGATTAAAGAAACCTTTCTGTTTTAATAATTTTACACAAATAGAGGACCTTTGACACTGTCGAAAACGTGGCTGCGTGTGTGCAGTATTTGCCTCTAGCTAGTAAAGCTGGCCAAACCCAAAACCGTCAAGCCCTATTATTTTGATTGAACAACACAACACAAGCTGCGACCGCAAGTAGGACATCCTCCTCATACGCCATGATGCAAACTGATTACAACGTGTTTAATGCCAACTTTCGTTTTTCATTTATTTACAAAAAGTTGTATAACACTAATATGCAACATGCTGCAAAACAATTTTTTAACAACATGTTTTGTTGCGTAGTGTAAACAGACCTTTAGAACTTAATATAAAATTGTTAAACTTAATATAAACGATGGAGCTCTGATATTTTGCAGTAAAGTATAATTTTAAACTTTGAGCATAGTCTTTTAAACATTATCAATCCATTTTTCTCAAGGTAACCTTGGCTTTTAGCCAATAGTCTACATACATTATTTTAGAGCACAAGTTGGCAAGCTGACTCTGTAGTGTTATGTAACCGACTAACAGACTTGAATCAGATTAAATGAAGGTCATTGTCACATATTAACATACTCTTAGGAATGCTGATGAAAGTGTGGGCTTTCATTTACATCGTATTGTGAAAAATCACAATGCAGCATGTGAAGAAAAGCTCATGCATACAATGACATTTTTGATATTAATTTTTTTCTTGTCATTGTATCTTTATTTATTTAATAATAAGTTTTACATATATGAATAAATTATGTATATTTTAAAAGATTTATGAATTTTATTAAACTCTTTATTTCTTAAATCATTGGAATATTGTAATTTGTCAACTACACAAACTTTTTTTGTGTGTAAAATATGTAGCCCTAATCCAATAATACTGAAACTCTTAATACATCTGTTAAAAATGAGGGCTATGTATTGTAGTGTCTACTGAGACAAAGTTTTTTTCTTTAAAACCACTGTTTTATTCTTACTCTACTCTTCATTGCTGATGTAAAACAATTAGGGGTGCGAATATCTTAAAAAACTATTATTATGTCTCAGCTTAAACTTTACTTAGCCAAGACAACTACAAAGCATTGCCATAGGCTACCTATATTAAATTCTTAAATAAACAATTATGTTAAATTATGAACATCTATATAGATTACTAATTATTGTTAGGTGAGCAAAATAGGCAATAATTGAATTGCATATTTTGATGTCTACTTGATTCATCAGCTTAGCCCAAAATATATTAAACCTTTTGATCAATAAAACATTATAGTTTAAATAATATTTACTGTATAAATTTATATAAGTATATACAATAAACTACTTTTTCCAACACAAAACGCTTAAAATAAATATTCAAACACACACACACACACACACACACACTTGAATATTATATTATATATTATTATAATATATATGGAATTTTACATGTAATACATAGATTGCATATCTATACATCTTTAAACTATATTTTCATAGTTCAAATTGGATTAAATTCAAATCGAAAAATTAATTGTACCTCACACACCCCTAAAAAAAAAGTTGTGAATTACACACTTACTGCTCTTTTAATTACATTGTTGTAAAGCATTGGTGTGGATTACTCATTTACTGCTCTATTGCATTGTTGTTGATAGGCATTGTTGGAAATTCCAACCATTGTTGCTCTTGTCACATATTGTTGTCAAATATACTCTTATTGCTCTGTTCTCATCAAATTGCTGTTAAATATAATGTTGTGAGACATTCTCTTATTGCTCTCTTCATTATATTTTTTATTGTTTTGAGATACTCTCTTAATTCTTTCTTTATTAAATTGTCTTTTAAAGCATTGAATGATGTATTTAAATGGAAAGTGTTGTGGGATTGTGTTAATCCAATATACTATTAAGCACAATTAGGATAAATATTCCATAATATCTTCATTGTTGTTGGTCCAACCAGTCTGTCATAAAGTACAATTTTGGTAGGTTTTCCACAATGTCCTCGTTGCTTTTGGTCCAACCATTCTGTCTTTAAGTAAAATATAGATACATGATGTCTTTATTATGGTTTGTCCAACCAATCTGTCATCCAGTTCAAACTGGGTAAATATTACTCACTGTCCTTATTGCCATGTGCTCACTCTCTCTAGCTGACCTGGCTACGATTCAATTTTCTTAGGTAGTAGGCCCCTCTATAAAATACAAACATATTTTCTTGTGACCAAAATTTATAACATTTTACTATTTTATTAGTGGTGATTATAGATATTGATAATATCTATCTATCAAAAGTGACAGCTGCATATAACATGATTTGACATATGAGTAACTTTTTTAGCTTTCACATAAGGCCTTTCCTGAAAATCGAACTGTATCTGCATATTTAGACTAATGGAGTGAGGAAGTTTAACAATGTAGAGGAAATGTACATGCATTTGTGTGAAGGGAAAGTGGGCAACTATATAGAAAGAGTTGTTGAAATTAGTTTCAGTGAAAGTAATTTCTTATGAAGCTTAGGTCCAGTTTCTTTATTTATACTTACTGTTTGGCCAGTTAAGGATGCTTCAAATACATTTTTGAAAAGAGAATTTTAGTTATTCTAGTACTAGATCTAGTAAAGTTTAGGTTTTATAAATTTTGGCCTAGTGAAATTAGGTCTAATTAGGTAAAAAAAATCTAGTTTAGGAGTTGTGAATTTAGGTATTATGATTTTAACTCCACCAAAGCATGCCCAAATTAACATGTTTATTAACATTTATTACTAAAGCCCCCAAAAATATAATAAAACATCCAACATTAACTAATTGTGATTTGTTCTCAACAATAATTCTTGTAGTTTAAGAACTACAAACTTTTTATCCAAAGGGCACAAAAGTAGTCTTATATGAGTCTTAAGAGCTCTAATAATTTAAAAATGATTTATTTTTTAAACTTAACCCATCCCTCCATCTTCAATGTCAGCAGTCATTTTTCACAATGGGTCGATGCATCGAAACTGACGTTCAACTGGGGTAAGATCACATAGATACTTACACTGCCACATTCACTTAAACTCTTTACTACTCTCTTTATCACATTGTTGTTTAAACTCATTGTTGGAAATTTACTTTCTTAGTTATACATTTGTTGTAAACCAATCTTGCGACTAACACATCATAACATATTTGTTTCAAATATTTAACTTTAATAGTGTGGCTTATTACTTTTGACTAATGTAATTAATTTTGTAAATAACTTAAATTATTATTTCAATCAATGATTCATTAAGCTAAATAAATGAAAAAAGGTTTTTTTTAATAGTTTGTGCATGTAATATTTGGAGTGTTCTGAACTTAGTAGATTATCAATTTGTTAAATTAGTATTTTTAATTTACATTGTTTAGAAATTTGTGTTATTGTGTGTACAGTCAAAATTTCTTAGGAAAAATCTTTTATGACAGAACAGCTACTAGATCTACTTTCACATATTAATAGCTCATGTCAAGTCATATTATCTTCAGGTTTTAGTTTTGATAAATACTACAAATACCTTTAAAATAACACTAATAATGTAGAAAAATGTTATTAATGTTGGATTAAAAAAGGTTTGTAGTTTTTAAAAGGTTTTTCTTTGTAAATTGGACTGTAATAGCTTTCTTTAGAAGTTTTCTGAACTCAATAGATTATTATTATGTTAGTAGTTGTTTATGCATGGTTTATATATTTGTATGTACTATATTATGTAATAGCTTTGTTTAGAAGCTCAGAACTTAAAATAAATTATCTATTTATTAAATTTGTAATTCTATTTTATGTTTTTTATAAATATATATTGTAACTATTTTAATATGTGGAATTGTATCTTTGCTTGTTTTAGATAGTAGGTTCAACTAACATTTGCTATGCAAGTGAACGCTCTGAAGTGAACCCACAAGCAAAATACATGGTTATGAAGACTAGAAATGTGAGTTCCCAAGAGTAATTGGTTTAAAAAGTCTCTGTTTTTACATATTTTATCATACTATCATATGATTTTTAGCTAGCGGTAGTCCGAAGAAAGATAAACTTGTCATTTAACTTCTTTGGTTTGGTAAGGAAATGGATAAACTACACAATTTCGTGCTTCTCATTGCTAGTGAATGAGGATATAAAGTTTTATTTTCTTTGTGTGTGTGTGTGTGTGCTTTGGTACAGAAAAGGAAAAAATGTCCTTTTAATTTTATTTTTTCTGTTCACTGCATATTACTACCCATTCGGGCTATCCACGTCTGTATACTATTGGACTAGAAATGATGGAGTTTGGATTCAGAGGTGGAGGTGCAGGTAGAATGTAAAATCATTTAGCAAAAAATACCCTCACTACACCTGACCGGGATTAAAACTCCAATCTTCTAATCTTTGGCAGGTAATTCTATTGTGAGAGAGACCCATGTGACCATGTAATGCATTTTTTCAGTGCATGTTTGATGGTACTTGGTTCTAATTTAAAGGAACAGGACTTTTTCATTGTTAATTTGTGAGGTAGGTCTACATGTATCTTTATGTGTGAGTATGTAAACTCTATAGTAGGAAAGTAAAAAGGTCATTTTCGACAACATTAATGTGAAAGATACATGTTAGTGTGTTGTGTGTGGGTGAGCTTTGAAACAAAAGCATAAAATGTTGGTTTTAGTTAGAGTAATATATATGTATACATACATACTGTTTTATGAATATTCATCACATGCAAAGCTGAGTGAGTTATTATATGAATGAGGATTTGAAGTTTGAGACTTAATGCACTCTGTTTATCCTGAAAGGGAACAACCGACCTAATGTTGTATGATTTCACAATAGTCTCATACCATAGTGGAACTGAAAAGGCAAATGTAGGTTTTATTTAAATATAATTATATATGGTTATTGTAATGGTTTCAAATTTATAGTTAATTTTTATAATACCTTAGTACATTTAGGGTCACTTTTACAATCACTACTATAGTTCTAATGTCCGGCTTTAAGCATAACATCATTTATACTTCTTTTAAAATGTCTGATCAAAGACAATATTTTCATAGTAGGTACTTGTAATTTCAAAACTATTCTGTTTATGTTGCTGGTCAATATTATAAAAATAAACATGGTGTATGGTATAGCAGGCTATGTTTCTTTTGATGAACATTTAATTGATATGTTGCCATCTCATGCAATACTTTGGGAACCAAAACAATTTCTGATAGAAACTAATTATATAATAATCCTGAAAGATGAAAAGTTGTTTTTGCATAAGTTCACCATATTTAGAGTATTGTAGACTATAATGTAAGAGTTATTTGAGATGTTTAGCCATAATTTTAAAACGCCAACTGCATGATCATATTATTCCTTTAATCAGGAAAATATATTTTTATAGTGGTTTGAATTGTTATAAGATTGGAAATATATTTGATATAAAATTTAACCGTTTAAAAAATCCCAGTTCTACAGCATATTGAAAAACCAATACATATTTATTTTTTTATGGCCTAGATTTGCTAAACACTATTAAATTCAAACACTTACCTTGATTTTGAAATTTTTTTTAGCACCACATCTTACTACTGATTTGGGTTGTATGCCTATGTACTAATTTCACTAATGGTTTGGGGATTAGGAAGGTTTAATTGAGAAGAAGAGCACTCAGCTTTGCATGGAAGGAGAGTGGAAAACCGTTTAGGGAAAACTACCCTCAGTGCACCTGACCAGGATCAAACCCCGATCTTCCCGTCTTTAGCAGCCTAGTCTAACATGAGAGTAGCGCATTAGACCATACAGTCGCCGAAGCAGGTGTTATTGATTTCTTATTCCTGATAATTATCATAAATAAAAACATGCACTTCTCACTCATCATTCATCATAAACATATTTTTACTGTGACAAAACACATTTTTATATAAAGAGCAATCTCTCAAATTAAGAAACCACAATGTTAGCAAATTATTATGTCTACACATTAACAAAAATTGGCCCATTTTTCCCACAAGAGTCTCCTAACTAACCAAACTTGACACAAATTTGAGATCACTCCTAACACAATGCAGATTGGATGCATTCATTTGTCTAATAACTTTTATCCTGGAAATAAAAAGCCAGCAGTTCTCAAACTTACAGTAGAGCATTGTAAAAAATTACATTATATTTATGTTCTCTCTCTCTCTCTCTTTATATATATATAAATAAAAAACCGCTTTAAATGCCTGTAGTTTGCTCGTGCCACCATGTTGAAATCAATTTCAAAGATTTAAAATAAATAAACAGTTTGTCTACGACCTTGTCGGAACCGCCAATTAAAATAATTATGAAAGGTTATATTGTTAAGCGTTTCCTCACCATTTCTAATACTTGAAAAAGCTGTGGCGTTTTGAATTTATCATATTTGGCTAGTGAAGAGATAAGTCATACATTTGTAAATAAACATATTTTTTCTATCAAAATAAATTTGTCTAATGGCTTATTTTTAATCTTGTTCCAACCTGTATCATATTCTTTAAATATAGTGTTAAAGTTAATGTACTAGCCACCCTCACACAGGTAGACTTTTTAACATATAACAAGATGAGAATGCTATGATCAATAGCTGTCTCAAGGTCAGGTTATTTGTTTATATTTTATAATATCGGTTTTTCTACACATATGGGGGGCCTGGCTTTTATTGTGCTTAGCAATAAAGAATAAGTAGGTTAATATCCAGATTTCAAAATAAAACTTCTAACTAAATATGATGCCATAAGACATATTGTCCAAAATAAACCACGAGACACTTACTCATACTAATTACCAACACAGAATGTTATACTAAAATTTTCACTAGAAAGTAACCCTGAGATTTCCAATAAAATATGACTATGGAAATGTAACAAAATAAGGAGACTGACTATTACATTTAAATGTAATGTAGTGTATATTATATATATTATTCAAAATATACAGTTAAGTTACCTCATAAAGCGAAAAGAGGTTTTCCTTATAGAGACATATTTTAAATGTAATGGTAAAATTATATTTAAATGGGTGAAAAGAGTAAAGTTACCAAAGTTCCATTAAATTTGTAAACATTTAAGATTTTGTGTTTTTTGAAGCTTAAGTCCCCTAAAACAATTCGTTTTTCAGCCATATAAATAAACCCATCATATACTTTATCAAGCAATATTCTACCAACTTATAAACTAATTAGAAACTTTTTTATGTTCAGCTGACGCTCTGCCGGTTTGTTGCTGTAGACGAGACTGTGAGCTATGAAAGCCATCCGCAGGACCCTACCAAGACACTCCTGAAGCAGGAAGCAATGGTTACAGTGCAAGGGGTTCCTCTGAACAGTTATGTCGAAGACATGCTCACCAACAAGATATCACTCAATGCTGGAAAAGTAATTTATGATTTTTTTTAAACGCACCTGAAAAGTCTTTGACAGGTTTTAATAAATACATTTTTATTGCAGAAATAAAATTAATTGTTTTACACAAGGTAAATATATGACTATTGTATAAAAACACTTATGGGAGATCATGGACTTTTTCCTTTTATTTATTTGATAAAACCATTAATAAAAATGCTAGGATTATATATGTATGGCTAATGGCTATATTTATACTTTTATTTTTTTGTTTGTGTCAAAAATATATATTTTGACTAAAGAAATTGGGTGGGGCTTTTAAATGTTTATGCAACATATTTTTTGATTACCGATAAAAAAGTGAATTCTTTGAGACAGTTTGTGAAAATGATCAACTTTAACTTAGGTATTTTTCATCAAATAATTTTCTCAGACTTGTTTATACATCATTGATACCTTTAATTCAATTTAATATTAAGGTTTATTTTGTACATTCTTGGGTTCATAGTTTTAATCTCTCTTGTTTGAAACTAATTTTTAGTGATAATTTTAAAAACTTTTTTTAATTTAAGTTGTTAATAATAATGATAATATATAATATGTGTGTGTAGTTTTATAAGTGACATAATATAAATCAAACCTTATGTTGAAAAAATTAATTTTTAAGTTTTATTGTACTTCCTTTGTTATTCTTGCTCTTTGAAAATTTATGATTATGACTATTTAGTTACATTATTATCCAAACATTTTAAAATGATATATAATTTGCTGTTAAAGAGCTCAAATTAATGTATCTTAAATTTGTTCAAGGGACGGCAAGCGATAGAGTGGGTAATAAGTAAAATTGATGCAGAAGTTAAGGAACTTGCTAATTCTGCAGTGAAGAGCACAGATGAGCTTTTGATGCATACCAAAAAGTCCTTGGATGAAATCACCAACTCTGCGAGAAAGTCTATGGATGACATTTCCTCAGCTGCAAAGAAGTCTTTGGACGACCTTCAAAATTTAACACCTAGAACAAATCAAAACCTACCAAAGTTTTAGCATTGCAAAAATTTAGGTAAATTTTGTTAAGTTCTCTACATTCTGAGAAGCTCATTTAATTCAATGGAATGTGCAAAAACTTCTTGTGTAACCTTGACTTTGTTTTAATTCAAAATCGTTGTATTCAAAACTTGTACAGTTCTTATATTAATTATCAAAGTGATTCGATATTTCATTACCAAAATATCAACAAATGAAAAATAAAATAGACGAACAAAATTGGCAACATGTTTTTCATTGAATATTATTATATAGTTTTCTATTTGAATTGTACTAATTAATACTTTTTTTAAATAAATATATTTTTATATATATTTCTGGTGTAGTTGACCATAAATCTAGCTTATCCAGTATTTAGTCTTTACACCAGCATTTATAAATCTAAATTAAAAATATTGAAACGTTGTTTTCTTTGCAAAACACAATTTGACAATGTTGCCAATTAAATTAATAAAATTGGAACTTTTGTTGAAAATTAAGGAACTTATTTTTTTCTCCAAATCATATGTCTATTAAGAGCTATCTGCATTTAAATATACTAATGAGGTAAGATTTTGTGGCAATGTACTCACATTTTTTGTGTAGGACGATAGGAGAAACCACTATTAGTGCAAACGACCTAAATTTGAACCAGAATCTCCCTCCGACCAAAAAATTAGACTAGATGAGCTTGACATTTAATCTGCATCCTTACCTGTGCAGGTATTAATGCACTTCATCATGTAAATACGGTATTGTATAAATTATAATAATATTATATATCACAGACTTAAATCAGTTTTACACTTAAATGACATTACTTTGGAGAACATTGGTTATCTTTGTTAAGTGTAATTTGTTTATCTTGACACAATAATATAAATCTTAAAGTTCACTGATTGCATTAAAAATGTTGTCTTTTAGATCTGGTTGTACATTAAACACTGAGGGACAAAGGTGCCAGATTGAGGACACACAACATGAAAGTTTACCTCTTAAATGCTGGGCACCGTGTAAATATATTCTCACACAGAATCGATTAAAGCTAAGCCAACATATCCCTATTCTAAGAATTCTACGCAGAATTCCCCATTTTCTCTTTTACTATGCGTCATTAACTCTAAAATTTGACATTCTTAGCACATGGGGTGATTTAAGGTTATTCAACAATAACATATAACTACCCAATTTTAAAAAATTGAGTTCACGAGTTATAAAAGGGTCAAAGTTGTTATTTTATGATTTTTGCGGCCATTCTTAAGTAATTAATCCGTGGGGCTGAAGTTTATTATAACTAAACATGCATATGAGGTGCACAGAATGAAATATTTATAATAGCCTATTAATATTATATTGGTGCAAGTTATTTGATTAAATAATATATCTTATATGAAAGTCTGGCTAGTCATCAAAATCAAGCAATTTTGCAATTGGCAAGTAAAGTCGCTGATCCTTAATGTGACCATAATAAAGATACAAGTGAGCTGATATTTGGGCTCATATTACATGACTCGAATTTCTTGTGAGTTATCTTGCTTTTACTCGCTAAATATAAATTAAGTAGAGTTTCTAATTAATTGAGAGTTGAAAGGATAGGAGACCAGCTCACCTTTATCGAGCAAATAATTTATTCTAGTGTTCACTGCCATAGACAGCTTTGTGGGGTAGAAAGTAAAGAATAATATTGAATCTGATTAATATTTTAGATCATCATCAACTGTTTCCAGCCTGTTGCTTGGTCAGTTAAGTAAAATGTAATTTATAAATAGTAATATAGTATAGCTACTAGAGATGGGATACTTTCTTGAATCTCTAAAATTCTGGGTTGTTAAAGGTTCAAAAAACATCTAGTACATATATGAAACCATTTACTTGACATCACAATTTTATGCAATTGGTAAAATAAATTATATAGACAGGAGTAGTTGAGGAAAATGGCAACCACAAAAAATAAAAAAAATCATTTGAAAATAACTAATATACCCCAAAGTGCCCTCTTGTGCTTTAAAATGTAGTAGATTGGGCAAATAAACTGGCAAATACCAATTTTGTCAAACCTTTAAAAAAATATTTCTAAAATCACTTTTCATTCTTTTTACTTGACTTAAAATGTACATTTTCAGAGATTCAATCTTGGATTTGAGAAATAAAGAATTCAAGATTTTATTATAGGCACACAACATAGTCACCAAAAAGTCTACCATTAGTGGGTAGCTATATTCTTGAACAAAGCTCTTTGTAAATGTTAAACTAATGTAGCCTGCATGAGAAGTTGTAGCATTGCATGTAGAACTATATTTAGAAGAAGGTACAGGAAAGGTGGGTCAAAACATAAAATAAACAATTACAAGATGGCTTTTAGAATGAAAAGATGAACACGGTTCACACTTTACATTGCTGCCTTTTTTTTTTTCCTCTTTTAGGAAGTTGTGTTGCATGTTTCTTATCCCCTACTGATGAGTTTCTATGGAATGAAACCTAGATCGGGGGATTGGGTGATAATGGGCGATTTTTTTCAAAAGGCAGCCATCCCTTCTTGGTCTGTTGGCAGCATTGTAAAGTGTGAACTGTGTTGTTCTTTTCATTGTAAAAGCCATATTTTGTTTGTTTTTTATATGTTGCTATCTATCTTTCCGGTACCTTCTTCCAAATATATGATTACCTAATAAAGCAAAAAGAGCTTTTCCTTATAAATATATTCTATTCATGAAAATCTATTTTACTTGTACAATGTTTAATTTTTTTTTCATTGTTATCAATTTCTTGTACATTTGTATTTTATAACACAATTTAGCCTTCTTTTAACATAGTTCCCAAGGCCAGTTGATTTTGTTCATTAAAAATTTTTTTGCAAAATTAAACCTGAAAGGGGATCTCCCTTAAAATAAGCTCAAATACTTCTAACATTTTACTGTCAATTTTTAGATAATTCTAGAGCAGGGGTCAGCAAATGGTTGGCCTCGACACATCTTGTAGTCATTTGTGAATGTCTGAAAAGTGTAGCGGTAGAATAATATAATAATCGCTTTAAAACTGATTAATGGTGGCAAATAATACCAAAAATTACCAGTGGCAATGGGGCAGTGCGAAGATGCAAGGCCCTTCAAGGTCATAGATAATGCATCCTGTTGTTTATATATCATGCCACTTGCCATTGCAGCAGCCAGTAACCAGTCATAGTCGTTAATCATACCGGCATGCCAAGTAAGCTACACCTTGTAATATTTTTATTTTCATAATTATTTGTGGTGTTATAGAAACTTTTTTTTGTTTCAGTTAATAAAATGGTAATCATTGAATTTAGTGCTATTTGTAGTGTACTAAAAAAAATCAAAAAAATAACATTTTCGTGAAGAATGAAAACTCAAACTATTTTTTACTAGTATAAATGAAAAGAGTATGTGTCTAATTTGCCATTCCAGTGTATTAATATGCAAAAGGGGAAATCTTGAAAGACATTTTAATACATAACATCAAAACATGAGTAGTGGGTTTCCTTTAAACAGTGAGTCAAGAAAAAGGAAAGTACAAGAGCTGAAATTCAACCTTAGAGGTCAGCAGATGATTACAAATGGCTACTATTGCATCATTTTTTGTAAGCAAACTAGTAGCCATCAAGGAAAAACCATTAAATGATGGAGAATACATAAAACAAGCATTCTTGGAGGCTGTTTATTCTTTGTTTGATGACTTTAAAATCAATCAGAGATAATAAATGGAATAAGCTCATTGCAATTATCAGCTAGAACTTTTACACGATGAGTAGATATTATAGTTAGTGATTTAGTTTCTCGGGTAAAAACTGACCTAGAGTCTCGCACCTATTTTTCAATGCAACTAGATAAATCCACGAACACGGTTGACAAAGTTCAATTGGGAATATTTGTGCCTATGATGTTATAAATTTTTTATATCAAAACAGAATGTTTGAACTGACACTTAAAGGATCATTTAGACATTCACAAGTCTATTAAAAACTTTATTAATGAAAACAATATCCCATTGAACAAACTGCTCATTATAAACATCGATGGGGCACCAGCTTTAACAGGTATCGATAGCGGTTTTATTGCACTTCGCAAAACACATATTGTATTTCTAGGTTATTATATTATTTAGCATTCAAAAGATTGGGTTTGTGGCGCAATATGAATAACAGTACAACCTAGTACGAAACATTGCGATGAAAGTATCATGCCTATTTGGATCAAAAGTGAATCACCATTTTCAAACATGAATTTTATCAAGAATATATATCGAACAAGACACACTGATTCTAACCTAGAAAATTGTTTTAAGACTAGCTGTCACAAATTATTCCCCTAATTTAACCAAACTATCAGATGGAAATCAATGCCACCCATCACACTATTTATAGAATTTATTTTTATCTTATATGAAATTTCTATTGTCAAACTCTTTCTTTGTTATAAAAAAATGCTATATTTTCTTTTATTCAAACTACATTTCTTTCATAAAACATGTCACATTTCCTTTTATTAAGACTACATTTATTTCCTTTTTGCTATGAATGCAATATTTTTTTCATAATGTAGTGTAGTAGATATTGAAATCTTCTTTTTTTCAAGATAGCTCATATTATTTTGAAGTTTGCTAACCCCTGCTCTAGAGTATTAACTTTCATTTCACTGCCTCTTTTGTATAAAATTTTTCAAAACAAAACTTAAAAACACCATAATTTTATAATAATGTATTTAAAAAATGTGTTTGGAACAAGTAGCTACCAATTTAAACTTGATGACATTCTAATTGTTAATAATAATGTGTGAAGGTCATTTTTAAAACACAAAGTGTAGTTTTAAATTTGTGGAAAGTTGAAGTCAAAGTCAGAGATAAAGTTTTTGTTGCCATCACTTAACACTATTTATAGTTTTTAAATTATCCATAAAGTGTATATAGCTAAAGAGAAAGTTTTAGAGAGAAAAACAAAGCATACCATATTTTATGCTGATGTATCTGAATTTGTATATGCTTACATTATAGACATAATTTAATCACTAGTCGTTAATATACTGTTTAGTAGCTGTTCTAAAATTGTATTATATTAAAATATGTCATATTTAGTGAGATATTTCAATTATGTTAGTAATATATTGAAGTTTTCTCCCCTTTTCAAAATGTTCCAAAGGTATAAAGGTTATTGTGGGTGTTGAAGTCGAAGATAAAGAGATTTGGCATTAAATATTGACATTCCAAAACTTTGCACACCTCTATATCACACTACATTTGCACAATGCATCAAGTGATGTTTCAATTTATGGTTTACTTTTTTTCCATGTTAAATAATAAATTACAGGATTGTGATTTGCCATTTTACATGAGCATATAACCATTAATACTAAATACTTGTGTATGAGGATCATAGCTGTGATAGGTTAATATCAGTGTTTTGTATTTTGTAAACTTTGACTTTTAACATATCTTATTAGCAAAATAATTGACTTTTTCATGCTTGATGCATTGACAATTCACGATTTTAAATATTAAAACAAATATACAAGACAGAAAAGGCATTTGTTATGTCAACCTCTTTGCATTTTAGTTATAAAACAAATACTTGGTAAATGAACCACTAGAAAGCTCACTATCTTTAGGTAAGACTGGATTTTGAGCCGTGGAGGCCCCAACATTAAACAAGTTTTTTTAAATCAATTGTTAAAAGCTCAATATTAAAAATATCATTTAAATAAGAACTTTTGTCATCACATTAAGTTAAATTTGTGTAAAACAAAACAATTATAGTATCAAATTTAGCTTTGTTTTAGTTTATCTTGAATCTCTATAAGGACATAAACAAATGTAAACACTTTGAAAGTAAAAATATTTTAATTTTATTCATAAATTCCTAAATAAGTTTGGGGGCCATGGAGCCCCTGCAGCTCTTTCTCTTAAAGTCGGACCTGGCTTTAGGTGAAATTACCAAATTGAATGTCAGTGGTAGCCATTTCATAGCAAGCTTAACATTATTGGCATATGGTGATAACTTTTTAATCTACCAAATTTGAAACCCACCTGCTTTGATGGCCACATGGTCTAAGTCGTCAATCTCGCAATAAACTAGACTGCCAATGACCGATAGTTCAGGGTTTGAATTTTGGTTGAGTGTACTGTGGTTACCCTACACCCTAAATGATTTTACATTTTCCCTCCATGAAAATGTGGGTGGACTTACTTTAAATTCAACCTTCCTCATTCACAACTCATTAGTGTAATTAATACATTCATGTAGTCTCTACAAGTTGTAAGACATACTAAAAATATAAAATTAAGTGTTTAAAATAATTTTAGATTAATTAGTTAATAAACAGATAATAAACTACCCCAGTACACCTGAACGGGATTCAAATTCAAGCTACCTATTACAAGCAAACTAGACTAGATGAGACTAACATTTAGTCTGCATGCCACTAATGCAGATATGTAACTGATAAAAAATGTATTCAATACAGTTTAAAATTGTGTTATACTAACCCATTCTTTAAAAATTCAATTTTTAAATAACTTTAAAAGTGGGAAGTAGGATTTTCTCAACTAATCTAAATTTGATTTGTTAAAAGTGAAACCTTAACATTAACAAGTTTTTTAAAAGTGGGGTTCTCTGTACAAGCTATTACACTGGATATTACCGCTGAGGTAACTGCAAGTCTTATGGAGAAAAGCTTTAACTTCCCCCTCTATCAGTTAACTGTTGTAAAATCTACTCACTTTCGGTTATGATGGAAGTTGGTATTCTGGAGTAAAAGGAGCTACTGGCAACCTCGATAATACAGCATTGCAAAATTTGTCTGATATTTAAGAGCATGTTAACCATTCGAAAATAAGAGAATGACAATGCATTTTCCCTAATATTAACAATGCACTTACCTCAGAGATGATATCCAGTGTATTAAATATCTAATTCAATTACCATAGATTCTTGAGGTGAACATTTTGTAATTTACATGAAGCACAAAATAACAAAAATTTGAAAATAAATTAGTATTTTAGCTGTTAATTTTCAGGTAAAGCTTCATATTTTTATAAGTTGACTAATATTTTGATAAAAGTCAAAGTTTTTGAATCTTTGCACATTTCCAATTCTAACACTATATTTCTTTAACATTTCATTTTACAGAAAACAAATGTACACTTTTCAAATTGTATTTTAGAAGTATACATATTTGATTGAATCATATAATGCAATCTTTTAATCTAAAACTTAAAATATATTATTATAAAATGAGTTTACAAAGTTATTTAGACCCAACACAATGACACATTAACTATATAAAAATGTTCCCAAATAAAAACTATTTTATTTATTGAAATAAAATATAACTTACTGCTAGATCAAGTAAGAGTTCATGGCATAAGAGATAAATATTGTCATTATCACCACAGTATTCTTGATCATGTTAAATGTTAGTTTTATTTCTATTTTATCTAGCCATTGGGCCACCTCATTTTTGAATCATTTTGAAATGTTAGATATTTCTGAATAACCTAATAACATATGCGAACAGTTTCTTATGTAGTACTTATGTGCTATTCCATCGTTTGCTTGCTTATATTAAAGAAACTCAAGGTAAATATAATTTTATTTTTGAAGTGCATAATTCTATACCTTTACAATAAGAAATGTTTTTTTTTCAATATTATATTTACTAAGGGGTGTGCGAAGCTTTGAAAAAATCGAAGCCAAATCAAATCTTGGTGTACTTTGTATTCGATTCCAACCCATGTTTGGCTTCGGCAGCTATTCAAAGCTTCATCTGCTATCCAAAGTCTAGTGATTATATTACACTTATATTTTACATCAAATAAAAGTGAACTAAAATTACCACAAGAAATAAAATATATTTTTATATTTTGAGTTTTAGATCAGTTTTGCTTTATTTTCTTGGTGGAACTGGGAAAATGTCCTTATCACTTTGTATTTCAAGACAGTCATAACAATAAACCTCTAACTGCCTTGATCACAAATATTGATTGAGACCAACTGAAGATGAATTTCTTCCTCTTGGAAAGTGTAAATTAAAATAAATAATTAAAGTTTTTTTTTTTCAGTGTGTTTAATTATTCTTTTGAAGTATTTCTTGAATATTGAAAATATTCTTTTGATATTTTAAAATTCACACATGCAGCCACGTAATTTGTTTACTACATGAATTGGTATGTTCAATTTAAATTTATGTTAATGCGTAGGCTAGTGGCGGACTTGAGAGATAGTTGAGCGCATATGTAAGGAACATGACATTCCTTAAATTATTATTTTTTAAATGTACGCAATTAGTGAGCACTCGTACATGAAAATTGTTGTTAATTTAGATAAAATCTTAGATATTTTACTAAAAATAAAATTAAATAGAATCTACAAAAAATTGTTTATTTTATACATATTACATGAATTAATTTATGAGTGAAATTATTATCATCAAGGTTGTATTATTTTCAAGATTTGTTAATAGGCGAATGCACTTTCAAATTTGGAACCATATATTTTTAGTAATTCACATGGCAAGATTTATATGGATTTATAAAATCAAAGTTCTCCTGTTGATTTGTAAAACAAAAACACTAAAATTTTGTAATACTGGACTTCTGAAACCTATAAACTCGCCTGCTGAATTAACTTAGTAGTATTTTTCTACAACGTTGTTCTTGTTCTTGAACGTCTGTTAACTCTTGTTTTGTTAATATTATCTTGTGTGTGAAAGGTTAGTGAAACACCATGCAGAGCACAAATCTAATCATATTAAAACAAATTTATGGTTTTTTACTACTCAGGCTGTATGCATTAAAAAAATGTGTTTCACACAAATGTAAACTGAATATAACATTTATGTGTTGGCAATAAGCTACAAATATTAGTGTTAAGATAATATAAATATTATATTTACTTTGATGTTAGATAAATACTCAAAGTCAACATAATATTTTAATAAAAATTAAATAGAAAAATAATCAAACTTCAATAATATTTCCCATATCTAACTCAACTTCACTTCAAACCAAAACACTGGACTTCACACACCCATAATTGATATAATTGCAGTGTATTGTTCAAAAAATGTTTTTTTTTTTAAATTTACTAGTAAATAAATTATATTGTTACAATATAACAGTTAAGTGATTGAAATTATTTGCTATAGTATGTTTATAATATATTTAATGAGGAACGCAAAGTAACATCACTCTATTATTTGTCAAGATTACGGAGACTGAATGGGAAGATGCAGTATGAACTTAAATAATATTTCGGTCTTTCCATGTTTCCAGAGAAATCTAGAGTTAGAGCCGTTTCACATGAGGCAACTATCGTCCTTTACCAGAAAATTCAGTATCGACATAACCAAAGACCATGAAAAAAAGTTCAGTTGTGATTTAAGGATTCATAGTTGGTTATTTGTGACTTCTTTAAGGGAAGGTGAAGGAAAATTAAAAGATGAGTGCGGTATTTTATGTGCATCAGCATATTAGTGAGTGGTTGGAAAAGGGTTTCTTCTATACTAGTTAATGACAATCTACTATTAAATTATGATTCATTTTTTTAAATGTTTAAAAATGTTTAAAAATGAGGTGGCCTAGTGGCTAAATAATCTTATAATAAAGGAAATTTATAAAACCAAAGAAAAAGGAAAAGTAAACTACTAAGAGTAAATTTGATGAAGAAAGCCAACCCAGGGAAAGAGAAATATGGGAAGAATCCAATGCACGAAGGTGACATTTTCTTCCTTCTGTCTTCCATAGTAGAAGTAGTCACACACATTTTAACACAATTAGAATATTATTTCGGCATTGTTGCCTTTATCAAACATAAAGAAGAAAGTACAGATAACACAAACACTGGATTACTCCATTTTGAATTTAAAGAAAAACTGTTAGAAACACATTGTGCCAACTTTTTGGGAGTAAATATAAATTTATTGACTATGGTTAGTATTTATTTAGGCCTATTTAAAAAATAATAAATATAATTATAACAATATTAAAAACCATATCTAAAAAATGTTGATCTTATAGAAAGAAACTATCTTCTGTTGGGGCCTGGTGGTAATCCATTGGTGGGCCAGTTCCCATTGTGTAAGTTGAGAACTATTGCACTGTTTGGGAAATGATCTTAATATTTTGGTGGTGTAGCAGGTTTGAAAGTCCTGGTTGTGGGTAGAGGCTTGTCCGGATCATTGTGGTTTGTGTCAAAACGGTGATTGTTCATTCGCTCTCTGAGAAAACCTGTAGTAAGGTCTATATATTCTGCATTACATGATTTACAACATAGTTTATATATCAAATTATATGTGATCTTATGTATTTCTTGTATTACTTATACGAGATCAGATTAGACTTAATAAAAAACTAAGTTGAAACATCGATTAATTGAATTCATGAGATATAGATAAGCCGACAGTCAAATTCTCAAACTAATACTTAATACCATTAGTGTGTATCAACAAATTCCAATAATGGATGAATGCCGGGGCCTCATGTCCCAAAGGCTGACAATATCATTTGTCATGTCAAATACTTATAGATACTGTAAGTGTGAGCAGCACCATAGTTTTAGACCTTTAGAATAGAGTATTTAGCTCAAATGCAATTATTAGTAACTATTTAAATAAGAATCTAATACTACTGATTTTTAAAAATATATCTATAATGATCATAATTATTATAGTCATAATACAAACCTTTATTTTTGAATAATGTGTAGATGTGCACAAATAGTAAAACAACACTATAAACACTAATTATTATTATTCTTAAAAGATCAATTTACACGTGTAAAGATTCTTGCAAAACAATTTTCATCCAAGAACACTATAAACACTTGTAAATATTATGGATGGACAGGAATGAGAAATTATAAAAATGATGCATTAGATTAATTCTAGATTAAACATATGTTATTTTTATACTAATATGGTAATACTTGTAAACACTTTGACATAATCAAATATAATACAAAAAATATATCACAAAAACATAATAATGTAGGGTGTGTGAATATTTTATTGAAACAAATAGCAAAATTTTGGACATATATTTAATAAGACAAATCAAATAATTTATTTTAATTCAATATTACTATTAGTTTCTCTTTTTTGAAAATGGTGTTTTATACTTAACTACTTGTTGTAAGAGTGTAAAAGATAAAAAAAAAAAAGTTTACTCGTCTTAAATGTTTTCTATTTTAATACCGCTTAGAGGTTATCTAGGTTTATATTTTTGTATTACAATATTCTTGTTATGAAACTCCTTAAATCTCAGTTTGAAACACCTTAAATGTTTTAGGTCTAAAACCAATTAAAGATTATCTAAGTTTTAACCCCCACTAATATTATTTAAGTATGAAACCCCTTGTATGTTCACTCTAAATATTCTCTAGGTTTGACACCCCTTAAAGGTTATTTAGTTTAACAGCCCTGTAATCTCTACTCTTTGTTAGGTTGCTAACAACAGACAAGCTGATAAATAGTTGACCAACCCAATGGGTAGTAAGACGTGGTGCTAATAATAATAATAATAATAATAAATAATAATATATTATCTCTCTATTTCTGAACCTAACAACTGTTGATAGGGCACAATAAGTCACTAGCTTCCCAGCTTGTTTCTCTAACCAATTGACAGTAAAATCCCCCTCCCCCATCCAAGTTTGCTGCAGAACAAAGAAGATGGACAATCTATGGTGCATCACTTGACAGCGCTACCGACACAGGGTGTGGAAAATAAGCCTCATGAATTAAAAGTTTCACACAATATATTGTTTATATTTAAGTGACTCTATAATCAAGGAAATGTTAGGGAAGGAAGCAGCCTGAGCTAAAAACCAAATGTGCAAACATATTTTTTAAAGTAAATAAATAATATACACACATACACAAATAATAGATTTTATTACAAAATTAATTGGACATGATTAAATATATACAAATGTTTTCGATACTTATTAATATTGATCTCAGTCTGGTATTTTGAAAATTTGTATTCAAAATTTTTTCCAGAACACATGGGATAAAAAATGTCCATTAAAAAACAGCATGAATACAAAGACAATTATTTGTGGAATTGATAACATTTTACTATTTTCTCGTGTTATTTACTAGGTATTTATAATATCTATCAAAAGTGACAGCTGTAGAGAATCATATATGAATACATGAAAGTAGATCCATATTACTTTGTCAGTGCCCTTTGTTTGAATATTGGACTGGAAATTGAAATGAACACATTTTCCATTTATGTGAAATAAATAAGATTGATGGACGCTTTATTTTAAGGGCTGGGCTATTGTTGATCCGATCATGAGAAAGTATGAAAAAATAATCGGGTATATTTAAGGAGTACCGAAAACTACTTAACATAAGTTCTGATAAGAGGTGATGGTGATACCGAGTATGAGGGTGTGGAACCACTTAAACCTAAACCCTGGTGACTATTAGAGTAGATACTTCTCATGGAAAAGTTGAAAACAAATAGACTAATCTTACTCATTGAATTATTTGACACTAAAGAATTATAAAAATTTATAATTATAATAGTAATGTGTAAACAATTTATATTATATTTGGGAGAAGGTACAGGAAAAGGGGATGGAAACATTTAAATTGTATGTTTCTATCCACCTTTCCTGTAACTTCTTCCAAATATAATATAATTTATTTACATATTTGAAAACACATTTCTCTCATTAAAATTTGTGTTTACTAAGAATTTAATGGAAAAAAAAAAATTGTTCATTCAAAAACCTATGTAGATATGTAGTATTGCATTTTACAGTTAGCAAAGTATAACATCACCCGCTTTATTGTTGATATGAATAGTGATATTTATTGAAGAGTGTGAAAAGTCTATACAATACTACAGTTAACGTAATGGTTTGGGAAAGATAAACTAATTTAAATAGAATAGACTGCAGAGAATTTGGGCCTAAGAAACCATGAGGAGCATACTGTCAGCAACTTGCTTTCTACTTGAACCCGTGAAGAGATCACATTGTAGTCATCATGTAAACTTGGATATGAGGTATCCAAGCCCAGCAATCCATATGTCTCTCAGTTCGCCAGCTCCTCACAAACTGTTCAATTTCTTTGCTGGTGCACAAGATAACTTTGCCTCTAAAAATATCTTGAAGGGATTAACATCTTCTCCGGATTGCCTTCCAGGCCAATCACTGAGAAGTTAAGTCCTTCAAGAAGTAGCAGTTGTTAGCTCTCTACATATCTATTACTATAGAAGGCTAACTCAGCACTATTCAAATTCAAGTGTTGTTGTTAGGAAATTGATATTCACAATTCAACCTACTGCCATCCTTTTGCTGATGGTTTCCTTGTTAAAATTCACCTACTTTGTGGGTCAATGATAGAATAAAATAAACTAAGCGAGAGAATTACCTGATTAAATAAGCCAAATGATCAGCATCGGTAATTGACAAGTTTGGCCCAGACCTAATTATTTGTGTAGTGGTCAGTTTGTCACAGTAAAGTTAAAATAGAAGAGAAAATCTCTTTTGTATTGGTACTAGTTACTTGGTTCATTATCTTGAGTAATATTTGTACCTGCCAATTAATGTCCTTGATTCTTAAACATTGTTTGACAAAAATTTAGTAAAAACTCAATCAAATAAGCACAAAAATTATACAATCAAAAACACTTTGAATAAAAGGAAATAGTTAAAAAACAACAACTAATAAGTGTAAATTTAACTAAGAAAGCCCACACTCTAGGGAAATAGGAAAAGGTGAAAAGAATCTGACCACAAAAAGGTGAAATTTTCTTCTATCATAGAAGTAATCACACATTTAAACACAAATTGAGTAAAATAATATTATGCCTATATCAGACAAAAATAACTTTGGGAATACTTTTACTTCTACAACAGAAATTTATTTTTATTCCTACAATAATTTACCACTAACAATTTCTTTTTTAATTTGAGATTGAGTAATTGTGTGTTCAGGTAAGGCAGTGGTGAATCGTGAGTAAACCTCAAAAGAGGGCACTCTCTTAAAATATTCAAATTAGGTATATAAGAATTAGTAAATGAGTAAGCTTATTGTTTGGAAGAAAAATCCAATATGATTTTGTTTGAAATGAATTTTTCTAATACTAGTTTGTTAAAATCTGGTATCTCACTAATGAGTGAATGTTCTATAGACAGCATGGCCAAAGCAGTTAATCTTCCTTAACCTATGGTGTTCTTATGTAGGATTTGCAACTTTAGAGATGAAAAACACCTCTCTCTCACTTTCCAAAGTATTCATAGGAATAATTACAAGAATTTTTAATGCTTTTGTGGGGTTTTTAAATGTACCTACCAATCAAATAGAAGTTATAATAGTTGATTTTTTCCAACAGCCGGCCATATTTTTTATCTGTTATTTCTGACCTAGAGTAAAAAACTTAAGGCTGTCATAAAATACATTTTGTCAATCATTGGAAATGTAATGCAAAACTGGTTAATATATTCTATTGAAAGATTTTTTTTTAAATGTTCAATGAGCTGTTTGGACTGAAATATCTTTACCCCACACAGATGCTTTTGAATACAAAGCAATATCTTTACTCCACACAGGTAGACTAATGCCTACTGGGGTGAGTAGGCCTGCTGGGGTGAGTAGACCAGTCTACTACCCCTTCCTTTATCAATGAGCATGGTCATAACAAACTAAACAAAAGAAGCTTTTGTAGAACTCAATAAACTCAGTCAACTTAAGGGTGCCCCAAGCAGCAGAAGCAGAAAAGTTTATGTGTGTTGTTTAGGCAGATAAAGCAAGGGAGGGTATCTATTCTTCTATTATTTGTCAACAGTTAATAATCTATATTGATAAGAGTATATAAAAAAACAAATGTAGTTAAAAAGTGGCACCTCCCAGAAGTGAATTATGGAAGTTTTTTAAAAGTTGAATAGCGATAAAGCATCTTGTAAAATGTTGTTTTAGATTATTAAAAAAACCATGATAATTGTCAGTATTTAAATAAATATGCAAGTATAATTATGATGCAAAAGTTGAAATTATTATTATTACTAGAGAAGAAAAAAATGTTATTCCAGATTAAAATTTTGATGCTAATACTTTCTGTTATCAATACTTTTCTTTCGGTATGTTATCCCTACTCTTGAATGCAGAAGGAAGCATATTTCTAATTTCATCTACCACCTTTTTAAAGTTGTCAATAGCATCATGAATTCTCACTGGATCGGTTTACAGAACTTGTAACCGATTAAATAGTATAACAATGCCAAATATAATTTTTGATAAAAATTTAGCCAAAACATGAAAGTGCTATTTTCAAGCTAGTTAATAAACCTAGCAACTAGTGTTACAGTTCCTGGGTAATATATATTTTTGGAACTCCTGTCTATATACTTTTGAAATATCCCATACTGTCATCTTTTTAAGTGAAGACTATTTTTATTTTAGCGCCGCCTCTTACTACATTCAGGTTATACGCTAATGTACTAATTACACCAATTGTTTTAGGGATTATAAAGGTTACATTTAAATGAAGTGTACCCGCATTTATGTGGAAAGTGGAAAACCACCAGACCAAGATTCTAACCTCGATCTCCCCATCATCAGCAATCAAGTCTACTGCGAGAGTAGCGCCTTAGACCATACGGCCACTGAAGCGGGTCTGTTTGTATTGCATACATGCTCTAAAGATGCTCTCCTTTCTGAAGAATGGGAGAAAGACGCAGCAATTCCATTAAAAAAAATAACCTTACATTAATATTAGTAGCAGCTGGTTCACGCAATTTATTTAATTGGTGGGCTTTACAATAAACATAATAGGCATTTTTTATATTTAGGTTTAATTTTATTAACATTTGCACCTCCCTCACATCCAAATACTATTACAGTAGCTTCATTGCATGGTTGTGTGATCAGTTTGTTTAGTGAATGTGGCACAGATGCTCACTAACATAGTCCACAGGACTAGTAAACAACTGATTAGATAACAACAATAATGTCAGGTTGTCATGGCAACCACTATATGATGCATTCAGAGCTTGAGGCGTTATGACCAGCCAAACCACAACCACAGAGTGACGGTCAACACATGTTACAGTAATTTTACTAGTAGGTGCACTTGTTTTCTCGCATTGAGGTGATTATTGTTTAACTAATTTCCTCAACAAAATGGGGAAATTATGTGTTGTAAAACATGTTATTCATAGATAATTTTAGTTATGTAATGAAAAAAATTGGGATGATTTCAAAATATGATTTATTCTTCTTTTGCTTTATTTTTCAGTGGGCGGGGCACCAGAACCCTCCCTTACGAGCCACTACTGGTGTTAAGTGTCTTTCCTCTTCTCCCCAACCATACCCCCTTTTTTGTTGATAAAGGCAACAATGCTGAAATATTACTCAATTTGGGTTTAAATGTGTGTGCAACTACTTCAACTATAAAAAAACAAAAGAAAGGAAGATGTCACCTTTGTGCATTGGGTTCTTGCCACAATTTTCATCTTTACCTAGGCCTAGTTGGGCCTTCTTTATTAAATTTGCACTTTTTTCTTTTCTTTAGTTTTAGAAATTTTATTATTATAAAACTGTTCAGCCACTGGGCCTCATCATTGTTAAGCATAAAAACCTTAAACAAAAGAAAAGAAATACATATAATTCAAATAATTTGACATGAGAGTTTATTTTAAGAAACCTTTTCATTTTGGCTAATTACTTTGGTTTCTTGAATCTCCCACTTCCTGCTTTTACTTTCTTGGCAGTGCCTTTTTTCTCCTCCACCTGAACAAATAAAAAAAACAATTTGAGTTGAGTTAAGAAATCAATGATTGCTAGTAAATTTGTGTTCTATCTTTAATGAGTTATGACTGTATTGATGTTAAAAATTTTAATTTATAGGTCAGACATATTTTTACTAGTCATCTAGTCATACTTATTGGATCCCCCTGTTTGTGATACTAAAGCTCTTTATCAGGTAACGAGGGGGGGGGGGGGATTCTCAGTTGCTATGCTCACCAATCTGTGTGCTAGTGTTATTTTGAAACATGGCTTTGAAAAGAAAGACTTGGAAAGAGGAGGGTGAATTCTGACTTAGAGCTATTGTGATGCTTTAAAGGCTGCAGTGGTTTATCTCCGAGTTCCTTGTTTGTGCAAGTAAAATGAGAGACAATGACAAAGGGCAGACCTAGTGATAGCACATAGCCAGTTCAAACACCAATACTATTTACTAGTAGTATAAGTCATTCATGAGCTAAGTTTACCTGGATGACAGCTCGAAATGTTACTAGAAGTAATCCCTAATATATCACTATGCCAACAGCTGACATCTATCACTTTGGATGAGTGTAATGAAAACGGATGGTAATATATTAATGTGATAATTAACCACAGTAATTTAGGCCAATATTATTTATATATTTATTTAAGGTCGGACACAAAGTTTATTTATAGTTTTATTCCCCTTTAAAAAAATATTAACAGGACTTTCACAAAAATTTCTAACGAACATAGCTTCAAAATGGCGACTGATGAATCTAAAACATATGAGTGAACATAACGGTAAACAAGTTGTTTACAATTATGTAGACACGCAGTTGATGAAAATATTTTATTCAGTTAAATATTTCAAAATACGATAAAATAATCATAAAATCATTTATTGTATGTAAAATATGACAACAATTTTCTCTTTTCCAAGTAAATACGAAGCCTGTATTAAAAGATATTGATGTGTGCACTATATTACACAAAATCAGTAACATTCCAAAACGAAAAATAAGTACTTTTAATTATGTTTAAAATATTGTTTCGAGTTGGATAAAAAGAAATTATTTAAAAAAATGAAATAGTATGAGAAAACTTAAGGTTATGTTATTTTAAATGTAATATAGAACAGTTAATTAAAGATCTTTACATTTATAACAAAACTGTGATCTTTTACAAGTGTTGGCAACCCAAAACCTAAACATATGATTTTCGAACTGTCATCCAAGTAAAAACCTATCATGAACGGAATACACCTAGCACTTTTGACAATATCGTTTTACCACCCATTATTAACTACTATTACTTCAAAGTGGCTACTCAACATTAATAATGTAGTATCACTATCATGTTTTTAACTTTTGGCAATGCTGTCATTGTTTTATTAATATAATTTTGTTACAAAAAAAAAGTTTTATCTGCCAAGTAATTAGTAATAAAAATTATGACTAAGTTAAAGATATACCACTTTGTGATTATAAACCACGCTCCACCAAATAAACCACAATATTAATGTCCAGTCCTAAAATTAAAATAAAAATAGAAAAAATATTGCCTGATGATATTTGAACAAAGAAAATATTCATTTAAACAAAATATTTATTAACAGCTTGGTTCTTAGATGAATTGGCCAACTTTGTGTAATTCCGTTTGCTAATGTATGTGCCCTGTAACTTACTATACCTATTACTACAAAGTTCAAATGTATTATCAATTTTGTTATGTTTGTTTTCATAAATGCCCAAAATTCAGTGTTTGTACTGTTGTTTGTAATGTTAAATTACCCTAATTAAAACAGTTTTAATGTGGTGGGCTAATTTGATTTCAAGACCCACCCTCTAATTCCTTGTAGTTTGGGTAACAAAAGCACAAACAGTGAATTTCTGACACATAAATGAGCACAGAACCAATTTTATTGTAAAAGTTAAAACTTATATGGAAAATGGCGCAGGGAGCTTGATTTGCATTCGTTTTTGCCTAATCTTTTAAAGGAAATAAGATGTTATATACATGATAATTACTAAATGTATATGAAATTATTTTTTCTATGCCTATTAATATTAAATAATCACTTTTCCAATGTGTAAAATTGTATAAAATGTGGACTGAGATATACCTTGCGTTTGCTGGCAGCATTGCTAGTATTGGGCAAAACTTTGAAAAATGAATCTAGCCTGGCTTGTGTAGAACCAGTCCGTGCTTTGGATAGCTTTTTGGCAGCATTACGAACTCGATCTTCATTAAAGGCTTTATCAGTGCATAAATATTTTACCAAACCTTCTTCATCTGGATTAGTCCATTTCAGCTGTAAGTAAAAATATTATATTTAATCATATTTTTCTATTTAAAATGACTGCCAGGTACTTAACACACCTGGATGATATAAAGGGAGTTTTGTGCAACACTTATAATTTAGTCAACTATGATGTATTTAAATCTCAACAATGATGATTTAAAGAAAGTCTTTACAGGACATAATATGATGAATTCATCATTTGAATGGCAAATAGTGTGTGCCTGTATACTAATGTTTGTAAAGGTGCTTCATTATACAATGTGTTACCAGCTAGTTACATTACAATTGGTTGAATCATGACTTACAAAATATGCAATCATGGTGTTCTGAACAATGGTTGATTTGCCAGAGCATACAAAGTGAGGTTGGATACAAACATTTATTAAACTACTTATGAAAGTGAGGTTGGAATGTCAACACTTATTAATCTTCTTTTGAAATTGAGGTTAGAATTTAACATTTATTTAACTACCCTGAAAGTGAGGTTGGAATGTATACATCTATTAACCTCCTTATGAAAGTGAATTGGAATGTAAACATTTATTAACCTCCTTTTGAAAATGAAGTTGAAATGTAAATATAACTAATTTACATTTGAAAGTGATGTTGGAGTGTAAACATTTAACAATCTAGTTTTAAAGTGAGGTTGGAGTGTAAACATGATGATTATGAAGCTTTGCCAATTAAAGTAAAGACAGCTATAATACTAGATTTATGTTCAATTATTGCCATTTTTAGGTATCATCATCATCATCATCATCATCATCATCATCATCATCATCATCATCATCATCATCATCATCCCCCCCCCGCGTCTTACTGCACATTCAGGTTATATGCACTTACACTAATGTATAATGATAAGGTGATTGTGAGATGAAATGGAGGACCTACAGATTAATGTGGGATCCGAACCACGATGGAGGCCTGGCATTCCACACATTCACAAGTTGTGATTAATACACGTCTTATCAGAGGTAAAGGGTTTGGCAATCAGATAAATCTGTGCCGGGACCGAGGATTTAGGTGTTATGTAGTTAAAAATTAATGTTCATATAATTTTTCAAAGCATAAAACAACTAACCAAAACCATTAGAGCTCAGATTCATCTTTGAGAATATTCAATAATTTGATTAGAGTTGGCTTCGAAGTTAAAAAATGGATTTCGCACCACCTATTTGAAAGTAAGTTTACCATTATTTATCAACCTCCTTGAAAAACATTTTAATTCAGAACCAATTTGAAAAATTTTCTTGAGACCAGTGATAGAATATTATTTCAATGAATTTGGCCAGAAATTAAGCACAGGTAAAAGTAAAATATTAAGTGTTTCCCCCATTCCCAATAACATTATAAGAACAGTAGAGAATGGTAGTGAAAGTGTTTGAAAATGAAAATGTACAATACCCTTTGACGATTAGTCTATATTTATTTTTGCACCACATTTTAATACCTGGACCCTATTTCATAAAAACTACAAGTCTACAATAAACAATTTACAAGTGAATGTTTTACTTTTGTAAATATAACGCGTTTCATAATAAAAATTGATTGGTTTGTAAATGTTGGTGCACTTGTAGAAAATATCTACAAGTCGGCTGTTTTATTTACAAGATAAATATCAAAACAGTCAGTTTGCAACAACAACATACATATAATGTTTAAAATGAATTTTAGGCTGTTGCAATTAGAGAACAAAACAGCCATTATTATAAAAATAAATGAAAAAAAAAGATGTTTTGTTTGGAGCCTTTTTGGATAGAATTATCAAAGAAAATAAACTAAAATTATGTATTGAAGTTTATGATTTTGCGGTGTCTTTGGGTATAATACCAGAAAATAAGAATTGGACCTATGTTTGAGATGTCCTCTGGCAAAATTGGAAGTCCCTCTATTTTCAATGAATTCATTCGGAATCATTCACTATATTCAAATAATGTGCCAAAGTGCATATTAATTCTATTTTGAAATTATGTGGTTGACTTCTAACCGCAATAATCCTCTTGTCTAACTCGTCATCAGAGTCTGTATAAATAATGTTCATGATACCTTTAAATATTTGCACAAGTGATTTATAATGTTTTCTATTTGAATATTTTTGTAAAAACACCAATATAAATTGTAATTTTAAAATATTTTACTTAAGTGTTGATACTTGTAGAAAATACTCCTGATTTACAAGTACCTGGAAGGTACAAGAATTTTTATGAAACCAAACTCAAACTTACGTTTAAAAACATTTGTAAATTGTAAAATTTCACTTGTAATCACAAGTGTTTATTAGTAGCTTTATGAAACACAATTTTCTAATTTATTACAATTTACAAGTGAATTTGCTTGTAAATTGTAGACTTGTAGCTTTATTAAATAGAGTCCTGTTAGGGCTATCCTATATAGTATTTCTGTTGTCAACATCCCTTTTTCTCAACTAATATAATACCTACAGCAATGAATACGGTATCAGTGGATAGGATTTTTTTACCAACTTCTGACATAGCATACTCAGTTTACGTTAAAACACATTGTTTGTTTAAAATTTAAGTTAAAACAAAAATCTAACATTGCATTCTGTTTAAAAATGAGGTGGCCCAATGGCTAAATAATTTTATAATAAAGGATATTGATAAAACTAAAGAAAAAGGAAAAATAAATTACTAAGGGTAAATTTGTTTAAGAAAGCCCACCTAGGGAAAGAGGAAAAGTGTGGGAAGAATCCAATTCACAAAGGTGACATCTAACTTTCTTCTGTCTTCTATAGTAGAAGTAGTCACACACACATTTTAAAACAAATAGAATAATATTTCAGCATTGTTGCCTTTATCAAACACATATGTTAAGCTATTTGTACTCTCTTCTTTCTTCTGTGTTTGATTATTTTTCCTCTTTCCCTAGGTGGGCTTTCTTCATCAAATTTACCCTTAGTAGTTTATTTTTCCTTTTTCTTTAGTTTTATCAAGTTCCTTATTATAAAATGGCATTGCATTCTGACATCAAATATTGTATACAAAGAGGTATTGTAAATTATAAATATGTTCACATTAATAAACTCTCTTTGCTATTTTGTGTATACATTTTGCTGAGTATTTAATTTCAACAACCCAACAAAAGACTAATTTTTTTTTTTTGGGGGGGGGAGGGGGGGGGGGGGAAGGAGGTAGTGTTGAATGTGCGAAAGTTTCTCAAGGGTGTACTGGTCTAAATTTAATTAAATTAATGGGGGTAGGGTTGAGGATGGTATAATTTAGAGGCAATTTCCATCGGAAGAGAAACAATTGTGGAAAAACCACGCCAAATAGGTACACCTGACTTCCTCCATCAATGGTTAACCATAGTAGAGGATCTTGACATTTAGTCTGAGGCCCAATGATGCAGGTCAAACAATCTTATTAACTATAACAATAATGTATAACAACATTCAAAACTGGAACCAATACAACAAGGTAGGCAAAGTATATTCTTTTTTATTCAATACTTCTCAAATAACACAATATTATTTTAAATTTTAAATTAAATAATTAAATGAGTTTGATATACAATTTACAACCGTTTTACAAAATTTTAGAAAACAAGATTTAAATAAAACAAATAGCCAAACAAGTTTCAATAGACCTTGCCAGCCAGTTGGGGAAAAATATGACTTGAATAAAAATTGACCCATGATAATAGGCTGGAAACAGTAATGGGTGTAAAAAAGGAAAAAGATAATTAAACACTAACATATTAATTATAAGGTACACATACATACATATACATACATATTTTATTAAGATGGATATAAAAAGATAGTACAATCACTTTAATTACTAATATGTGTTTGCTAAATTGCTTGTGAGACATCCTCAAATATTTACCCATGGTAAATTGCTTGGATTTGAATTGGGTATACAAGAACGCATATAAAATTATTTAAATGAAATAATTTAGTTATTGTTATATAAAGTGTTTTTTTATAACTAGCTCTACATACCTCAATAGTTTCAGGATCAGCTATATCTGGCTCAAGGAAAAGTTTCCGTGCTTCTTTATAAAGCCAATTCTCAGGAGGTGGGTATTTCTTGGTGTCTAAGCGTTCCAAAATAGTTTCAAGATTACGGTGTTGTTTGATGAGATCCATTGCTTTCTTAGGACCAATACCCCTAATACTATCACAGTAATCACAACCCAACAAGATGCAGAAATCAATAAACTGAAATATGAAAACAATTTATTAACAATGCCCACAAAAACAGTTACCAAGCAAAATATTTGCTGTCGAAAACTACAAGGGCAAAGCAAGCAAGAGAAAAAACATTTGAACATATAATTTATGTCAATAAAATTAAAAGTTTGTTTGTCTGTCTACCATGAGTATTACGCGATATCTACCGCACACATAGGACTAAAGTTTTAAAATTAGTAGCCCATGTGCACAAACATGTGCACCTCGAATCTGGAATTTTTAATTTTTTACTATATTTTTTTTAAATTTATTAAAAGTTGAGTTAAAATAAATAAAATGAAGAGTTTTTTTGTCTGTTGCAAAGAAAAGTATTGTCCAGGGCAACACTAGGTACTTTTGCTAATTTAATTATAAAATTGTATTTGTATGCATATAAGCAATTTCTGATCAAGCTGTAAAAAAAAACTTAAGACACTAACTTAAATGTTCTAGCTAAGATTTTATTTTTATGGTATTTAAGTTTTAATAAAAACAAATTCGTTGACAAGAGTGGATAGAAAAGTTGAATTGTTGAAGTAAAAATATTTTTTTTCTACCAACCAAAATCATAAATACGGAAAAATAAGCAAAGCCGTCGTCATGATACACAGTGTACAAATAACATTTCCAAAACATAGCCTATTAAAAAAAAATAATTACATACTTTTTTGTTGTTGCCAAAAATTGTAAAAAAATTTACAAAAAAAAAACTCTTTAAATGTATATTTATATCAATGTTTCAGAATAACCCTTAAATATGAACCAACATATCGCCCAAGGCACTGAGTTGAGTTTCAGAACAGAACTTTTAAGCTCTACTAGTATAAAGCCTTCAAGCAGTAGGAATAAATTTTAAAATAACTTAATAGTGCACGTAATATTCTTTTTAATTGAACATGATATGGATTCTTAAACTATCCTAATATTTAAGTTTAAGATTTGAGCATTTTCAATTTATATAATATTGTTGGCTGCATGGTCTAGCTCTAGTGTTTGACTTGATTGTGGGTAATGGTGAGATCAAGGCTCGAATTCTGGTTGGGTGTACTATCGATGTTTTTTTCCTAAATGGTTTCTCCACTATCCTTGTATGCATATAACCCAAACAGGTACTACTGCATTTTCATAAAAAGTGTGTGGGAAACCATGTAAAAAAATCATCCCAAGTGCACTTGGCTGGGTTTCAAACCACGATCTTATTGTAACTATAAAACCAGATTGGTGCATATTTTATGATTCATACAATCCATCATTTCCTTATGTCAGTGTAAACAAGCAACCCTGATCCCCTCCAATGGTTGGAAATGTCTAGACAATGTGAATAGAAAAGTATTACCAGTTATAAAAACATTTACTTGAATATTCACTAGACATATTTAGTCCTACTTTTTAAAGGGGATTAACAGTTGACTCTTGAAAAAAAATCGATCCCTGCCACCCAATCCCCCGGCCTGGGTTTCAGTCATCAGAAAGGTGTGTGAAACGCACAACACAACATCCTCCAAAAACCACAAAGGGGAGAGAAAGAAAATTTGTATGGAAATATAAGACACTTAGAGAGGAACATTTAAAAGGAACAAATAACATAAGGACAAACACAAGACATGGTTTGTGAATATACAATATATGGCTCTATAACAAAATATTTATACTCTAAAACCTTGTTAATTTGAACTAATTGGGACCACAGCTTGTTTGGATTAAGCTGGAGAATACAGGGACACAGTATTTTCATGAATTTTAATTTGCAGTTGAAAGAGTTTAGTCACATTTTAATATATTTAACTGATTTATAACACGTAATATTTTTAGTTGCAGGAAAACACATTGGGTTGCATATAAATGCTAAGCATTTATTTTTAGATATTACTATTTCTTACAATTCTCTTTTTACTTTGAGCTTGAACTAATATAATATATTTAAAATGGCTTAATTATTTTCCTCATTTTTCGAAAAGTGTGTTCAGGTTATCCGGAATTTAAGACTACCAGGGTTTGGTCTAATGGGGTTTTACTGATTTGTAAAATACCTCAAGAAACGAAAAGAGGTTTTCCTTAGAGAGATAAGGTCCTAATTTCTATAAGCTGCAACACACACTAAGTTTGTAAGATTAGGCACCATTCATTTATAATTATCTAAGAACAGTCCGGCAATATTAAATAAAAAACTCGGCCAATTGCAATAATGAATTACATGAGAAAAACTGCCAGTGAAGTGTTTTTTGTTTTGGCTCTTTGATTTTATGAAATTATCCCTTATATTGTCATTATTAAAATGGTTCCCTCAACTAGCCAAATACAACAGACATGATACTAAAACAATTTAAAAGTACACACTTCAAAAGAGTACAGTATGGAACATTTAAAACTAGAGATGGGTCGAATCCACTATTTCTTGAATCCGAATTTCAAATTCGAATCTACATTTTATTTTCGAATCTCGAATCCGAATCCTAGCAAATCGTTATACATTTTAATGATTTACAAATAAACCTACATTACACAATATAGGCCTAAATTGTGAATTAAGGTTTATTTCAATCATGCTTTCAATTTTAATCAACCCCAATCCCTCCTCTCGCAAAATACAAGTTAAAATCCAGCCAAATTAAACAATATAGACTCATATATTGTTTAAAAATCAAATCAATCAAAATTTGAGTGTCTTTTAGTTATTTTTAAAAGTGTTGTTAGAATGGGTTAAGTTTCTAAAAAACATGTGAAATAAACAGATTAGGCCTAGATATCCTTTGATAAACTTTAATAATCATTAAAGAATATTTTATTGTATTAAGATAGCAAAAATAAAAATACAAACGGATATTTTTAATAAAGACTAAAACAACATGCTTAACAATTAAACATACATTGGAAATAGTGAACTCAATAATGCTTAAGTATATTTTATTATTTTCTTTTATATCCATTATCTATTTTTGCATAGAAATCAATTATATTCGATTCTTGCAATATATCGATTTCTGAGAATACATTCTAGTTAAAACACAAACATATTTTCGATTACAGTATGTTCATTCCCATTTTATAAGGCAGGACTATGTTTGAATATTTCTACAATTACTTCAATAACATATTAAAAAAAAAAGAAGTTAAAATCAATTTAAAAATAAATAATGGATTAGCAAGTCGTTATTTGATTCTTAAACTTGAGAGCGCTTACTAAGTGATCAGATTACCTGAATCGATTTTAAACAAACAATCGATATACGATATGTAGGCCGGTAGGGATAAATAAACAGTTTTATCGCTGTCTGACTGTTGACAGTATTTATTTTTCATGAAACCCAACAAAATGTCTAACTTAAGTATCGTATGCAATAAAATGAGGTTCTTTACATAGTTCTAGATAATTAAAAACAGTTGGGTAGTAAGAATTAACAGTATCTTTATTTTAATCATCACTCGGGCGAGTTAACATAATATACGTCATGGCGACTGACTTTATATCATGTGTAATGGCGGCTGACTTTGTATCATCCGTATGTGTTCTTATTTCTGTTAAAAAAAAGCCGTAATTTGTTTAATTTATTTCGAGTTTATTTGTAATTATAGTTTTGATTTTCAGTTTTTGAAGAGTTTTGATGTGTTTATTAAAATATTTACAAGATTGTTCGTGAAGTGAAAGTTTTAGAAGTGAGCATGTGCCGAAACTGTCGAGTCCAAGTTTATCATACAGTTGGGAGGGGAGGGTACTAGGCACGTAAGATTTTCCACACCTAACAATTTTTTTTTATTTTTAAAGAAGATTTTATTCATGTTTATCTCTTTTGTCCGACAAAATAAATATTACAGATTAAGTTGTGCTTTTCAAGTAGGCCTAACTAGATTTTGAATTCAACATATTATGCTTTGTTTATGAGGTGAAAGATTTGATCATCGAATCCAGTGAAACACCGAAAATTTGTCAGGATTCAGTGGATTTGAGAATTCGAAGATTCGAGTGGCCCATCTCTATTTAAAACTTTTATGTTAATTTTATAGCTTAAAAGACATGATGAATTGAATCTAAAAACAATAATAGGAAAATAATAATAAACATCTGGTGTTACTGAATAGCAAAATTATATGTGAATAATTTAAATAGACTAACAAATAATAAATATGAGAACTAATTAAGGAAAATGCACCGTAATACCTATAGTATAATTCCAATGTCTTTTTACAGCATATGCATACCTCATTTTGATTAAGTTGCAGTCCTTCTAGTACTCTGTCGAGGTGAAACTCTTGTATTGGCATTTTACGGGCCTCACTGAAAGTCATGTGACGTAGCAAAACATTGGTGCCAAAAGTTAGAGCATCCATATCTTCTGTTGCAGTGGCAAATACTTTGCCTGATTTTACCAGTGCCGCACATTGAGCCTCTGCCTCACAGGGGCCTGGAAATGTTCACTTGTAGCATTAAAAAAAAGTTGTCAATATAACCATAATGTAAAGATCATTTTAAAAGATTTATAGGCAACTCCACTAAAATATAACCACTCCTATTCATAATAGTAATGGATCGGGTCATAAAATCTATCAAGGAAACTGACAGTGAGCCTAGCTTCATCGTATTTGCAGGCGATGTTTTGATATGGGGGAAAAACTGAAGTGGAAATACAAGAGAAACTGAATGCTTAGAATGACAAGTTCAATGAATTCGAGTTAAATATCAGAAAACCAAGACAGTGGAAATTACGGTCAACAGAAAAAGAATAAGTACAAATGTCCTTCTGGAGGGAACCAGACTAAAATTAGTTTCCAATTCCCAATACCTTGAAAGCATTATCTAAAGGACAACTCTGTTTATGAGGAATAGGTACTCAATAGGACACAGAATCACATTCTTAGTTTAGTGAAAAACCTACTTTGGGATAGCAAAATACCACAGCAAACAAAATTAACTAGGTTTCAAACTTACTTAGTACCAATTTCTACAAACTGAAAAGTCAAATTAATTAATTATTTCATCACTTTATTTAAGGTAAAGACCAGAATTATTGTAAGCAAGGGACTACAATTTTTGAAATGTAAAGTAAAGTGTAATTTGAGGGCGCCATCTTGTTAACATACAAGCATGTTAATTGTCACGAAGAAACAGGAAAAGGAATGAAGTCATTCGTGAAATAGTGGGAGTAAAGAGAGCACATGAGATAGTAGAGAAAGCAAAACTGAGATGGTACAGGCATGTAATGAGGATGGAGAAGAAGAGGTTGCCCAAGAGAATTATGGAGATGAAGTATGTAGGAAAAAGAACAAAAGGGAGGCTATATATATACAGCACAATGACAAGAATGAAGAAATAAATAGGTTTGTGAAGAATGTTATGGAAAAAAGTTATGTGGAAAAAAACTCTAGCACTATGCTCTAAGGCAGTGGTCCCCAAACTTACTAAGCAGAGGGCCACATTAGAATAGTGAAAGGGCTAGATGGGCTTGGATTGAGCATGATACATACAATACACACATTTTATATATATAATGTATATATACATTATATATATCATTTCGATTTATATCTCATTTTGATATATGCATCTTATAACCAAGGCCCAGATTTTTATGACCAAAAAATGACCTATAGAATGACGCTAAAAACTATAAATAACGTCTTTAAATTTGCAAAAAATGACCTAAAAATTTGATCAAAATTCCATAATATGATGTGTTTTATTACAAGAGTTAGGATTTATATTATACAAGTAAGCAAAAATATCTATCCTGGTCAGCCTATTTCCAGTTTTTCTTCGGTGTGGACTCGTCTGGAATATAATGACCCATATACAGTCCTAGGAAATCCTTTAGTTTAACAATGTTCAGCACAGAATAATATTAGCAGATACCAGAACATCACACAAATCTTGCTAAAATGTTGAGGATTTTTCTTTATTCGTGAATGAATTTTGTGCAAGTAATAATTGAGAGGTTTTCTTTTTATCGATATACTGGATACCACGGACATGTTTGTTACGACTGATATGTTGATGAATGGTAAATTATTTTATTTGATGCCAGGCACTTTCAATTCAAATGTTTTACAGAAAAGTATTTCACTCTCGTAGAAAAAATATCCCCTCTGAATTCAGAAATAATGTGCCTCAAATGACTCACTTTAGATTGTTTGGTTTAAAGCATTCTAAATACATATAAAATGATTGCAAACAAATAAATATAGTGTGCACTTTATAAATGAAAACTATACATTTAAAATCTTTTGACAGCTAACATAAATGTGTTCTACTTAACATTAAAATACAAATATGCGCTTTAAAAGCAATAGCTCCCCACCTCGCCACCACCCTCAGCCCTTTCCAGACATGGTTTAGTGAGTGACTCACCAGGAATGTAAAGACAGTACAAAGTTCATTTGAACCCTAAAAATTGCTCTCCCTTCCCTCTGTAGCTCTTTCCAACTTAGGTGTAGTAAAGGTCTCACCAGGAATGTGTATTTTATAAGCATGCAGGTAAAGGGGCACCAAGTTCATTTGGACTCATACAGTATCTTCTTCAGTCAACAAGTGTGTGGTAAAATATCTGATGTTTGAATATTCATGTTTTATCAAAGCACCGATAATTAATATATATTACCGTTTTAAAGTCATTTTCAAACAAACTTAAATTTTCTTTATAAAAAAATGCTTAAAAACAACTTAATAAACAATAAAAAGCAAGAAAAATAACCTACAAATCTAAGATGGAGAAAAATGACCTATAAAATATACATTTCTACAACCAGGGGATCATGAACAGAGTTTATGTACAACTGAGCATTGTCACTGATGGACCAAAAAATAATTATGACGTCATCAAATCCAGGCCCTGCTTATAATCATAGTTAAACATAACTAAAATGTAAGCTGTGTAGCCATCCTCAAATCGAAAACGTACCACGGACCGGACCCTCCACTCAAAAAATACTTTATGGAATGTGGCTGGCGCGGATTTTATATATTGCATTAAGACGAACCATCATTTCAATATTCATCATTTATTTAAAATGTCAGCGAGCTTAGACTGCCAATGCACCCTGTTCTTTGCCTCCTCCTTGAGCTCCCAAAAACTTCTTCTTCCTGCTCAAGACGTCTAATATTTTAATTATTTCTCTTCCTAAGCTCCTTTTTCCCTTAACCTTCTGTTCTATAGTGTAGTGCAGAAGTTAATTACTCCCAAGGATGTGTCTGATCCACAGAACTTTTGCATCGTATGAATCAGTGTTTTCTGTACTTTCAAATTCAATTTTTTCTTTGATTTATTTGCTTCGACCACAATGTCAAAATCATCATCTTTTTCTGTACATGGAAACAAACAGGTTCATAAACATCTCAAAAATTTTGCTCAGAGCTAGAAGGAAGTCTAGTCGTTTGAATGTTAAGAGTGACGTTTTCAAGCACAGCCCCTTCTGTATCTTGCATTGTCTTGTATTGTTTTGTCCATTTTTGTAAGTTCTTTAAGGAAATACTATTTGAGAACAGTCCACTGGTTTGACTTGCTCAACCGCTGGGGCTAATGTAAGCCACCTGCAATCAGTATGATCAAAAAATCTTAACTAAAATACACCAAGTTCACTTTTAAGATTTTGATGTTCCACTAATCTTACAGGTGAAAGTTTAAAAAAAAAAAGTATATCAACAACTAAATCCTCTCCAAGCCATATTCCTTTTCCAAATGCAACATGAATAACATGCAAAGTACATGTCCCTACATTTAAATGTGCAGAGAAATATTGGGTTTTTCTTTGCTTCACTAATTGTACAAAAAACTGTTTTATTGACTTTAGAGCCATCACTTCTGAGTGTTATTAGATCTTTCATGGGTAGTTTAGCACCATTTATTGATTTCATTATTTTATCTGAAATTTCTTTACCTGTTGCTCGCCTCATAAGGTAAAAATCCAGATGATGCATACACACTGAGGTTTTCTTATTTGCCCAACATTGGATCTTATGGTTTGGTTATTATTTGACCTGTTTGTTAGTGCATCATAAGAGATTGAAAATGGTGATATTGATTTGTTCAACTCAAATAACAACTCATGTAAGTGTGAACCTGTTGCCTCAGAAATAAGGTGAGTTAATTCAGAGGGTCCACAAGAAAATTGAGACAAAACTCTAGGGTCTGGAAAGTTGCACTTAATAAATCACTCACATCATCAGAAGAATTATAAGAAAAGGTACTCTTCACAACATTTAAAGCCCATAAAAGATGTGCTTGCGTTTTCTGTCAAAGATTATGATTCAGACTGAGTAAAACCACACGTCGCACAAGTCCTCTTCTTACATGTGATGAAGTTTCTGATGTACCACTTGAAGACAAGGTTCCACTTGATGAGCTATGATATGTTTGAAAAGTCATCTTAGTTCCTTTCATAAAATCTTTAATTGGAGCAATGTGGCTGCAAGTTCTTGCATGATTTAACAAATGATTAAGTCCATGATTATTACGTTGGATATTTTTCTAGAAAACCGACAGAGCACTTGGTATTTTGAACTGTTGCTGTCTTCACACACCTTTTACAGTAAATATTCATTGCAGTCTTTTTGTTTAAACCAGTCAGGATTTTAAGATGTGTGTTGTCTTGGCATATTGTTTATGCTTTAGTTAACTGTAATGCATTTAATTGACATAAACCTGAGATAATAATTTTTAGAATCATATGAACAATCACTTACTGGTAATTAAAAATCATATCCAAACACAAAATTTATAGCGAATGAATTTCAAAGAATTTCAAGTAGTTTAGCGTGATCAACCAATAATGAACTGGTGGCTACTCAATGTTCTAAAATGAACATTTTCTTCTTCTGGAGGTCAAATAGTAGGAAAAGTAGGACAAAAATGAGACCTGCATTGATAACCTACTGAATAAAATGTTAGCGGCTAATTTTTTTTTTAGCACTGCGTTTACTTTCAGTTTGGATTGCACACAGCTAGCTAGCCAATGGCTAATAAACATGTAACGTTTTATAAGCTTTTTTCCACTAATGAATGTTTCAAGACTCACGTCGGTGGCCACATGATCTTAGCAGGTATTCTGAAGGTGGTTTATCCAAAATGGTTTTCCACTCTCCCTCCACACAAATATGGGTACATGGCCTCTAAATCCAACATTCTGCTTCCCTAACACATTAGCATAGTTAGTACATAGGTATATAACCCAATTGGGTAGTAAGACGCGGTGCTAAACAAAAGTTTAAAGTATTATTTGTGATGCTCTATGCATGATAGCAAGCTTACATAAATGATTTACTTTAAGGTTCAGTTTATAAGATAGTGCCATAATGTAATTAGTCAAGATGAGATTGCTACATTTCAGGGTAAAGAAAATTTACATTTGTTATAATAAAAAAATTCCCTAGAACAGTACAACAATCTCATGAGATATCTAGAATTAGAAAATGTCAAATCAAGTTTAGTCTTTAAAAATTAATTTTAGTTGAACAGTTTGCTTATTTAGCAATGATAAGCAAAAAGTGCATTGTAGGATTAATTAAGATTAAACAGTTAATAAAAGGACCTTAATCATAATAAAGGTCTTGTATTTTTAGATTCTCATATACATTGTAAAAATAAAAATCATAGCTTATTTAATTTTGATATATGTAAAAGTGAATTTGTCACATCCCACCTCAATGTAAGGAACCCCCATGAGCTTTAACAACTCCTTGCACTCATCAGCATGATGTTTGGTGACTTTTACTAGACGGCGATTGAACTTGTCCACCTGCTCTGAATCTCCTGAAATAAGTAATACACATTAGAGATATAAGTGAGGATCCACTAATGAACTTGAAACTATCATCGCTATCCAATAAAACTTTGTTTTACACAAATTGAGGTTTATTTATGGTTAAAGTCATACAAAATTAACAAAGATGGGTTATTTTGAGTTCAATGAAATCTAATTTTAAAATTTAAATAGCTACCTGCCTAAGAAAAACTTGCACAAAACTACCCCTTGAAAAATTAAACTTCTTAAAAAAAAAACTATAGTTGTAAAATGGGAAGTCAAATATATGGGTTTTTGCTGTGTTGTTTTTAAGGTCAAGATGAGTTATTAATGCCTTAAATCACCAGTGGATACAAACTTACTTTTGTCTTAGTTATTTCCCAGCTAGTGGGAACTAAGAAATGTCAACACCCTTAAGATTTGAGCCAACTAAAACTCTCCAAAGAGATTGGCCTACACATGAAGGTTTGCATAAGTGGTTACATGGTCTAATGAATCACTCTCATGTTAGACTGGAGTGCTTGAGATGAGGTGTAGCTCTTAATTATATTTAATAACGGTCCAACATAAAAATATATCAATGTATATCAATGGTTGTTAGACACCTGCAAAGCAGGTTTTTTGAGTTTGAATCAAATCTTGAACTGAAGCAAATATTATTCGCAAATTTCCAATAATTATAGAATTGAATTATATCCTAGTCAAATATGCTAAAGTTACAATGTTAAAAAAAATAGAGCTACACATTTAAAAAAAACTTAACTTAGATTAGTTTTGAGCCTTAGTCCCATAAATTCTTTAGCAAGATCATGTGGTAAAGAGCACCATCTGTTTTGGTGATTATAATCTATTTCTATATATATTTTTTCAGTCCTCAAAGTTAACACATTTGTTACATATTATATATGAGTGTGATTATCTATACAAAGTGTTTTAGAAAGGCTGTTTCGGGGAGGGGGATTTGAATTATTTTCCAGTCAATATGGTAATAATTAATAAGCATTCACTTTACCTCACAGGAATTGTTATTAAAATATATTTACTAATATTTTTAGGCATGTTGAAGGATTTTCATTTTCAACGGTTTGGTTTAAATCAAGTTATCAAATTGAATTTATAAAATTTGAATCAATATTGATATCAACTTCTAGCCATTCTGTCATAGTCCAGTCAGTGTTTTACTCTCTTCTGCTTAAAAAGGGAACTGATGTATTCTTAAAATTACATAATTATGTGTTTTGTTGTGTTTTAATTGTGAAATTTGAGGCCTAGTTTTCTGGTGTAGGCCTTGCCCTTCTTTTGTCCTTTCAATACCCTTAGTTAATTAAACTATTTTATAATTTCACTCCTTAAATGAAGAAAAACAATTTTGTGAAGATAGCACATTTATCTAAGTCACATGATAACCACAGGTCAACCTCTTTGTTTCTTTGCCAGATCTCCAATTCCAGGTAGGCACACACATTAGTCTATATGCCATTTTTTATTTAGTAACATTTACACACTTTTTCTATCACGCCACAAAAAAAAAATTTGAAGTTATATATTATTTCGTGAATATTATTGGACATTTGAGAAAGTTGGCAGCTTTGGGATTGGTAGTTTAATTCACAATTTAATTTGTGTTTAGTGTACAATACATGCTAAAAGTGAATTTTTTAAATATTAGTTTGTTGGGTAGCTAAATAGTGAAAACTATATCAACAAGTTAATAAACCAATAATATTAGTATTGTCATAAACTGTCCTATTAAAAGACCAGAACATGGAAACAAGTAGGCCTATTTTTAAACAGTTTTCTGATATAATAAAGTGGTCTTAAATTTTTGTACATTTCATAGGGGAAATTAATTTAATTATTTTACATAATACACATTAACATAGGAATTGTATGAAATAAAAAACTAAATGAAGGACATAAATGGCCACCATAATGTTTGGAAACATCAAGCTCATGCCATCCCTAGCTCAACCAGATATAATGATTAAACCTCATTCACAGACCATACAAGTGCCAGGACTAATTTTGTTCATAAGCAAACACTTGGTTGACTTGACTTACATTCTTGTTGCAGTTTCTAGCTATGTTCCACAATCCTGCTGTACCATGTCCTATGGATTCAGTGGTTTGTTTAGGATGTCTTTAAAGTAAGCAAACGTAAATAGAGGTAAAACACAAAAATAAATTTTAAAATAACATGATTTTTCAATGCTTTCCAGAGCCAATATATTTTTTTTCCCATTATTAAGTATATTATTAACATAATTTTATTATGATCATTTTTTTTTTAGATCCATGCACATTATGAAGTTGTGTCACTCAACGAAAGGGTTAAACAATTTTCGCCTAAGGCAATGGGTTATTCGGTAGTTAAAAATATATTCCAGTGAGATCATAATGATTCATTAAATGATTGTCTAGTGCCAGAACAGTTTTAAATAGTTGTGAGACAGAGTAATTCTTAGTTACTTCTACCTACAATATAATCAAATCCTCGTGCATGTCCATAACCATGACCCAACTTTATCTAAAGATATGCGATGGAGGGGTGAAAAGAATTAATATTAGTCTGCTTGACACAATCATCTGTGGTAAAAGAGATATGTGGTGTGTATTAACTGAAAGAAAATTATTTTGACTATTTTAAGTCAAAAGGTTTCAGTTAGACAAAATGTAAAATTCCCTGACCAAACAAATTCCCTGTTTTCCAGGTCGCTTGACACCCTGCTAAACCAAGAATTAAAACATAAAGTTACGTACCAGCCTCCTCTGCTTTTTCTAAAGATTTTTGGGCTTCTTCCCGACGTTCTGCCCTCTTTGCTAGTTCCCCAGACTTGAGCTGGGGTGGTTTCCCATCAAAAACATACAATGGCTTTATGCCATTCTCAATCAGACGAATTGTACGGTAGAGTGTTCCCATTAGATGACTGTAACCAGAGAAAGGTTAGAAGAAACTGGTGGTACTTCTGACATGCTATGCCCTCTGATTCTTAATTACACTCAGTTGATGTGAACTTATTTTGAAGGAAGCAAATTTTCTCTTTACATTTAGAATAATTTTAATAACTTTTATAAAAAAACAAAATAACACACTTGTAGAAAAATAAATTCACACAAAAATGATCAAGAATTTTAATCATAGCTTTTAAATTATAAACATACTTTAACAGTTTAAAAAACCTACTTAAAAGAGTATGCGACACCTCTAGTTAAAAAAGAAGTTTAGAAGAAATATTAAGATAGCACTTTATAGACCCCTTGAATAATTTTTTTATCACTTTTCATTTTCATATTCCAAGCTGGTGGCAATTATATATGTTTAATCTTAATAGCGATCCAAGATTCAGGTTTACAGAAACTTCACTCAATTAAGAAAATAAGAACTTAAATTCTTGATGTTAGAAAACAAATTAGATTAGGCTTTATTTATGTACACTACATTACTCTAGTCCAGAGGAAGGAAATAGAACAAGAAATTAAATATTATTTCTTGTTCTTTTATTTCTTTCCTATTATTTGATCTAATAAGGAGGGGGGGAATAAAAGTACAAAAGAGAATATTTAATTTTATCATTTATTACTCCTTACCAAATAAATATGCAAATTATTAAAAACAAAAGAAAGTTGTTTAGCTTTTTCGCTTGCAATAATTTTGGTTCATTTCTTTCGCATTATCAGTTCCATATTAATTTCCCAATTGACAAGACTAACAGTGGGAAAGGAAATATGAAAACAAATGCATCATTCATGTACTGAACACCATCTTGGGTCAAGTCAGCTTATCCTCCACAAATTTACCCAACAGAATTAAAATTTCATCAAAAAGTAAACCATGCAATTCAGAGTAGAACTATTTTTATAATTACTGGGAGCTTTAGACACCCATTACAATATTAATACTGAAAATTAAATTTACAGGAGTAAACATTATATTAGAGCTTTATTACTATCATATGTCCTACAGTAAGAACCTTTTAGAAAACACATGAATTTTGGATCAACATTGATAACATTTTACAATATTGCTAGTAAATGATTGTTTCGATATTGATAGTATTCACTAAGAGTGACATCTGTAGATCACATAAACTGAGATTTGAAAGAAATTTTAACCCCTCAAGGTATTTTGACAAGCAGTTATTGTGACATACTGTGAGATATAGATACAATGATGAGCAAGGTTCACCTGAATTTGCGTATAAAAGTATTGTGAGGTGAAATTAATTTAAAATCCTGGTGGCTCACATAATAATTATAGTTAAATGATGAGTTAAGGAAGAGGTTAATAACTTTTGAACATATGTTCCTACCATATACTTTATGCTCTCTTGTAGCCTATTACTTCAAATAGCTTTAAAAACAGTAGTTCCTTGGTAAACATGATTCTTGATTTTGTTACACTGAATTATTCTAATGATAACAAACTTTGGTGGGGGTAATTTTTTAGAAGTTTGAAGGATAATTTTATAGTGTATTTTCATAAATGAAACAAATTATTTAATAATATAAATTTTATGTAAAACACTAAATTTATGATTAAATTTGAATAAATGTGGGAAAAAAAACATGTTCATTATCAAGTATTATATTTAATTTTATTTGAATCAACTGAAAAATTATTAATACATTTCTTGATGAGCTCAGTAGTCTTGGGGTAAATTGCTCAAATCTCTTTCATCAACTCTAACCCATACTTCACTAGTTACAATACAACCATGAGGGTCCAGTTGACACCTTCCTTTTTGACATGATTGTGTTCGTCCAATTTTTCTCAACAAAAGTGACTCGAAGGAAACCGCTGTGTTCATCCTCTGATCAGGATTTAAGCCTGCTCGATCTGAAGCGGACAATCCAGCCTGAGCATTTTCTTGCCAGTCCTGTATCATTCCTGGTGTGATATCTCTCGATGTTGATGCATGAAATGATGCATCAAGGAGCCCTGAAGTAGATGATGAACCAAAGAAGACATCCAGTGGAAGGCCCTGATTTGAGTGGTGGTTTTGGTCATCTTCTTGATATCCAAACCGACTTAGCTCGGATTCCTCTGGCAGAGAAGACCTAACCCTCTGCTGGTGTGCTTGATATCGCTGAAGTTTTTGTGGGTCAGTCAAACCTGTGTTCATGGTAAGCTTCTTTTGTATCAGAAAGAGTCCACTTTTTCTAAAACCGGATATAATATTGCTCGGATTTAGACAGCCCCTCCAAATAGAGCACAAGTTTTCTGCAAGCTCGGCTTTTGTCATCTTCCTCTGGTTTTCCTTGTACCATTTGGCAAGGAGTTGATTACACGCACTTTTCAAGGACTTGAAGCATGAAACATTTAGAGGCTGAGGTACACCAGTGGTATGCGCAGGTAGTTTGATGCGTGATACATTTTCTTTTATAGCAATCTCAATTGTACAAACATTTAAGTTTGTGATGTGCCCATCTAATATCAAAATGAGAGGTTGCTTGTTTTGATTTGTGTACAAAACTTAGTAAAATACTCCTGGAAAATGTTGGTTGTCATCCAACCATTTTCACTACATGAGCACATCGTACCGGGCAAGTCATTTTCAGACTTCCATGAGGTCCACAGTTTTTCACTTCTAAAAATTATCAAGGGAGGTAGGGCCTCGCCACTCGCTGAAACACATGCCATTGCAGGGTGTTTTCATGCAAGTTTCCATCCACAGCTCTGAGCGATTTTTGCTTTTTTCAACCACAAGTTTGCTCTTTGTGGCGTTCACAGAAAAACAAGACTCGTCCAGATTATAAATATGATCTGGTTTTGTAAGAAGACCTAGCTTAGATATCTCTTTTTCAAATATATTGTAAAAACCATAAATGATGAATGGGTCTGAAATAGCAACCTGTCTTATTTTCTCTAGAGACTCCAGTTTTTTTAAACTCAATTTCTGGCATTCACAGAAACCCTGAACCCACTCAACACCTGATCTGTTGTTCTTAACTCTAGTAGCTATACAATTTTGTTCAATATATTTAGCAACGATTCCCAGCACTTAAAAATGCCCTAGAGCAAACCCCCATTTTGCCATACATTTCAAATTACCTGCAATCATTTTCTCAACTTCATCTGATAAGGCGAGTTGTCCACCTACTTTTTTGGAGTGGACCATCTGGTAGGCCTTATTGATTTTTTTAAAGAGGCCTAACTTGAATTAGTTCAAATTATGTATCATATATCACCCCATGTTGTGTATCATATTCCCCCCATTTCACGTATCACATTCAGCCCATGGACATAGAGTGCAAAAGTATCCAAACTATAAATTATAATCCAAGTTTCTTAACAGAAAATTATTGATACATTATTCATGCATCTTTTGAGATAAAAAAAACTTTGATGCCTTCTACCAGCAAAGAGAAAGAACAAAAGTTGTCAGACTATCTCATGAAAGTTTTTTGATCCAAAAATTAGTGTCATCGAACTTTATCCCCTTCTAAAAAAACTTGCCAAAGGTTTATCACTTTAATTATGTAATGTGAAACTAGAAGGAATTGGCTCAAGAATATATTATTTTCAAATTCATATTAGATTTAGAAGTATTGGTTTTTAACTAGGCCTATATCAAAGTCACCCCAAGTGTTGACAACTACAAAGCTCCAACAATATACTGGTGCTATATAATTGGACATAGGTAATTATGATGATCCAGATGACCCCTCTAGTCATTTTATAAATCATAATTTGTTCTAAATCTACAGTAAACACAATTGAGGAATTCCTAGAATAGTAACATCCTAATTCCCATTATAATTATTTATTGCTATAAAACATTTACAAAGTTTACTCAAGGTAATGATTAAGGTGTCACATAATGAATGATAGTATAACCTTAGATATTGGAGGGCACATCAGTACTTTAGCTATTATTGCCTGTCCTTATATTTGCCTCAAAGCGCATTGTACGTTTGTGTTATATTTTAAACCATCGACAGTGTGGGCTCTCATAAATTCTTTTTTTTAAGATAGAATACAATCAGGTTTTAAACTTGGGCTTCTCTTGCGGTTTATTTCAAAGGGTCAGTCCAAGTCAAATTATCACACCACTTGAGACTGACCTGCCTATATATTGCCGAATAGTATAGCTTGCATTTTGTGTTGTGTGCTTCTTTAAATTTATTTGTTTATCTGATTTGATATTTTTTCAAATGTTTCATAAACATAAATATATATCTTTGTTTCACAATACAAAATGAATGTCTGTAACCACTCAAATCAATTTAAGATGGTGTTTAGGAAAGTATCTAGCCTATATGCATCAAAAAGGTAAGCTTAGTTTTTATTATTAAAAAATGAAAGGGTAGGCCTAATATATTAGGTAGGTACCTTGTAGTTTCACCATCAACTGAGGTGAGTTGGGCTCCCTCACTCCTCACAGCAATAAGGAACTGATACAGGCTCATCGAGGCATCGATTGCAACTATGCGACCTATTCAAAAAGAAGAAATTATCATTTTGAGACTACATGCAATCATGATTAAAAATGATGGATTTTAGGCTAGGTATGTTAATATACAAATAAAATACAAGAAACTATTTTCAAAACCAAATCCCACTATACAAATTTACAAAATTTGTTATTTTTTTCAAATAGCAATTTAAGTAAAAATACTGAGGTTCAAAATAATTTGTTTAGGGGTCCTATATGATAGCCATCAAATGTCAGTAAATTCTTTTTTTAAAATTTAGTTTAACTCAACTCATACTCCATATAAATTTGAGATAGCATGTAGTTGGGCCTACACTTTATTTATGCTGGGATCATGATCAATTTTAAATAGGAGCCATCACGATACAGTTAACTTAACATTCACTTAATGTAAGAGTTGTCCAAGGTAGAACTTACAGGTTTTGTGAACATTAAGTGGAAGCTACCATGTGTTCTAGTTTGCCAAGCTTGTTGCGAGCAATGTCAACATGGCTATTTAGGGCTTCATTTGTTTAAGGTATGCAGATTTATTCTTTGGTATAATTTGTTTGTCTGCCTCTCACAAATCAAAAAATATCATAGGTAGCCTCTTATCACACTTTGTTTTAAATGTCAAGTAAGCTTCTATTAAAAGTACATGTAGCCTCAGCACTAGCTTCTTGTGTCCCATTTAATCCACCAATAAAATAAACAAGAAATTATTTGTTTTTAAGAAGTCCAAGTTCATTGTTTGTGTTTAGCTCAAGTTTTTATATTGTGTGAATACTGATCACACGCTATCTATCTGTTTCTTTATGATGCGCTAACATTAAGTGGATGTCACTTAATCACTAAGATCAGTGATTCTCAAACTTTTTTAGATTGTACCCCTCGGCCATGACTAAAAGTTTAATGTACCCCCAAGATTAAAAAAATCCAAAAGACATGTTTAAAAGAAATGTGACCACATGGTAAATTATTGATCTATTTAATCTATTGGGAAAAAAAATATCTGTAATCAAAATATTTCAAATGTGACAAAGTTATTTAGAGATAATCCTTATATAGCCTTAAATTTATCTCTTATTGAGAATCGTTATGATCAGTTAAAAAACAATGTTACTGTAACAATTCTGTAGAAAAGTTTTATATATCTTGTCTTCACAAAATCGTTTAAAAATAAAGAAAAAAAAGTAAACATAAATACAGTATTTTCAAATCAAAATTTTCAATTGTAATTCTAGAGCTGATATATTATGAATCTCAAAGTTTTCCAGTGAGAGGGATGTAGCTGCATCGCTTGGCACAACTTTTTGATGTCTGGTTGTCCAGATGAGACTTTCAAGTGGAGGTATGGCTCCAAATTTAGGCTATTGCGGTATTTTTTTAGGTACACCATGGATGAAAAAGCATTCTCACAAAGATATATTGTTGAGAAAGGCATCATAAACTGTATGGCACGGTCAGCGATATGAGGAAATTTGTTCAGTCTCTACAGCCAAAAGTTTGCCAAAAATGTTTTCTTGAGACTGGATTTGAGGGTTTCATCACAGGACAGATCAATAATTTCTTACTTTTGTTTCATTAAACAGAGGTCTAGTAGGCTGAAGTCTTCCACTGCTGAAAAAGGGTCTTGCATCCAGAACTTGCCCTCTAAATTCTCAAGAAAATATTCGCCAACGTCTTCAATTAAACCCAGACAATAATCTTTTATGTTGTTGACAACAAAATCATGAAGCTCAAGTTTATTTTCTTCTACGAAATTTTCTAAAGACGTAAAGAATGACAGTTGTCCCTTCACAACTTCTTTTGTTGCAAATTGAAGTTATTTTTTAAAGCTTTTATTTTGTTATGAACCATGAAGGGTGTTGTGTGTCTACCCTGCGAACCTTTATTCAGCTCATCCAATCGCTGAAATACATCTGCCATGAAAGCTATCCTACACAGCCACTGCTCATTTGTAAATATGTCACTTAACTCACATTTGCTGTCAGAGAGGATATCTTGAACTTTTTGTCTCATTTCATACAAACGAGCAAGACAATTTCCTTTGTAACGCCACCTTACCTTAGTGTGGAAGAGAAGATGACTATGCGTGCTACCCTTTCTTCATATAATATTGCAAATAATCTGGATTTGCTTGCTTTAGATTTTATGAAATTAACAGTCTTTCCTACTTCTGTCAGTTCTATTTTCATATCATTTGAACATTTCTTGGCAGCTAGAGCCTTCCTGTGAAGACTACAGTGGACACGTTTTACCTGTGAGGTGGCCTTCATTTTGGAAACCACTTCACTATTCTTCATAGCTTGTGTGCCATCATCAATCATCAATAAAGACACTTAAGAGAAACAGAGAGAGATTGGAAAACATAGAGATTGGAACTAATTAATATATAAACATAGCTGCAATATATCTCTACAACTGCATTGCAAGCTTGAAATATATCGTTGAGAAAGAAAGAATAGGCCCTATCTCACCACAGCGTGATTGTTCATGAAATTTGCTCAAATTACTCTAAAAATAAGCACTTGATAACAACATGCTAATGTAGAAGGTGTCAAGTAGAGGGTTGAAAATTCTCAAAAATCAGTTTCCAGCCAAGAGCAAATAGGGGAAAAATAGGGGTGGAAAAAACCAGATAATAGTAACTGCCAACACTTAGCGTTTCCCATAATTCCCGTGTCATTTTGCCAACTCTCCCTTAAAAGCTGCTCGCGTACCCTATGAAAGGTGTCTGCGAACTCCTGGGGGTATGCGTATCCCAGTTTGAGAACCACTGGTTAAAATGATTGTGATACCAGCAAAATGGTAAAATTTTGATCAATTTATTCATATCTGCTTCTGTGGCTGTGTGGTCTAAGGTGCTACTCTCGCAATAGACTAGACGGTCAAAGACGGGGAGATCGGGCTTCAATCCTGGTCAGTTGTATTGAGGGTGATTTTTCTTTAGTGGTTCACCACTCTCTCTCCAAGAATATGCGAGAACATGTCCTTTAAACTCAACCTTCCTCATCCCTAACCCATTTCTAGCATAATTAGTAAACAAAATATGTATATACTGAATTAGTAATACACAATGCTAAAAAAAAGGGTTCTTGTGACTTAATACGTGTATCCATCGTGTGACTTCCTTTAACATAGCCTAACATAAAAGGGTTTCTCCTCATGTTAAAATGAAAGCCATATCAAAGCACTTAATTTGGCCAATGGAGAACTCTTACATCATGTTACCTTAACACTATGTCAACACTAAGTTTTTTAGCACCACATATTAAAACCCATTCCTGTTTTTTGCTTGTAGGTATACTAATCACACTAATGGTTTCTTGGGATTAGGAATGTTATATTTATAGAAAGTGTACCCGCATTTGTGTGGAGGGAGAGTGGAAAGCCATTTTGGAAATAATCACCCTCAGTAGACCTGACCAAGATTCGAACCTCAATCTCCCAGTCCTCAGTAGCCTAGAATATTTCGAGAGTAGTGCGTTAGACAGTGGGTGTATCCAAAGTCTACTTATGCGGTGTCGCCTTGACTCTTGCCCTTGATAATTGCACTGACAATCACATGAACAAGAGTAAATCTGTCCATATAGTCACGAAGGATGCCTATGTACTCTGACCGAGGACTTGGTCACCATGGATACAAATGCCACTAGCCATGCGCTGTTCTCATGATGTCGCTGTTCTCATGATGTCGGTTACTGTGTTTGACTGGCAAATGTTTTAGTATTATCGTTTCATCTGCTAGAGCACTGACTTACATTTTCCGCCATTTTAAATAAAGATGGCGTTTATAAGGTTTATAAGATTTTCGGTTAGAAGCAGCATTGCAGACCCAAGGGTGTTGCCTATTACCATCCGAGTGGTTTGATGTAGTCTTCACTATGAACAGCGCAAGAAGTGTAAAATCATCAAGAGTGAATCAAGTCTAAAACTCAAGGGTCCAACTAGGGAGCCTTGGCCTATTCGGATAGAGCCCATGAGGTCACTAAAGCGGGTAACTCAAAGTACATCGTGATGTGATGGCTATCATTTAAAAATGCGAGAACCTTCACGGACGTTACGGTGAGCATGATCACAGAATTGTTGGCTGAATTCATTAATGAAATGTTTCCTAAGTGTACGGGGCGATATAAGAGCTTCGAACAAAAAATTTTAGGCCTTTTGTTTGAAGTTTTTATATAAAAAAAATTAATACAAACTTACGTTTTTCTAAAATTCTTACCAAAATAATTTTTGATCTCGCTTTCCTTCACTGAACTAGGAGCTATATCAGCTATAATCTTTGCAAGTCCTAAAATACCCATGATTTAATTAATTTTGAAATCAATCACAATAAAAATATTTTCTTACACCTTGCAGACAGCGCGCGAAAACTGATGAATTAAATGTAGCCAACACTTAATATTACTTAAGTACTTCTTGATTTCCCCTCGACGATTATTAATAAGAGGAACTATAGATAGAAACTTAAATGAATAGCTGGCACATAGGTAAATAAATAATTTACCAAGATAGAAATCCTATAATACTGTAGAATAGGAATGGGAAAACATTTGTACTGAAAGGCCAGATTTAGAATTTAAATATGACAGTGAGCCAGAAAGTAAAATATAATATTTTAGTAGTCACAATTTATTGTAAAACAAAATTAGATACAGAAAATAAAAAAAGAAAGCTAATGTATCAAAATAAGTGAGTGATTCGCCAATATAACATAATTAGATTAACGCTATTTTTTCATATCTTTCATCATTTATTGTCAAGTGTAAATTCAGTATTTTAGATTCTAAAAACTGCTTTTAATTAATGTTAACGTGTGTATTTTATAGAAAAGGTGAGTTCTTACATAAGTATATTTTTTGTAATTCTGATATTTTTTAACATGTTTCTTTTTCTAAATATATATATAGTCAAAGCTTGCAAGCCACATATAAATACGTAATGTGTCTTATGCGGCCTGCCGGCAGTAATATGCCCGGCACTGCTGTGTACTATATAATAAAGTTAGTTCACCGTAGGAATTGTTTTCTGAAAGGCCTTCTTCCCTACCAGAAGTATATTATATAGTAGGGTATTGGTAGGAAAAAAGACCTTTCAGAGAGTAATTCCTACCGTGAATGGAGTATAAGTAGGCCCTATTATAAAATAGGTACTTGGAAAAATGTGTCCTTAACACAGAGGCGTAGCGTCACGATATACTATGAGCATTGAACTAAATAATATAACTGGATGAACATCTGTGGCTGAAATTTTCGAGCTATCGTCTGCATACGATTGTGTAAAAGAGAAGAAACTTTCGGGTATCTCTTTCTCTCCTACACCCACACAAGGCAATGTGGCATTTTGATATCGTTCATTAATTTGATTAAATATATTATATACAACAATTTCAGATTAGTTAAATGAAATAAATAAGTTAGTAAAATCTTTGAAGAGCATAAAAATGTTCTAAACTGATGAGTTTTTTCTTTAAATAAGTGAGGGCTAATAAATAAGATGGTTTTGAAGGAATCTTATTTGTAGGCTTTATCTCTTACCAGATGCCTACCCTATAGTATTATTCAGATAGGATAAAAGACTTTCCAGAAAGGAATTTTTATGTCCATTATAAATGGCCGGTTTTCCTACTAAAATACTAATATATTATAGTATTCTGGTATGGAATGAATCCTTACAGATTGGGATTTTTACTAAAATCATGGCTTAGTAGATGCCGTAATTCCAACAAACCTATAACCTAAATTATCGTTTGAACCTAAGACTTCTACACATAGTATGTCATCCAAACAAATAAAATACAGTTTTAGCTAACGTGTTTCATTATAGTTATTGAACTTTCTACATAATATGGTTTCTGAAAGAAATATACAATATATGAGCCAACTTTAAGAAAAATTGTAATATAATAATACTTTTTACAAACCTATAAACTAAGTGATAGTTTGAATGTATGGCAACTACACAAATTTTTTCATTCAAACAAATGTAATCAAGTTTTAAGATACCTTATTCATTATATTTATCGAACTTTCAATCTAATATGTTTTCTGAAACCAATATACAAGCTAATAATAAATTTTAAATATAAGTGTAGTCTTGGCAGACTCTAAACAAAATGAATGATAACTACATAGGGTATTTAAATATATTAAATATTTTATTCGTATTTGTACAGTATTACCTGTAAAACTGAATTGCTTATCATTTAATGTAAATGTTTCTTCAGGAAAGTGTGGTATAATACATCACTATTTCCAAACAATAACACTTTTATTCATCAGAGACAATTTTTCACATAAGAATATTGAAATAAACCATTAAATATGCCCCCCCCCCCCCCCCCCCCACACACACACAACGTAGTAAACGATAAACTTGAGCATCAGGCTTTGGTCCTTGCCAATGTGTATGTCCATCCAATTATATTATAGAGATCAATTACTATGAGACTCCCCAAACCTTCAACCTGACAATTAATATTTCTTTAGTAATAACTAGTATTTATGTAGATTATAGAAGTATTAGAATACCGTATTAATTTACCAACAATGTAAAAAAAAAATGTCTTATGAAGGATAATTTTAAAAATATATAATTAAATTAAATGATATTAATAATGGGAAAGAATAACAATAAAATATTGATTACAGTATCATATAGACCCTGATCTCTGATTGCTAACAAACCCATCAATCTGAATACGCATTTTTTTTGTTAACAATCAACAGAAAAAAAATGATAAAATTGTGAAATACTCACCACTCTTTTACCGCTCACAATTTAATGTTCACACTTTCTATCTTGTTGCACAACACTTCACAAGTCCCACCTCTCATAGAACATTGCACCGTTTTATAGAAAAAACAATGCTACCAACTACACAACTGTAATATTCCATAAATTCCCCCCTCTAAAAACATAACTAATTGATAAGTCTCTTCAATGGCTTTATTTCCCGTCGAGGGCGCGAAGCTGGTGGAGTTGAACTGTGTACTTCTTCCGAGTTGTACTCTCTTCCAAAGGGACTCATACTAGGAGTTTCCTCACTAGTTGGGTAAACAGCTCCAGAGGTTTGAGATTCTTGGTTAAGATCCGGTTCACTCTTTGTGTTATAAGGAACGGGTTCAACATTATATTGACATTGGGCCGTAAGCGGTACTCGTCCTTGTTCTTTATCAGTAATTCTGGGTGGCTTTCTTGATTGATCCTCATGTTGAATCCAGGCCATATCCAGGTGTGGATCATAAGCCTGGACACGTCGTGGTCCGAGTATTTGCTTCACCTTTTCAATGACCCACTTGGATTCGTTTCTCCTATAATTCTTCACCCAGACTTGGTCGTTCTCAGAATGACGTCTAGTGTTGGGACCAACTTCCTCATGGGCCTCCCCTGAGCCCTGAGCTTGCTGCACTCTGCTTAATGTTGGAGGGGGGTGGAGTAGGTCCCGACAATTCTTCAACTGCCTTCCCATTAAATCTTGAGTTGGTGAAATTCCGGTGGTTGCATGGGGAGCATTTCTATAATATAGTAGGAACCTTTGTAAGGCCACGTCAAGTTTGGATAGAGGAACTTCCTCCAGTGCTGTCTGGAGACAGCGCTTTACGGTCTTTACCGTATTCTCTGCAGGAAAATTTGTTTTTGGCCAAAATGGGGCTTCATGACTCGATTGGACTCAATTTTTTTCAGGAATGTCTGGAATTTCTCACTTTCAAAGGATGAATAGCTGTCAAAGACAATGTATACCGGTAGACCGAATCGGGCAAAACATACCGTAAAAACTAGATGGTCATGGCTGCTGGCATGGACAATCTTGAGAACACTTCCGGCCACTTAAAGTGAGCTTCTATGATGGCCAGGTATTATTTACCCTAAAGAGGTCCAAGGTAATCAATGTGTAGGTTTCCATTGTTTTGTAGGCCATTCTCACGGTGTCAATTCAGTCTTCAGTGGGCTATCTTTGGTTGCGTTGCAGACTGGACATAATGTCACTAGTTCAGCAATGTCCTTATCTAGTTTCGGCCACCATATGAATGAACGTGCTAAAGCCTTGGCCTTGACGATGCCCAGATGAGTTGCAGGTAGTTCTTATAGTACGGTGGATCTTAGGGCTAAAGGTACCACAATCCGAAACCCCCAAAGCAACATATCTCTTTCAACATGGAGTTCATCCTTGCACCGAAAGTAGGGTTATAAATTAGCCTCAACAGTTTGTGGCCACCCGTACTTTAAATAATTGATGGTTTTCATAATAAGCCGGGCTTTATTTGTAGATGTTAATAACTGCTTGTAGTCAAGCAGAAAATTATTATTGCTGTCGAGAACATAGTGAATTGTCTCATCTACATCTCCTTGAACATAAGGTTACTTGGGCTATGGTGCACTTGACAGCCAACCAGTTACTGATTCTGGGAAGATTTTACCCATTCAACATCATAACTGTAATTCGATAATATCAGAGCCCATCGCTGCAATCTGTTTGCTGCACACGCTGGAATACCATGGTTTGGACCAAAGATAGCTAACAAAGGCTTATTATCGTTCAACAAAGTCCACTTCCTTCCAAATAAGTAAAAATTAAACTTCTTAGCGCCACAATTAAGCCCCGATCCTGCCTTGTGCAACTGGCTGCAAGATTCTTCCACTTTGGATAGGAAGCGGCTTGCAAACGCTAGCGGCTTCTCTTCACCGTTAGAATATCTTTGTGAAATCACTGCACCAAGTCATAGGTCTGACCAATTAACCCCTATCTGAACCAGATACTGTGGATTAAAATGAGAAAGCGATCGGTTAGTTTGAACTAATACTTTGATCTGGCAGAACGCCTGTTCACAACGCCCATCCCAATACCACGGCACGCCTTTACGCAATAACTTGTACAGGGGACCCAGAATTGTGGCTATAGAGGGCAAAAACTTCGACAAATAATTTATAAATCCTAAGTATGACTGCAGCTCTTTCACGTTATTCGGCTTGGGAGCTTCTAAAATTGCACGAATCTTGTCCTCAGTTGAATGCAAGCCATTTGCGTCAATCCTAGAGCCTAGATATTCCACTGAAGATTTACCTACCTCGCATTTCTTTATGAACAAGGCCAACCCACAATCTCTGATTATCTACAAAACCTTGGTGAGTCGAAATTTGAGCTGTGATAATTCTTAAGCCCTTATTATAATGTTGTCAACTAATGCAGTGATACCTTCTAGATTACCAAGTAAAGTGTGCATTATTTTTTAGGACTTGTTGGAAGCACATGCGACCCCAAAGGGTGAGTGGGTATATTTGAACAAACCTTTTGGTGTGGTTATTTTCGTGAGCAATTGATATGTCTCCTCTAACTCAAACTGTTGATAAAAGTTGGACAAATCAAGCTTCGCAAACACCTTGCTGCCTTGGAATTCGTGAAACAGATTCTCAATCTGAGGAAGAGGGTACTGATCCACTTGTAAACATGGATTTAACGTCAACTTATAGTCGCCATATATTCGAATTCCCCCACCCTTTTTCATCACGGGAACAAAAAGTGATCCAAATTGACTGTAGTCCACAGGCTCCGGAATCCTTTCTTTCAAAAGTCTGTCAATTTCGGTGGCAACCCCCTCTTGAAGAGCAGGTGGAATTGGACGAGCCTTCATAAATTTGGCCTTGGCATCCCTCTTCAGAGACAATGACACATATCCTTTGTTAAACTTACCAAGACTGTCTGTGAAAACCTCTGGAAATTGCCTGGAAATTCCTTGAAGCAAATGCTGCATGCAGTGGTGGGCCATTCAATTCCACCACGAAAAATTGAAGGTTTGGAAAAATGTGTCATTTAAATTTGACTTTGACAGGGATGGTACCTAACGGTATCGATTTTTCATTAAAATACGAAACAAAGGGTTTGGAAGTTGGAGTTAGCACTAAATTAGGGAATTTTTCGATAAACAATTTCAACAGTACTATTGTGCTCAAGCACCTGGAATAAAATGGAAATTTATTGTTTAATTGTTAATCTTCAAAACAACATGATAACTCAGGCTCTCTTCTTCGGCCACGTTAATCTTGTACAAGTTTTCACTATCATCTTTGATATCTTCAGATAAAAAGTGTGTATTGTTTCTGCATATCCTTGCTAAATATCCAATCTGTGAGCAAATACTGCATGTGTAACAAAGATACTTACAATTTTCTGAGGCATGGTTATAACCTGAGCAAACATCACACCGAACCCCTTTAGAGGAACCAGGCTGGTGTTTTAGTTGACTAATTTTTCTACTTTGGCTACCCCTTGTAAACATATAACAAACTGGCTCCTTTTTAAAAAAAATCTCATTATCTGTTAACCTATATTGAAATGAAGACGCTTGCCTGGCACTATTTAGTTTTACTGCTTTGTCAATCGTCAACCTAGTGGCGTTTTCCTCAAAAAGTCTATCACAAATGGGACCTTGACCCATTCCTAAAACAAATTTATTTACTAGAGCAAAGTCTAGATGGTTGTCGAATTCACAATAAGCCGCCAATTCCCGTAATCTTACCAGCCGCTCTTTAACTTTCTCTTCAGGCTCTTTACTAGCATTAAAAACTTAAATCTCGCTGAAAAAACAGACTCCGCGGGCAGAAAGTACTTGTCAATCAACTCAACGTGTGTATGATATTTTAACTTCTTAAGCTCTTTAGTTACACTTAACTTATTCATTAACTTAGAAGCATCTTCATCCAATGCGTTGAGAAATAGGCGTTGTCTTCTGGTTTCACTCTTGATGCGATTAGCGTCGAACAAACTCTCCATCCTAGGTTTGTAAAGAGACCAGTCATGTGTTAAAGTAAACTCCCCCAAGACGTCAATGGTGGTGGTTTTCCATCTTCAGCCATTTTGAATGCAAATGTAGACTCCTTCCTTGGGACTGACGTCTCAGGTCTTCAATAGCAGAATGCAGTTAGTAAGTTTGTAAACTCAAATACTTGCTAATCTTGGTTCTGGTCATCACCAGATTCGACATTTCGTGATCCCATCCTTGTTGCCAATGTGAAATATCAACCACTCTTTTATCGTTCACAATTTAACGTTCATACTTCCTATGTTGTCGCACAACACTTCGCAAGTCCCACCTCTCATAGATCATCATACCGTTTCATAGCCAAAACAATGCTACCAATTATACCACTGTAATATCACACAAAAATATAGTGCAAAGTACGTAGATTTTTTATATTTATTTCTAATCGAAAATAATAATGCATTAAAATCCATTCTAGATTTAAAAATTAATGGTAGATCATTGTTGGTTTAGCTCATTTAACTCCGTGTTTGTGAGCTGTTAGGAAGACATTCACCTTTTACCCAGCTGAGGCTCCTGCTAAAACCACCCTCCCAAAGCAAATTCCTGATAGACCCTTTCCCACTATAGCCTACTCCAGTAGATGATTCATCCATGACTGACCCTCTTCCACCTTCTACCAATTTTATGCATCTTATAAAACTTTTTCTTTCCCTGCTACCTCAAACCATATTCCTAACTCTAGAGGCAATGCCGACAAAGCTAAAATATGTTACTAAAATGCTTAATGAAGTTGGCTGTTAGGGGAAGTTGAAGCTATTTTGCTAAGCGGGTTGCATCATAACTTAACTTACCTAAGCACTATAAACACTATCACCCTTATACACCAATGTAAAAAATAGAATGAGAAAAAAAAAAACGAGTAGTTAATCCTACGAGGTTTCCTGTTTATCTGCTGATAACACTTTACTCCTTCAACGGACGAGTATAAACCCTCACTCTACTTGTGTGCACCTGTACATCATTGACTTGCATTTCAAAAATACCATTATCTTGTTTGGTATTTACTTCCATGGACTTTTTTTTAGTTAGTTTACACCCTGTCATAAAGATTATTACATGTAGTTTAAGTTGATAAATCAAATAGACTTCGTGGTAGATGATTCTTAAAACAAATACGTTTACAAAAATATCTACGTCAAGGTTCAACAAAATTTTTTTTACAACGTAAGACTAAATTTAAAATTATTTAAGACCTTTTGGTATTGGTTTGAATGTTATAACTCTAAAACTCGCCGAATAAAAAGTAAATAAATTAATATGGGAAATCCTATCTTTAGTTACCACTGCTTCACTGGTAGGCAATGTCCTAAAGGATATACCTAGACTGGAGCCTAGGGTTTTCCCATCAGGAATCTTGAAGAAGGTCCAGGCTTACCTGAGAAGCAACCGTGATCAACCAGTCATGGAGCATATAGCTTGGTTCCTGGTTACCCTTTTCATATTACCTCTGTAGAGGACCACCAAGAGTTGAGAAGATCCCGGTCACACTCTGGATTGCAAACATGGCTGCGAGCTAGAAGGCTAAGATGTAAAGTTTCCTGGCTAAGCATAAAGTAAATGTAATGCTGTTGGGAAGGACCCACCTATATCCCTCCAAGAGATTCTAGTGAGTAGCGTTCATCTGGCGATAAAATAACCGTTTGGAAGGAGTACGTAGGAGTGAGACAACCATATTGGCCCAAAGGGACCTTGACTATCACACCGTCTCATTTCCACCCTTCTGTCACATGAAAACATTGTATATTCAGGAGGTGACTGACCAGTCAAGTGCATTTAATTTACATCAAGCTATGCCTCCCACAGGTGGTTAGACCCAACCAGGGAGGTTTATATGGATGCGACGATACGTGGTACCTTACCCATTTTAATCGAAGGGGATTACAATGCAAAGCAACCTTCATGGGGATCCAGAATTTGTGGGTACTCGTGGTGTATTGCTCCACGATTTCATTAATCCTACCAATAGACCAAATACACACACTGACATCATCGACTCCACTGTCACCAGAGCGATGTAATAGCCATTAGAATTATCATCACTAACAATCACATAGCCCAAGGTGCACTGACTGGGATAGGTTTAAGAATAGGTTGAGATAAAGGTTGTTATTAATTTATAGCTTTCAATCGGATGCCAAACTTGACATTGGTGTGAAGTTCATATATTACACCATCAAAAGAGCGCTTGAAGCTTCGACACTGAGGCAGCGTCCTAGGAAGACATAGTGGGAGTTCCTGTCATTAAGTACGTCCTAGAGAAAAATTGGTTGAAGAATACTTGGAACTTTGACATCAATAAACTGACAGGTGTGTATTCCTTGGCATTGTAATAGCCTTCAGATGTGTTTATCTCGAGGGACTCCTTAAGAAATTTATTTCCCTGGGCTTTTCCATCCACTTAGTTTTGATTTTTCAATCGTACTTATTCCAACAAACCTTCTCAGAAACCTTTAGGGACTTTAAAATCAAAGTCCGAAATGTCTGGACTGAAGTTTCTCAAGGCTCCCTAGTGGGCCCAAGCCCAATTTCACCAAACCCTAGTTAGAAATTTGATATATTGAAGATACATTTAATTATTTGGAGTGATTCCTCAACACACCTAATGAATTTTAATATTATATCTCACATAAAGGTTTTTTCTCTTGTTTATACCCTACCCCCCTCCTCCTATTTACTAAGAGTCCCATTTAACATTTTTAAATGTTCAGATATTTATGGATATTTGAAGTGGATCCTATAGCTACTTTCCTGCTGAATTTGAGTTTTATACACTACAGAAAAGTGGCTTGCATTAGTTTTGAAAATGTTGAGTCCCATCTATAGAATTTAAATAAAATTGCTTGCCAAATTTCAGATTTCTATGACCTTTTAAGTATCCGACTAATTCATGCGGAAGGAAGGACACACATTGTTTTATTATGTATTTAAACTAATCATATTATATTAAAATGTGGATAGTTGCATTACAAAATAACTTCCGTCGTTATTTCTTCTGAACAATATTTTTTTTTATTAATACTTTTAACCACTTTATCTGGCTTTATACTGTTAATTTAATAGTAATTCCTACTCATTCCTTCTTAATACTGATATAAGTACTCTTCATTTGAATAATTTCCACTTGTTCTTTCCACGTGCTATTAAAATTACTGTTTAAACCTAGGAGCTCCCTTTTCACACTGTTCAAATTACTGTTCATTTATGTTTGTTCTTGCTTCATACTATAACGTTTATTGTTATTTCTGCTTAGTATGATTTTGTTTACTGCTCATTCCAGATTCATAACATAAAACTTACTGCTCATCACTTCTTGTTCCTACAACACACTTTTAATATTATTGTTCATTTCTACTTATTTATGTTTTAAATTATGCTAAGCTTGGCTTGTTTCTGCTACATTCAGCTCTGCTTAAATTACTACTCATTCCTTCTTGCTGTCTATGTATGGTACTTATTACTAAAATTCACTATTTGTTCCTAACTATATAACTTAACTAGTTTGTTTACGGGCCTCTCCCACTTGTTTCTGATTCATACTCTGTTATTTACTGCTCATTTTGCTTTGATTAAGCTCCACACTATTTTGTTTACTGCTCATTACTGTTCCACTACCATTATGTTTACTGCTTATTCATTCTTCATACTATTAAAACCAATGCTCTTTCGTGACTACTTCTGTCTCTACATTAAATTATTGCTCTTTAGGCTACTGCTTGTTTCCATTTATGCTCGTTTATTAACATTTCTGATATATACAGTATATATTAATACCTACTCATTGAAAATTACGGGTTGTTATGCCTACATCTCAAGAGTGGACCATAATACTGCTTGCTTGGTTTGCTATTGTTTTCTGAGCTATAGTGATCATCACTGCTACAGATATATTTCGCTACGTTACTGTGTTTTTTTTAAAAACTGCTACCTAGATCCTTCTTGTCGATGTCTATAATAATTAATTGGTAACTAATAGGAACTTTAACAGTCACTAACAAAAACAAGCAGTAATTTAAAGCAGTATGCCTTTAATTTTGTCACCTTGAACCAAGGTCACAGACAAGGTATACACCAGGCTTACAGCCTCTGAGCTTAAATGGCTGCGTTTATTGATGGAGTTCTTCAACATAAGAATCACTACGTCAGTCCCAAGTGTCAACATCGCTATCACGCAGGCATTTAAAAAAAACTCACTTTAAAGATGGTTTTACTAGAGATAAGACCAAAATTGCCAAATCATCAATAAACCATCTTTCACAAAGCTAGGTTCAGATAGTATCCCCACACACCTTTCCATATTCAACCATCCAAACGAGCTTACTCAGACTGCAAATTACAAATAAAACGTAAAATACAAAGCTCCTTTTTATTTTCAAGTGGATGTTTGCAAATTGTCTAGTTGTAAACAATCTTCAAATAACGTCGACTTGTTACTTATTTGAAAAGTTGTATTCAGTGAATGAGGGTAAGGGGGTGAGTTGGGGAAGGAGGCGGGATTTCAAGTACTTGAACTATTGTGTTAAGACCCCCACGCATTTACAATGAACTATTTGAAAATGAGTTGTTTCACTTGGAAGTGCACTCAAGGGTTGGATTTACAGAAACCAAATAAATTTTGTTGCAACAAACAACCTTTATTTTAATAGGAATTTTTTTTACAAATCTATTAAATAATATCTGCCATCAGATTTAAGGAGGATAGTAGTACAAGTATCTTAGATATTTGGTGGGAGTTCCCGCTAAAAACAACATTCAAAGATAACCGAGTCCCTACCCCTTCACCCATTCCGCATCCAATCAGGCGTACTTAATGGTGTTTGACAAGAATAAAATGGAGGTAAAGTGACGTATCTCCATTGGAATATTAAATATAAAAGGCATAGAATTTTTTTTTGGGGAGGGGGAGGGGCGGTGTTTACTCAATTTTTTCATATAGAAACACCCACTTATAATCATACTGTTGTAAGCGTTAACTATTTGCGACTATTAATGCCAAGTTAAGAAATTAAATTTCCTTCTCAATTTACAGTTTGAAGCTCAAACAAATTTATTAATTTCTATTTAATTTTGTATCTAATTATTCCATGGTTTTGACAAAATTTTGGGTTTGGCATAATCGTTTGACATATTGATACCTTAGATTTGACACAATAAATATTTTACTATCACTCATGATAGTTGAGATATCATCAGAATAAAAATAACCTTAGTGTAAATGGGTGAAATGCGGGTTGCGGGTTGCCTCTTAAACTGTAAAGCTCCTTCTTAAAACGCTCGTATTGATTGGACCATGTGGTGCACATTGACTTATTAAACTTACGTTTTCACGGCGTCAAAACTGTCGCGCTTTTAACGTCCGTATAGAATGGGCCGATCAGATTTGGAAAGTTTAAGAAATTCACCATATTTGCCTGGAAATAAGATGGTAAACTACATTTCTATATCTACTGGTGTTAATCCATTCAAGATGTTTGTTTTCCAAATGACGATTATTCGAAATTACGAAATCATACAGGCTGCTATTTATTTCACAGACATCTAATTAAATTGTATTTTATTTAATGATCGATAGTTATTACTGTTGCAAGACATGTTTTTTACTTTCATTTTACTCGCCATCGTCAATGACACGTGATTTTCTGCCAAGGTTACACCTTATAATGACTTGACATTATTATTAGATAATTATACAGGTTTAATTTTTTATATTTTTCCACCGCGTCTTGTCATGGATGTAGAAAGGCGGTAGTAAGGAAGGAGGAGTGTATGTTTATAAACAAATATAAGATTTAGTGATTTTACTTTAACCCTTCGTTTTTACACTCCTCTACAAAAAATTATGTTATATTATTTTAAAATTAACTTTCAAGATGCACTCTTTAAAACGTTCTATCGGGAAACTAGCAGTGCCCACATTTAATATAGTTTCATATTTTTGCTACATCCAATATGGAATTGGAGAGCAAACGACGTTTCTTAGAATGAAACGAGTTAGTGGTACACTCATAAATTGACTTTGGAGGGCAGGTGAATAATAATTAATCAATACCATAGAAGGAATAACACTTTAAAGAAGAAGGAGGCTCTGGGGGCACAACCTCCTAACCACTGGAGTCCAAGACAATTTATTAACATTAAAGTGATCTAAAAGTTTTTTTTAGTTGCAGCTAAGGGATACGATTTAAATAATGTAATTGTTGTGAATTACTTTTTACCTTTTTTCTACCCCTTTGAGAGAGTATTATGACTATAAAAAATTAAACTAAAAAAATTGATCAAAGTCTACGTTTCATGACCACCTGAAACAGAAAAAGTGTTTTTCGCAGTGCTATCTGTCTATGTATCTGTATCTCAGACTAGAGCCGAAACTATTTTACCGATTGGACTAAGACATGGCATCTATAGATTTTTCAAAAGGCTTCCCAAATATTTTTTTTGGAATTTTGTATTCAACCTTAAAATTAAAGGTAGGCTAATTTACTGAAAGGGGAAAACGAGAGAAAATCGATAATCTTGAAATCCGCTCAAAAGATTTTGATTAAATATTGTATCTAGGCACTGTTTAACATTACAAATAAAATGGCAACTATCATTTTCTCATGAAAATAACTTTGAGGACACTTTACTTCAGCAGAAATTTCCAATTTTGATTATATCTTCGCATGTATTTCAGATATAAAATAACTTAACAATATAGAATTGTAAAACTATTAAAAATGAAAATATTTTAGTTGAAATATATTTTAATAAGACCAACAGTTTCTGAGCTATAAGCATATATATATATATATATATATATATATATATATATATATATATATATATATATATATATATATGCTTATAGCTCATAAACTGTTGGTATATATAAAGGAAATAAACAATTATGGAGGTCTTTGAAAATAAATAAATACATATATAATGGATTGTTATGCTCTTTAGTGGACAGAAATGTTACTCTTTTCTCCATGTTTCTGTAACAGTGTATAATAGTCCATTTATGCTCTTTGATGGAGCATTTCTGCCAAGAGGTATATTATTTTGTTTCAAAAATCTTACGAGCTTTTAGTAAATGTCTTTTAAGATAGACAGAGGTGACCAAGCATTGAATTGGAATAATTTTTGGAATCCTATAAAGTATACAATATTCTATTACGGTTCCCTTAATAACTCCAATAATAAAATATTAGTCCAAATGTTTGAAGGGGAGTAGAGGTGTGTAGAAGGGTGTTGGCCTGCGACCACTAGTTAGAAAACACTGGTGTGAACAACTAAACGTCATGGCCTCTAAGATCAAATCACAACAATATAATTTGATACGATTTAGGGTCAGTTATTCTATTTCTCGGCCTCATGCTCTCCTCTCACTTGATTTCTTGTTGGGAACCAGAGAGGTGAGGTGGGGAACGGGAGAAGCGTTGTTGGGAATGAGAGAGGTGATGTGGAGGATGAGAGAAGTGATGTGGAGAATGACAGGTGATGTGGAGAATGAGAGACGTGACGTGGAGAATGAGAGAGGTGACGTGGAGAGTTACAAAGGTGATGTGGAGAATGAGAGAGATTACGTGGATAGTTACAAAGGTGATGTGGAGGATTAGAGAGGTGACGTGGAGAATGAGAGACGTGACGTGGAGAGTTACAAAAGTGATGTGGAGATTGAGAGAGATGACGTGGAGAATGACAGAGGTGATTTGAAGAATGAGAGAGGTGACGTGGAGAGTTACAAAGGTGATGTGGAGAATGACAGATGTGACGTGGAGTATAAGTGAAGGGACGCAGGGAATGGGAAAGGTGATGTGGAGAATTAGAGAGATAACGTAGAGAAATCAAGAGGTGACGTTGGAAATACCAGAAATGACGTTGGGATTGAGAGAACAATACATATGATGATATGAGCTCCTAATCTCCAATCTGAAATATTTTTTTAGCATGACCTCTCTGTTAGAATGTTTATGTAATGCTTCAGAAACTTGGCCCATTTTTTTTCCTGATTTGTTATTTAGTAATATCCACATGATATGGTAGTATATAATAAATATGTAAGCAGAACATTCATGCTTTGCCTAAGGAAACGAACAAATACCGGTACCGGTTTGTTTGAAAGCACCTTTAACTTTTCAGAATACAAATTTCACTTTTTAAGAGGGTTTATTTAAACGTAATATTTCATAAAGATTATGTCACACAAAAAAACCGATAAGACAATTACTATTTTCTAAAACGTGCAGTTTTCTAGTGTCAAATATAGTATGGATCGGTATTTTAAAATAAATTAATCCTTTCTCAGTTCATATTTAATATGAGCTCACATGCATAGAAACTAAGGAAGATTTATCCAAAGTAACGAATAAAAAGTTTTCTTTTTAAAAAGATAGCTGGTATAACCATTTTAACTAATTAATTCAAATTAATTTAAATTGACACCTGGACATGAGAATCGAAGCCAGGACCTATGGCTTAGCACTTCAATACTCTACCACTGAGCTATACAGGATTAGCCCCATTATCAGGGTTATTCTTCAATAATGGTTTAAGGCTGAGTCTGTGATGGACGTAGTATCGCGAGCTATCAAATAACACGTGGATCTGACACTCGAGAGGGCTGTTATGCTGACAAGTATTCAATACAAGATTGTAATCTTTAAAGCGAATTCGCAATTAATTTCAACACACAGTCTGCAAATGGTTGTAATTAAGGCACCGACCGTATGGAACGGACCACAGTTCAATTAATTTAAACTAGTTGAAAAATAACACCTGGACACTGGAAACAGGAACCGGGAAATTACAATTACAATTACAGTCACATGTGACTAACGATTCCACACGTCCATCACAGACTCAGCCTTAAAATATGATTGAATAATGACTCTGAGCACGAGAAGAATCTTGGATATTTCAGTGGCAAACCATTGGCGCGCTAAGCCAAAGGCCCTGGGCTCGATTTACATGTCCAAATGTCATTGTTCAACGATTAATTCAATTTTGGTACAGTGCCGTGTGTACAATGATTTGCAACCTAATAATAATAATAATAATAATAATAATAATAATACATGGGTTAAATGTACCCAAATACAACATATATTCAGGGGTGGTGGAATCCGATTTATTTGTATGGGACTGAATGGGTGTAGGGGGTATGGGTTGGTAAAAAAGGGCCTTTTAAAGGACTTGGTTTCTCAAACCAAAGAGCGGTTTGAAGACTCTATTTAAAAAATGTTGAAACTTAAATGCCTTTAAAAGATATTTGGAATGCTCCTCTCATGAAATTTTTTTGAAAATTGGCTGCCTCCAAAAGATATTGTATATGGAGTTTAATTCAAGACAATTTTTCAGCTTAATATTGGAGAATATCAAATGGGAGTAAGAGTAATATAAAGGGGGCAAATTTATTCCATAGGGGGGGGGGGGGTAGATTATTTCAATGGGAGAAATTACTTTCTATCTGCCCTAGATTTCACCACCACTGATAATATACTATTTATAAAGTTAACCTCTAAGGTATTTGAGTATTTTTTTAAATATCTAGTCGACTACTTACAATATGCACATTGCTCAGAGTAGTAAAACACAATAAACAAATATAATGTATGGATATATTTATAATTGTCCTTATCATGTATAATAATCTTATATATATATGAACTCAGATAAATAAATATTGAAGGTTTTCTTTACCCTGGGTATAAAATACATAAATATAACCATAAGAAAGATGGTGAACCCTATTTTGCTCTATATTTCTCTTAGCCTTGAAATTACCTCGTAAAGCAAAGTCAACATATAACTGGAAGTTTCTCTCTCTCTCTCTCTCTGTCTGTCTCTGATAGTTTGTATAGCTCGTGGGCCTGTATTATTGTTATTATTATTATTATTATTATTATTTGCACTTAAATGGAAACAATCTGTTGTCATACCTATTTATAAAAAAGGGGCAAATACAAATATTTGTAATAATTATAGACCAATTTCTCTCTTAAACATTTTTTCTACAGTATTAGAGAAAATCATACATGAGCATACTTTCCCCATCTTAAAAAATGTTTCATATAATCAACATGGCTTAATAAAAAATAAATCTACTGTCACTAATTTAGTAGAATTTCTTGAGCATGTTGCCCCTAAAGTCTCTGACCAAGGTCAGGTTGATGCTATTTATTTTGACCAAAGTAAGGCATTTGACTTATGTCAGCATAGTATTATTTTTTCTAAACTTGGTAATTTTGGCCTTTCTCACTCTTATGTAAATTGGTTCAGGAGTTATTTGCATGAAAGATCATTCCCTATTAAAATTGATTCTCAGACCTCCAATACATCTCTAGCTCCCTGTGGCAGACCACAGGGTTCTAATTTAGATCCTCTTCTATTTAATGTGTTTATTGATGACATTGGTAAATATTTGAATTCATCTAGCTATTTACTATTTGCAGATGATGTAAAATTATTTAAAATTATCAAATCAATTGCAGATTTTATAGATTTACAAAATGATATTCTACAATGGACTTTAGAAAGTGGAATGTCTATTAATAAATCTAAGACCAAATCTTTATCTTTTACTAGGAAAACTAATCCTATATTTTTACTTTCTCTCTATCTTACAGGTAGAGAAAGTATTGTGATCGTCAAAAAAATCAAACTCGAGATTTTGATGAATCTTGACGTTTCATGACCCCCCGAATCCGATAAAGTGGTTTTTGAATTTCCGTCTGTCTGTCTATTTGTACCTCCAACTATAGCTTAAACTATTTTACAGATCTGGCTAAAACTTGGTATCTGGGGTTTTCATACGATTGCCCCGAGGGGTTTTTGTAATTGGATATCTAACCCTAAAATTAAGGGTAGTTTACAGAAGGGCAAAAAGAAAAAAAGGGATTTTCTCAAAATCGGGTTTAACGATTTTGATTAAATTTCATTTCAAAACATTTATAAATATTCCAAATAAAATGGCTACTCTCAATATTTCGTCAAAATGAATTTAAGGGCTCCGGTCCGATGCGTAAATACTCATTTTTGCGACCGTAAAAAATCTAACCTGAAACGTTGATAGATATCGACGTCTTACGACCCTCCCTAACCCGAAAAAGTGGTCTTTGCAATGCCGCCTGTTGGTGTGTCTTTTTAATGCCAAAATTAAGAGTAGTTTAATAAAAAGCGAAAAGAGAAAAAAATAGATTCTCTCAAAATCGGCTCTAACGAGTTTGATTAAAATTCATATTTAGGCGTTGATTAAGATTATATATAAATTTGTAATTTTCATTTTCCCATGAAAATGACTTTTGGGGTACTTTACAGAAGCGGTAATTTCCGTATCTCCTCAACTATTTGAGATGCTAAATAACTTATCATTACAAAATTGTAGTACTATTAAAAATAAAATACTTTTATATGGAATTTATTTTTATAAAACCGTCTCTGAGATATTGGAAAATATAATAATACAATTTCTTGAGCTTAGTTGTAGAGAAATATTACTTAAGTTTTAACGCAATACTTCACTAATGTCATAGAGTAAGAAATAAGTAAGTCTCTCAAAAAGTGTATGTTCTCTTTCTTTCAACCTCTTAGGGAAATATTTGTACAACAATGATCTATCTCTATCATTTTAGATTTAATAGTCAATATTTACCGATATTATTGGTCAAAATTTATAAATGAGGAATTTAATAGCAATGTGCCACCAAAAGATGTGAAACCCCTAATAAAATGTCGAGAATTTTAAACCGGAAGTCGACATTATAATACGAAGTGTTGAACCTTGGAGACCCAATATCATTTTTTTTATACTTTCTTGCTTCCTTACAAGTAGAACCAGTATTGTGATCGTCAAAAAAATTTAACTTGAGATTTTGATGGATGTCGGCGTCTCATAACTCCCCGAACCCTAAAAAGATGTTTTCGCAATGCCGTCTGTCTGTCCATCTGTCTGTCAGTCTATACCTCGGGGTAGAGCCTAAACTATTTTACCGATTGGGCTAAAACTTGGAATCTGGGGTTGACATAGGTTTACCCCATAGAATTTTAGAATTGGATATCTAAACCTAAAATTAAAGGCGGAAGGGCGGAAAGAGAAAAAATGGATTTTATCAAAATCGGCTTTAACGATTTTGATTAAATTTCATTCCTAAGCTTCCATCAATATTAGGAACCAAATGGCTACTATCAATTTTTCGTCAGAATGACTTTAAGGGTTCCGGTCTGATGCGTAAATTCTAATTTTTAATTTTATCTCCGTAGTCTTTGAGATATATTACTTATCATTGCGTACATGTGGATCTATTTACAATAAACATCTTTTACTTGAAATATATTTTTATAAAACCAAAAGCTTTCAAGATATACACAAATATATATTTATTTTAACTTTGCCAACACTTTAAGGTAAGGTATTACGACCGTCAAAAAATATCTAGCCCGAGATGTTGATGGATGTCGACGTTTCATGACCCACCGAACCTTAAAAAGTGGTTTTTGCAATGCCGTTTGTCTGTGTGTCTGTCTAACCCTAAGATTAATAGCAGTTTACTAGAGGATGAAAAGACAATAATTCCATTTTTTCGAAATCGGCTATACTGAGTCTATCTCTCTCATTTTAGACTCAATATTAAATAATTACCTACTTTATTGGTCAAAATCTATAGAAGAGAAATTTAATAGCAATGCGATAACATTAAGATGTTCATCCCCTAGTAAAACGACGAAAATTTTAACCGGAAGTCAAAATTTTAATACGAGGTGTTGAACCTTAGGGACCCAATATCGATATTTTTTATTAGTCCAAATATACAAATGAAGACGTTAATTCTTTAAAAATAAAATTATGAAATTTTAAACCATGAGTCAAAAAATGTTTTACGTAAGTATAGTCAATTTTTCTCGGTTCGCTAGTGTATGTTATAGTATTAATTTTGAGTAAATAACTCCATTTTTTAAACAATAGAGCGAAAAAGTCCGTGTAGAGTTCCGTTCTATTTATTTACCTAATGATAACATAGTTCGCACCATTTACATTAATGATTTTGATGTTCTCCTGGATAACAAACTTTACTAACATTATCATGTTGACCATTTAATTTCCAAATCATTGAAATTACTTGGACTTATTAAATTTATTACTTCATCATTTAAGAAAATTGACTGTTTTTTATGTCTGTACTACGCCCTGGTTAGATCTAAGTTAGAATGTGCAAGTGTTGCTTGGAATTACATTACCTTAACTGACTCTCTTAGGTTGGAAAACGTACAAAGAAAATTTGTCACTGAGTGCTATGATAAATTCTTTAGTAACCGGATTTATTATGATTATGACAGAATTCGAAACCTCCTAGAGCTCCAAACTCTCTTCTCATGTGGACTTTATTGTGATGCCCTTTTTGTTTTTAATATTTTTAATAGTAAAATGTCTTGCAAATTTGCCCTTGATCATGTAGATGTTCATATCACTTCTCGGGCTTCTCGTAATCCAAAATTATTTTTCCTCAATAGCTCTTATAAGGTGAGCCCTATAGGTTGTTGTTTGCATAGCGCCAATTCTAGATTTGTCGAATTCGACTTCTATCATAAAAGAAAAGCTAAACCCAGAGAGTTATTTAAGGAACCCCCATATCAATAATTATTTATCATGTAGAAGTTCTGCCTATAATATTTAAATTTAGAATATTCTGATTTACTTTTTGCATTTTGTTACTGCTTTTAAAATATGTATGCTTTACTACTCTTTAGTTATTTGTTAATATTGCTATTTTTTTATTCTTAACATTAATATTTACTTTTTTTTCGTAACTATTCATCAGTATGCATAATTATTTAGCCATGTTTATTTATCTTATTTTCTCGTGTAATTATATTTACAGTAGCCCCATGGCTTCTTTGGTTCTGACTGACAGCTCACAGCTTACAACTGACGGCTTTGAAAAGTTACCAGACCAAATTATGTATCTCTACGCTGAACCATATGATCTGCAAAAAACATGTGTTAAACAGCTGCCACTTCTGACAGTCAACATTTAGGTATATACCTAAATGTTAACTGTCAGAAGTCAGCTGTGAACTGTCAGTCAGCACCAAAGAATCCACGGGGCTACTGTATTTGTAAGGTACTTGTGTACTTTTCAGTGCTGGCCTCTTATAGGTCTTACGACTGTTGCCCAGCACTATAATAAAGGAAATTGAAATTAAAAATTATTATTAGCATCGCGTCTTACTACCCGTTCAGGTTATACGCACTTACGCTAATGTGTAATGGTAGGGTGATGGTGAGATGAAATGGAGGACCTACAGTTTAACGTGGAATCCGAACCATGGTGGAGGCCTGGCATTCCACACATTCATGGGTGAATATTGTACCTCCTAAAAAGCTCTGCCGTTACACATATGAAAATTGCCCCTGGAATTACAAAACGGCAAAAAAATACAGAAATAATAGTTTATATACATTATATGTAATATTGTAGCTAGGGATTAAGGGGATTGGAAGGGTAAACCCACCCCCCTCGAATCTTGATTAATATTTAGTGAATTTTGTATTACTTAGGTTATTGTTTGTATACTATCATAGTTATGTTAAGGTACGACATAAGACCTATAACTACACCCTGATTTTGGCTGAAGGAACATTTTAGGAAATTAAAACATTTTCCTTGCGGCCAACATTGAAAACATGTTAATTACTATATTATTTGCGTTATTTTATTGGTATTGGTAACATCTATCAAACGTTACAGCTGCAGATAACATTACTTGATGCATGCATATATTAAAACTGTTTTAGTAACTAACTACCAGATAATGTTCTTCCTACCAAAATCAGGTTATAGTAGCCATAATTCTGATGCTTGGATAGCCCGCCTCGGTGGCGTAGTTAGCTAACGCGCTAGTTTCGTGTTGAGATAGATTGCCGAGGATGGGGAGATCAAGGTTCGGATTTCGGTCGGGTAAACTGGGGGGGGTGGTTTTCCTCCAAGAAAATGTGGGTTCACCTCCTCTATATTCAAACTTCCTAAATCCTAGCCCATTAGTGTGATTAGTACTTAAGCGTATAATCTGAACGGGTAGTAAGACGTGGTGATAAGTAAGTACCTTAAGTAAATGATTGGTTTTAAGGATTCTTACACTAGCAAAGTGTTTTCAATAGTCGGAATAGCAATTAAAGAAAATTCAAAGCTCCTCTCACAACATTCGACTTAGCATCACGTAAGTAGATTTTAGTAGCGAGAAGAGTAGAAGTAAGTTACTTAAGTTACTAAAACAATTTTAATATATTCATACTTTTGATATATATTATCAATACCTAATAAAATAGCATAAATAATATAGAGAAATATTAGCAATGTTGATCGCAAAGAGATATGCTTGCATTCTCTCTACCGTTATTCCACCCAAAATCAGGGTTTACCAGAGCTGTTAAGTCAACACATTAAGGCACATAGCCTTGGTAGTTTAACCACAATATAGAGTACATCATGGGCATATAAAGGGGCTGGGGGCGTGTTGGGAGAAATGGCTGGATTCCTCAAATGCGAGATTTTCATATTCGTATGGATTTTTTAATAATACTATATATGTCGTTTTTACTTTCTCATATCAAGAGTAAGTATAGTGATCGTGGAAAATCGATCTCGAGATTTTGACAAATTTTTACATTTTATGTGAAAACGAACCCAAATAAGAGGTTTTTACAACTGTCTGTTCCTGTGTTTGTCTGTCTGTCTGTCCCTGACCAAACGATACAAAACGGTTTAATGGATTCTGTTCAAACTTAATATTTAGATCTTATAGGGCTATACTTTAGGAAATATTTTGATTTTGACTCTAACTCTCGAATTAAAGGTAGTTTACCAGCGAATAATTTTTTGAATTACAAATTTTTCGAAAATAACTAACTATTTTGTTTAAAATATACATCTGGAAATTGTATGATTTGACAAATAACAATGTACAATTGTCTTTGGGGTGAAACCTCATTTAAGGGTAGCTTACTGATGATTTTTCATAAATTGGGAAAATCTTCAAATGGTTATAAAAATTTGGTTACAAATGGGTATCTTATGGGTACTTGACATAGAAAATAACGCTGTTTTTTTTATAGTAAAATATCATTTAGGGGTAGTTTACCGAAGACTGATTTTTTAAAAACTCAAAAAATATTAAAAAAATGTCTCAAAAGTTTTGATTCCGAATGTACATATTTGAAGTGTTTTACATGATAAATAACAATGTTTACTTGGTTTCGGTTAGAATTTATATAGGGAGTCATTTGCTGATAAGTGATTTTTGAAAATTTGAATTATTTTGAAAATGGCTATAACGATTGACGATTTTGCTTAAAACATATATCTGGGGAATGTTTGACACGAACATAACCAATAAAGAAAGCTGTATACCTGTTTTAGGGGGAAAATTCTGTTTTGGATAGTTTACTGATTTTTTAAATTTTAATATTAAAAAATTGTTTTAGTGATTTGGTTAAAAGCTGGTATCAGGGGACTATTTTGCATTATCATTAATAATATATCTTTATTTATCTAAAATAAATTAATTTAAGGGTAGTTTACTCATGACAATATATAGAAATTTGATTTTTTTTAAATTGACCTTGAAAATTTAATTTAAAGTGGGAATTTGTGAATAGTTTTTAATGATAAATAAGGATAAGTACATTTTTATTTTTACAAATAACAAATAATTTTAAGGTAGTTTACAGTTTTTTTTTAAATATTTGTATACAATTTGTTTTAAAATTTACATATTAAAAATTATTATTGGGATTAACAAGCTGATTTGTTTGAATATTTCAATTATTTGTGATCGTGGAAACAGGTAACGCTGATTTCAATCTTTCAATTTTTCTATTTTTGATGATGTTGAGTGCCGAGAATTATAATCACATATGTACGAGGTGGAAAAATGCATTAAATAATTGAAAGCTAGTCGGCCTAAAAATTAGATGCATCTTTTAGACCAAATTTTGGGCACCTAGTTTTGAAGCTAATGCCTTAGAGCATGTTAGCCAACCTTTATGGAAACCAATCGGCTTACTAACTTATAAAAATGTACCATGGTCACCCATCGTTTCTCCTATGTACTTTTTTTATTGTTTTATTCTATAGCTCCTTCTTTAGGATTCAAGTCCCCTGCGAGATGGGGCCTAGAATTGTCCCTCAATATCCCCTGCTTGCCGTAAAAGGCGATTTAAAAATGAAGCTTTTTCACAAGGCCGTACCTCGTACAGTACAGAGCTTTCCTATATATCCACTTTCACCTCTTTCCCCCCTCTCTTTCTCTTTCCTTTCTTCTTTCCATCTTTATACTTCCTTTCCTTTCTCTTTCCTTCCTCCTTTCTTCACTTTCCCCACCATCCAGTCTTATACAGAAGCTTATAGAGCCCTCGTTGACGACTTTGGCAACATACATGGCTTCCCTCGGACAATTTTTTGTACCACTGCACTTGAGCTCCATCATGGAGCTGCACCGGTTGCAATATTTTATTAGAAGGGATCCTAGTCCGACAATAACCTGTTATACTTCTTTTAGAGAATATCGGGTGAGTACATGAGGGCTCCGGGTGTAAAACTGGCACGTACCTGCATCCACTTGCTGCGATGATCTCTTTCCTGGCGATGCTCCATGAGAAGGTTGTCATGTCTAGCGTCGTGTGGGGCTTCCCGTCGGGAGAGTTAGCATTAATTAGGGTCACCCTGAGTCTACGATCCGAGTATTTTACAGGTAGTTCCCAAATTGCATGATCAAATTTAGAGTCAAAGCTGAAAACTTACTGTCCGCTGGTACCGTACTATTAAACCTTGCTGGAATATCACTGCCTGACCTTTAACAGGGCCAAATAAATGAAAACTGGTGGAAACTGGAAAGGCCATCCATTCCTATTTTGAATGTAACTCAGGAAGTGGTGAGGCCTCAGCTAGCTGGTGATGTCTCGGCTTTAGGGTGGTGAGAACCTAAATCTTGTCAGCCTATTTATCCTCAAAAGAGTTATAAATGGTACCGCTAAAGCAAAAATCTATATAAGAAAACCGCGTGATGGCTTGATTATGATACAGATCGTCACTGACATTCAGTCATCCAACGTAATGGCAATCACTGAAAAACCGTTGAGAAGCTCGGATCATTTACAGGTGAAGGTGGGACCACACAAGCTCCTAAATATTTGCAAGAGAGTGGTCACTTACTCTAACCTCAACTGCGTGAGCATTGATGAAACCTGTGAGGAGCTTGCCTCTCAGAATGTCACGGAAGTTTATAGAATAGTTATAAAAATAATGTCCAGGAAAAAAAAGGGATACTATATCCTCATTTTGCGACTCCTAGCCTTCCAAAGAAGGCTCGGCCAGGTTTTCACGTGCTCAGTGTCCAGCCGTATGTCCCCAACTCTCGTCACTGTTTTCATTGCCAGGAATTTGGGCATACGAAGTTGCAATGCCGTGGTAAGCCAACCTGTGCAGATTGCGGACTGGAGGCTCACGATGCATCGTGTGGTTCTCCTAAGCTATGAGTTAATTGAAAGAGTCCACACTCTGCCAAGTCTCGGGCCTGTCCAAAATGGAATACAGAGAAAAAAGTCCTGAAGACTAAATCTGAAAAGAATATATCTTATGCCCAGACACGCAAAAAATATGTATCCAGTCATAATCCTGTATTTAAGACTTCGTATATCCAAGTTGTTAGCCAAAACATCAATTGTCCTAACTGCCATTGCGCAGTGAATATTCCAAAGACATCTTCTAGACCCACGTGACTGGTCTTTATTCGAGACATTCACAGTTACAGCGCACCAACTATGGCGGCACCGAAATTTGTACTGAAGGCGACACCTTCCCAGAGGTTGTCTCCATTACCTGTACCCCTGAGGAATCCACCTCAGGGAGCCCTTTCGAGTCCACCTCAGCGAACACTCCCTGCTCCTCCTCGGGGAACACCTGGGGATAAGTTTGGAGAAAAAATGTACCTGCGGGCGTTGTTGAACCAACAATTTTTTCCTTTGAGATTCCAAAGGTTGATGTGGGGGGGGGGGGGATGGGGGGGCTGAACAGGTGAGGCCGCAAAGGCGCGTCCCACTGGTACCCAGCGAGGGACCAGTAAATTAAAATCAATAAAAATGCACTGAAGGCCGTGGCCTCGGAAAGACACGGTGCTACAGTCTCTGACGAACAGGTGGAAAACTCTCCTAAGACAGGAGATCCAGGAGAGACTCAGGCGCGTGGAACAAAAAAGATCATAAATCAGTTTATGTTTTTATAGGATAGATTTATGGATTGCGTGGATGCATAAATCTAATATCAACGAATAATATCACTACTACAATGAAATTTTAGGGGTTTCTGAATTCTGTGTAGGTTCGACAACTTTTAAAGCAGAGTACAAACTAGCGTGGTAGCAGGTGCAGTGGCGCACTTACGTGTTCAGCGTCTGCAGACAATTTTTAGACTGGCATTTTTTTTTGTAACAAAGGATGTAGAATACGAAGTCAAAGAAGTATTATTGTGAGCGTCATTATTAAATGAAAATGATGGAAGGCAAAATAATAGTGTACTTGCTTTCTACAAAATACAGGTTTTTTTTCTAATAAGTTGTTGAGATGCGATAAGTATTACTTTCTATTTTTTAATAAAAAAACTAATAATATGGGTACATGATATCAACATCGTTCGAGAGGCCAAGAAGACTTGCACATTTAGAGACCACGAAGAACGATTTTATAATTGTTTTTTCAACTAGCGTACACGTGGTCAGGCGGGCAAATACTGCATGAAGCGTTCGACCGTGCGTAAGAAGGGAGGGCTCGGTAGACGCAACAAAGTACGTGGGCACAATTGTCGGATCACCATCGTCTGGGTGCGCGCTTCCCTTGTACATCACCTGATCGCCACCGCACCCGCCACCGCCATCACGCCCGCTATCATTCTGGTTTGCGTTCCATTTTATCCTCCATTCTCGGTCTTCCCCTCTTGTTCATTCCCTCTACAGAGCCATCAAATATTGTGTTCATGATACTCTTATAGCTGAAGATGTTCCCTAGCTATTTATTCCTTCTTCTCCGTAAAATATTACACAGCCAAGTCTATACATCTTATATCTATTCCTTAAATTCAATTTGTCCTCTAATACTTTCGTCTTCACTGTTCTAGAAAACTATATTATTATTATTATTATTATTATTATTATTATTATTATTATTATTATTATTATTATTATTCCTATCTTTAAAATAGGCGTAAAAACCAATGTTTGTAATTATAGTCCAATTTCTCTCTTAAACACTTTCTCCAAAGTATTCGAGAAAAGCATACATGAGCATACTTTCCACCACCTTAAAAATAAACTTTCAGATAATCAACATGGCTTTATAAAAAACAAATCTACTGTCACTAATTTAGTAGATTTTCTTGGGCATGTTGCCCCTCAAGTCTCTGCCCAAGGTCTGGTTGATGCTATTTATTTTGACCAAAGTAAGGAATTTGATTTATGTCAGCATAATATTATTCTCTCTAAACTTGGTAATTTTGGACTTTCTCACTCTTATGTAAATTGGTTCAGCAGTTATTTGCATGAAAGATCATTCATTATTAAAATTGGTTCACACACCTCTAATACATTTTTAGCACCCTGTGGCATACCTCAGGGGTCTAATTTAGGTCCTCTTCTCTTTAATGTGTTTATTGATTACATTGGTAAATATTTGAACTCTTCTAGTTATCTACTCTTTGCTGATGATGTAAAATTATTTAAAACTATCAAATCAATTGCAGATTGTATAGATTTACAAAATGATGTAAATGGTATTTTACAATGGTCTTTGGAAAATGGAATGTCTATCAATAAATTTAAGACCAAATCTATATCTTATGACGTTATTGTTTTTCTCGCACCACGTTGTGCGCTAATTATGACGTTATTGTTTATCTCGCTCCGCGATGGGCGCCAATTGTGAAGTTTCAGACTTACGGATCCCTGTCTTGGGTCACAATTGATGAGATATTACCGTTTAATTAGCTGATAATTGCCCCGTAGTCGAGCACTCATTGAAGAGTTTACTGATGATTAGAATATTGTATCAATTAATACACACTTATTATGTTGACATGTTTTTATTTCTAAATCTCGGTTTATTTCAAGAGAAAATAGATCATGTCGTCGACGAACTATTTACGCGACCTATAGCACGATCGTAGGGATCGCGGACAGGAGCTGCAGTCCCGAGTACTTCAAGGACTGGACGCCTAGTGCCCTTTCAATTGCACCATTCTTTGTATATATCCATTACTCATGGAAGCTTCTAGAAGGTCGTGTTATAAAATATTAAAATACAAGACAAAAACATCTCGGTGTTACTAGGAGGTTCGAGAGCCGGAAACTGACTCAAGTTACTTTTTAAAGTCTCTATTTGATCATTCGAGAAGAGGAAGTTATTATTTAAAAATCTTATATTGTCAACTTGACTTGACTGGTACACTCTGACGTCACTTACAGTAGCGTGTTTCTTCTTGGAAGAAAAAGTGCTTCAAGCGCCATGTAATAGATTATAATTTAAATGAAATAAGATACGTTTATAAAATTAGAACGATATTATTGTCAATGCTCTCACATATTCTTTAGGGGCAAATCAATAACATTACAATCTTTTACTAGGAAAACTATTTCTTTCTTTTTTACTTATAAATTGGGCAGTGATAACATAGTTCGTACACTTTGTATTAATGATCTTGGTGTCCTCCTGGATAACAAACTTTATTTCCACTATCATGATGACCATGTCATTTCCCAGTCATTGAAATTACTTGGGCTTATTAAATTTATTACTTCATCATTTAAGAAAGTTGACTGTTTTTTATGTCTGTATTACGCCCTGGTTAGATCTAAGTTAGAATGTGCAAGTGTTGCTTGGAATTACATTACCTTAACTGACACTCTTTGGTTAGAAAACGTCCAAAGAAAATTTGTTGCTGCATGCTATGATAAATACTTTAGTAACCGGATTTATTATGATTATGACAGAATTCGAAACCTTTTAGGGTCAAACTCTCTTCTCGCGTAGACTTTATGGTGATGCCCTTTTTGTTTTTAATATTTTCAATAACAAAATTTCTTGAAAATTTGCCCTTGATCAGGTAGACGTTCATATCCCTTCTCGGGCTTCTCGTAATCCTAAATTATTTTTTCTCGAAAGCTCTTATAAGATGAGCCCTATAGGTCGTTGTATCCATAGCGCCAATTCTAGATTTGTCGAATTCGACTTTTATCATAAAAGGAAAACTAAACTCGGAGAGTTATTTAAGGTTATCCCATATCAATAATTTATCATGTAGAGGTTTTGCCTTTATTATTTAAACTTACAATATTCTGATATATTTTTTGCATAATGTTACTGCTTTCTATTTAGTTATTTGTTTTTAATGTTACTTTTTATTCTTCTTATTATTAACTACTTTTTAATCTCGTAACTATTCATCAGTATATAACATTATTTATCCATTTTTTGTCTATCATTTTTCGGGTGTAAATATATGTATTATTATTATTATTATTATTATTATTATTATTATTATTATTATTATTATTATTATTATTATTATTATTATTATTATTAACACCGCGTCTTTCTACCCGTTCGGGATGTACGCACTTACGCTAATGGGCAATAGTAGGGTGATTGATAGATGAAATGAAGGACCTACAGTTTAACGTGGAATCCGAACCACGGTGGAGACCTGGCACTCCACACATTCACAAGTTGTGATTAATACACTTCTTGTCAGAGGTGAAGGAAGGGTTTGGTAATCAGATAAATCTGTGCTAGGACCGAGGATTGAACCCAAGACCTCCAGCACAGAAGTCAGACACCTTACCCCTAGACCACCAGGTCAAAAAATAATTATATAACATATAAAATGTGTATTTACATATTAAAATATTTAATATTCTTATAACATTATCGATTAGGACCTATCTATATAATTTTGGTCACACTAAAATATCAGATGAAAGTAATTGATATATTTCCCACTTTAAAATACTAAAATATAGAGTTTTAATGATGATTGTAGTTTTCTTATGTGATCGATTGAAAGCTGTCATGAGATCGGCCAGTTGGTCGTGATCGAAATATTCCCGACACTTACTTTTGAGAATTGTTTCCAAAACTTGCACCAGTTGAGGGCCGTTACTCATATTTATTTTTTTAAAAGGAAACAAATCCCTGATATCTTATGAAGTACAAACGATCATTCCAAATTGCAATAAAGCTTCAGTGATAAGCTAAACAAAGCTGTGGCAGAGGGAAAGAGAAGGATAAGCCGTGTATCCCCTGTAATTCTTCGTGGACCCTCGGGGGTATGCATACCGTAGTTTGGGAAACACTGATTTAAAGAGCTCCTAGGGAACCATGGGAACCATCTTAATGCCGTTTCGGAGCTACTGGTCGCTTTTGTACCACACACCATTAAATCGCAATCACTACTATCCCATGAAGTAACAAGGTAATTTAAGTTTTATATTTACAGGAAGTTATTAATAAAATGATAAATCACGGATTTCTGGATTTCACATAGCAAACTAGATTCGTCTATTATACGTTGTTAAAATGTTTATAACCTAAAATAACCCGTAAAAAACGCATGCAAAGCTGCCCTGAAATGCCAAAAAGATAAAGTTAAAAAGTGTTTAAATATACAATAAGTATATTCAGGTCTTTATTCAAATATAGGCTACCCCACGTTGACTGAAATTGCCTGAAAATATGGGAAGACTAGTTTATACACATTATAAAACTTGTTAAAAAGTATGTTCTATCATCTTATTACTCTATATTATTATTATTATTATTATTATTATTATTATTATTATTATTATTATTATTATTATTTAAAATGTAATGTATTCATTTTTGGCAATAATAAATATTTTTATCTAAGAAAATTCTTAAAAATTATGCTACGCCTTAAATGAGAGTATGGGGGACATTATAACCCTCATTTGATGACAAAATATATTAGCAGTGATTTTTAGTTACATACCACTTGAACTACAAGTTGTTTTTATAGTCTGTAAAAACCTTGAGAATAACTAATATTCATGAATATGAAGATAGATTTCAGGATTTTATAGACGTTAAAATAGTGGAAATATCCCATAAAAATCAATTAGGGTTATCATGTTTTTTCCCGACCCCCTCAAATAAGCAATGAATTAAGAATGCCCTTAAAATGTAAAAAGCATTAAATAGCCTATTAAATGCAAAATATTTTATTTTTTTATTTTTACCCAGCACAGTTTAGTGAATTGCATTAAATTGAAGCTTAAACTAAAAATATGACATGTCATAAAATATCCTAGCCCAAGTAGTTACTACTATCGTAAATACTGATCAAACGTAAAATATTATTAAAACAACGTTCCCATTATTAATTACTATAAAGTTGTTTCCTTTAAGTAGTTTATCAAATTTTATATTTAATTTTTGTATTTAGCGTCTTACTATCCGTTCGGGTTGTACGCTTAAGTACTAACTACACTAATGGGTTACGAATTGGGAAGGTTTAGTTTAGAGGAAGTGAACCCGAATTTGTGTGGGGGGAAAGTGGAAAATCATATAGAAAAAACACCTCCAGTACACCCGAGCGAGATTCGAACCTCGATCTCCCCGTACTGGCGAGTCTAACTCAACACGAAACTAGTGCGTTAGCTAACTACACCATCGAGGTGGGGTTTTTAATTTATTAATATATTGATATCTCGAACAGGTGGGCACAAAGACAAATACTTCAGTCTAATTTAGATTGATTTACCGTTGACGTGAGGGTCGGGGCTTGAATATACCTAGATTTTTATTTCTAAAGGGTTTCTCACTCTTTTATCACGCAAATGTGGTTACAATTACAAAATTATACCTTGTTAATCCCTACCCCCTTATGTAGAAATTCGTAGGTTTGGAAGGATAGTTCACGCACGAAAATGATTTAACATTTTATACTGATACCAATGTATTATAATCGCTTTTAACTAAAGTAAATGTTTTAAATTTTATTATTTTTAAATTTTTAAATATTTATTTCAGTGCTTGCCTAGGTCATTTCAAATATTGATCAGCACTTTAATTAAAGAGAATAATTGAAATTAAAATTATTATTATATTATCCAGGCTATCCGTACATTTATTACAATGAGGTTGGGATGACGAGGGTAGTTTAGAGAATGTGTACCCAATTTTGCGTGAAAGGATAGCGGTAAGCCATCCAGGAAGTGCCACTTCCACATTCAGCTGTAACTCGAACGCCAAACAATCCGTCACTGATAAACTAGACTCAGAAATTATATTCAACCTGGGGTACCCGAACCCCTGCAGTACGTGAATACATCTTAGGGGGTACGTAAGTTGTATATATACATACACATATATACTATATATATGTATATATATGTATATATAATTTTCGTAGGAAGGGACTTATTTGACATTTGAAATAGGTTTTTATTGTTGTCACTGTTTCTCATTAACCGTTCGGGTTGTACGCATATTATGAGCTTAGGGGATGAGGAAGGAAGCATTTTAGAGGTAATATAACCGCATTTGCGTGGAACGAGAGCGGGAAACTATATATAAAAAAACATCCTCAGTAGACCCATCCTGGTTCAAACCCGATTTCCCCGTCTTCAAAAGGCCAGTCTAAAACAAGAGTGATGCCTTAGGCCATTCGGTCACTGAAGTGGGTTTTCCAAATTAGTTGGCATAACGCAATTTACATAATATATTCTATAATCTACATCTAAAATAATAAGTTACATACAAGATAATATATTGAATAATAAGTTTTAAATGAGAAATATACATACACATATATAGTATATATACATATACATACACATATATAGTATATATACATACACATATATAATATATATGTATATACATACACATATATTATATATATATATATATATATATATATACAGTATTTATGATAAACAGAATAATTAGGGCCAAATTTAGGCAATAGATTCGGACGTAAGAACATGTGATTTGGGAGCACCATTTTTCTCCCTCTGTTTCTATCCAAGATGTAGATTATATAACTTACATTGGACACCAAATATTTGGGTGTATAAAGTTGAAGATAAGTTATATTTGAAGGTCTGCGAACAAAAAGATGGAATACCACTGGAGACTCTTTGATCCAACTGCCCACCTGTGTTAATTCTGTCCCATTAGATTATACAGTTTTGGCAGTGGTGGAACCTGGGGAAGAGGGGGGGGGGGCTGTGATCGCCCCCCTCCTGCATATAAAATAATTAAAAATATTGAAACGAAGACCTTAATATTATAAAGAATGTCTGACTCTTGTATGCAGCAGCTATCATCTCCCTTGCCCTATCCTCTACCGTGTATTAATCACAACTTGTGAATGTGTGGAATGCCAGGCCTCCACCGTGGTTTGGATACCACGTTAAACTGTAGGTCCTCCATTTCATCTCACAATCACCCTACAATTACACGCTAGCGTAAGTGCGTATAACCCGAAAGGATAGTAAGACGCGGTGCTAATAATAATAATAATATCCTCTACCAATAACTCTTTCGACTTTGCTCTAATGTGCAGCAAACAAGTGGTTTAAAACTAAACTTTTCTAGTGATTAGATTACTAATTTTAGTATTACAATTAAGTATTTGTATATAAATACATAATTTTTCTATTAATACGAAAACATCTTATGTCTGAATAGATGTTTGTTACCTACGTTTGTTAGGGCAGTGACCTTTTTTTAAAATGTTTTTTGTTGTTTTGTTTTGACATTACAAATCCGTTAGTAAATATAGCTATGTTCTTTCTTACAAGTCCTCTTTTCATTATCCTTATCGTGTTCTCTTATTGTAGACACCTTAAATAACTATAGCCAACTGCACTATCCTATTTACGGCGTAAATCGTGTCAAAATATATACCTAACGTAAATGAAAAAGGTTATCATTTTAAAATTAATTTAATATTCGTACAGTTTTTAATATAAAAAATTAGTCATGGTTGATGCAAGAACATTGTAGTGGACTTTGAACCAGGTTATCTACTTATCTAAACGAGTTGATATGTCCTCTCTCTCTCCAAAGTGTCTTACTGACTGTCCGCGCTTTTACTTCCTCACAGTACAGTATCCCCATGGCTTCTTTGGTGCTGACTGACAGCTCACAGCTGACAGCTAAAAGCTTTGAAAAGTTACCAGATCAAATTATGTATCCCTACACAGAACCATATGATCTGAAAGAACATGGGTTTAGCAGCTGTCATTTCTGACAGTCAAAATTTAGGTATATACGTAAATGTTGACTGTCAGAAGCCAGCTGTGAACTGTCGGTCAGCACCAAAGAAGCCATGGGTCTACTGTATGTATGCCACTAGGCACTTGAAAGTTCATTGCCGCACTTACCTCTATCTCGAGCTAGTTCTATCCAGTCCACCCAATGCATTCTAGCTCTTTCAGGTCCATTCTAATGTTATCATCTGCGTCTAAGTCTCCCAGTGGTGAGTGGTTTCTTCCCATTGGGTTTGCCAGTTAATACTCTGAACACGGTTCTAGATTATTCCGTTCGTGCTACATGTCCTGCCCGCCGTAATCTTCGAGACTTGATTATCCTAACGATGTCTTGTGATGAGTATGAGGTATGTAACTCATCATTATGTGAACTACTCAACTCACTAGTATCTTCACCACTTTTTTTGGACCAAATTTCTTCCTAAGCACCTTGCTTACAAACACTATGAATCTATTTTCGTCATGCAAGGTAAGAGACCACGTTTCACACCCATGGAGAACAACCGGTAAAGCTATTGTTTTATATATTCTGAGTTTTTGAAGGAATGACTGATCTTACAGTTATAAAAGTTACTAAAACTACTTTAATCTAACTCGCCTCGGTGGCGTAGTTGGCTAACGCGCTTGACGTGTTGAGCTCGACTGCTGAGGACGGGGAGATCTAGGTTTGAATCTCGGTCGGGTGAACTGGGGGTGGTTTTCCCTAAATGGTTTTCCACTCTCCCTCCACGCAAATGCGGGTTCACTTCTTCTAATTTAACCTTTCCAATTCCTAATCCATTAGCGTAATTAATACTTAAAGCGTATAACCCGAAAGGGTAGTAAAATGCGGTGCTAAATAATATTATTATTATTATTATTATTACTTTAATGTAATTTATACGTCAATTCAGGCCATGTTCATCTGCCACTTTTATTAATAGTAGAAATACCTATATAATAATACCCAAGAATACACATTTAACGATAATACTAATAATATAGAACAATGTTATCAACGTTGATAGAGAACAAAATATTTGTATTTTATAAAAGGTCCTTCTTACAAAAATAATTTTCCATCTTGATATTAGACTATTATAAAAGACCCAACCAAACACACACCTTCTGCCATTGATAAGTATTTTAATATTTATTAATACACCCTACCGACATTTTTGTTCCCACCTGGTATTGAACCAGCCCTTTATTGCTCTATCACTTTAACTAAATGAATATAACAAATAATAACAACTATTTCTACCTGAAACGTTTAACTTGATCTTATTTTTAGGTTCAGTCCAATTTTCGTAGGAAGAGACCTATTTGACAATTGAAATAGGTTTTTATGGTTGTCATTGTTTCTCATTAACCGTTCGGGTTGTACTCATATTACGAACTTAGGGGATGGGAAAGGAAGGATTTTAGAGGTAATCTAACCGCATTTGCGTGGAACGAGAGCGGGAAACTATATATAAAAAAACATCCTCAGTAGACCCATCCGGGTTCGAACCCCGATTTCCCCGTCTTCAGAAGGCCAGTCTAAAACAAGAGTGACGCCTTAGGCCATTCGGTCACTGAAGCGGGTTTTCCAAATTAGTTGGCATAATGCAATTTACATAATATATTCTATAATCTACATCTAAAATAGTAAATTACATACAAGATAATATATTGAATAATAAGTTTTAAATGAGAAATATAAGTATCTAGGTGTGTACATATATTTATATAAAATTTTACGCGCCCCTAAGATGTCTTCAAGCACCCTAGATTAAATACCACTGCCTTAGACCATACAACCCAGAAGGGGGTGTTAGAAAAGTTACTGAATTTACTCTTCCGTATTCATACGTCAAGCCATGTGATTTGTAGATGTAACTTTTGATATATATATTAACAATACTTATTAAATAACTGATAGTATAATAAAATATCTAATTTGACCGCAAACGTAATATGTGTGTATTTTCTAAAATGCCCTTTATATGAAAATGGAACAGTAACTAATGTCAGACTATTATTATTGAAAGTAACAAATGACACTACTGTAAATGTGAACACCGCTAGCTAGAGATATGAGATAAAAACGTTTCCTTTATTTATTTCCGGACATTATTTCCAACTATTTAAATGGAACAAATGCGATCGGGATGCCTCAAGTTTTAAAAGTTTACATTTGAGTTTAACTTATCCTAAGGACGTTAATAATATAAACATGATCAAGTAAGCCACGGTATAGAGCGTCAAATCCACTTGTTCTTGAATCGAGTCTTAGAAAACTTGATTAGAATAAAAGACTCACTTCTCCATATAGCTATGATTTTTTCTTCAATTCTGATTTTGTTGAGATAATTTCTTTAGTTTACGTAAAAAATAATAATTGTAACTAAATAATATTTTTTAAACTAAAATGTGAATTCACATTCAGCTAAAAAGCTCTAAAATGAACTATTTTTTTTACATCAATTACAGTTTCCAGCCAATGTGTCCCGAGTCAGTTTTTTTTATTCAAGCCACATATATTTCTACTTCCAGCTTCCTAGGCCTGTTGTAACTTCATTTGTCTTATAATCTAACCTAGGATTAGGATAGTCACAACTTCTCCTGTGATTCAATGATCCACCATTTGTATCGGAAAATTTTCATCTGTGACGTTACAGTCCAATTTTCATTGGAAGTCGGATAAAAAAGTTACTACTGGATCTACTATCACTCACGCATACATCAAGCAAGTCATGTGATCTACAGCTATCACTAATAATATATATTATAAACACCTATAAAATAACATCAATAATATCAGGGGCGCACACAGAAATTCTTCTTAGGGGAAGGGAAAAAGGGGTGTGGGGGGTCCAAAGTAAAGAAGTTATAGGTCAGTAGTCAATCCATTTCATGACTTGTTTAAAGCGTTATATCTAGTTATTTACTGTAATGATCAATAATTTATCCTTCATGTTTGCCAAGGGGAGGGGGGTCCGGACCCACTGGAACCCCCCTCTCCCATGTGTATATCCCTGAATGAAAAAGTAAAGTGCTATACATATTGACCACAAAAAATGTCTTTGCATTTTTTAAATGATTCTTACAATGAAAATTGGACTATAGCTTTCGTAGGAAAACACAACTAAGGACTGATTCCCACGCACGCGGGACTCATCTAGTCTGGTTTGTCATTGGCGGGGAGAATGAGGCTCTAATCACATCTGATAGTACTGAGGGTGTTTTTTTCTAAATGGTTTTCTAATATCCCTCCACATAAATGTGGGCACATTTCTTCTATATATAATCTTGCTCCTCCCCACCACATTTGCGTAATTATAACGCTTAGACCCATATAGCTCTGAAGATTGGCCAAAAATATTTTTTTACAACTTACATCATTGAAATTCAGAGAGAAAAAAATATCCCGAAATAAGAGAAAATAATGTCTTAACCCGATGGAGTAGCGCCTTTCACGCGTTTATCGCCTATACTAGCCAGGCGAGAGGGAGGGTACAAATAAATTAATCTTGGGAGCGTCAAATCAGCATCAAGAAAGCTGACTTTTCCCAAAAACACTTCCTCTTGTGTGTTACAGACAGGGATAAAAACACTTGTGTCAACTTAGGAGATATTTTTATTTGATTGGGTTGGAAGACGCGATCGTTCGCGCCGACCTCATAGTGAGCTATTTTATTGTTCCGTTCGGGTATGTATTCGGGTATGCCGAAAACACTACCTCGCAGTCAGCTGTTTAGGATAGATGCCTGATGATTCGCTTCTTGCCCTTTCAGTTACGTCACATAGCCCTAATCACATTACAGAAGTATTGGAACTATTTATATTTTATGAACGAGGCAATTTTTTTTTTATCACCGCGTCTTAATACCTGTTCATGTTGTTCGCATACATGATAGTAATTACTCTAATGGGGTATTCATGAGGAAAGAAACAGTTCAGAGGTATTCTACCCGCATTTGAGTGAGAGGAGATTGATGAACCAATGTAAGGAAAACCACCTTCAGTAGACCCAGACGGGATTCGAACCCCGATCTTCGCGTCATCAGAGTGAGCGTGACACCTTATCACCTGACCAGAGATATTTAACGTTTTTTGTTCACGTAATCTGAGAATTTCTCTTAAACTGTGTACTCCCATTGTTGTTGGAGATGCAGATTTTACATATTCTACAATATACATCTAAAATAAATTGATTCCAAAATAATGTGTTGATCAATAAGCTATAAATGTTTTAATAATATATACATGTGTGTGTTTGTGAATATAAATATCTTTTAAATTTGACGTACTTCCTAAGATGTCTTTACGTACCCATGTGGGTACGCGTATCCCAGGTTTGAATTAAACTGCCTTATTAGTTATACCACTGGAGCGGGTCACTTTAGCTTTTGTAGTCTTATACAAACTTTCAAACTTGGCGCGTCTTTCATTGGTACACATGATGTTGCGCATATCTAAACGTTTTTACAACTCCATTTCGTCATACAATCCAGCCGCCAGAGTAGATTGTAGACGTATTCACTATTCGATGCCGGATTTATCTGTCTGTATACCGATGCATGCTCACACTTCAAGCGGTTCAAGGAAGGACGGCCAGTCCAAAGCAACACATGAAAGAGGGAGGAGTTATCGTTATCGTCGATTTGATTGCAAGTGTGTGTTTCATTTGCCCTGCTCGATCGTGCACGCGGCTTGTGTGTAGGTCGCTGGAAGATCTTAGCGAGACGTTGTTATGGGGACGACACAAATTGACGAAAATGGTGTTATACGGTATCGTAGGGCTAAAAGTGTTTCCAGAGCTGAAGATATACAGAAAGAAGAAGCGAAGGTCCGTAGATCTCAGCCTGACAAACCGTAAGTTACGACATAATGAGATTTATTTATGAGCCATTTTGTGCGATTTTACTATTTTTCTATCCTAAACAGCTGACTGCGAGGTAGTGTTTTCGGCACAAGAAAACAAAAGTGTAGCGATATACCGTGCAAAAAAGTTTTGCGCGTATTTTGAAATTTATTATCTGCGGGATATCATCTTCAAATTGAGATTTGTACTATTACATATGTTATATATTCAAATTTATTCATATATGTCTGCCCGCCAAGCACTTTTAAATTAGTAAGTAGCCTATAGTTTCATCTTAATTTGACTGGCAGAAACATTTGACCTTTGCTCTTAGCAAATATGAAGGGGGTGTGGTTGTTGTTAAGGAACATGACTAATTGAGTTTAATAAATAAACAATATTTATCTTTAGCAGCTTCTGATAAAATCTGTACATAGGCTTAAATAAATTTTAAATTCACTTACAATAATTCCACTTTAAAAGTGATAAGACTCTGTCTAGATTAATAATGTTAGCAAATTTTAAGTTAATGCTAATTTTGAAAGAATTTTATTTTCCACTAAGTAAATACTATCATTTGGATAAGCTATGCAAATAATGATTATAACCTATTTGTAGATAAAAATGTTAATGATAACATATAAGTGTGTCAAGATTTATTTTGAACACCTAAATATTTCCCTTGTAAACTCAAGTTGACTATGGAATTGGTGTTTTATTGAGTAGTTTTTAAACTCTCTTGTGGTTATTTTTAGCTTAGGCATACCCAACTAAAATAATTGATCAAAGGTTTGTCAAATGCCCTTGATGGAATTTTATGCATTGCTTTTCTTTTTATCAAAATCTCAGTTTTTTTGGTTTATTTCAGATAGGAAAAAATGATTTTGACACTTATTATAGCTGTTACTAAATTTTTTCTAAAATATTTATATGCAAATCATGTGATCTGCAGATATTACTTTTGATACTTATACAGGGTGGGGCACAAAGTGTTGAAACATTTAATAACGCTTATATCTTAACTATTTCAACTAACTACTAAATGCTTCAAAATTAAACTTAACATAATTAAAAAAATTGATAACTTTCTACATACTCTTGAATTATTCATTTTTTAAAAAAATGTCTTTAAGAGGGCCACCATTATCACTATGCACTACATTGTTTTATACACTTTTTGAATATTGACATGACTTTACACAGTCTCTTGTTGAATTGTTTCAACATCCACCACAATTCTTTCAAAGTTCCTGAATTGTTCTTGGGCGAGTTGCATAAACTTGACTCTTTAACATGCCCCACAAGAAAGTCTGGAGCTGTTAAGTCTGGTGAATGTGATGGCCAGACACTGTCCCTAAATCGTGAAACAAGGTGCCAGGAAATATTTTGTGAACCATATCCATTTATGTTTGAGTGGTGTGAGCCATTACCTCATCTTGCTGGAACCACATGTTGTTGGTATCCATGCACTTACACTGCATTTCAGGGATCAGAAAGGTTGGACCTCAATGGAGGTGCTTCAAACAATGTTTGCTGGGCACCTCATTTCACAATTTGGGGATATTGCCTGGCCACCACCTACTCCAGACTAAAGACCTTCAGACTTTTCTTGTAGGGCAGAAGTTGGAGCAATTCAATGAGAGATATAACAGTAATATCAAGAGTTGAGAAGCTCATACAATTTATTGCATACAATCATGACCATCTTAAGGGCACACACCCACTTGAGCACACACCCACCCACACCCACTTGAGCACACACCCACCCACACCCACTTGTGTGTGCGCACACACCCACTTGTGCGTGTGCGCACACAATTATATAAATAGGTTCTTAATATTATCTCGCACTATCTATACACTGTAGCCTACTTTTAGAATTAGTTAGAAATCAGTATGTTTATCGTGAAAGGAAAATATAATCTTTGGTTTTTGTCTGAAATTAATTTTTCTGGCCAAATAATTTAATCTATCTTCACTCATGATGTTTCTTAGCCAATAAAACAAGCAAAACAAAAATAATTTCTTTCTTCACACCCACATATCTTTGGCTTTTTGTAAAATATTGCTAGTTTCTAATCAAAACAGTGCTTAAACTATTCTTTCTTTAAATTTTTTTTGGTACCTGACTGAAGTTCAAATCAGGCATTGGGTTTGCATTGTTTTTAACTTCTAACTTTTCTTAGAATGACAACCCAAGAACCCAAATTAATTTTTTAAATATAAGAATCTTTAATTTTTAATCAAGTAATTGAAAACTCTAGTGAAAACCGATAGTATCGCCCTTTTTATAAATGACTGACTGTGGTGTGTATCACAAGGTGTCACTAGAATTCACCCCAACTAACATTTTAGGTGAGCGCTGGGATAAAGAAATTGACTCAGGTTGTCATGGCAACCACCATGTGACACATGTACATAGCTTGGGGTGTTGGGACAGCCATCCACAGAGCACATGTTAACATAAGTGTGCTTTTTGTCACACATTGATGCGATTATGGTTTTATAATTTCCTCAATTAAAATGGGGAAATAATGTAACACATTTTTTAAACTTATATTTTTTTTTTACTATGCAATGAAAAAAATATGGGCAAATTGGGGCTAATTTCAAAATATGTTTTGTTTTTTCTTTTACTTGATTTTGCAGGGAGGGTGGAGCTCCAAAGCCCTTCCTTATGACTAATACCATAAAATGTAAGGATAAAATCGCACTGAAGAATAAATTGTGATAACTTCACCTTAAGCAATGTAAATACGATTGAGATTTCTGATAGCTAACAGACTAAATCATTAAAACAAATTTCTAAAAACTGGTCCAGTAATTTAAATATTCAATGAAACCCTATCCTTAACAAACTTTTTTAGTAAAGTTATAACTTACATTTGCGGTCACACAGACTAGAAGTTAGTCTAGTCTGGTCAGTTTTGCTGATGATGGGAAGATCAAGACTCATCTCCTGACTCGAGGTATTGAGAATGCTCTTTTGCAAAATTTTCTCCCATGCAAATGTGGGTACACTAAAATCTACCTTCCCCATGCTTACTTATATTAATTAGCGTTATTAAATGTGAGTGGCCTGACCTGGTATTAAGATGCCTCAACAAAAAATAAATGAATACCAAATTGCTCTTAGCTAAACTTCTTTTTAACTCTGCAAATAATACATTTAGACCAAACCAAGATTCATATTAAGATTTTCAAAAGGATTTTGGTTAAAATTTAAATATTAAGTTATATGTGTTCCTAATTAAATTAGTGTTTAACTAAAAACTCTGTTCATAGCTCAAATGCTTAAAAAAACACTTTTAAAATAGTTACTTCTTACAAATTGTTTAATTTTATTGAAAAATATGCTAATTATTCGCTATGTTTGGCTTTCTTTTCCTGTACCTGGATCACTGGCTCTACTCAAGTTATGTTTCAGATGTCATCGACCAAGAGACTCCTTGTTTTCCTGGTCATCAGGGTTTGACAACTTCACAGGATTAGTCAACTGGGGCTTCCTTCTCCTTACAGTTGGTGGTGTCCGACTGCTGTTAGAAAACTTAATTAAGTAAGTCTGCAATCTAATTAATAATGTTAGAATTGGTTTTTTCAGCTTGGAAAAACATGTAATAGTTTGACAACTTAGCTCCGTGGGTATTATTTACAAGCACGGAAATATGTTTCTGGGTTCAATACCTTGTATGATGGGAGAGGGAAGCAGAAAATTGAGGCTTTCCCTTAAAAAGTGACGAATTAATATTCTTAGTACTGGGTATTGTATTTTAGATTTGCTATTTTGTAAGCTGTATACTTATGAGTCCGTTCATAAAACATATGTTAGATATCCCCAATTAAAATAAAATACAAAATGGTAGTTTTCGGACTTACAATCTAGTTTTCTAAGGAAAGATTGATATATGCACAAATGTTGCTAGATCACTCGATGTGGGCCTAGAAATATTTGGATGAAGTATCTCCCGTTGTTCCTATTTTAATGCTTTACACTTCAAAAGACCGCTTCTGTGGCTGCATGATCTAAGGTGCTACTCTTGCAGTAGACTAGATAGTTGATGGGGAGATCGAGGTTTGCATCTTGGTCACGTGTACTGAGGTTGGTTTTTCCAAAAATGGTTTTCTGCCCTCCCTCCATCGAAATGTGGGTACACTTTCTATAAATATAACCTCCCTCAAACCATTAGTGTAACTAGTATATAAGCGTATAACCCAAACAGGTAGTAAGATGTGGTGCTAAATAACACTTCAGAATATTAAGTCTGGCACCTCTAGCTCACAAACACAGTATTTCCACTAATGGGCACACTGATAATCAGTGTAAATTTTAGTTTTACCTCGAACTTTCCCCAGACCACTTAATAAATCGTCATATTTATCAATTAGATTATCAGTTTTCAAAGCAAACATTTTTTGATCAAGTTCAGGGCCAAGCATGCTCCAAATCCTATTAAACATTCAACATTATCAGACAGTACTTCAAAGTTATTTGCAACATAATGGTTGCTAACCTTGATCTCCAGTTGAACTCTACCTATAGGTTTTAATACAGCCCCATTACCATAGGAGGATAAAATCGTTTGAGTATGCACTAATTTAGGAGCCAGGACAATTTTCTTTACCAGACTTAAGCTAATTACATTTGCTTTGCCCCTGTATCAACTTTATCTTTAAACATGTTCTATTACATTTGAAGTTAACATACCAAGCTGGCAACTTATCACCATCTTCTCGCCAGTACTTGTGACTTTCCAATGCATTGAATCCCGCGACTTTAATTGAGCACATACTTGCAAAGTGATTTTTACCTTAGCAAGAAGAATATTCTTTACCATAAGCTGGACAAATTTTATACTGATGAGTCCCACACCTACTACAACCAGTGCTTCTTCTGTTAACTTGAGTTTTCATATTGTAGCTTGATGAAGAAGTCTTTCTTGTATGTTCTTATGAAGTATTGTGTTGCCACATTAGACACCAAATATCTTACAGATAATCCTTTTTTATGTATTAAAGGTCACAATGATACTTAGGCCTTATAGTAATTCTCAAAACATGAGTTTTAAATTTATGCCTACAAAGTTTTTAAGATAATTTGAAATAGTAAGTTAGGTTAATACACGCTCATCAGAAATAGTGCTATCTAGGCTTAAATTATTTGATAGTTTCAAAATAAAGGCCAGGCTTTAGTACAAACATATTTTAATAAATGATAATAAAATCCTATGAAAGCTGGAACATATTTTGACCATTTTATTTTGAGGGACAATGGAAAAAAACAATTTAAAACTAGATTTTCTTTAAATATCTCCTATTAAGTTAGTCTTACAGTAAAAAATCCTATAACCTTAACTAAACAAAATCATATTTTTTGTAAAAATGTTCTCAAGCATATTTATTATGTGATGGATAGTTTTGAAGCTATAACCATAGCCAGGACCGTGTTCGCCACAGCAACGAAAAAAATAAGTTAAAATTAAATTTTCTTTCAGCATCTCCTTTTTAGTTAGTTCTATCATAAAAATTGTTACATCCAAAGTTAAACAAAATCAAATTTTCCATAAAAATGTTCTTAGGCATATTTACTGTGCAATGGGTAGTTTGGAAGCTATAGCCATGGGAAACGTAGGACCTTTGTGCAACCTCACAGAATAATTGTTTTATCTTGTATCTTTTGTCATGTGTCACATAATATTTTTAAATTTTAATGTTTGAAAAACAACAATTTTACATATCTTTAAATATTGGTTGCTTGGTTTGCCAAAGAATTAATATTTAAGACTTATTTATATTTTCTACCCATGTGAGGTCTGTGTTTGCCACAACAATGGAAAAACATGCTAAAATTAGATTTTCTTGCAACATAGCCATCATAGTGGGCAATAGTGACTCGGTAGAAATGTTCCATCCTCCCCCTTTCCCTTAAGTTTGTTCTTTTTTAATTCCTTGAGTGGATTAGTGAGTCATACACCTTATCTGACTGGTTTACTCTTGTTCCTACAACCACAATCATGTATATATAGTATGTCACAGTTATGTTCTATTCTCTCTCTTTCGAAACCTAATACATTATGCTCTCAAAGTATTAATTAAATAGTGAAGGACAATATTTTGTTTCTACATGCATTTAGCGCCTGCAACAAATCTTCCTCAATTTCCATTTAGGGTACATAAAAATGTTTAACGCTATTGAAGAAAATGAGAAGCAATAGAAAATCATACAGATTTTCAAAGACCCGGATGCACATTCAGACATGATTGACAGGGTAGGACAGTAACTTAATGCAACCCATTATGGAACCCTGTGTAGAGGAAAAATTGTTAAACGATATAGATACCAATTATTTGCAAAAGCCTTATCAAAAAGTACATTCACTCTAGCATCTTTATCTCCTACTCTGGTAGCTGGCATTTGTTCTAAACGTACCACTAAGTTCAGCAATGGTATGGAAATCCCAAATCCCACAAGATTGAGGTTGGAAGAACACGAAGTACTGCCTGCTTTCCATTACCACCACTTGTAGCATCGGATGTTTTATGATAGACACGAAACAAACATAAATAGTCAATACTTACCCCGTTTGCTTGTTGACTGGGGCTGCGTGGAAGAACGACACAAAACCAACTAACGCACCTTCACTGAACCGGGAAAATTGAATACTGACTGTGAAGACTGAATGGCAAGTTCAAGCCAACGCCTTGGGTTGAATGGACTTGCGCAGTAAAGAGATCCCCTCAGAGAGATTCCCGAACGCCCACGGCCTCTCTCGAAGCGAATCAACTTGCGCTTTCTTGTGTTCCTTTTTTATTCTCGAATGTTATTCCCCCCTTTTTCCCATCTTCCCCTCTTCTGTGCTTTAGGGTATATACTCTGGTGCCTGTGGCTACGAACTTTACAATTGGGCCTGAGTCATATCAGGGATAGGATAAGCTCCGGCTTTCAGCTACTCAAAATGTAAGAACTAAATCCATTCTCGGCAAATTAAACTTCTTAAAATGTAAATCTTTTCAAAATTCAATTTTGGCTTAAATTTCAAATAACTTTAAAATTAATCTGACAGTTAGGAACATAGTTTAATTTTTTTTAGAGATCACTTCATTGCAAGGTCAGGGCGGCTTATCGCCAGTAGAGTCACAAATAATCGATTGTCTAGATTATGTACTGTATTGTTTAAATTAATGTTCACAGGAACTATTTTATATTTGAAATTAGTTTATCTTGTTGCCATTTGCTACGTCCCGTTTTAGTGGGCGAATATTTAGTATTGAATTTAACATATCTTATTGTCATACGCTATGTGCCATTCTTATGGACAAATATTTAGTATTTGAATTTAACATATCTTAGTCATACGCTATGTGCCATTTCTTATGGACGAATATTTTATATTTGAAATTAGTTTATCTTGTTGCCATTTGCTATGTCCCATTTTAATGGGCGAACACTTAATATTTGAATTTAGCTTATTTTGTTGTCATATGCTATGTGCCATTCCTAATGGACGTATATATTATATTTGAAATTAGATTGTCTTGTTGTCATTGACTAGGTGCCATTTTTAAAGGATTGATATTTAATGATGGAATTCAAATTATCATGTTGTTATTTACTATGCCCCATTTCTTATGGGCGACATCTTAAGTTAACATTTAAGTAATCTGATGAATATTTAACCTCAGACTCTTTGCTTTGACTTCAATTCATAGTTGTTTATGAATTTAATCTATTTTCTTATACATCGCAACAACAACAATGTATATATTTAATGGAACTGTTAAACATCTAATTGAGCTATAACTAATAAATATCGACTAACTTTGACTTATACTAATTCTTATTATATATATATCCCATCATACCCAAGGTACTACATAAAATATATATCTATTGTTTATTGTGAATGGTAGGCAGGTTGCAGTCTCTAACTTTTCCTGAGGTAGACGATCCATTTCGATAGCTCAGAAACAGGTGTGAGAGTTGCGAGCTTCAGTATTTGAATGTTTTGAGTATAACATTCAAAGTCTTGAACTCCATAGCACTCCTATTGTTGTTCCTCCCTTTTTGTATTTTTTTGTATTATTTGGGCATCCTCCCCTTGAGGATGCTACACACTAAATATCCAGCTCCACTAAGTTCTCCTAAAGGCCATATCCTGCAAATGCACTAAAGGCCGTAAAGGAGCTGGTGGCTGGATAAAAGTTGGGCTACAATTTTCCATCATTTGCTTAAATTATAGGGGGCAATTGTGCACAAAGATTGAAAACAATGAGGACCAAGAAATCGACGTTCAACTGAACCACATCATAACTAAAGAGAAAAGCAAGGTTTTTGAGTCAGAAAAGGAAACACATTCACATGGGAGTGACCAAGGAAATGAAAGAATTGATGAAGAGGAGATTTGTCAACCCTGAAATTCCAAACAAATAAAGATAAAACTAAAAAATTGTAGCAGATTAGGCCTACACATGATACAAAGCTAAAATACCCCCCATACACTCTACCTTATGGTAGTGTGGAAATGAGTATAAAAACTAGATTTTACTAATAAATATTAGTTTTTTGGCATACCAAGCTATGAATATTTAGTAATAAATGCAATCATTATTTTTCAAACATTACAACAAGATAATAACATGTAAGACAGGAAGAAAGATACAACAAGATAATAACATGTAAGACAGGAAGAAAGATACAACAAGATAATAACATATAAGACAAGGAAGCAAGATAATAACAATAATTTGGTGCAGTTGTGTGAAGGTGCTACAATCCATCACACAATAAATATGCCAAGGAATATTTTTATAGAAATTTTGATTTTGTTTAGCTATGGCTATAACTATTTTTACTGTGAAACAAATTAGTTTTACCATATTTTTTTCCATTGTTGCAAATGCAGATCTTAAAATGGCTGTAGCTTTGAAACTATCCATTGCACTATAAATATGCTTAGGAATATTTTTATAGAAAATTTTATTTTATTTAGTTATGCTGATTATTTTTACTCTAAATCTAATGTAAAAAAAGAGATTCAAAGAAAATCTAATTTTAGCATGTTTTATTTTCAATTGTTACGGCAAATGCAGACCTCACACAAGGGGAAGAAATTAGTATGCTAATGAGACTCCCAAAATAAAGTGATAAAAACATTTTACAGCTTTCTGGGATTTTATTTGGATAAAAAATAACCAACACCTGACCTTAAATGTGCTTAGTGTTGGGGTTATAAATGTCTGTATTAAATTTGAACTTTTCTAAATCAACAGCAACCATGGTTGTATCAGGGGAAAGGGGCTCAAAATAATATGGTTTAATGTGCATGATGATAAGAAATAGGCCTGCTAAAAAATTTTTATGAGTTTATTTGTTTGACATAAGAGTATTTCATAGGTCAGCCTATTTATATTTTCAAAACTTGATAAAGATTCGTTCAACCATTATTTGTATACTAATTTATTAAATAGCTCAAACATTACTTTTCTCTGTGCATGGAGAATTTTTTTTTCAGAGGTAACTGTTGATACAATATGCGTGCCTAAACTTTCAAAAAGCTTTAATTTATATTGTACAAACTACATTGCTCAAGGGATTTATTAGCAGTCTACATTCTGTCATTTCATTTACATCCTCTCTCCCTCACTTTTATTTTCAGGGGGCGAGCTCAACTGAAAATGTACTTATGCTGGGAGTCATAGCGTGTACAACTTAACAACCCCCTCTAATTAATCATTTACAATTTGATGTTGAACATACATTGCATTCCTTTTTCTGACACACACAATCATTTCTGCCATTCTTTTTACTTTTGATATGGTAACCTTGGCCGGCATGGTTAAAAACTAATTAATCTTTATTACTAATTATTCATTTTTTTAGATTTTAAAGATTTTATTAGTAAACTCGCAACATTTCGGAACTTCCTTTTCCAGCAGACTGCTTAGGAACTATGGCATTATATTTGAAAAAGGTATTTTATTTAAAGAGTATATACTTTGGAAATAATTTCATCCATCTTTGTTGAAAACTCAAGTGCCTAGAATTTAATGTGCCTAGAATTTAATGTGCCTAGAATTTAAAGTGTTTGGAATCTTATAGAAAGGCATAATTTTTGGAAGGAATCAAATATTACCCAAGAAAAATCTCTCTGCAGATTGGATCGCAGCATCAAATTACGAAAAACACTCGGTCTTTACAGACATTAAAATAAAATCAGATTTTAGAGGGGAATATTGAATATCTCACAAATCGTCTCTGTTCTTATTCTTCTAGGAAATGTTTTTTCTAGGAAATTCTTTTTAGAAAATTCATACAAATTTATTGTGCTAAACATTGATTTAACAACCCCCAGACAAACTTCTTCCCCTACATAAATTATTTTATACACAAGTGTTCCAAAAAAATTAAACTTCTTTACAACCCTTAGAAACCATACCCTTCCCCACAAGTATTTTATACAAAACTTCTAAAAACGGTACACTTTTTTACAACCCCCAGACACAAGTGAGGATTGAATAAACTCATAGTTTTAGTAATGTTTGGAAATAATACTTATGGCTAGAATCTTACTATAATTAGATGAATATAGGGCAATCCGATATCCATGCCATTAGCATTCTATTGTGAGGGTGATGCCTTAGACCACGCGGTCACCAAAGGAGGCAGCTATACTTGTTAGTCGTAAACTTCTCATTATCAGTAATTACTGTGATGGTAGCTATACACTAAGTTTAAATGAAAATGTTCTTGTCTTATGCAGGTATGGTATTCGTGTGGATCCACAGCAATGGTTCATAGTTCTGACTGGCCAACATGAAGGTGGTTCGGAACATCCATCAATAATATTGCTCATGTGTAAGTACTCTCATCATTACAATGTAAAAATATTTATAAAAACTGTGTCAGTATGATTAATTAAAAATAGGAATTAAATTATATTTTTATATTAATAAAACATATTATATTTTACGACTAATACATGTTTAAATATTAGAGAAAATTTCCCCTTGACATGGTAATTTGATCCGAAAACAATAACTGTCATGAGCCATATCTATTAATTTACTGTTCAAGATCATTAATCACTAGTTATTATTCTATGGAAAGAAATAAATGGCAAAATCTTTATTTAAGTTGAGGATTTTTATTACTGATGAACCATTCTCCAAAGAGCGAGTTAGCTTATTTGTTTTTAATGGCTTACTGACATTTATTATCAAATATGTTAATATAAGGCATGCAATAAAAATAAAAGGTACGCCTATTATATGTCAAACATTCAATTTTTTGACTTCTCTCAGATTATATAATATACATTTTATTTTTTTGTCCAAATAGTACATCATGATTTTATGTCAAATAAATTACCATAAATTATGACATGTCAAAACAATTGAATGTGTTTTTATGATTCCCATGGTTCCTCTTGATTCACATGGTAAAACAGCCATTACTGATGAAAGCCTACACGTTTAAAATTATAACATTTTCATTTCCTCTATCCATAGGACAGTATGTTTTAATTAAAAAATAATAACAAATACAAAGTAAGCTTGCAAATAATAAAACTAAAAATGGTTAAATAGAGAATAACATGATGCTTTATACTAACTTGTTTATGTATTTGAGGATTCATTTGTGAAGTAACTAAGATTATTTAATCTTCATTATTAAATTACAAATTTAATTTATACTAATGACTTAATAATTTTTTCAGATTTTTAACTGTTATTATACTAATTTTTTAAGTTCAATTAAATGCTTATTTAAAAAAATGTTTTATGGTTTGAATCTAGGCTTATTATTGAGGTATAGCACATTTGGACCAAACCCACTTATTCTAGCAAATGCCGAAAGCTATGTCTTAAATCTTCATTTTAAAGATAAACTGTAAAACATTGAAACATAGTTGATAAAGTATGTAGCTTTAAAAGATAACAGCTTGATATGTAGAACAATTTTGAGAATTATCTACTTTATAAAATTTTGACAAATTATGGGAGCAAACCAGTGATAGAGAAATTATATATTATGTGAACGGGTGTCACCCATAAAATATGAATTACTCCCAAATTAAATTTTGTTCAAAATCTCACTATGTTAAGTTAGTAAAAATAAAAACTGAGGAGAATCAATCACGATAAATATTAGTTTAAAATTAGTATCTTTTGTATCACCAATTTATTTGTCTAGTGATAGTTTGCAATATGGGATGATCCCATACAATAGTGAACATTTGATAACCCTAGTGTGGCACCAAACTAGCTAGTGAAAAGTCTCACTAGCCCCTGGCAGTTCTTTACTTCACCATGTAAACACACCTTTCTTTTTGTTTGTGTATTTTAGATCAGTTAGTTGCATTGCCACCGAGTGCTTGAATTAGGGGAAGTAAGAATTAACTTTCACTCCATCTCACTACTTGTTAATATTATAAGCTCATATATTAATAATTATGCTAATGTGGAGCGAGGAATCTGCCAGGACCTTCTCCCCTACTCCCATCCATCTTAACTACATTCATGAAAGTCAAAAATAATCCTTTATAAAGCTATTATAAAATGTGTATAACTACGTAAGGAATTGTGAATTTGAGGCAAAGTTGAGCAAACATGGAAATTCTATTCACTTTTTTACACACCATTATTGAAAACTGTGTTTTAGGATAAAAAAAAAGTTTCAAAATCGTGTAAAATATTATCAACCTTCATACTAGGCCTAAATTTACATTTTTACATCCATTCCTTTTTCCAGTCTGTGGCCTGGGTCAGTTTTTTATTCAAGCCATATCTTTCCAATACTTACTTGCTAGGCCTGTCATTGCTTCATATGGCTTATAATCTAACTTAAGACTAGGACAGGAACAACACCCAGCCCCCGTCCCCTTGAGTCTAGGACAGGCACAAAACACCCAGTCCCCGTCCCCTTGAGTCTAGGACAGGCACAACACACCCAGTCCCCGTCCCCTTGAGTCTAGGACAGGCACAAAACACCCAGTCCCCTTGAGGCTAGGACAGGCACAACACACCCAGTCCCCGTCCCCTTGAGTCTAGGACAGGCACAACACACCCAGTCCCCGTCCCCTTGAGTCTAGGACAGGCACAACACACCCTGTCCCCGTCCCCTTGAGTCTAGGACAGGCACAAAACACCCAGTCCCCTTGAGGCTAGGACAGGCACAACACACCCAGTCCCCGTCCCCTTGAGTCTAGGACAGGCACAACACACCCAGTCCCCGTCCCCTTGAGTCTAGGACAGGCACAACACACCCAGTCCCCGTCCCCTTGAGTCTAGGACAGGCACAACACACCCTGTCCTCGTCCCCTTGAGGCTAGGACAGGCACAAAACACCCTGTCCCCGTCCCCTTGAGGCTAGGACAGGCACAAAACACCCAGTCCCCTTGAGGCTAGGACAGGCACAACACACCCTGTCCCCGTCCCCTTGAGGCTAGGACAGGCACAACACACCCAGTCCCCTTGAGGCTAGGACAGGCACAACACATCCAGTCCCTGGCCATTAATTCATCACTGTGAAAGGGTAAACCATATCTCATCAATGATACATTTTTTGCCCATGCTGGGAACTGAACCTGGTACCCTTAACACAGTATAAAGGTCCCTGATCATATTAGGCCTATATGCTAAGTTTTAATTTTATCCTTCTTTGAAGAGCTAGTTTTTCTTAACTTAACATTTATGAATTTTATTTTATATCATTTCAGATTCAATAGTTCCTGTATTGTTATGTCTTCTAATAGAAAAGGGCTTGTCTGTGGTAAGTTCTTCTTTGTTATCGGTTTAATAATATGCATTAATCATCTATGCTAAAAATTAAAATTCTTAATTTAGAACAACTTTCTTACCATTTTCATACCCACTACAGTACATAGACCTACTCTTTTTGATTTTTTTCAGGAAATAATTCCTCATGGACCTGGTATGTTCGCTCATGTGGTTAATTTAGTTGTCATGGTGCTTATTCCAATGGTCATAATACACATCAAAAATACAGAGTTCAGTTTAAGTAAGTACTATGTTTTTCATAATATCATAAAACTTGTATAGAAAAAATGATTGTGTTTTAGATGCATGCCTGTTTTGAATAAATTGAAAGGTTAATTGAAATAATGTTTTTGATTGTAATATAATATAATGAATTATTGTTTAATGACTTAGAAATATATAATAAGACAGTGTAAGAACACTGATAATAATGTAAAGCTAGTGATAGAAGATAGTTAGAACACACACGTCTCACTTAATTTGTTCTTGCACTCTTTATACTTCACACTTATAGTCACACATTCTTTTGATTTTCAGAATTATCTGTCTTTCATATAAAGAGATGTATATAAAAACATGTCTCTTTATATGAAAAAAGAATAGTTCCAAAAATTTAAACTATGTGCAACTGTGATTAGTGGTATATTAAGTGTGAAGAGTTTAAGAAGAAATTAAGAGAGAAATACTACCGGTATGTTTGTTCCTATCTAGGAATAACCCAACTCTTCTTTCAGGTTGTCTTCCTTCACTATCAAATGTACAATGTTTCTACACTGTCTGATTAGATTATAACTAGTTTCAAAACGGATACCATCAAAGAAAGTCTAAAAGTCCTATACATATGAGCCTTTATTGCACTTAATTTACTATCTGAACTTGTACAAGAAATAAGATTGTATGTAAAAACTTGAGGCTTCATAAACCCTGGTGGTGACACTAAATATTTATTTGTGTTTTTAGTGCTTAAAGAGTCTTAGTGCCTGTCGAGGTTTTATTTGACTTAATCTAATTCAAGAAAATAGAATAAGTTGAATTTTTGGGAAATGCATCAAGCTTCCATCTAGAAAAAGATAAGAAGTCACGTTAAAGTGTAAAAAGGGTCGTTTTTACTAAATGTTTTTACACTCACTCAATGCAGACTAAAGTAAATTTATTCTAATTTCTACTTCTCTTGAGTCAAAATAGCTAAGTTAAAGGCAAAATTTCCTTTGCTATGACATCCAAAACAATGTTTGCATAGTTGAAACATTTGGAACAAAGAAAATAACTTATATATACTAAGATCATATTTGAAATATTTCACTAGATATTATATATTTCAACCTATCATTTTTAAAATGGCAACTAAACATTATTTTAACACGCCAAGAAGATGCTATTCCTACAAGATTAATTGTATGTAGCTACTCAACATCAGTGTTTGAATTAAAAACTTGTGTTATCCTCAATTTTTGTTCTAGATATTTTTAATTATTTTAATATGTTGTACATGTTATGTTTTGACTAGTTGTCAACTTATGATCTAATAATTGTTGTCGATGATATACTTTTTTTAAACTTATCTTGACACATTTATGCTTGTTGTAAGCACAGCTTAGCAGTTTTTGACATTAAAGTATATCAATTTGAACTTTTTAATATCATTTAACATTTCATTAATTCATCAGTGTGTAATAACCTTTTACTTTATATTGCTAATCTTAAGTTTTTATCTAAGTCTTAACCATCATAAATTATAGTTTTAATTGTTTTTTGCTTCAAACTTTTCTCTTTACCTGGATTACATTACTGTGATGGATAATTTAAAAATTACAATTTATTTTATATTAAAACTTCAAAAACTTTACCTTTGACTTAATTATTTCTCCTGTTTCAAGCTTTACTTCAACTTAATTTCACATTTAAAAATTGACCTTTGCATACCCAGGAAAAATATTTTAATGTTCAATATGTTTAGCTATAAATCATTAATATTATTTTTTGAATGAAAGGTGTATTTTTAATTTATAAATGATTTTTTTCTTTTAGTTGGTGCCTCAACGGTGTGCACGATGTATTCACTTCTGTTTTTCAAATTGTGGTCATATGTCCAAGTGAACCTTTGGTGCCGTATCAAACGGAACAGTTCCTCCAGCAAGACCCACCTACGGAGGCAGAGCTTGTCTTACCATAACTTCAGTGAGTATTTACTGGTCACATATTCAAACTTGCTAGCTTACAAGAACTTCATACACCATGAATGCGTTCGCAAATAAAATTTAGAAATTTAATTGATTGGTAGATAAATTAGATAAAGTAATAGGACTTACTCCTATTAAAAAAAACACATTAATTTTATATTGCTGGCTTTGAAGGTCAAACCGTTTGCGGAGCCTCAAATTTCCACAACGTTGCAAAGATTTCAAATAAATGATAGAAAGAAGTAAAATAATGTACAAACATTTGTGGACTGCTAAGTGAAAGGTTGAAAACTTGGAGAGTGGTTGGTAGTATTTGAGGTATTGTTAACTCTTGTCATCAACAAACATACCATGTATAGATGAAATATATCCAACAAGAACCTCAACTTCGTACTCATGTAAAAATACAATCTTTCAAAGCTACAAGCAACACACTCCTTTGCTACATTCTTCTCCCCCAGATTTCTTTCATTAAAGCACCACAATAAAGGGCCAACACTATATATAAAAATAAGAATAATGTGAAACAAAATACTATAGATATGATTAAAAATTAAATGTTATAAAATGATTTTATATTTGTATAGTACTGTGATTAGTAAACGAAAGTACAGTATTTAATTAAAATATAATCACAATAAATTAAATAGGGTACTTGATTCATCTTTGGTCCAGGGTTGTTCAACTCATTTTTAATGTGTCGAACTTGTTTGTGGTAATTGGGGAGCGTGTTGGCTACTTAAAATCACAGTAATCGGGGCTCTGATTTTATGGTTGCTAAGACAACTATGGCTGTGAAAGGGGATATATCTCAACATATTACCCCACTATTTCCACCTTAAATAATTAGTGAAACATTGTCTTGGATAAGACTACCCAGGGTCGCTTATCAACAAAATTGTAGATTGTATTTATTTCGGCATTAAGTGTTGTAGCTGAAGCTGTGTGCATTGATCTAAAACATGACAGGGACTCTAAAAAATAAGGTTTTAACTTTCAAGTTCTGTGATAGTGAGGATTTGTTGGAACAAAAGACATCATTTGTTTAGCTATCTTCTTTGATAACATGTTATTTACATAAATAATAACTAACACATTAAGTTATTATTTACATAAATAATAACTACCACACAAAGTTATTTATATAATCATATTTTTTCAGCTTTGTTATATTTGGAAGAAGGTACAAGAAAGGTGGATATAGATATTTAAAAGGGAACGAAGACAATATGGCTTTTACAAGGAAAAGAACACATTCTACACTAAAAATGGCTACCTCTTAAAGAAAATCAACCGTTACTGCCCAATCCTCCTACCTAGGTTTCATTCCATCATAACTGATATATAGGGAGTGTGAACCATGCAACACAACTTCCAAAATTTTCTAATATATAATTTTTTCCTGATAATCCAATTTTATATCATAGATTGAATTTCACAAAATAAAATTTAATTCCAACTTGAGGCCCTTGGCCCTGTCGAGTGCAAGTCTAAAACCTATTTTGTGGGATGGTGGGTGGGAGGGTGAAAACGTGGCGTGGCACAGCTGGCCATAGTATCCTTCCGCACCAATAAGAAGAGATCAATCATGGAAAACGCAGATGGCGCTAGCTACTGGACAGGTCTTGCGGAAAAATCATACGTTTGGAAATATCATTTTTCTTGAGAACGAGGGAAATTTGTAGAATAATATTTTCAACACCTCTTCTGTGATAATGTATTAATGTTTATTAGGTGTTATATTTCTTATTTTTATCATGGAGCTGGCAGTTTTCTATTGAAAAATGTAAATTATTGATATTTGATCACTGTTTAAATTATAGAGGAGGTGTGTATATAAAAAGTATAACATAATCAACATGCTTCTATTCTTGAACAAATTGTTTCTGAAAAGAAAATTGCTAAACAATAAAAATTCTTGAAGATAACCATTTGTTCCCATGGCTCTGCATTTCCACGCTAAATGAAAAGGGCCATTTGCCTTAAGATCAGTCATTTAAATACGTGAATCCTTGAATATCTCAAACTAAAAAGAAAAAAGAAAATGAGGATTCAAAAGAGATTTCAGAATATACGAAAAAGTTTTTTGAAATAATTTTGAATCTTAATAATATTTTTAGATCCATCATTATTACTAGTCCTAGCCCAATATAATTATAGGACAAACCTAACAAACAGACTGTAAATCATTGACACTTAATATTATGCACTTGTTAAGACTATATGCTATTAAATAGAATTGTTCACTTCAAATTCACATATTTGTACCTGCCATATTTGAATGGGCTAGGAACGAGAGTGCTGGTCGATGCTGACTAAACTATATAAATTGTACACGTTCATTTGTTGCCAACCAACTACCTTAACCATACATAACACTTAATATGAACAAATTCAGAATTTAAAAAAGTAAATCACACCATTGTAAGAATGTTAAACACTAATGCTCAATATGTTTCTTAAGATATATTTGGGATTCATAGGTAAAATTAAATTAGGTTCAGAGACTTAATATTTGAGAAAAAGTAGATTTGACCCATCTCTAATTTAAAGTATTATACCTTTTGTGTTTTTGTAAACACATTTAGGAAATATATAATTTACATATGTTAATTGTGATACCTTTTCAATTTATCTTTGTGTGTTTTCTTTAGGCTCTACTGAAAACGTGGCAAATGGTTTGGCCAACTCTAAAAATAAACCGGAGGTTGGTCTTGTTCAGTATCCGGACAATTTAAACCTCCATGACATAATCTATTTTATCTTCGCTCCAACACTTTGTTATGAACTAAACTTCCCCAGGACCACCAGAATACGCAAGAGGTACAATCTAAATTATATTAAAACTAGTTTTACACACTAACCTTGTATGCTGTTTGAATAATTTGACTCTTTGCATTACATCCATCTATGGTTTTTTACTAATTGTACATTTAATCTATATAAGTTTTATTAAACTGATTTCTATCCAATAAAATGGGTTTGTAAATGGTTAAAATAGTTTATAATGGCATTTAGGATCTACCACTTACCTTATCTAATATATATATACACACATACACATACACACATACACACATACACACATACACATACACATACACATACACATACACATACACATACACATACACATACACATACACACACATACATACACACATACACATACATACACACATACACATACACATACATACACACATACACACACATACACACATACATACACACATACATACACACATACACACATACACACACACACATACACACACATACACACATACATACACACACATACATACACACACATACATACACACATACATACACACACATACATACACACATACATACACACACATACATACATACACACACATACATACACACACATACATACACACACACACACACATACATACACACATACACACACATACATACACACACATACATACACACACACACAGACATACATAAACACATACACACACATACACACACATATACACACACACATACACACACACCTCCAATAAAGCAAAAATAAGTATTTGATTGTTTTTCCTCATAATATTTTATGAAGGAGCTATTAAAAATATAATGAAAGATATTGTGAATAATTGATTTTAGATTCTGTGTTTATAATGGTGACAAGACTCTCAAATCCTTAATGATATAAATATGTATAAATATTTACCCGCCTTGGTGGCGTAGTTGGCTAACGCATTAGATTTGTGGTGAGCTTGACTGCCGAGGACGGGGAGATCGAGTTTCTAATTTCGATTGGGTAAACTAGGGGTGATTTTTCTTAAGTGGTTTTTCATTCACCCTCCATGCTAATGTGGGTTCACTTCCTCTAAATTTAACCTACCCAATTCCTCATCCATTAGTGTAATTAGTACTTAAGCATACAACCCGAACGTGTAGTAAGACACAGAACTAAATAAAAATTAATAATATAAATATATTTTGGCATAAGGTTCAAATTTTTATTAGATTTTATTTTATAGCTGTAATACTGTTAATTGGTGGCTCAGCCCCAAATAATCTTAGAACAAACTTACCAGGATCAAGAAACCTCTTTTCCCATATTTTGTAAATTATGGTATCTTCGTTTTTTATAAATTATACATCCTTAAAAAGTGTATACTTAAATAAAAAAAATAGATGACATGACACAAACTTTCTAATATAGTGTATTATAGCTTGGAACGAAATTTCCAAAAAATAAGTTTTTAGTTAAAAGTATCCTTATGTAAATTATATGCAGAAAAACAAAAATTGTTCCAACTATTTAAAAAACTTAGAAATTAAAAAAAATACATTTGTAAACCACTCTTATATTATTTATATCTAAACATAGTTTTTTCCTTAATTATCTTTGAAAATGCTATTCCCAGATACTCATTTGAAATAAATCTTGAAAGTTTCTTTAAAATTTCAATTTTTCTGAAATTTTTCATAATTAAATTATCCTTAAAGTATTTAAAAAAAATAAACATAGGCCTACTACATCATTATTAATGTTGTATAAAATAGTCCTCAATAAAAGTTGTGAACAAAATTGTTGAGCTATTTTACAGAAATTTTGAATTTTCAAAAAGTACTCATCTTTAAATTAACCTTAATTTAAAACAAAGGTTCAAAATAGTAAAAATGTCTCAAGCTATATCCATATAATACTTAAATTCAAGTTTGAACAAAATCCACTAAACCGTTTTGAATCTACATAGTCCAAGGGCTAGACAAACTGAATTGTAAAATCACTTGATTTGGGGCTCAGGATTACTTTAAAAGATTAGTTATAATCTTGAGTTCGAAAATTTTCAAGATTACAATGCATATAAAATAATTATTTATAAAACATATTATAAAAAAAAAATAATTGCACTTATAGCTCTATCTCTCTAATTTTTACACTCTAATTTTTGGCAAAATTTACTATATCTGATGTGTGTGGCCATATGAGGAATCTGTTAAATGAGATCTGGCCTTCCCATCCATTAATTTAACACTAATCCAAATGTATAAATGTTAAACCACTGAATTATGGCAAAAAAGTAAGCATTTTTGTTTTATTTATATTTTCCTTGAAAGCCGGGAAATTTTAATTTTCAATTCTGTAAATTATATGATTATGGTTTGGTTATGTTTGCCGAATACTAATGCTTAACTCAACCAACAGTAGGCAGTATTAGAGGAGTTGGAAATCAAAATAAAACTTAAAAAAAAAAAAAATTAGAATCACATCTGAAATTTCCTCAAGAGTTTGAGGATTTGAAGGTTTCATGCTTAGTTTATTCAGTGACCTATTAGTTTGTATTTTCTTTCTAGATTTTTGGTGAAACGTATTCTGGAAGTAGTGGTTGGCTGTCAAGTATTAATGTCATTATTTCAACAATGGATTATTCCCTCCGTCAAGAATTCTCTTATTCCCTTCTCTGTAAGTTGGTAATAGCTGTATTTGAAAGTCTTTAAAGTTAAGTAAAATTAAGCTAAACTTAAATTTACCAGATGTATTACAATTTAAAATTAAATATTTTCTCTGAACTCAATTCTTTCCAGCCTTTGACTGGGTCTACTTTCTAAAATGTCTTAATATTCCTTCCACCATTCTTTCTACTTTATTTGCTTTATTTAATAGTAAATTTATATCACATCATATGTTAACACTTTCTTAGAAAACATTATCATTATCATAATCATATACTCATCATTATCATCATCATCAACACCTCACAACCGCCGGTGGCCGAGTAAGTTTAGTAAAATGCCTTCGTCTTCCTCTATCCTTCCACCGTTATACTTCCTTTAATTTCTTCCCCTATTCTTTCCACCACTCTTCCTACTTTAATTATTTCCATTCTTCTCCTCTCCACTCCTCACTTCTCTTTCTTGCCCTCTCCTGCTAATAAAGCTAATAAATCCGTGCATAAATAATTGCACTTTACTGCACTTAAGAAATTTATAATGTCATAGATGTTTGATATTAACTACTGAGCTTAACTTAAAGTTCAAAGGCTTAGGCTTGATTACCAGCCAGTACAGTTACCATTTCCACCCCTAAACATTGCATTTCCCCACTACCTCAATGAAAATTCTGAAATTTTGTTAAAATATATATTCATCCTGTTTTAGTTTTGAATATTAAGTCACTAATAGACAGCATATCTTGTATCAAATAATGTTAAATTCTTTAAATAACATTATTAAAAGTTATCTTTTCATAAATGGTTCTACAAACCTGTACAATTTTCTATTTCAGAATATGGACATTGCAAAAGCAACTGAAAGATTACTTAAACTGGCTGTAAGTATCTTAGTATAGTGATCAGTTAAAGTTCCAATTTATTCAAAATATAATATTTTAAGACAAACATATTGCATACAACATTGCATTTTGTGAATGTTTTTGTGGAACTCTCCCCTTCTAATTTAACACTCTGTCTAGAATATTATTTAAGTAGTTTGATAGAGCTGTTCCAGTTCTTATTTCATATATAATTTTTTATACTATATAGATATAACTATTCCACAAATTCATTTAAAATCAATAATAAGCCATGCTAAAAAAAAAATATCCATTAAATAAATGTATTGCTTTGTTTTTCGAATTTGTAAAATTATATTTGCAATGATGCCAGTGGGTCACTTTTCTCACTTTTATTTTTGTTAGTCACTTAAAGTAACTTTTTTTTAACTCACTTTTAGTCACTTTTCTAAACAAATTTATTAGGCTTACTTACCATTCTTAAGGGTTTTTCAAGAAAGAAGATCATCACTTAGTAATCTTATATAGAAACATTGGATGTAAGTATAAAATCTAATAGCTACATAATATCGCCCACTTGTTAGGCAGGCCATTAGGGGTTCAAATACCCCTTCTTCCCCCCTGAAAGTTTATGAACAATATTATATATGGCTTTATTTATGGTTAAAACAATATCCACATTAAGGTACAAAGTATAAATTACAGGACTGGGTTACCTTAAAAAGCACTTCAGAGAGCTCTAGAGGTGTTAACTATTTAGAATTGGTCCTAGCCTCCAGAAGTTAGGGGGTTATGTTGCCATAAAAACACTGTAGATGGTTTCTAGAACTCTTATCATTTAGAATGTTTTTTAGCCTCCGGCAATTGGGGGATGTGCCCACCAAACCCCCCCTGAAATTATTGGCTGGCCGCCTTTTATATCCGTTACCCAATTGTTGGCATCCAAAAAATCCACATCTGATACTTTTGCATATTTTAAATAAAAAATGTCCACCCACTTTTAAATATTTTTTAATCTTAAATATGTCCTTGACACAAAGATAGTTTTCTTTTCAATCCATTAAATACAAAATTAATAAATTACGATAAAGCTTTCAAAAAATTTAACTGCTTACGAGCTCACAAAAACTGTCTCCTTAAGGTCATTCAACACTAATTTTGTTATTATTATAATACTAAAAAGTGAATTATAAGCTATAAATAGGGATTCATTGATTTTAAATAATTACAATTCACAAGTTTTAAGGGATTAAAATTGCTATTTTATGCTTTTTGCATACCATTGCTAAGGTAAATGTTAATATATTGAGCTGAAATTTAGTAAAATGATAGTCATATGAGGTGTATACAAAGAAATATTTGTTGTAATAATTACTATAGTGATTGTTACTATTATAATTATTTCATTGTATACATCTCATATGAATGTCTAGTTGAACTAAATCTCAAACCCCACACATTACTTTACCTTAATCAGAGGATTAAGAAGACCCGGAAACACAAGATTTTGAAGGCCCCTTTTCACACAAAATAATTAATCTAACTCATTTTATTAAGATAATAAGCTATGTATATTATAAAAAGTTTCTTTTATTAAACTACAATATTCTTTACACCGAAGTTCTTAGGTGTGTTCATACTCACATTACTTGAGAACAATTTTCCTAGCCACCATTGTGGTGAATTCATCAATATCCTTGAAACTTATTGCCTTAACAAAGTCATGTTCAATGCGCTAACTCGGTAAATAGTTTAGTTAATCTATCCTCATCATTGGCTGAATACAAGTAGTTTTTAATAGGGATGTGTGAGAACTATTTTTTTCAATTCAAGATGAGAATATAAAAAAGTATCAAGACACAAGAACGAGACAAGAAAACGTCCTTTGAAAGTAAAAAATTTAGAATATGTTATTAAAGTAAATATATCATTTATATAGTTCTTTTTGACATTTTTGCTGGTGCTTGATTTAGATTGTTATTGTATGTAGTTCCTTCAAACACCTTCAAACACTTGAGATATCTAATGCACATTTTAAATGAAATTAATAAAATAGTGAAAAGTAGTTACAATGAACACCATTTTTAATTTAGTTTTTGTAGTGTAACAGCTTATATTGTCAGTTTATTGAAAAACAATGTTTATAACCAAAACATTTCTTAATGAAAGCTTTTTGGGGGAAATGCAGCCTATATTTGGGCTATCATGGTATTATTGGAAATAATAAATTCCTGGTTTTATAATTCTTAGGGCCATTATTTGTTTTTTTTTTATTTCTTTAAATTTAGTTTTTTTTTAACTTTGAGATAGATTTAAAAAAAAATTGGATTCTAAGATATTTTCGAGTCTCGCACGTCCCTAGTTTTTAATCATAGGTAAATTATGTTTCTCTAATGCTACTGACACCAGTAACACTTAGAAGCCAAACAAATGAAAAATTGTAGAAAAACTTTTCTAAACCCTTTTGAGATATTCAGCTAAGTAGTTCAAGCACAATGCTCACATTTCCACCAACACACAAGTTCAGTTTGGTCTGTATTTCATAAAACAATCCTAATTTTATCTTTGAGTTCGCCATTTTGAAGGTCCTTAGGATATGCTGCCTTCAAAGCTTTGGCATGGATAGATAGCAATAGCTTTGGTGTCCACATTATTGGTTGGGTTCAAAAGAGGTGAGAATAATACTGATAAATCTACAATTCTTTCAGCCACGTTACATAATTCAGACATGAGTGGGAATAAACCTCGGCATTTTGAATTGCCACACTGGAGAATCAAAAGTGTAGTAAACATCGCCTTTATTATCATGGAATCTTAATTTCTCAATAATTCTTGAGATTTTCTTCATTTCTCGTTTGACTCCAAAGTTCTTAAAGATAATTATTTTTTTCTGTAAGTAGAATTGTTCAGAATTATTGAAGGAACTGGATAACCTCCACTAGGCTCTTAACGTTTTGTTTCATCTTTCATTGCTAGCTTAGAACTTTGGAGAACTTTGTTTCTATCATCACTATACTAAAACATCTTATACCATATTGTAGTAAGAAGGATGAATTCAAATGACTGCAGCCATTCAATTAAACCCAGTACGTCTGCTTGATTCTCAGGTGGGAAGTTAAGCTTCTCTTCACTCCTAATAAAAAAAATCTACCGCACCTCCTAAATTTTTCAGGCCTTCACCGTGGTTCAGATGCCACGTTAAACTGTAGGTCCTTCATTTCATCTCACAATCACCCTACCATTACACATTAGCGCAAGTGCGTATAACCCGAAAGGGTAGTAAGACGCAGTGCTAATAATATTAATAATCCTAAATTTTTGTCATAGGATGAACAAAGTCAACCCTTGTGCTCAACATAGTTTTTGAGAGTAAAGAGAGATTTGATGTGTTTAGTAGAATCTAATATCTTGAAGGGTTAGCAGTGAATACACTGTAGAGTTTATGGACATTGCCTATACACTGGTTTGTATAGCATGGTTACCAGAACACACAAGGATTTAACATATGTGCACGTCTTAAGGACTACCCTAAATTATTGCCAGAATATTTTTAATTTTTCTTCACCTCCAAACTGTGCCCCTCTCTCACCTTCGCTGTAATTTTGTCCTGGCTATGGGGTAAACTTGTATGTCTACCAACTTTATTACACTTACCTTTGTCCTCCCAACGATTAACTACTCACACAGTAAAAGAATGAACCTCTTAAACTTGCACAAAGAAGCTTCGCCACTTGATGCACAACACTACCACAACTAAGCTTTGAGCAGCCCTTGTCCGCAAAGACTGGCACACCCATTCTACCGCTCTGCTACCCCTTGCAGAGTTCCTGAAGTAAAAACACCCCGAGGTTTTGAGTTTAAATTTCACTTCCTCTTTAATTGCAAACAAGTGCCATGTGGTACTCTACTATAAAGGTGAGGGGGCTAGGGCATACTACCCCCCTGACCTTAATGGTACGCAAAAGCTTAAAATAGCAAGGTCGACCTTTTATATATCATGAACTCTAATGATTTGCAATCATTAAATGACTATTTATAATTAAACATGTATTAAAATTGGACACTATTTTCAATTGTTGAGTGACCTTAAAATATAATGTAATGCAATGTATTATTTATTTAGTGGTTGTAACTTAGGTCTTTATCTTTTACCCTAAGGTCCCAAACCATCTGATCTGGCTGATATTTTTCTACTTGCTGTTTCATTCTTTCCTTAACCTTATTGGTGAACTGTTACACTTTGCTGATCGCAACTACTACTGTGATTGGTGGAATGCTAACAACATTGACACCTTCTGGAGGACCTGGAATATGCCAGTACATCGGTGGGCTGTGAGGTGAGGTAGATTTAAACTAGACTGTCACTCATTGATTAATCAATTATTAATTAATGGAACACATTTACACTCTTTCACCTCTTGGTATAGAAATATCTAAACTACAAACAAACATCGTTATTCTATGTTATTTTAAACTTTCTTTGGTTTCCGCAAGGTAAGATGCTACTCTCATAATAGAATAGACTGCTAATGCAGAGGATATTTGGTTTCAAATCTTTGTCGGGTGTATTGAGGATGGTTTTTTCTAGGTGGTTTTCCACTCTTCCGCCATGCAAATTTAGGTACACTTCCTCTTTGTTAAACCTTCACCATCCCTAACACACAAGTGCAATTAGTACATATGCATATAACCTGAATGAGTAGTAAGACAGTGCTAGATATATATTATATTAAATTTTATTTTGAAAAAGAAAACCATACCAAATAATATAACTTTATACAGTATAATCTGTCTAATTCGACGTGGGTTAGTTCGACGTGGGTTAGTTTGAACACACCATGATTTCCCTTGAAATTTCTATTTTTAAACATATTTAATTTGAATTTTGGAAGGAAATATTTAGATAATTTATATTTCAAAGCCTAGACACGGTAATTTTATCGATTTTATACTAATTTCAAACCTAACTTAATGACCTATTGTTCACATCATATGCCGAGACTGTCACATAAAGTTAGTTACTGAGGCATAGTTTGAGAGAAACCACCGGCACCGGCGATGAGTTTCCTAGAATAGAGAATGTATTATTGCTCATTGCTTGTGTGTGACAATATAATCATGTAACACCCTAATAAACTGATTTAAGTCGGCAGTATGCTAATTTTTATAAGATTAATGTTTTTTTTTCATGTATGTATATATATATATATATATATATATACACACACACTGTGTATGTGTTTTCTATATATCATATTTTGCAAAATGTGTGTGTATGTAGCATATTTTGAGGTTATTAATTTATGTAGCAGTAGCCAAGATACTAGTAAAAATGGTTAATTTAAATTTTGAGTACCGTAGTTCTAATTTTTTAGATATCCCTTTGGGTTGAATTAAAATAGTTATACTGTATTATTAATTTATAATTCATATATATGATTATAGTGCTTACACACATAATATAAAAAAGACTGGAAACACAACTACTACTTCCTGAGGAGAATACTATAATAGCGTCTAAATATTGAAGTGTGTGTGTAAATGCAAGTGTTTTTACTTTTATTTGTAACTTGTTTTCCTACTATTCTATCATTTTATTTACTATATAATATAATTATTAGTTTTTTTTTTGTAATCAGACCAAAGTAAATATTGAAGTGCATTTGCTATAAAATATTACCTTTAAAATTAACTTAACTCTACATTTTCAAGCAAAAATCGAAAATTCTGAAGACTCAAATTTTTAGAGTAATGTGCAAATAGTCTTATTTGAACAAACAAAACATGACTCAAAATCTAGTTTTTGAATACTCTTACACCACTAGAGTTGATTTATTTGAAGTAGTCAATCCAATGTTACACAAATACTCAATCCTCAATTCCTAGAATCCTATGGTATTTGAAATTAGTAAGAATAACAAAGAAGTATCTCATACAATTATGAAGACCTTGACTTGATAAAACAGTTTCAAGAAATCGGTTAAAGGAATTATACAGACTTATGTATTTGGAATAATATCTGAATTATTAAAAATATTAGGAGATTTGAAAGAAAATTTAAGATTTGGAATCAATGAATATAGTATTCGACCCATCTCTAATAAAATATAAACGTTCACTTTTAAAGCACCCTAAAATTATGAAGCCATTTATTTTATTGCATGCTAATCCCCAATGTACTTTTATTGGTTTTCTTTCAGGCATTTATACATCCCGTTAGTTGAACAAGGTTATGGAAAGACATTTGCCAGTACAGTGGTGTTTTTTATAAGTGCCTTCTTCCATGAATATCTTGTGAGCGTTCCTCTAAGGACATTTAAAATATGGGCCTTCATGGGGATGATGGGACAGGTATGTAAGAATAACTTTTTTTTAATTACTAACCAAAATTTGATCGGTGTATAAAATTTATTCTAGACAAGCCCACTTTATAGTGGTAATGTATTTACTATAAACTCTGCTCTCCATAACAATTTCTTGCATACATTTTTTAATAATTCTGAATTAAAAATTAATATGTATGAAAAAAGTGCATGGAGCAAAAACATTTAGTAATGAATAAAATAATAGAATATTAGGAAAATGGTACAGCACAAATAAAAGTAAAAACACTAAACACATATTTACACACTTCAATATTTCGATGCTATTATAGCATCTTCCTCAGGAAGTAGTAGTAATTGGAGTAATTACTGCATCTTCCTCAGGAAGTAGTAGTAATTGGAGTAATTACTACTACTTCCTAAGGAAGATGCTATAATAGCATCGAGATATTGAAGTATGTAAATATGTGTTAGTGTTTTTACTTTTATTTGTGCTCTACATATTTTCCTAATATTCTATCATTTTATTTATTACTAAATGAATTAAAAATTAACTGTGTTCCAGTCACATTTTATATTAATTTCATGACTTTTTGCTGATTGGTTGAGTTTAACTGTTCATTGAAATGTGAAGATATATGAGGAGTGGACCTATTTAGTTAACCAGCTGCATGTGGTCTAGGGGTTAACTTTCCACCACCCCTTTTATTTGATAATTCATTTTTAATTTTCTCACTTATTTCTGCACACTTTCCTTTTCGTCCAGCATTTTTATTTTATTTCATTCATAATAGTTATCATGTTTTAAAATTACCCTTGCTTTAGGCAGATTTTAAATGCAATAATTCTCTAATGCCATAGTCTCTTAGAAAAAGCATATAAGTAAGTCTTTCAAGAAGTTGATGTTGTTTTTCCTTTAACCTCTTAGGGGAAATGTTTGTACAGTACAGGGGCGAATCCAGGTTTTTTATGAGGGATGTTAGGGACGCGGGTGCTCCCACTGGGGAGGGCTGATGGGAGCCAACTCAATAAATTTTTATATAAGAATACTTCAAAATTTGGGAGTAAATCCTTAAGTAATTTTTCAGTGTAACTCTGAACTTGAGAATAATCCTCTAATGAAGGGTATAACTCGAAATTTACGATTAGTATTGAAATTTATTATAAGCATATAGTAAGAATATCAACAAATATTGATTATTAAGAAGGAAATACATTATAAACATTATAACAATTATTATTTAAATAGTTCTTTTTAGCTATTCAATCAATTAGACAAAATAGATGGAATTGTTCGGATTTTGAACAATTGAACTTTAACTCTACTCTATAGTAAATCAAAATTTTACCACTAAGCCACACTAACACGTTATATGTGTGTGGTATTATTTAAAGATTTTGTTTAAAGCATGTTATTTAAAAATAAATAATTTTAAATATCTTTATTTATTATTAATCATTGAAATAGTAGTAATAAAAATGATAAAATAAATTAAACATAAACAAGGTTTGTGCAACGAGTTAAGAGGCGCGAAACTTAAATTTGGGCAATTTCAATAATACCTATTTTCACCACTTTAATACTTAATGTGATAGTCTTAGGTATTTATGTTAAAAAAAATTATATAGACTTAGATAATGCTTGATAATACAGATAAATGAAATGCAACAATTGAATGTAATAAAAGTGATGGTTAATGCATCACAACATATTTAATTAAAGTCAAAGCATTAAATAAAACATACAATGATATGAGTATAAAAGTCTGTAACCATTGTTTGTTCTCATCGTTTCTCAACACCTATTTGGACTCCATGATTATGGTGCGTCTACTGTAGCACCGAAACATGTCGGGGATAATAGAGCAACTGTAAACAACATCATTACAGAAACATTAAAAGGAGTAAGGGAAGTTTAATCCTTATGACAGGACTTAGATAATTGGTTCTACGATGCTCCCTTGATTTTCATGTAATCTTAAGTAATTAATAAGTAGCCTATTATTTTTCTCATTTAACTCTTATACTTTTGTTTATTTTATAACCAGGCTTCCCCTCTCTAACTTCTCCATTAATTTGTTATGTAACCTGCCTGGTTTACCTCACTTGTATTAATCAACATCATTTGACTATCTTCCAACTAACGTTTTTCAATTATGTTTACAACTCATGTTAATTTGTTTTTTCAAGTTTCAATTCATTTTAATTCTTTTTAGACTGTTTACATTCAGCATTTTGTTATTCCTTTTTATTTGTGTTATACTTTATTCAATTTAATTCTATTTTTTAGATTTATAATTGGCTTAAACTTTCATTCGAACCTGTAATTTATTTTAATAAGTGAGTTAATCCATTTTAATCATATACATCTTGTATTTTATTAAATTTTAATCCTAAGGTTGTTTCTGGTTAGTAACGTATATTATTTTAATTTACTATTGTGCTCATCAATTTTATCATTCTCCTGACTTACGTTTTATTGGCAAATATGCCAACCGTTTATATAACAACACTCTATTTGCTTAACTTTTATACTCATATCATTGTATGTTTTATTTAATGCTTTGACTTTAATTAAATATGTTGTGATGCATTAACCATCACTTTTATTACATTCAATTGTTGCATTTCATATATCTGTATTACCAAGCATTATCTAAGTCTATATTATTTTTTTAACATATCTTACACTCCTTACGAAAGAGTATTTTAGAATGTTTTCTAAAATGTTAAGTATTTATAATAATTACCGTATATTGATCATATAATAATATTACCAATAACAATTTAAAAACTTAAATCTGGTTAATGAGAGCAATTACATGACAGTAAAACTAGTAGTGACTTTAACATTGATTCAATTGGTTTAACTTCTTGAAGGGGGATTCACGTTCCCCATGCCCCTGTCCTGGATCTGCCCCTGGTACAGCAATGATCTATCTCTCTCATTTTAGACTCAATAGTCAATAATTACCTATTTTATTGGCCAACATTTATAAATGAGAAATTTAGTAGCAATGTGATAACTATAAGATGTGCATCCCCTAATAAAATGCCAAAAATTTTAAACCAGAAGTCAAAATTTTGATACAAAGTTTTGACCCTTGGGAACCCAATATCAATATTCTTTATTGGTCCAAATATACAAATGAGGACGTTAATTTTTAGAGATAGAATTATAAAATTTAAAACCGTGAGCTAAAAAATGTTTTACTTATTTATAGGGCAATTTATTCTTGGGTTCGCTTGTGTATATTATATTATGAATTTTGAGTAAATATCTCAATTTTCAAACAATAGAGCAAGAAAGTCTGTGCGTAGTTCCGTACCATTAATTTTTTAAATATCAAAGTCTTATATCTTGTATTAAAATATTGATCCCTACTATCAACTTTAGAATGTTTTCTAAAATGATAAACAAAGGGCAGGACACATTTCTTCATATTAGGATTGTGTGGGATCCCAAACTTTGGGAAATTTGTTGTCCCTGAAACTAAGTTGATTAAAGATATTTCCTGGGTTTTTCCAGGAAAATAAAAATAAAACCTCATTTGCACATGCATAAAAACAGGTCTGTTACATACATATTATTTGGAATGGCATCCATTTGCTTTTGTATCATAGATAATAATAGTTGCATAAACTATTATTTTTGGGTCAAACAGTGCTTTTTGTGAGAACTTTACTAACAAAACATAAGCAGTAACCGGACACAGTTGCTTAATTTAGTAATATTTTTATTATTTCTATGCACAAGACTGTGGTTCATTTTTATTTATTCATATTAGGTGAATATTTTGATGTTTTACTGTATAAATATTTTTTAAAACTCCCACCATGAGTTTTTATATTAAGAACTTTTGTAGTCTATCCTAAAAATATTTTTAGAATCTATTTATATTCATACCATAAATGTTGGATCAAAAATACATTATAATAATAGTTACACTAAGATTAGGCATTTTTAATCACATCAAAAACCTCTCAACAATTGTTAGATAAATTGTAATTTTTCCAATAATATGTTAAAAATCGGTTAAGATAAACATTTTGAGTGTACATATTTAAAAAAAAAAAAATTCTTGCTACAAGATAATGGAATTTAAATTTATGGTTCATACCTTAAACTGCAACAAATTGGAGATTTGTCCCTTTTCCTGACACTCTTCAAAAATATTTTTGACATTTACCACTAGATTTAACTTAATTGAAACTATATTATTTTTAATGCTATTCTTGCACAGGACTACTTAATGTTTCATGAAAGTTAATATGCTTGTTATGATAAACATTGGCGGCTTGTAGCTAAAATTAGTAGGCGTGCTGCTCCAGAAAATGTTTAGCCTTTGTTTTAAAATTGTGTATTAAAAGAAACTCTACACTCTTCTACACTTTATCACATTCAAGAATATGGTACACAGGTTTTAAGCACAACACACGCTGAGTAAAAAAAAAACTTCCTTCCACCATCACGCCAGAGATGGCACTGCGAGAGCAACAGTGCTCTCTCTACCTGGAAGTCCCGCCTTCCTCCCCACCCCACTCCTATGTGCGCATGCACAAAACAGTCAAACACCACATCACTGACACTGTGAAGCGCACAGTTCTATACAAAGATTTTTGTATCTTTTTCATAAACTGGTGGATAGCTACTGAAATACTGACATTAAGCTTATTGAATATATATTGTACTACAAAAATAAAGAAAGAATTAAAGAAAAAAATGACTCATTATATTAAATGTTATTGATAATGTCAAGTGGAAATAAGGGGTGCTGCAGTTCCGCATTGCCTAAACACGAGCCACCACTTATGATAAACTTAATGTATTTATATAACTTGCAGCTTAACTGATATTTTTATCACCTTTTCCTAGTATTTTTTTTTCTTTGTAGCTTACCCCACACACTTGTTTTAAAAACATGAAACCAAAATGAATTATACTGTAGCACATTTAATAATCTTGTGATTTAACAACACTTATGAACACATATTCATATATTGGGTTTGTTATTAATGTATTGCAAATAAATATGCATGTGAAATATTTATGGTGAGATTTATTAGAAAATAAAGCAAAAAACAAACAATATTTACATTTACATAATTGATAAAGCAGAATAATTTGTTGGAGAAACAAATGAATTACACAATTATAAACCCTAACACTTAAAAAAAAAAATCTTATCCCAAATTATTCTCACTACGTACATAATTAATTCACACATGTTCAGAGTCACTATTTACACTTTATGTTCTTTGGAATAGAGCACTAGGCTAAATCATGGTTATGAGGGATAACCAGAACACTCACCTTATTTGATACCCCGAATATAAATTGTTTGGATAGAACACAAAAAAAAAAAAAAAAAAACACATTTTAAAGGACATGCTTTCATTGTCACATTCAACTTGATCAGGGGAATAGACTGATGCTCTTGGTTGAACTGAAAGGCTGACTGTATACAGCTGATTGTGATTTGGTTTTAATCTCACTGTATACAGCTGATTGTGGTTTGGTTTTAATCTCACTGTATAGATGGAAGCACTTGGATAAATAGATAGATATAAAAACTAAACACAATATTACATAATGTAATATTGTTAAAAAGAGTATTAAAAATGAGATTAATAAAGGGTTCTTGTAGGAAGGAAAAGAATTCACCTAAGGTTGAGATTAGTGACTTGTCAGGTTTTTGTGATATATTGATGGGCCAGTTCTTAATCTTTAATTATGAAGGGTTGCAGAGATCTTTATTGAGGGATTTTAGTACCTTGGTAGTGTAACACATTAAAAAGTCCAAATTATGGGTTTGTAGATGTTTTGCTTCAGGCTTATCTTTATTTTTCATTTTTCTGCCGTGTTGGTGACCCATCATTCTCTTTCTTGGTGTTTCTGTTGTGAGACCAATTTGGTTTATTCAAGAAAATGGTTAGTAGGATTATTTTTGCCAGGATGTACTTTAAAATCTTCACTGAAAATATGTCTATTTAAAATAGAAAATAGTAAAAAGGTTGTATTTAAATGCATGTCAATGCTGTTTAGGATCAACTAGTAGAGAAAATGCAGCAGATACAAGAGGCCTCACACAAGCTGAAATACTAATTTTCTTCCCTATCTTTCTATTTAATACATTGTCTGTCTAGTATGATAGTGTTTAAAGTGTCAAGTTAAAAAGAGGCAACCTGCTTCACATAATAGCTTTGAATTCAAGAATAATACACTTTATTTCATACAAATAATTCACACTAAAAACCTATAATTTATCATTTAAAAACTTTATTTATACTGACATATATTGGTCAATATTAATTATACACATGCACTTCATAATAAAACACATTGTATTTTTGTTTAGATTCCATTATCATTTGTGAGTCGTGTTATGGAGCGCAAGATGGGCCCTCGCTGGGGTAATATTGTTGTTTGGGCGTCGCTTATTTTGGGTCAGCCATTGTGTATCATGATGTACTACCACGATTATGTCATCACACACATGGGAAAGGAACTGATTGAAATGTATGGCCACTTGTAGGGTTAACTTTAATTTTTTGAGATACTCAAAATATTTTTCCAGATATCTAGCCTTAGTGTTGGAAAATAAATTGTAATATAAGTTTTTATATTGTTTCTTTAATAGTTTGTATGTCCTACATTATACATTTTAGTATAAGCCTATGTTAGACTTTTGTTTAGAAAATATGTGCCTGGCTAAAAGTGTAATTTTGACTTCTATTATATAATGGGATTCTTCTTGTAAAATCTGTTATCCAGAACTTCCCTCCTATCCAAATCAGGTTATACCTGGAACTGACAAATTAATCAACTTTAGTAATCTTTCAATTTTAACAATATTTTTTATCTGAAAACTAATTTTGATTGGGTACCTGAATTAGATTTTTTTTGTCACTTTTGAAAGTAATGCTAGAATTTGGGTTTTTCATGATTTATTCGTAAGTACCTGAATAAATTCATAATTACTGGTAATGTGCTATTCAAAACTGCCTTTTTATAAACAAATATAATAATAGTAACCAAACATTCCAAAACTGTGTATTAGTTTTGTAAACTGACTTAGTATCGTTGTTATACATTATACAACTTTTTTGTTTATAACAAGCTCGTTTTGTTTGATTTAAGTGTTTAGTGACTACTTATTATTGTAACTGAAGTCAACAGTTCAACGAATGAAAATGTATATAATAACAAAATAAGTTTTCTAGTATTTTATTATTAGATCTTAGATTACTTTTGATAACTTATTTTAAATATCATACATATGGAATAGTGTTGGTGTGAATTAAAGATGAATCAAGCAATCAATTTAGAAGTATTTACATTGTTATGAAGTGAATGTCAGAGTTTATAGTTTTTAAAATATATATTTATGTGTATATCATTATATGACAATAATTCTAAATATATTCCTAAACTTGGAGTTCCATGACCAAACAATTCATATTCATATAGTTAAAACTTTGAATTTTTTTATGACATGCTCTACTTAATTCATAATAGATTACATTTTTTTTTTACTGATGTAGTAAAACCATCCAGTTTTTCTGCCTTAATCTTAACGAAAATGTGTTATGACATTGATGCCAAGGACTTTGATCTGTTTTAGTCTAGTAGATACTAGTACTTGCCTGGCTTTGTTTATTGAACTTTATTTGAAGAATTTAAACTGTGTGAATCTGTTTCTTTGGACTTTTGATATTGTCTGCTAATATTTAATTTTTGGATCATAGTTGAATGCTTCTGCTAAGTGTTGATAATTAAATATTGAAATAATATGAATCATCAATTGTATGGTGTGGTTGTTAGAATTTTAAAAATGTTTGCTAGTAAATTTTGATAAAGTTGAATTCTTTATTTATATTGGCAAAAAAATAAGCCCCAAATTATGAACTATATAATTTATGTTGGGAAGTACCAATTCTTCCATAAGCTCTGTTTCTTATTGAGTCAGGGTAATTTGGTGCATATCTGGTTGGCAATTTGACTCTTACTACACCCCATGTCCATTCTGTGTAGCGGCCTACTTGTATTTTCCTAGGGGGTAAAAGATGAATCTATAGTTTATTACTTTTTTAGTATCATACAACTATCTTAATTGTGAACTCATTTGTACCTCTTTCAATTTTTATTGATTTTAAGGAAAGCTATCATTTGAAATCATAGATAGTCATTGCTCAAGAATTCGTCTTATTTGTTAGTTAACTTTCTGCATTTTTTATTATAGTTTTATATAAATGTTAAAGAATGCATTTATTTATTTAATTTTAGTTTTCTTCCATTAATTGCCATGAATCACTTATGAAACATGTACCTACAAATGTATTTATTTATACTAAAAACAACCTTATTTACATGCAATCAAAATAGTGTATTTTCAATAGTGTAATATCTAAGACAATGGTGTATTTATAATTGTTAAATAGTTTAAGATATATACAAACTGGTTTTGAATTGTAAATTAATATTTTTTGCAAAAACATTTACTAAAAATAAGTGATACAAAGTTGCAAAATAAATAAATATATATATGTAAATTTTCCTCAAAGAAGCAAGTTGTAGTCATAATGAAAGTGAACTTTATATTTTATATTGGTAAATTCAAATATTTACAATGTTTTGTATTAAATATATACATGTCAATAAAGTTATGAGAAGCATTTAAAATAGTTTTTGATAGGAAACTTTTATCATATTTAAAGCCAATAAATATTAAATTAAAATAAACTTTTTTTTTCTGGTTTGCTAAAATTTCTTTAGACTGTTTGGTATGCACTTTCTGAACATATGGATTATATCAGGACCGATACAACACCCCATGATGTCAATTCATTATTGGTAAATAAGTCCCCAATTTCATCACATACAGTTAATGAGCATGTCAGGAATTGAACCAGGCACTTTAGCTAAATAAGCACATGCGCGAAAGTCTGATCAAAGCTGCCAAACTTAACCTCTTATAATGTTTGACAAGTCTAAAGATGTACACTCTGTTTACCCAGAAAGTTGGCAATATTCGGTATAAACTTTAACTAGATCTTAAGAGTTGCAAAGCATTATTCTTTTCATGTAATATTTCTTAGGGATTGCCTGGCTTATATCAAAGCACTATTCTTTTTGTATCATTACTTCCCCTTCACTCTAATATGTAGAGGAGGTAACGATAGCTAACAAAGTAGAGACTTGGAAATATTTCATAAGAGTAAGAGAAATAAATAAGTAACAATAATATATTTATTATAGAAAAACATAAAAAGATGATGTAGGGTTACAATTGGTGAACAATATTAAATGCAGGACCAAAGAAATTATTATTATTATTAGCACCGCGTCTTGCTACCCGTTCGGGTTATACGCAGCTAAAGAAAGATAAACAGTAATAAATGTCATATTTGTTAAGGAAATCATGTAACTCTTAGAAGTATACAGGAAAACATTAAGTTTTAAACTGACAAATATGATAGGATTTAACAACCCCAAAAATATAAGAACTTCCCGTAGCACAGGAGAATACGTGTCCAAGATGACACGGTAACAGTCAAAAGGAAGTTATGTTGATAGAGAGTATTGGATTCCAAAACAGCCGGGCTAACGCCAGACCACCACTAGAAGGGTCTAAACAGAAAACATGGTGAATTAATTACTAGTAAAATATAACTGCAAATCCTATAGTTTTAGAATAACTAAGCTAAATGTCGGCCAAGCTAGCTAGTTTGATTTGAAATAAAGAAAGGTCTCACAGATAAAAGGATGGTCTGTCAATTATATTAGCATATGGCTAACAATCAAGTGTCAACACAAAATTTTACTATGACTGGTCCTTTCCCAGTGGGTACTGCCAGAGCACTCAATAGTACATTTATACCACTCCACTCCTTGGGGTATACATCAAATCTAGTACACACTAACTTTAAACACTTGCACTAATGAGGTGCCAACAAGGGGCAAATGAAAAAACTATCTGTATGGGCCACTAAAAAACACTAGCCGTGTTCTGCACTTTGTGCACCCAAAATAGTAAAACAGAAAAAGGGGTGCCAACAAGAATGCTGTGAGATACTGACCTAACTAGGTCCTCAAATAAAGGTGTTAGACAACCTGCTTGTAGCCATACAAAAATTCAAACAAGTGAGCATGACTTCCACAGCGTCGTGGGATATTGTGAAGTCATAAGAACTTAAAAGGGAATAATGAACTTATTGGGAAGAAGAACCTTAAAGCAAGGTCCTTTTTACTAGGGGGTGGATTTATAGGTACTAAATATTTTTTAAAAAAGGCAGGCAAATAGGCATTAAAATCTCAAAAATAAGCATTATAAAGTAAAAAGGCAATAAATAGGCACTAAAAAAGCACACAAATAAGAATAGTAATGAAAAAATTCAACCAAAACACTCAACATTTTTATTATTCTTAAAATTCAGCAAACATGTTCCATAAACACAAATTAATTATTAGAGTTAATTACCAAATACTTCTAAAGATTTTCAGGTGTAAATTTGGTTCTGTTGTCTGACAAAATGTTTTTATACTGTGATAAACTTCTCTCGACTTCACATGAAGTCATCGGGCAAAACTTCAGACAGGCTATTTCTGCTGAGCTAAGATTGACTTCTGGGAGTGATGTAGTTTGTCCTAAGATGTCTGCAATACTTGCCATCACTATTCACCTAGGGTTTCACTGCAATACTCCGTTAAATTTGTCGACAATGGCTGTGCCAACTGAGCCAGAAGCCTGATTCAGGTTGATATAGCAAAACTCACCATTCTTTTAATATTTTGTGTTCTAAAAGTACAACCATTAAATTTAAAATATGTTTTAATAATGTGGATGGACAGATGGAATCAATAAAACTAGTGGTAAGCGCTTACTGCAATTTTAATTTGTGAATGCACCTAAAGATAGTGTATTGTATAATACCTTTTGAATGTCACCCAGGTGATCTGTGTAGTACAACGCAAGCATTAAGCCATGTACCCCAACGCGTTAACACTGGCTGTGGTGGCATGGGTGTGTTAGGCAGGGCGGCCTTAAATGAGAAGATTCATGATGGAGTCTTCAAAAACACTTTCTTGACTGTAGACATAATAGTGTTAACATTTTTAAAATGTGATCTAATATCTTCTGCAACTTTATGAACAGCATGCGCCAGACAAGTGATGTGAATTAGCTTGGTATAGAATACTTTTAAGCTTGCAACTGCTTTCAACATGTAGGCCGCACTGTCTGTCAGCATCACTGAAAACCTTTCATTGTTGTTTAATGATGGTCACAGGACACCTAATATAAACAAATTAACTGATTTATAATTCTCCTTTTTACAGGACTAACAGCGCAAATCATTAAATTAACACAGTATATCTTGTACAATTAAGTTATATACTTATGCAAAGCATCACGGACAACTATGGAGACTGTCTAGCTGTTGGTTGCCTCAAGCATCTTTGAAACAACCAAGTGAGGTTTCCCAGGACCCGTAGAGTCCAGTTTTCCAACCACAACATTTGCAATATATATGCCACAGAGGACAGTGTAATAGTGTAATATACATAGTCACTGAATGAACTGACACTGCTGTGAGCTAGAAGAAATTCTTCGTGTACATTCTGACCAGTCGAACCTATCAGACCACTGGACACATGTGTTTTTTCTACGTATCACGAGTATCCATGTGGAGTGACCTAAGGAGTGAAGGGGGAGGGGGGGGGGGGGTGGAGCAGCAAGTATTTAGAAAGAAAAAAAGAGGGTGGGAGGACAATAAAGATATAAAAAAAAGCACTTTAAGGCTCCCATTTGTAAAATAGGCACTGAACAGCAAAATAGGCCTTTATAGGCACTATAAAAGTTATCACATTATCTCCGCAATCCTCGAAAATAAACTTATACCTCAAAAGCCTACTTTACAAAGCATAGGATTAAAAAAAGGTATTTAGGGCAAAATCCGCCCTCTACTTATTACATATAGAGTTCCAAGCCCCTGTATTTAAGCTATGTTATATGGACATAGGGAAAATATATAGTCAGACTATCTTGACTAAAGAAATTAAGTCACAAGGACACAGAAACAAAATTTAGTCACTATGACTAAAACAGCAAGTCTGAAGGACTTAGAAAACATTATAGCTGCTTCGACTAACAGAAACACAATTAGTCTCCTTTACTACAAATCTGAAGGACTTGGATATTTGTTAAATGCTTGGAACATCAGACGAGATTCCCTCGGCGTTGAGGCGGTGAAAGCCACGACCCAAACATCAAGACCACCAGATTCTTTTTCAGGTGCTGGAGCAGAGGTTCATCCTTCGAGTATATAATATGATGAACTACAGTCAAATGAACCTAGGGGTCACACGTTATATACTCTTTTTTCTGACTCTAAACAGGACCAACATGGGCATGTAATGAGGGAAAGGGAAGGAAGGGGAGGAGGTGGGAATAGTGGAGAAAGAGTTGCCAAGGAAGTCCGCTAGGGCAGCAGTGCTCGTAGCTCGAGGCATCGAACCAACAACAGTCCGGTCCTTCGTCAACATTGCCTGTTCAAGGGTTCATACGTATGTTAAAACTGCCACGCCTTCGCTTCCGCCATACTTGCAGAATAGTATGTCGAAGCACGGTTTTGTATCCGGGAACATCCACTTAAAGTATGTAGAACACAAATGATATTATTGCAGAATATACCAGTTTTAATTCTGTTCTTTGGATTCCTTTATTTCAGTTTAGTATTTTGTGCAGATTACAGTTTATAGATGTCATTTTAATTGAGTGACATGTTACATTTTCATGTAATTTTTCTCATTGATTGCCTGGCTTATAACAGCACTATTCTTGTAATGCATTAGTTCTTGATATGGTGTTGCCTGGCTTTAACTTGTGTTTAACTACCACAATATATTTTCTCTACACTATGTAATTAAAGCACACAAATATTCATGTTCAAATACTTGTGCACAAATGGAGCTCAAACTAATTGTTCACCCACACAGTTTGTTATGTTGTGCCTAAATTTCGCATGTTTTCTGTTTGGACACATGATCATAAACAAACTCTCAATAAAAATAAGTTAATATGATGGGCAAACTTAGCTAAGTGAGGGAGTGCACTTATATTAAACTCTTAGGACCATTTTCATAGTAATACTTGTACACCTCAAGTGCGGTGCTATTCTAGATACAAGACAACACCTATCTAAACTTGAATGGAATGAGCCAGTTTTTCAAAAGAAACTGGCCCATCTCATTCTGGTGTAGGTAGGTACCATCCTGTATTTAGAATAGCACCGCACTTGGGTTGTAAAAGTATGATTATGAAATTGGCCCCTAGTGTCTTTACCTAATTAGGATATGATGTAACATTTCACTTGGGAATATTTTTCCACTAGCTCTTTTTAGATACAGTTTTAAAATACTTTTTTTTTATCATGAAGATCCAATTTTAACTATCTTTCAGGTTAAGTTGAGTGTACATAGACATTTAAAAATGTTCTCAATTAAAATAAGAACTTATTTCATTGTGAGGTTTCCTTTATTTGATTTTCAAGCATTGCTACTTAATGCCTTTTTAGGGAAAATATATTTTAGCAGAGCAAAAGCTGCCACCTGCTGGGTTGGCAGTAAGTACATATGTGGCACTGTGCTAGTGTCATTTGGAAGATAGTGATTTTTCTAATGAAGTCAAACATTCTTAGAGTGGTTTTCCTACAACATTTTACCAGTTAATTCCAGAATTTAATTTCATATACTACCTACAAAATGATTTTTTGTGTACTAACTTTTATCACCAATCTGGGATAGCCGCATATTTAGGCCCGGCACACATTGCACGCAAGCCAGGCGAAGCAAAGGCAGAGGGAAAGCACAGCAGAATTATTCCTATGCTGCGCCTGTGCTCTGTCCACTGTATAGTAAACAATCTAAAAATGTGCTACAATTTCACCTCTGCTGCGGCTGCCCTGCTTGCAATGTACACTGGGCCTTAGTTATGTCGTAGGGATGAGAAAAGTATAATTTAGAGAAACTTTAGTTAATATACCTACATTTAAAGTTTAAAACTATTTAGGAAAAACCACCACCAGTACACCAACCTAGGATTAAAACCCCAACCTCTCGTTCACTGGCCAACCAAACCAGATGAGTTAATGTAACTTTGCAAACCCATTGAAGTGAGTAATACAAATACTATTAACGGCTTGATTTAAATGGGCCCGAACAGAGAAGATAAGTTTGAATAAATGTACTCACATTAGTATAGAGATGAGAGTGAGAAAATCACCTCCAGCACACTCAGCTGAGATTCAAATCTCGACTTCATTGTCTCCAGCAATTCAGTCTTTCGAGAAAATGAAACATTAAATTGTGTGGACACCGATTCATTTTATCGTTGGTTAAAACTTAATGTGTTTAATATTGATGATTGGTCTTGATAACACTTTGCAATGTACTTTTCTTTGTCTTAAAACTGTCTATTATATTCAATGATCGTATAATTATTTTATCATAATACTTAAACCCTAAGACAGTAGTAGTAAGCTGATAGTGGAAATTCTATGGCTTGAATGATAAAACTTACCAAGGCCACAGGCTGGAAATAGTGGATGTAAAAAAAAAAGAAAAAACTTAAACCACTTGTACCTGTGAAAAAAAAAAAAACTTAAACCAATAATACTTGTGAGAAAAAATAGTTACTTAAATCAATAATACCTGTGAAAAAAATAGTCACTTAAACCAATAATACCTGTGAAAAAAACATTACTTAAATCGACAATACCTTTGGAAAAAAAAATTACTTAAACCAATAATACCTGTGGAAAAAACCATTACTTAAACCAATAATACCTGTGGACAAAAAAAACATTATTTAAACCAATAATACCTGTGGAAAAAAAATTAATTAAACCAATAATACGTGTGGAAAAAAATGATTGCTTAAACCAATAATACCTGTGGCAAAAAAAACAACTTAAACCAATGCTACCCGATTATGTGGCTGTGTGGTATAAGGCATCACGGCATTGACTAAACTGCCGATGGGATGGAGGATGAGGTACGAATACTGGCTGGCTATACATAGTTTTTTTTTTACTAAATGGTTTTCTGCTCTCCATGTAAATGCAAATACACTTCCTCTAAATTCAACTTTTACTCATGCCTAAATCATTAGTGTTACTAGTACGTATTCATATTACCTGAACGAGTAGTAAGATGCAGTGCTAAAAAAACTTAAATCAATACAGGGCATTTTCCAGCAATGTGCATTAACCTGATAGTAACACTATGATAAATAGAAAATGCCTAAAATAGAACAACTTAGGAAAGACCTAAGTCCAATATAGTAATTATTTAAGATCAAACATCTTATTTCATAAATCCATTTTATGACATATCAGCTTTTTCAATGAAACCAGGAAATTGTAGGTCATGGTAATTGAGTTTTTGATCAGCATGATTGATGTGACAAGGAAAACAGGATTAGGCATGAAGTTGTCCGGGAAAGATCTGGAGTATATTAGATAGAGGAAAAAAGGGTGAGAGAGTATGCTCATGTAATGAGGATGGAAAAAGGAAAGAAACCAAAGGAGAATGAGAAGGAAGATCACTGGAGAGATGGTAGGAGCATATAACAGCAAGTGTAAAAGTGATAAGAGAAGATATGCAAATAAAGATGATGATGTTTTACTAAACTAACCCGGCCCTGGTCTGCAAACAGTTAATGATGTGCTTTCACTGTCACATCTGCAGCAGAAACTCTGATTCATAGTGGTGATGTTTGGTACTGTTGAACTCAAATATGTTTGCACACTCTGTCACACACCACTTGTTCACAAGATAAACACCAGAGCCTGAAAGCTGGGTAGAGTGATCTTAGGGAGAAGAGGTAGGTATCACTAATGACTGGTCTACAATCAGTAGTAATCACTTGTCGGACATACACTCACAATGTGCACTCGCAAGACGTACTGCGTTTCTTTTCTGCTTAAAGAAGGACTGTCTATAATGAACGGTAAACATAATTTCAACCCATATGACTCTACCATCAAAGTCATATTAAGGTTTACAAACATGATTTAAATATAATCAAATTAATATATGAAAAAGTTATTAAATTATGACTCTAATTGAATATTTTAAAATGCAATAACTTTTATTATATATGTTCACAAACTTTTTTCCTTGACTAAATAATTGTTTTAGTTGAATACACTAGTGCATCTATAATTGTTTCTGATTGGCTGAACGCAAGCCAACACAACTATGTAAATGCAAGAGATGGGCAATGCTACTTATCTTCAGACAAGCGATTTTGACAATTCTGAAATGTAACTGCATTTGCATGTGCGATTTTGGATAGACAATATTATGAGTGAGAGTCCGACTAGCGGGTACTATTGGTTGTAGACTGGGCCAGAAGCAGTTTCAGGGCATGTGCTCAGTCCAGCCTCTGAGATGAGAAGAGTATTTTGATTGTTTAGCATTGTGTATTACTATGTGTTTTGGTTATATACATATGTACTCTAATGAGCTAGGGATAAATATTGTTTAGAGGAAGTTTACTCACATTTACATAGAGGGAAAGTGGAAAACAGTTTTGGAAAAACCAACCCCAATACACCTGACTAGATTCAAAACCCAATCTCTCTGTTATCAGCAATTTAGTCTATTGTGTGAGTGACACCTTAAACCATGTGGCCACCAAAGCAGGATATTAAGATCTTACTTTCACCGCTAATTTCCATGAAGTTTTATCTTATTATGTGAAAGGTATAGGTGACCATTATTGCCAATATGTTTTATCAACTCATCTTACCAAAATATTAGAGCTCTATTAGCAGCTGAACACTGCTAATAGTCTGAACTCAAACTTTAAGGGAAATGATTGCATTACTGCACTGTCTAGTCTCTAGATCTATTTTTTAACAACCTGTAGTGTGTGTGAGCTACTGGGTGGGTTAGAGACTTTCCTTCCATATCACTTTAAACAGATGATCAAATATAAATACAATATTAACATTTTTAGCAAAATTATTGACAAATTTATAACCAAGGCCTGGATTTTGATGACATTATTTTTGGTAGATTACAAACAATGTTTATCTGTCCTTCATCTACCCTGTAAAATATAAAGCTTACCTTACATTATTCCACTATGGTATACCTTACCTTATCATATAGAATTGTAGTACAATCCGTGAAGGCTAAACTGACACCTTTCAAGGTAAATGGAATGTACATACACTTTGTTCATAATCCCCTGGTTGAGAGATATGTATTTCATAGGTATTTTTTGGTTCATTTTGGATTTTTAGTTTATTTTGTTTCTAGGTTTTGCTGTTTGGTAATTTTTAGATTATTATTATTATTATTATTATTATTATTATTATTATTATTATTATTATTACTACTACTACTAATACTATTAGCACCGCATCTTACTACCTGTTCGTGTTATACGCACTTATGCTAATGTGTAATAGTAGGGTGATTATGAGATGAAATGAAGGAACTACAGTTTAATGTGGAATCCGAACCATGGTGGAGGCCTAGCATTCCACACATTCACAGGTTGTGATTAATACACATAATTTTTAGACATTTATTTATGTTGAGTTTTTGCTTGAAGATTAATATTACTGATTTTATGTAAATAGATAATTATTAACTTTAAACATTTTATTTTTCCCCACAAAGATGTTGGACTGAGAATATAATGTAAGCTTCAAATCAACATTTAACTTTGTGTTGGACTAGACTTCTGATGACAGGGAGATCGGAGTTCGTATCCTGGTCAGATGTAATGAGGGTAGTTTTTCCGAAAGGTTTTTTCACTCTCCCTTAGCGTCAATTTGGGTACACTTCCTCTAAATTAAACTCTACTCATCCCTAAGCCGTTAGCGTAATTAATATATATATATAGGCCTATGTATTACTTGACCAGTTAGTAAAACAAGGTGCTAAAAAAATAACTTGGTACATTAGTACTTGCATGGTATGAAAATTTCACCTTACTAGTATGTCACTGCTATTAAGCTGGAAAGGTTTCAATAGTAGGGGAAACTATTAGGTACTTCTAGAGTAGAAATTTCTAAATAAATGTTAATTTTTACCGGGATGAAAGTATAGTTGCTGAAGGTTTTTAATTGCAAACAGAATTATATAGTTGAGGTTCAATTTTAAAGTGCATGTTTGATTCATTCTTGTACATTCATTGCGAGTTTTTTTTTTTCACATATAAAAATATACATTATTAGCTTTCATTTTTTTAAAAGAAATGTTCATGTCATTCTATTGGTAACCATTTTACAATCAATTTATAGATAGTCAAAATATGGAACATGTTTATAACAAATTATTTACATAAGATCAAATTCTATTGAGGATGAATTTGATACACCTTTTTAATCACTGATACAAGGGAGGATCTGTGGCTTGAGGGGGAGGGGGGGGGTGTAGGAAGGACGAGGAAAGAGAGAGGGTGTTTTCATAAGGCTCCTTCAAGTATAAATTTAATAATTTTAACTATTCAATATTAAAATTTATACAATTTTTAATAATAATAATAATAATAATAATATTGCAATAATTTATAAAAATAATTTTAATTAATAATAAAATATTACTTGTAAGGAAAAATACATTTTGAAATAATAAATGTGTAGTTTTAACACAAAGATAATTAAAACAAAATGTCACAGTCTCAATAAAAGTAAAAAAAATATGTACAATACATGGACCTAAAATATTTTAGTATTACTAGAAAAAAATATGTAATTTAATACAAATAATTGGTTATCAACTTAGTAATCTAATTACTGGAAAGCTTTAGTTTGTAGACACTTGCTTGGCTCCATATCAGAGCTAAGATGAAAGTGTTATTGATTAGGTCATGTAGGAGATAGGGTGAGGAGGATGTTAAGAGTCGGTCAGTCATTCTTTACCACATTAAGGTACTAGTTTCAATATATTTGATTATTTTCCATTTCGAGTGAGAGGGTGGGGCGATCACACCCATCGCCTCCCCCCCCCCCCTCACCCCTGGATCCGCCTCTGCATTGATGTCTAGATATTCGAATTCTCTATATCGCGACGCCGTAATTCTCTTAGATTTGGATTATACTGCGGGTCTCTCATTTCAATTTGAAGTTCACTCATTAATTTGTGTTAAATAGAAGGTGACCTGGCGGTCTAGGGATAAGGTGTTGGACTTCTGGGCTGGGGTTCCGGGGTTCAATCCTCGGTTCCGGCACAGATTTATCTGAATGCCAAATCCTTCCTTCACCTCTGACCAGACGTGTATTAATCACAGCTTATGAATGTGTGGAATGCCAGGCCTCCACCGTGGTTCGGATTCCACGTTAAACTTTAGCTCCTCCATTTAATCTCACAATAACCATACCATTACACATTAGCATAAGTGCGTACATCCCGGACGGGTAGTAAGACGCGGTTCTAGTAATAATAATAATAATATTAATAATAATAATAATAATAATAATGTTAAATAGAACTGGTGTATACTTCCATTAGAATATATTTCCTAACTCTGGTATTCTTAGAACTAAGGATGGGACTTCGAATCTTAAGAAGCCTTAGAATCTTTAAGGATAAGGCCTATTCTAGATTCGAGGATTCGAGAAAATTTCGGTTTCGAGACTTAAAAAAAAATCTTTCAATTTTTAAAGGGAATTTTTTTTATAGTTTTAATACTGCTCATTGGTGGTTCAGAACCATTTATAATCTTATGATGAACGTAGCAACTAGTCTTCAGAAGAGTATTTTAACACTTAACTAAATAAAATGACTATTATAATGAATGGTTTAAAACTTATAAGAAAGAATATAAACTTTTTTTATATTTTTCCATACTATCTCCTCTTATGTTCATAATTTTATCCAAGATTCGGATTGGAGATTTGGGTTCGTAAAGGAGTGGATTCAACCAATCTCTACTTAAAACTTTTTTTTTTTGTTCGTAGATAGATAGTTATAGCTGGTGGCTGCATACAAGTATGTGACGGGCTATAATTTGCTGAAGACTTGGTCTAGGTAGAAACACGCGATTCTGTGACGCCATGATTGATATAATCACGCATTGATAGGATACATTACAAGGTAAAAATTTTAAGGGACATAGTTCAAGGCAAAGTTAATTTTTCATTAATTTACCGTAAGTTATTAGTAACATTGTAAAGGTTATTATGCCCTCAAACGAAATACGAGTAATATGAGTAAGCTCGTTTTTGTTCCTGTGTCTGAGTCATTGGGAATTTTACTACAAATCAGAAAAACTTTGTTCAATCCAAATGTATGTTTTGGCTTATGAGCTCACTTTATAATTCCAATTTATTTAGAACACAACACGTCTTATTATATCCAGCCTATCCGCATTTATTTACACCTAACGAGTAGGTTGGAGATGATACAATTTAAAAGAAATGTACATGAATTTGCATTTAGGGTGAGTGATAAATAATATAAGGGAAAACCTTCATCAATATACCTTTCTAGAATTTGGACCCAAAACCCCACGATATCGCTGAAACAGGCTGATAGGTCTGACATTTAGTCAATGTGCCTGCCTATGTGGGCGTGTTTTTTTTAGCACCACTTATTATTACACATTCGGGCTATACGCTTATATACTAATTACGAAAATGGGGTAAGGACGAGGAAGGTTAAATTTATAGTAAGTATACTGGCATTTTCGTGGAGGGGAGTGGAAAACACTTTAGGAAAACCCATCCTAAATACACAAAACCTATCGACCTTGGTGGTCTTGGGGTAAAGGAGCTCCCCTTAGGACCCAATACGATGTTCATAGGTTTAAACACAGCTGGAGTCGATGGATATTTCATGAGAAATATAAATTCATCACACAACTTCCTTTGGAGGAGAAGTAAAGTCATTGGTCTCATGCTAACTGTGGCATGTAAAATATTCCTGGAAGGTATGGGAAAATACATTTCTCGGCAAAATTGTTTGTTCTTTCACTCTCTCCCATAGAAATTCTCGTGTGCTTATATAATCAGTCAACTCAGAAAGTGCACGCTAAATACCAAAATAAATAAGAAAAATACACCCAACCTGGATTAAACCACGATCTCCCCATCATCGGCAGTCTAGTCTATTGCGAGAGTTACGCCATAGACCATGCGGTCACCGAAGCGAGATATATGGGCTGTGCCATCCACGATCAGACAAATTTGTAATCCCTTTATTGATAAAATTCTGTGTTTGGAAAATGTCACTTAATTCTCTCTCTGCCAAGGCCAAAATAAAACACTAAGCTGTTCAGAATTATTTATTAATCGAGTAAAAAGATAATTTTTTGCAATTTTGTATAATTATTTATCATTATTATTATTATTATTAGCACCGCGTCTTACTACCCGTTCGGGTTATACGCACTTACGCTAATGTGTAATGGTAGGGTGATTGTGAGATGAAATGAAGGACCTACAGTTTAACGTGGAATCCGAACCACGGTGGAGGCCTGGCATTCCCCACATTCACAAGATGTCTTGTCAGAGGTGAAGGAAGGGTTTGGTAATCAGATAAATTTGTGCCGGGAACGAGGATTGAACCCGGCCGCCAGCATAGAAGTCTGACACCTTACCCCTAGACCGCCAGGTCACCTAATTATTTATTGATAAATTATATTTTGTTTACGTGAAGATAATGAAGCCAAGTAAGTGGCTACTGTTTCATGTTTGTGGTTGAAATGATTAATGTAAGAAATAAATTTATATGATTGATGGGTTAATCACACAAAAATGAGAATAGGTAGCCCATTATTATATTTCATTTATAAGAAAACATGACAATATTAAGGCATTTATCAATAAAACACCCGCGGTCACGTGGGATAAATGTCAGGGACATCTAGACTGGTTTATTGATGAAGGGTAGGTCGGGGTTGAATCCCGGCTGGGTGATTGTGATCTTTACTTTATGATTTATCAATCTCTATCTCTACAAATATGTGGGTAAATTACCTATAATTTCTACATTTTCCATCCCTACACCATTAGCGTGATTCTAATTCTAATCCGGAACGGTAGTGGAAACGTGGTGGGAAAAAAAAATCTTAAGCTCTGACACTAAAAATGAATGTGCCTAACTAATGTAACAATGTGTATTTCCAGTGAATTTTGTCCTATCGATAGTATTAAATATCCACTTTCTGAGATTCAAATAATAAGCACACGATTTAAAAGAAAGTTAATTTTAAAACAAAAACAAAACCCAATCCCTTGTTCGTCAATTTAATAACCCGGTGATTTCCTTCAATAAAATTATTGATTAGCATAAATAATAAACCTTATCTTTTCTAACCTGTGATATAAAAATTGTGTAGGATGAATTCCAAGAAATTTTCACCATCATCTCGTTGGAGATGAAAGAAAATTTAACAAAGGTTAATATAATCCCCAGTGCAAGCTGTTGGTATCAAATCCTAAACTCCTGAGCTATATTCAGATGTGAAAATCACTTGACTTATCGTGAAATTAGGTACCAAAATTTAAATTTATTTTTTGAAACTAACCATATGTAATTATTTATATTCTAGGTTTTTTTTTTTACCTTGGGTCCATTCGTCATAGGAGTGGTGGTAGATAACAGCTAACAGAAGACGCAAACACGGTCTAAATAAAAACATAAGCGAATGGTTTGCTGTCAAAGTTTTGACTGCCAAAAGTATCAACAAATCAACATGGTCTAGTCTTGCGGATCATGTGGTTTGGTGAATGGATACATTAGAGTCAATCTGGTAGCTTTTACTAGCTCTCATTTACCTACACTCCTACCGTAGATAGGGTATATGTTATCAGTAGGCTGTAACCGCACGGCCTAAATTGGAAGGCAAGTTTGTGTAATATTATATGCTATGAGTTGCGAATGACAAAACGAGCGTTGCAGATTGTTTTGATTATCCTATAAACAAATAAACTAGAAGAGCTGACCACAAAAGTGTTCCTTAGCATTCTTTGGTCAGAAACCAGATCAGGGGCCAGGATAAAATGTAGGGGGATTCAGCCATCATGGCTGATAAATCAACATCGAGGTCAAGAGGCCACTCTTCCCGTTTCGGGACTACGCGGGCCAGGACGCTGGGTCATCAATACTTGTCTTGAGGACTACAGCTCGATCCCAGAGTACCGGGGCTGGGAACCGTGTAGAGATCACCTAGTAGTCAGACAGGTCATGGGGAATTCCTAGCAACACCTCGTTCTGTCACAAGCATTCTGTAAGTTCTTCATTCTAATATCACTACCACATCACATTTGTAATAGCATTGTAGTACTAATAAACCTATTTAAAACCAGAGTTTAACATCAACCGCGAACCCACACACATACACCCCATCGCCTCCCCTTTATCCTCGGCCATAGCACATATCACAGGGGGTGGGGACAATACCTATAATTTTCCTCCACTTAGTCATTTCTTGACAATTTTTGGCCTCAAAAACCCTTCTCTTTGTTTGAGGACAGATGCACTACAGTTCGATTCTATTAACTGCTCTCTTCAAACATTAATGAAGCTTTGTCATTTAAAAGGTTTTAATTTGATGATAAAATACTTTTACAATTAAAACGATTACAATCCCGCATCAATGACTACGGGAGCAAATACTTCACGCTAGTCTATGTAGTCTGACTTTTTTTGGTGAAGTGGATTGTGGGATTGGAATCTAAGATGGGTGTACTTTTTTTTACATCCATTACTGTTTTCAGCCTATGGCCTGGATAAGTTTTTTTATTCAAGTCATATATTTTGCACCACGTACTTGCTGGGCCTGTCGTAGCTTCATATGCCTTATAATCTAACTCATTATTAGGACAGGCACAACATCCAGTCCATGGCCGTTAATTTATCAATGTGTAGGATAAACCCATATTTAATTAATGATAAATTGTTCAGCCATGCCGGGAATCAAACCTGGGACTCTCCTTAGTTCAGTAGACAGACATGCTACTAGCTGAGCTAATGTGTCGGATTAGATGGGTGTACTAAAGGTGACATAACAGGCAATTCCCCAATCTCCATCAATGCAAATTTGAGTGCATTCCGTCTGAATTATACCCTCTTAATTCCTAAACTAAATAGTGTAAAGATGGACAGCCCAAACTGGTATTAGGGAACAGTATATATTAAACCATTAGATAAAAAGTCATGTTTCACTAGTTTGATAAAAATAAATAAATTTACATAAGCTATCAGTGTTTTTGAAACATGGAGTAGCGCAAACACGTGTAACTCTATTTGACAGGTAATCTATGTATTGATTGGTATAACAAAACAGAAGCGGGGGCAGAATATGCCATTATGACCCTGTAATCAATGGCATGTGCTTCAACAGAGACGGATAGCGAGTTAATTTGTTCTCTGCTGAAAATACATCTCAAATAGTTTGAGTGTAGCTTTGACTAGCTCGCTAATACGTCACTTTCTCCGTTACATTCTCACTCATAACTCACTCCGGTGATCGACTGTTCTAAGGTGTCTAAGGTGGCGTTTGAATCCAGTTTGGGTGTACTGAGGGTGGTTTTAACTTAAAAGTTTTCTACTCTCCCTCCATGATTCTCATAATTCAACCTTCCTAACCCTAAACGCATTAGCGTAATTATTACAGAAAACCCGCCTCGGTGGCGTAGTTAGCTAACGTGCTGGTTTCGTGTTGAGCTAGCCTGCCAAGGAAGGGGAGATCGAAGTTCGAATCTCACTCGGGTGAACTGGGGTGGTTTTTCCTAAATTATTTTCCATTCTCCCTCCACTCGAATGCGCGTTCAATTACTCTATATTCAACCTTCCCAATTCCTAGCCTATTAGCGTAATTAGTACTTAAGCGTATAACCCGAACGAGTAGTAAGACGCGGTGCTAATATATGTATTCATTAATTTTTTTATTAACAGATAGCGATATATTACAAAGTTGTTGTAAAATAGGTTTTAATTATGGCGTTATCTGATGGTTTAGGGTAAGGTGTCAGACTTCTGTGCTGGGGATCCAGGGTTCAATATTCGGTCCTGGCGCAGATTTGTCTGATTACCAAACCCTTCCTTCACCTCTGACAAGACGTGTATTAACCACAACTTGTGAATGTGTGGAATGCCAGACCTCCACCGTGGTTCGGATTCCACGTTAAACTGTAGGTCCTCCATTTCATCTCACAATCACCCTACCATAACACATTAGCGTAAGTGCGTATAACCTAAACGGGTAGTAAGACGTGGTGCTAATAATAATAATAATTTTAATTATGTATTTTAACACAGGATCTTACTACCCATCCAGAATAAATGCATTTTAATTAAACTATAGGGGTAGGGAGACCACCTTTGTGGTCTACTTGTGAGAGATACTGGATACGGATCCAAAAGTCCCGGTTCTCTCAGATTTTTCTGCGAAGCAGTGGCTCTGGAACGGATTAAACCCAGCCTCGTGAGGATAAATGAGTGAACTCTCCTCTACCAACCATTTATACAGAAGTCCCAAATAGAAACAGGAAGTAAAACAACCAGAGTGAGTCGTTTGAGTGAAATCAGTTAAACAATAGTTTGAGAACAGATTGCTGTTACTCCCTAAGGTTGAAAGCTTGTGAAATGTGTATAGCGTGAACCAGCAATAATAGTTGTCAGTCATCCTGCGTGCTCCTGCATCTTGAGGATGTGTGTGGCGTATGTGTTTATAATAATATTATGTAGGGTTATTTTAGGATAATGTTTATTTGAGTTATATGTTTTAATATTTTTGTAACTAGGCTTAATATGAATAGTTCAATTCAGGAGCTTAAGACAACGAATATTGCAAGAAATGCTCTTGATCAAAAAAGAGAATTGAATTCATTAGGTAGGCCATGTCCTGAATTTTGTATGGAACAAAGTGAAAACATACATACCTATATATGTATGCACATTACACAGCTGCAGAGTTTCTACAACATATCCACGTCCTTTGGGGAAGTCTTTTTTTTATCTTTCCATGTTGTTTGTGATATTAATTTTTGAGTTTAATTAAGTGCATATTTAGCAAAACATATTCCGAAATTTGTGTCTTCTTTTAAATATATTATTTAGAAATAATTTATGAATTAAACAGGCTGCGCCCTCTAGCTTCTAAAGTGACGAGCCGCCACTGTTATTTATAATAATAATATATCAAAAGATATGAAAACCATGTATGATGGTACAAATAAAAAATACAATAAACATATTTTAAGAATATATGTATATATATTCTTAAAATATGTTTATCGTAATTTTTATTTGATATTAACTACGCCTATTTAATCTATATTTGTTACTATTCCTATCTATTTGTGATGCATTTAAATATCAATTACTCTCATGGTTAAATTTAATCTAGCAGGTCATTCTAGTAATTTTGTAAATAGGGGCTTGTTCTGTGAAAAGATGAGTTTAATAATTTTTTGGACTATATAATAATAATAATAATAATAATAATGTTAAATAGAACTGGTGTATACTTCCATTAGAATATATTTCCTAACTCTGGTATTCTTAGAACTAAGGATGGGACTTCGAATCTTAAGAAGCCTTAGAATCTTTAAGGATAAGGCCTATTCTAGATTCGAGGATTCGAGAAAATTTCGGTTTCGAGACTTAAAAAAAAATCTTTCAATTTTTAAAGGGAATTTTTTTTTATAGTTTTAATACTGCTCATTGGTGGTTCAGAACCATTTATAATCTTATGATGAACGTAGCAACTAGTCTTCAGAAGAGTATTTTAACACTTAACTAAATAAAATGACTATTATAATGAATGGTTTAAAACTTATAAGAAAGAATATAAACTTTTTTTATATTTTTCCATACTATCTCCTCTTATGTTCATAATTTTATCCAAGATTCGGATTGGAGATTTGGGTTCGTAAAGGAGTGGATTCAACCAATCTCTACTTAAAACTTTTTTTTTTTGTTCGTAGATAGATAGTTATAGCTGGTGGCTGCATACAAGTATGTGACGGGCTATAATTTGCTGAAGACTTGGTCTAGGTAGAAACACGCGATTCTGTGACGCCATGATTGATATAATCACGCATTGATAGGATACATTACAAGGTAAAAATTTTAAGGGACATAGTTCAAGGCAAAGTTAATTTTTCATTAATTTACCGTAAGTTATTAGTAACATTGTAAAGGTTATTATGCCCTCAAACGAAATACGAGTAATATGAGTAAGCTCGTTTTTGTTCCTGTGTCTGAGTCATTGGGGAATTTTACTACAAATCAGAAAAACTTTGTTCAATCCAAATGTATGTTTTGGCTTATGAGCTCACTTTATAATTCCAATTTATTTAGAACACAACACGTCTTATTATATCCAGCCTATCCGCATTTATTTACACCTAACGAGTAGGTTGGAGATGATACAATTTAAAAGAAATGTACATGAATTTGCATTTAGGGTGAGTGATAAATAATATAAGGGAAAACCTTCATCAATATACCTTTCTAGAATTTGGACCCAAAACCCCACGATATCGCTGAAACAGGCTGATAGGTCTGACATTTAGTCAATGTGCCTGCCTATGTGGGCGTGTTTTTTTTAGCACCACTTATTATTACACATTCGGGCTATACGCTTATATACTAATTACGAAAATGGGGTAAGGACGAGGAAGGTTAAATTTATAGTAAGTATACTGGCATTTTCGTGGAGGGGAGTGGAAAACACTTTAGGAAAACCCATCCTAAATACACAAAACCTATCGACCTTGGTGGTCTTGGGGTAAAGGAGCTCCCCTTAGGACCCAATACGATGTTCATAGGTTTAAACACAGCTGGAGTCGATGGATATTTCATGAGAAATATAAATTCATCACACAACTTCCTTTGGAGGAGAAGTAAAGTCATTGGTCTCATGCTAACTGTGGCATGTAAAATATTCCTGGAAGGTATGGGAAAATACATTTCTCGGCAAAATTGTTTGTTCTTTCACTCTCTCCCATAGAAATTCTCGTGTGCTTATATAATCAGTCAACTCAGAAAGTGCACGCTAAATACCAAAATAAATAAGAAAAATACACCCAACCTGGATTAAACCACGATCTCCCCATCATCGGCAGTCTAGTCTATTGCGAGAGTTACGCCATAGACCATGCGGTCACCGAAGCGAGATATATGGGCTGTGCCATCCACGATCAGACAAATTTGTAATCCCTTTATTGATAAAATTCTGTGTTTGGAAAATGTCACTTAATTCTCTCTCTGCCAAGGCCAAAATAAAACACTAAGCTGTTCAGAATTATTTATTAATCGAGTAAAAAGATAATTTTTTGCAATTTTGTATAATTATTTATCATTATTATTATTATTATTAGCACCGCGTCTTACTACCCGTTCGGGTTATACGCACTTACGCTAATGTGTAATGGTAGGGTGATTGTGAGATGAAATGAAGGACCTACAGTTTAACGTGGAATCCGAACCACGGTGGAGGCCTGGCATTCCCCACATTCACAAGATGTCTTGTCAGAGGTGAAGGAAGGGTTTGGTAATCAGATAAATTTGTGCCGGGAACGAGGATTGAACCCCGGCCGCCAGCATAGAAGTCTGACACCTTACCCCTAGACCGCCAGGTCACCTAATTATTTATTGATAAATTATATTTTGTTTACGTGAAGATAATGAAGCCAAGTAAGTGGCTACTGTTTCATGTTTGTGGTTGAAATGATTAATGTAAGAAATAAATTTATATGATTGATGGGTTAATCACACAAAAATGAGAATAGGTAGCCCATTATTATATTTCATTTATAAGAAAACATGACAATATTAAGGCATTTATCAATAAAACACCCGCGGTCACGTGGGATAAATGTCAGGGACATCTAGACTGGTTTATTGATGAAGGGTAGGTCGGGGTTGAATCCCGGCTGGGTGATTGTGATCTTTACTTTATGATTTATCAATCTCTATCTCTACAAATATGTGGGTAAATTACCTATAATTTCTACATTTTCCATCCCTACACCATTAGCGTGATTCTAATTCTAATCCGGAACGGTAGTGGAAACGTGGTGGGAAAAAAAAATCTTAAGCTCTGACACTAAAAATGAATGTGCCTAACTAATGTAACAATGTGTATTTCCAGTGAATTTTGTCCTATCGATAGTATTAAATATCCACTTTCTGAGATTCAAATAATAAGCACACGATTTAAAAGAAAGTTAATTTTAAAACAAAAACAAAACCCAATCCCTTGTTCGTCAATTTAATAACCCGGTGATTTCCTTCAATAAAATTATTGATTAGCATAAATAATAAACCTTATCTTTTCTAACCTGTGATATAAAAATTGTGTAGGATGAATTCCAAGAAATTTTCACCATCATCTCGTTGGAGATGAAAGAAAATTTAACAAAGGTTAATATAATCCCCAGTGCAAGCTGTTGGTATCAAATCCTAAACTCCTGAGCTATATTCAGATGTGAAAATCACTTGACTTATCGTGAAATTAGGTACCAAAATTTAAATTTATTTTTTGAAACTAACCATATGTAATTATTTATATTCTAGGTTTTTTTTTTTACCTTGGGTCCATTCGTCATAGGAGTGGTGGTAGATAACAGCTAACAGAAGACGCAAACACGGTCTAAATAAAAACATAAGCGAATGGTTTGCTGTCAAAGTTTTGACTGCCAAAAGTATCAACAAATCAACATGGTCTAGTCTTGCGGATCATGTGGTTTGGTGAATGGATACATTAGAGTCAATCTGGTAGCTTTTACTAGCTCTCATTTACCTACACTCCTACCGTAGATAGGGTATATGTTATCAGTAGGCTGTAACCGCACGGCCTAAATTGGAAGGCAAGTTTGTGTAATATTATATGCTATGAGTTGCGAATGACAAAACGAGCGTTGCAGATTGTTTTGATTATCCTATAAACAAATAAACTAGAAGAGCTGACCACAAAAGTGTTCCTTAGCATTCTTTGGTCAGAAACCAGATCAGGGGCCAGGATAAAATGTAGGGGGATTCAGCCATCATGGCTGATAAATCAACATCGAGGTCAAGAGGCCACTCTTCCCGTTTCGGGACTACGCGGGCCAGGACGCTGGGTCATCAATACTTGTCTTGAGGACTACAGCTCGATCCCAGAGTACCGGGGCTGGGAACCGTGTAGAGATCACCTAGTAGTCAGACAGGTCATGGGGAATTCCTAGCAACACCTCGTTCTGTCACAAGCATTCTGTAAGTTCTTCATTCTAATATCACTACCACATCACATTTGTAATAGCATTGTAGTACTAATAAACCTATTTAAAACCAGAGTTTAACATCAACCGCGAACCCACACACATACACCCCATCGCCTCCCCTTTATCCTCGGCCATAGCACATATCACAGGGGGTGGGGACAATACCTATAATTTTCCTCCACTTAGTCATTTCTTGACAATTTTTGGCCTCAAAAACCCTTCTCTTTGTTTGAGGACAGATGCACTACAGTTCGATTCTATTAACTGCTCTCTTCAAACATTAATGAAGCTTTGTCATTTAAAAGGTTTTAATTTGATGATAAAATACTTTTACAATTAAAACGATTACAATCCCGCATCAATGACTACGGGAGCAAATACTTCACGCTAGTCTATGTAGTCTGACTTTTTTTGGTGAAGTGGATTGTGGGATTGGAATCTAAGATGGGTGTACTTTTTTTTACATCCATTACTGTTTTCAGCCTATGGCCTGGATAAGTTTTTTTATTCAAGTCATATATTTTGCACCACGTACTTGCTGGGCCTGTCGTAGCTTCATATGCCTTATAATCTAACTCATTATTAGGACAGGCACAACATCCAGTCCATGGCCGTTAATTTATCAATGTGTAGGATAAACCCATATTTAATTAATGATAAATTGTTCAGCCATGCCGGGAATCAAACCTGGGACTCTCCTTAGTTCAGTAGACAGACATGCTACTAGCTGAGCTAATGTGTCGGATTAGATGGGTGTACTAAAGGTGACATAACAGGCAATTCCCCAATCTCCATCAATGCAAATTTGAGTGCATTCCGTCTGAATTATACCCTCTTAATTCCTAAACTAAATAGTGTAAAGATGGACAGCCCAAACTGGTATTAGGGAACAGTATATATTAAACCATTAGATAAAAAGTCATGTTTCACTAGTTTGATAAAAATAAATAAATTTACATAAGCTATCAGTGTTTTTGAAACATGGAGTAGCGCAAACACGTGTAACTCTATTTGACAGGTAATCTATGTATTGATTGGTATAACAAAACAGAAGCGGGGGCAGAATATGCCATTATGACCCTGTAATCAATGGCATGTGCTTCAACAGAGACGGATAGCGAGTTAATTTGTTCTCTGCTGAAAATACATCTCAAATAGTTTGAGTGTAGCTTTGACTAGCTCGCTAATACGTCACTTTCTCCGTTACATTCTCACTCATAACTCACTCCGGTGATCGACTGTTCTAAGGTGTCTAAGGTGGCGTTTGAATCCAGTTTGGGTGTACTGAGGGTGGTTTTAACTTAAAAGTTTTCTACTCTCCCTCCATGATTCTCATAATTCAACCTTCCTAACCCTAAACGCATTAGCGTAATTATTACAGAAAACCCGCCTCGGTGGCGTAGTTAGCTAACGTGCTGGTTTCGTGTTGAGCTAGCCTGCCAAGGAAGGGGAGATCGAAGTTCGAATCTCACTCGGGTGAACTGGGGTGGTTTTTCCTAAATTATTTTCCATTCTCCCTCCACTCGAATGCGCGTTCAATTACTCTATATTCAACCTTCCCAATTCCTAGCCTATTAGCGTAATTAGTACTTAAGCGTATAACCCGAACGAGTAGTAAGACGCGGTGCTAATATATGTATTCATTAATTTTTTTATTAACAGATAGCGATATATTACAAAGTTGTTGTAAAATAGGTTTTAATTATGGCGTTATCTGATGGTTTAGGGGTAAGGTGTCAGACTTCTGTGCTGGGGATCCAGGGTTCAATATTCGGTCCTGGCGCAGATTTGTCTGATTACCAAACCCTTCCTTCACCTCTGACAAGACGTGTATTAACCACAACTTGTGAATGTGTGGAATGCCAGACCTCCACCGTGGTTCGGATTCCACGTTAAACTGTAGGTCCTCCATTTCATCTCACAATCACCCTACCATAACACATTAGCGTAAGTGCGTATAACCTAAACGGGTAGTAAGACGTGGTGCTAATAATAATAATAATTTTAATTATGTATTTTAACACAGGATCTTACTACCCATCCAGAATAAATGCATTTTAATTAAACTATAGGGGTAGGGAGACCACCTTTGTGGTCTACTTGTGAGAGATACTGGATACGGATCCAAAAGTCCCGGTTCTCTCAGATTTTTCTGCGAAGCAGTGGCTCTGGAACGGATTAAACCCAGCCTCGTGAGGATAAATGAGTGAACTCTCCTCTACCAACCATTTATACAGAAGTCCCAAATAGAAACAGGAAGTAAAACAACCAGAGTGAGTCGTTTGAGTGAAATCAGTTAAACAATAGTTTGAGAACAGATTGCTGTTACTCCCTAAGGTTGAAAGCTTGTGAAATGTGTATAGCGTGAACCAGCAATAATAGTTGTCAGTCATCCTGCGTGCTCCTGCATCTTGAGGATGTGTGTGGCGTATGTGTTTATAATAATATTATGTAGGGTTATTTTAGGATAATGTTTATTTGAGTTATATGTTTTAATATTTTTGTAACTAGGCTTAATATGAATAGTTCAATTCAGGAGCTTAAGACAACGAATATTGCAAGAAATGCTCTTGATCAAAAAAGAGAATTGAATTCATTAGGTAGGCCATGTCCTGAATTTTGTATGGAACAAAGTGAAAACATACATACCTATATATGTATGCACATTACACAGCTGCAGAGTTTCTACAACATATCCACGTCCTTTGGGGAAGTCTTTTTTTTATCTTTCCATGTTGTTTGTGATATTAATTTTTGAGTTTAATTAAGTGCATATTTAGCAAAACATATTCCGAAATTTGTGTCTTCTTTTAAATATATTATTTAGAAATAATTTATGAATTAAACAGGCTGCGCCCTCTAGCTTCTAAAGTGACGAGCCGCCACTGTTATTTATAATAATAATATATCAAAAGATATGAAAACCATGTATGATGGTACAAATAAAAAATACAATAAACATATTTTAAGAATATATGTATATATATTCTTAAAATATGTTTATCGTAATTTTTATTTGATATTAACTACGCCTATTTAATCTATATTTGTTACTATTCCTATCTATTTGTGATGCATTTAAATATCAATTACTCTCATGGTTAAATTTAATCTAGCAGGTCATTCTAGTAATTTTGTAAATAGGGGCTTGTTCTGTGAAAAGATGAGTTTAATAATTTTTTGGACTATATAATATTATTTTGTGAATAGGCTATAAGTGAACATCAGTAAATCTACTTTAAAATAATATAAATTTAACAAGTCCGAGGTTCACTTATAGCCTATTCACAAAATAATATTATATAGTCCAAAAAATTATTAAACTCATCTTTTCACAGAACAAGTCCCTATTTACAAAATTACTAGAATGACCTGCTAGATTAAATTTAACCATGAGAGTAATTGATATTTAAATGCATCTCAAATAGATAGGAATAGTAACAAATATAGATTAAATAGGCGTAGTTTCCTATCAAATAATATATATATATATAAGGTTATTTCAAATTTTGGTCTTCATAAACATCAGTAAATCTACTTTAAAATAATATAAATTTAACAAGTCCGAGGTTCACTTATAGCCTATTAACAAAATAATATTATATAGTCCTAAACATTATTAAACTCATCTTTTCACAGAACAAACCCCTATTTACAAAATTACTAGAATGACCTGCTAGATTAAATTTAACCATGAGAGTAATTGATATTTAAGTGCATCACAAATAGATAGGAATAGTAACAAATCTAGATTAAATAGGCGTAGTTTCCTATCAATTCAAGAAAGAGCTAGAATTATTGCCTTGGTTTTTCCTACACGACATTTAATTATCTTTCGTACCAAAAATTTTCCTTGGCCAATTACATGACTAAACAAAGACTAATATATTAAGTCATTTATCTCCCGTCATTACCAAAACAATCTTAATTCTTTAATATTTCAAAAAGACTAAACATCCTCCACGAATAAATAAGAAAGAACATCAAGATTACTCATAATAATATCTTATGATATTTCATTAATAAGTTAAGATTTGCCATAATAGTCCAATTTCAATAGAGATTTACAATAAGCAGTATTAAACAAAAATAATTAAATATTATTACTTTACCATTACCTTTCTATCTATCTATCTATCTATCTATCTATCTACAAGATCAAAGGCAATTCGTATAGCAATATTTAACTATCGAAGTATATCGATTTCAGCCATGATTTCAATGTTCATTATTATAGTCTTTGGAAATCCTTATAAATTAACCACGATCAAATTTAAGTTCAATTTCCACTACCAGATTATTTTAAATTAAAAAAAAAGATCTAATAAGCCAAAAGAGAATTTTGAAAAGTTACATAATTAAAAAAGAATGTTATCTAAGCCGAAACATTAAATTTCCTTTACATTTTCGATAACGCCTATCCAAGGCTATGTTCTCCTCTACTAAGAGTCAAATCCAAGAGTGCCAGTAATGGCAACATACAGGCATTATATACGCATAGACCCAGAGAAAGGGGAATGTGAGGAACAAGGTGGGAGGAACATAATTGGGTCACGTGAGAGGGGAAGCGCATGACAAAACACACGTTCTTTAAGCTCTGAAAATGAGCTCAAATCTCCTATGGACTATAACTGGAATCACTTCCCTTCTCAAACACTTTGGAATGTTCTATCACTGCATGCCCTCTAGCGGTCACCACTCTAACTTGGTTTGGTGCAGTCAGTTCTTTGTGAGTCGTGGCCTTGATCAGATGTGTGGTTGTTAAATTATACAATAGGGTAAGTAATTCATACCACATCGTCTTCATTCTCCTTGTTTTGTAGCCAATGCTACATGAGGAGCTACATGACGACAGAAATGACGGCTCCGGTCTAGAAAACTGAGATCAATGGACGGAGTGTTCGTTGTGTCGACCACATGACAACCTCTATCCGTAAATGTTGGTACTTATATTTACCGAGATGTGGCGGCCGCTCAGTTGGTATAGCTCGCCTACGGGCTGATGCCCTGGATATTGGAATAGGGATGAAACATGTTTGATTTGGAGCAGAGGTTCCCAAACCGTGGTACGCGTACTACAGGTGGTCCATACAATCACTCCCACTGGCACACCGTGAGAAGCTAAACAAAACTAGCAAATTAAATGCGTAAAAAGGTAATGTCTCATAAAATCATACAACTAGATTACATTATAATACAACCAAAAGTAAAACAAATCCAAACAGTGGCAGCGTCGATTCAAGCTCAGACAGCTAGTGCAGCCGCACAGTCTGTATTATATCCCTGGGCACATTAAAAAAATGTACCGAACTAGTAAATAATCAGAATTATCTTGGTGGTACTCCAAATTACAGAAATTGATGGAGATGTACTCCATTTAAAAAAGTGTGTGAACCACTGATTTGGAAAAGATTCACGCGGATTTATATGGAGAAAGTTTGTGAATATATTTAGAAAAATCCAACTTCAGTATCCTCAGCCAGGCTTCAAACCTCGACTTCCCTGTAGTAGGAAAAAAAAAAAAAAAGAAAGAAGGGAAGACTTGTGCTCTTGCCCATCGGGCTTAGAAGACTTTTAAGGGCTTATTTCACAGCCGATTAACAGGGAAATTAACTACAAGATTACGATCGAACTGGAAAACTTATCCAAGTGAGGTTTTCTGAATTATTCCCCCGACATCAGAGAAATTGGGATCAGCTTTTGTCTTATTTTAAATAATTATTTTTGTTATGTTTTTTAAAATATGGTAAAATTGTTTCATTAATCTTAATTCCAGTTTCTTTAAGGAATAATACAGAAACCAGCACCACGAAGCGACGCGTGATACAAGCTCTTTTACCAAAGTTGTTGTTATTAGTTCTGTAAGAAGAGCTATAAAAAAACCTAAGTGGTTTTATATACACTCTTGGTTTATATGGTATCTATTGTTTAGTATAGAACCTGTTGTTCCGAAATAATCCGATCATTTGTCATGTTATTCCATTTCTCTCGTAAACATATCCATATTTCCACACGCGAGTTCAGTACTCTGTTTGGGGACACCTCTTTCTTTTCAAATTGATACTCAAGAGGATTCAGTCTTTCTTTAAATGTGCTGGTACCTAGTTACTCAACATCAACTCACAACTACGTTGAAAATAATCTAAATATAATTTAAATTAATTGATTAATATGTGGGCACTATTATGGCAAGGTTCCCGATTTCATAAAAAGTGGTTGAAGTTTTTAAATAAAAACAAGTATTGAGCTGTAGATTTGCACAAAAACCACGAAATTTCTGAACTTCAACTATCACTGGGCTCTAATACAAACCCTGTGATTTAGATGAGAAAGAAAATTGACCTATTCAACCATTTGCCTGGGCACAACTGTGTTCACAGTATTAATTTTTCAAGTATATGAAAAAAAGTATGATTTTATCTTCAAGGCAACGGCTCCTGATGATTAGTTAAGTGAATTAAATACAGCATAAATAAGCGAGTTTATTTCTTAATTCATATAAATTATACAATAAGCGGAATAAATGCAAAACGGATAACTTATATGAGCTTATTTATTAAGCCGAATGATACATGTAATAAGTAAATGCATTAAATGAAACCCAAAAAATTTACGAAAGTTTATTTCTTAATTCATATAACCTATGCAATTTCTATTTCCTGCAGCCAATAGCCTATCTTAAGATTATGTCGATAGAATTTGATACTTTCAGATTACCAATTTGTCCATATTAAAAACAAATTAAGGAAAATCTTAAAATGTATTGGTATGAAGAAACAATTAGGCACTGTGCGTGAGGAATTAAAAGAAAAATACTGTACATGAGGTTATATTTATAATTCATGCATCATCTGTGTTTGCATATGTAAAAGCTTCTTTATATGTTCTTAACGTTTTCAGTAACAATGTCGTGTCTCCACCAACCTAAAGAAGTACAGTTCTGGCACCTTCTACAACCCAGTTTATACCTGGGATTTATATTTGGAGGGATGCATTTGTCTCTAGACCCAAACCAAACTATTCACCCATTTCATGGATCAACACTCGGCGTCCTTTGGAGCATAGCCTATTTAGGCTTCACCTTTTATATAGCTTATGCCTTCATCATTTACTTCATCCAGTTCGCATTATACGATACGCTAGGTTCTAGCTTGGAAGACAATGTTGTTGTGTACACCGTCATCTGCAGTCAGATCGTAACGACAGGATTGCACATTTTCGTGTCATTACTGAAACCAAAACAGACCCTGATGTGTCTGAATACTGCTTACGAAGTATTATCCCATCTTCATTTGAAGATATGTCGTCGCACGTTAGAAGTGGCTCTTACTCCTACTATCTTCACTGCGTGGTTCCTTATCCGTTCACTGGTGGTCATCTGCGTACATTCTAGTATTGGTTTCCCGGAGGGACTTTCCTACATCGTATTCTTCACACCAATAGCCATCGAGGGTCTAGCAGGAGTTCTCCATTTCACAGTCGAGGTGGCTCTGGAAGGAGTGAATGATGATTTGGAGGACGTTAGGAACTGTCTCCAAAAGGAAGGTACAGACTTCATGACGCCGGGCCATATCGAAGTCCTGCGATTGAACCACAAGATGGTGTGTGACCTCGCTGAGGTGGTGGATGCCAGGTTCGGACTGGATTTGCTAGCTGGGGTCACGATGAAGATAGTACAGGTCATCCCTCTCATCTTCTTCGGTGTTCTGCTCTTGGACTGGGAGAATTTGGGCAGCGAGATCCTGCTGGTGTGGACTCATTTTCTCTTTGTGGTCAGCAGGGTGTGTTACTCGTGTTACCGGTGCGAGTTGGTCAAGAAACAGGTATTACATCACATAGAGTTATAAGTTGATCATTAGATAATGTTGCTGGTGCTCAGTAGTGTAGACTTAGAGTAATTAGTGTCTAAGCTACCGAATTGTGTGAAATTCATGATTATGACCTCAACTATCAGCTGTAAGTTCTTTTCCAATTTTTCAGTAATCTGGGAACCGTGAGGCTGATAATAATTAATAAAGATACATTACTAACACTTTACCAACTAATAAGTCTTAGTGATTTTAATGATAAACGATATAAGAATATTCTTAGGACCGCGTCTTATTACTCGTTTGGGTTATATGTTTATGCATTAATTATGCTAATGGTATTAAGAATTAGGAAGGATTATATTTAGATGAAGTTTACCCACATTTGCCTGGAGGTAGAGTAGAAAATCATTTAGAAAATGACCCCTCAGTTATCCGACCGAGATTTGAACCTCGATCTTCCCGTTATTTGCAGTCTAATATACGGTGAGAGTAGCGCCTTGGACTTTATGGCCACCTAAATGGGTATATGTTCTTATACATATTTATTTAATGAACAAATATGGGGCTTGAAAGTATATCAGTGGTTCTGATCTCATAATAAAGCACCCTTGCACCTCTTAGGTCTTTATTACGCCTAATGATGTGGAATAAGTATCAACACTTAAATAATATATTATAATACCTTCGATACCAATACTTTTTGCTCAATGTTTTTATTTCGATACGTACATATACTCATTTTAATACTTACATCACGTTATTAGATTTGTATTGATAAAAACAATTGTTTGTTTATAATTTATATATTGTAATCTTCTTAAACCCACATTCTGAAAGCCTGAATAAACGTTCGTGGTACTGCTTCCGGAAATAAGTTATACTATTTTTTTATTATAATATTATTACTATTTTAGTGATGTAGCATACCAAATAGGAAAATTTATATTATGCTTTAAAGTTTTATTGGTTTTAATCAGACAAGCACAAACATTCTAATGATATGGATACAAAAATCATCAAAATTTTCTCACATAAAAACACTAGAAACTTAAATATAATATTATCATAATTTTATTTAAGTACTAGTACAGTATCAATATCGACGAGTAAAGTATTAATTACTTTATCTTAATTTCACATCCCCTACTATATTTTATATATGATGGTGCTACTGGAAGAGTTTTTCCATTTAAGGGTTATACATATAGTACATTCTTATTATGTCCGTTTAAAACCTAAATTTCACCACACTAGAAATTGTAGTAATGGCATTCTAATGTAACCTTCCTATATAATACTAATAAATTAAATCCATTCACATAATTAAAAAAAATAGTTTATTACTTCTCAAAATGTGTTAACGATTTTATAAGACATAATGATTCATAATATTGATCTGTATAAGATAATCAAAAACACAAATTTTTATTTGGGAAATATAAAATATGTTAAGTAAATGATTTACTAGTATGTCCCTTATTCCTGGTTTTATTACATTAATACTCTCTAAAAGACCTATAAACTTTGTATTTTAAATCAATAGATCCGTTTAACATAGGTACATAAAAATAATTAAAATAATTTTGTGTTTAAGGTATACTATCACGATGTTAAATATTTGAAATTCTTATTTTATGATATATTGCCGTAGCTTCCGGTAAAATGTAAAAAAAAATGCACATTTTATTTGCTTTCTTTTTGAGAAAGTTATTTATTCATTTAATTTTATTCCCCAAGCAGAACAACAATATTATTTTAACAAAACAAACATTAGTTCCAAACATGATATCATCTACGTCACTTGAGCTATCCAACTTTTTTTAACGTTAAATTCATATTTTTTTGTGAATAATAATTTTATTTTTTGTTTAAAATATTTAAATAAACGATTTAAAAATTGAGGTCCAATCCATATAGAAGTAAAAATAGTTATTTTGAATTACCTATACTTTATTTATAGCACTTGAAAATTTAATTTTGAACTCACCTGTATTCAAATCATAAACTTTTAATTGAAATATAATTTACTTTATGTAGATATGTTTTTATCTTCCCCAGGCCAAGGGATGTAAAACTACCTACATTTGGCTTTAATCTCTGTGCATAAGACAAACTAGGTCACTCGCATCAGTAGCTGCTTGACATAAGTCGTTAGACGTGCATCGCAGAAGTTTTCTCTTAAAATAAGGTCCGGTAGGGTTTTCAGGGTGATTATCTATATGCGATTTATCACTTTTTTTTATCCTCTACACACACTACCGAGGGTGCACTTCTGATAAAACAACCCTTATCATTTCTTTTAAATCAATTGTAATGCGTTGCACGCACCATTGGCCAAGAGGATAAAGGAGTCAGTCTCATAATTCTGGTTTTTTGGTAGCTGAAAGATGCTTCTTATCCCGCCAGAGTTTTCAGAGATTGATTTTCTAAACGGTTTGTTTATCTCCCTTCATATAAATGCATGTACAGTACATATCCTTTACATTATAGCCTCCTCATCCATATCCAATTAGTGTAAATATGCAAACAGCCTGAACGGGTAGTGAATGTGACGAGAAAGAAACAAGGAAAGCCTCACGTGTTGAACGTGATAGTGTAAAAAATAAAAAAAATCTATCTAATTTACCTCGGTAAAATGGTCAACGGGAATTTTTTTAAGCACCGCGTCTTACTACTCGTTCGGGTTATACGCTTATGCACTAATTAAGCTAATGATTTTAGGGATTATGAAGGCTATAATCATAGTAAATCTATTAGTGCACCCACATTTACGTGTAGGGAGAGTGGAAAACCATTTTGGAAAAATCACCTTCAGTAAACCCGACCAAGATTCGAAACTCAATATCCTCGTCATCGGCAGTCTAGTTTACTGCAAGAGTAGCGCGTTAGACGATGTGGGTATCTGAGTGCGAAAATTATTTCAGAATGAAGATAATAATATCTAGTCGGGATCCTCGGATTATTTGAGTTCTTATCGATGTTGTTGCATGCGGATCCGGACAACTGGGTGCCGTCAAACGGGTGCGGCCAACTGGGCGCTTGAAAACTGGACACTGAGAAGACCGGGCGCTAGGGTTATTTTTATATAATTGTAAAGTTAGGTTAGGTTAGGTTAGTTTCATCTTTACGTGGTTTATTTTGCGCAAAATTTTTATTTTTCATGGTTTTTTGTGTTTATATATATTTTTTAGTTTTTTAAAATGGTATGATATTATATAGTCTAACTTTATAAATATACACAAATTAATTTTCCTCTTTTATGATTTTTTTTAAACAACTACAAAAATGAATATTCAAGTAAAAAATATAATTAAGTTTTTACACTGGTGCACAGTCTTACCAGTGCCCAGTTCGCAAGCGCCCAGCTGGCCGCACCCGGTTAGCGGTGCCCAGTTGTCCTAGACAATGTTGCATGCTGGGTGAAATCCTAGTCACGCCGTTTAAGGTCACACGAAGTAAATTATTGTGTTTTGTTCACAAATATGATGTAAATCAAAATTTTCGTTACAAATTTAGAAGCGAGTCGGTGGGCACGTGAACCAAACGTAAAACTCGTCTTGCCTGGTTTGCTGATGATGGAAAAGTCTGGGTTCGAATCTCGGCCAGGTGTAAAAAAGGTGGTATTTCTTAAATGGTTTCCTACTCTCGTCCCACACAAGTGTTGATTCATTTCCTATAAAATCTACCTCCTTCATCCTCCGCATTAATGTAATTAATTGTGGCTAACCCAGACTGGTAGTAAGAGGTTGAAAAAAGTTTAGCTTCCTTATAAGCTAACATAGTTGAGGAGGAGTTAGCATGCCCAACCTGATGACCGGGGTTTGATCTTAACCGGCTGTACAAGGGGACACTTTTCTAAAGTATAGTTTACAAATCCTCCCCTCTTGATTGCTGGAAAAGTTCGTTAAGGGTGTACAGACGCATTTTGAATTTTTTTAACATCATATTTTTGGTTAGTAAACAATTTTTAAACTCTTGATTAACATACTTTAGTTTAAACTAAACCTTCTTAGGGACCTTTCCATGCTATGAAAACTTTAAACTATTTAACGAAGTTTATTGAAATTTTACCAATAATTACTAAAACTTTAGTGAATATTGTAGTATTTCTTATCTAGCAATATTCGATAAGGTCCCCAACCATATTTACTTTAGTCAAAAAGTTGGTTTTCCAAAATTGAACAAATATCTTTCCAACAAAAAATCAAAATATCATAAGCGATTCATCTTTTTCTTGAAAACCCTTAAAAATAATCTCGCCTCCCTGTTACTTTGGATTATATTGTAACAAGATTAGTTTCCGACTGTGGGCCGGTGCGTTTGTCATTTGTTTACCCTCTCTCTATCCTTGTTTAGAAGATAGCATGGCAGCCTCCCTGCCTTGGTGTTTAGAGAGGTTAGGGGGAACTTGAGTGAAAGGAAAGGGACAAGTATAGAAGTGTCTGGTTTCATTTTATTCTAACCCAGTATTCTAGAAAGGGAGGATTTCTGATTATGATGGTGACCCCTAAATATACACGATCGGTGGTCAGTGAGGGACCTCTAGTTCGAGTTGGGGCTAGTGAAGTAAGTGGACTGGTGAAACCGGGAGTGAGCTAGCTTATCATTGCAAGATTGTAGTACCATTAAAAATGTAAAACATTTTATGAAATATATATTTTTATAAAACCAATAGTTTCTGTGATATTGGCAAATATTGATACAATGTTGTGAGCTTTAGTTGTAAACATATACTACTTAAGTTTTAACGCAATAATTCTCCTATGCCATAGAGTAATTAAATATTAGTAAGTCTCTCAAAATGTTTATGTTATTTTTCCTTAAACCTCTTAAAAGAAATGTTTGTACAACAATAATCTATCTACATTTTAGACTCATTAGTCAATATTTACATTTTTTATTTGTCAAAATTTATAAATGAGGAATTTAATAGCAATGCGATGACCTGAAGATGTGCAACACCTAATAAAAGATCGAAAATTTTAACCGTAAGTCGAAATTTTAAATCGAATTGTTGACCCTTGTGGACCCAATATTGATCTTTTTTTATTGGTCCAAACATAAAAATGAGGACATTAATTCTTTTAAAATGGTTATAAAATTTAAAACCAGGACTCAAAGAATGTTTTACATAAGTATAGTGCAATAATGTATGCTTGGGTTTGCTATTGTATAATATTTCATTTCACAAATATTACGAGTTTTGAGTAAATATCTCAATTTTTAAACAATAGAGCGATAAAGTCCGTGCCATTTATTTTTATTGTTTGTTCCTTATTTGTCCCGGTTCATCCGCTAAGAATTAGCATCCTTCAGTGAATTCTGTTCCTAGATTGTCGAACATCTCAAATCATAAATTGTCCTTCTACTCCAGAAATTTGTGTTGCCAAAAGTTCAAAGTTAGAATATCTACTATATTATTTCTTCCTACTACTGGGAGATATTGGAAAGTCTTGCTGCCAACAAGGAGTATGGAACTCAGAAGGGTAATGACCTTTAACTAATTCTCTTGGCAACGTTCGATCAAACGTAGAACATCTGTGTAGTTTGGTTACCCGAACCTCTCAATTTACTTAATGGTCTTAATATAGACTGGAGTAGGGATGTGGTATCGAAAGAAAAGTATCGCTACTGTAATCATTTAAAGTATTGGAAGAAAAATATCGATACCGTATTAGTATCGAAAGAAAAATATCGATAACAGTAAGTATCAGTACAGAAATTTTTATCTGGAAAAATATTTTTTGCTATCATAATTTCAATTTTTGCATATTATTATTATTATTATTATTAAAAATAATAATAATAATAATAATAATAATAATAAAAATAATAATCCTTTCATATTTATTTAAACAGTGACTATTATAATGATTTTACCATTTTATAGTATATTTAGATCTATCACCTTTATGTCATGTAAACTTTAAAGGTATGATATTGTAGAATGGATATCATATAAGGTTTTACCATACTAGCTTTCAAAATGTTTATGAAAATTTAACCGATGGATAGTTATTTAATAGCTAAATATGATTAATAATATATATTTTTCAATCTATTTTGTATCCTTCTTTAACCATAGTAAACATTTGATCCAAGCATGAGTGAAGATGACCAAATAGTTGTTTCTTTCGATACCGATACGATACCAGAGTGTGAGTACTAATATCAGTAAAAATTATCAAGTAAAAAAAAAAACTAGTATCGAAATGAAAATATCGATATTAGTAAAGTATCAATAATTTTTTCTCATCCCAAGACTGGAGCTAGGTTAAAGGCGGATATACCCTTTTGTAGTTTCTGGGATGGCAAATTGCCGCCACATCTGAATTTTCATGTTTATAGTTTGTCTCATTATGTAGTCTGGAATAAACTAGATTGGAGGAACTTGGCTTTTAAAAAAAGATTGACAACTTTTGCGATATCCAAGAGTCGTCCTGTGCCTATGATCATTCTCCACCCAAGTTTTAAGGCAGAGTCTGTGATGGACGTGTGGAAATCGTCAGCTACATATTAGCGATCAACTAAGATCATGAGATATAAGATAATGCAGCCATATTCTACTCAGGAGGGCTTTATACTGCCAATAGGGATTGGCGTACTAAGCCAAAGGTTCCGGTTTGATTCCCGTGTCCAGGTGTCATTTTTAAATTTAAAGAATATGATATTTAGGTGTGACTATAGATGAAACTAGCAAATATAATGGCTTTTTTTATTTAATACATCTGAAACTGCCTGAATTGACATTAAATAAAAGATTTGTAGAACTCATGGAATTCCCATCGAAAGCAATTGTTTTTATAGGATATTTTTGGAATTTGAGAATTTCTGACATATCTTTTGCGCAGAAACATTTTTTAGAAAATATTATGAAAATGAGTTGGGTATAATTCCTAAAATTAATGTTGAAAGTAATTGCTCCACGTCTTATATCTATGAATGAATTAAAACGTTAATTAAGGCCCATTCGTATACCCCGATTGTGTTAGGGAATCCATTCAGGAAGACCTTATTTATTACTAGAATCCTTCTGTATATTTGTATCTTGATAGTGTAAAATAACTTCCAGAACTGTAGTTAATTTAATTTAAACTATTCGAATGATCCGGCAAAGCGACGTCACAGAGATACTTAAAAAAAAGTCACTATAATAAAACTATTTATTATTAATTTTGCCACGGCGCCGTTCAAAAACTGCCCCCACTTTTTGGTTTGCACCCTTTTATACACATATTTTGATACAGACTTGGCAACTTTATGAAATTTTGTCCCTACCTACCAATTTTTTGAAAAGGATAAAAATAGGACGAATGTACTCTAAGCACTTTTGAGCTTTACATTTGCTTAAATTCTCTTGTAAAATGAAAGGGGACACCCCCCTCTTCCAACAATTAATTCCAGTATCGACATCTTGTACGCCAGCCTATATATGTTTAACCTTCTCAGACATTCGCAGCTAATTATAGATGCATTACTTAATGAACGTTTGGTGTCTTCGTTCCGCTAGAACTGCTTCAAAAGCTCTCGTTAAGCGCTCATCTGCTGAGTGCTTTAATCAACATTATTGGTGGGATGACATAGGTGTTTGGGAGCGTCATAGTTCAGCTGTGGTCTTGTTTTCAAATCCCTTGCACTCATCCCCTCAATAGCAAACTAGAAATGTTTGGTATTCGCTTTTAGCATCCTGGAAATTTGGACTAAATGGCTTTCAACGGAGCGACTGTTTATAGGATTAGGAGGTCCCTTTCAAATATGTTTCAAATACTTGGCAGAACCAAAAGTGCACACTTAATGTGTTGCTTTTTTTATGGAGCTACCTACGATTTATTTAAAGCTCTTTTGTGTAAAATCACCATATCTATTTTTTTTTAAATATTGCCAATAATTTTTATGTAGAGTTTCTAGCTTAACGAGAAATTAGAGGTTTTCTTGGATAGGACTGATTAAAAGTAAAATAGATTAAGGGCAAAGAAAATTAAGAGAAAGGGGATATTAATACAAAAAGCTATAGCCCAATTGACCCTAAATAATATGTGACTAACTTATAGCCTATCCGTAAAGGACATATTTTTATGAACTAATCGACAAAAATTAATTCCAAAATTAAAAATATAATAGCTTTGAAACGTATTCTCTCGTACAAAATATCAACATATTTGTTTCGAAACTAAATCACCTTAAGATTATAACAATTAATTTTTATGTTTGGTTTGAAATTAATTAAAACAATTAAATTACCGAGATAATACTTATTTTACCATCAAGTGTAGCTGTGATTGAATATAATTTGTATAAACATGAAAATCTCAATCTACTCTTGCGCAAAATTAAATTTGTATGTTTACTGCAAGATCAATTTGAACCGTTGAGCTCATTTTACCAACGCACGTCAACAAGCATGCAAGTGAGAATAACCTACCCCCGTTGTGTACTGTAGTTGTCCGTGCACCTTACTACCAACCTAGGGATCATGGGTTTGATTCCCGGATGGTATTATGGGTTATTATACCTAAAGGGGAATCATCCCAACGGTCAGTAGGTTTGGTTGGTTAGGCTTAAGTTAGGTTAAAGATCACTCCTAACTCCACACCTTCATAATCACTATAATCACATAATCTCATTGCGGGTACCACATGTAGACAACCTCCATAGGTGTACCCTGGGCAACGTTCTGTGTCCATAGAGCGGCTAAAAGTCTACACACATTGGTGACCGAGCTAACTAGCTTACTACACATTGTTTGGAAACTCATAGCCCAAACTGCACATACAGTTTGTTTGAACCAGAAATAATACAAAATCCTGAAACACATCCGGAAAAACTAGGTTAATACCATTAAATTGTGTTCAAAGATTCGGCGTACAGCACTGGGAGAGCAAAGTTGGTCAAGCATGTGTGTACAACAGGTTGCATATGAGTTAGGCTCATGTCACTTCCCACCTTGACATCTTGAAGCACGTCAACAGAACATACCACAGTTAATAGTAACAAACACACCAGTCTATCTAGAAATGCGAATACGTTCTGAGGGTCATGATAAACGGTCTTAAATAATAGAAAGTGCTTTCCATTATTACATGAGCAGTGCCGCACCCCTAACTCCTATGCAACTTGTTGAACACACATGCTTGACAGCTTTTCTCTCCCGGTGCTATACACTGAAACTTTGAAAACAATTTAATGACATTAGCGTAAACTTCCGGATGTAAGTGTATTGGAATGTTGTATTACTTTAAGTTCAAACAAGTTATATGTGAAGTTTGGTCTATGAGTTTTTGAACATTCTGTAAATATTCTGGTCAAAGGGAAAAAAGAAAGAAAAAAATTGTGATAATATTTCACATCCAGAGGAATAACACCGAATTTAATTGTTATGGGTGTGCAATTCTCCTGCGGAAGGTTATGATTTTGAATAAATTCATAATGGTCTAGTATTTGTTGTATTTTAAAAGGAATGAGGTTAGTTAAAAGGAACTTCACCAGAATTTGACTAAATGAAGGATGGTAAACCACAACGGATGAGGAAAAATGAATCTCGGACCAAACCGCAGCTTAATAAACCGATACACTATCCATGTGAACAACCATACCGAAGTATACAATGTAATACGACTTGAAATATTTAGAGCTTTATTAAATGATTTTTAATCAAACCATCTTCGGTGGCTGTATAGTCTAAGGCGTCACTATAGCAATAGACTGGACTACCGATGACAGGGAGATCGAGGTTAGAATCCCAGTTAGGTGTACTGAGGGTGGGTTTCCCTAGATAGTTATCCAATTTACTTCCTCGCCAACGCTGGTACATTTTCTTTGAATTCAACTTTACTCATCCCTAGGACATTAGTGCATTTGAGTACATATACGTTTAATCCGAATTGATAGGAAGAATTGGTTCTAAAAAAAATCACATATTTATCCAAATAACCCCACAATTGTGCGTCTAGATAATCACATGTGTATGTATAGATAGTCAGAGATGTGCATTCAGACAATCAAACCTGTGTATCCAGATAAACACACCTGTACACCCAGATAATCAAACGTGTATATCACTCTTAAGTAATAAACCATAGTAAAGTTATTTGAAACCCTTTATTCTATTTTTCCTATTGTTTTTGTCACCGTTTCTTACTATCCGTTCGAGTTATTCGTATATGTACTAATTACGTTAATATATTAAAGATAAGGAAGGTTTGATTTCAAGTAAGTTTAACCACATTTGTGTGGAGAGAGTGTAGAAAACAATTGAGAAAAAATCGGCCTCAGTAAACCAGACCGGAATTTGAATCCCGAGCTACCCGTTATCAGCAGTAGAGCTTCTAGGTTCTGTCCCGTGTTATATAATACAAGTGTGCAAAGTTTCAGCCTTCTAGGACATCTAGGGGCTTCTGGAATGTGTATAAACATACACACTAGGAAATTATATACTAATATATACAGTATTTGGCTTATGTGATACCTGCCTGCCAAATTTCAGCTTATTGGATCTTGTAGTACTCGAGATATTTTTGACTTTGGTTTTTGTTAACTCCCCCATATTGGGCTCCCCCCAGGTGATTTTAGGTCACCAAGTATTTATGTAACTTTATGGGTTAGGTGATACCTACCTGTAAATTTTAGATTCCTAAAGGCTTATGAGTTTCAAGTTAGGGATTTAATGACTTTCGTTTTTTGGAAGCCCCCGAATTTTGAGTGTTCCCAATTGGGATTTTCTTTCACCGAGTATTCTTGCACTCCTATTTATGAGGTATCTGACTGGAAAAGTTTAGCTTCCTAGGTCTTCTGGGCTTCAAGATAATTTTGAATTCGTATTTTTTTGCCAAGCCTCCCATTTTGAGCTCCGTAGTAATTTTTGGTCACCAAGTATTCCTGAACCTTTATGGACTAAGAGCCACCTACTTGCAAAATATAATCATCCTTGTTTCTCTAGGCTTTGAGATTTTTTAGACTGGACAAAGGACAGCGGAATTGGTAATTGATTTTTAAATAAGATCAATCAGAAAAAAATAATTAAAATATGGCTTTGTTAGATTCTGCCCCGTGGTCTATACTATATGACTGTGTGCAATGTTCTAACTCATCAAGGGGCTTCTGGAAGGTGTAGAAAGACACACACATTAGGAAATTATATACATAGATAATTTTATGTATATATATATATAATTATATATATAAATAATTTATATATATATATAAATAAATAATTTTATGTTTACTAAGACGTGAAGAAAAAAAAAACACACACACACATATATATATATACTTATAAAATATTGTTATTTAAAATATCTCAAATAATTCTCCAACAAAAATATAACACGTTAAAAAAGTTCAAAACTTGCATGAACACCGTTTTAAACATATACATAGGTACATATTAAAGGTATTCAGAATGTTCAAGGTGTCCGGGATTTCATAGTTAGATACCTTTAGAAACATTTCAACAGCTTACACAGATTTTGCTATAAACGGTGTGACAAAACTATACATTTTCTGTGTATTTAAATTATTTCAGTCATTATACATAGGCTAATTCAACTATCATCATAGATATTTTAAAATGAAGTTTTTAAAACGTTTTTAAACACACGGGATCATTGAAAAAGCGTTTAAATATTTATTTTTATTAATATGTGGATATTATATAGGGTTTTCCTTACTCCCTATATTATGGATATTATATATAGGTTTTTCTTATCCCTGTCTTAATAAACAAAAATATTTTAGAAACTTTCAATGATCCCGTTTATATTTAAAAGTGTTTTAGGAACTTGAAATAAAATATTTATGGTGATAGTTGAATAATTTTGAATGATCTAAATAAGTGAATTGAAGATAGAGAAGGAAACTTCAAGTGTGTGCTGATATTACGTCATCGGACGCCCGGAGTTTCCCAGAAACCTCCGCGAGAGCACCTGGCCGGCTCGTGGAGGGTTTTCTCCCGCAGGAAGAAGTAGTTCGGGTGGTTGACGTGAGGATGTAGCATGGTGTATGTGGGGCAGTGTTGTCTCGGGAAGTGAAGAGGGTAAACCAACACCCCTTCTGAACAGGTGGAACGGTTTGAGAGAAAGTTGTACAGAGAAATTGTAAAGGTGATACAGTGATATAAAAAAATGCCTTACAATACTTTATTTGTACAAGTGTTGTCACACTGTTTATAGCAAAAAAACACGTAAATCGTTCTAACAGTTATGAAAATATTTAATACCGGAATCTCGGACACTTTGAACACCCTGAACACCCCAAACGTCTTATATATATATATATATATATATGTGTATATATATATATGTGTATATATATGTATATATATATATATGTATATATATATGTATATATATATATATGTGTATGTATGTATTTATGTATGTATATATATTATATGCTTAAAACAGTATTCAAGTAAGCTTTGAATTTCTTTTAACTTTTTTTTTGAGAATTATTTGTTATATTTGAAATAACATTAATTTGTACTAAATTATACATTGTTCGGGAGCTTTATAAACATTTCATTTGAGATAAAAACAATAATTTACTTATTGAAGTGTATAAAGGTTTTACTAAGAAATAAAACTTCAATAAATATGAGAGTATTTTTAAAAATAAATGAAAACATCAGTGAAAGTCCCCAACAGTGTTTATTAAAAAAAAATTGATAATCAAGTGAGCTTGAATGGAAAACACAGTTAACAATTTCTTTCACTTTCTTTCAGACATACCGGACTCGTATTATACTCCAGAGGTTGAACCAATCGTACTTGGACCCAGAATCCAAAGAGGAGGTGAGAACATTAATCAAAATCAATCTCATAACTAAACTCAATTAACAACGGCTCAAACCAAAAGAAGCCTTTTCTCAAATTATACATTATACATGGTATACATATTTATTTGTGTGCGTGTCTGCGATTTAGGAATGTATAGCTGATGGGAGGATGTCACAAAACTTAAACATGTTTAGGAATTTACTTAAATGTTCTAACTTATTTATTTTGTCCTATATAACAATAAAATAATAACATTGAATTTGCTTGCAGTTCAAAAGTTGCATATATATTGGGCTATTTTGATCAATGTTGTCTTACTTCTACAATAATTAGCTCATGATAAAAAGTATCATAAATTTAAGAATCAATTACAATATTTCTGCATGTAGCAGAAAGGTAATTGACAACTATAGTTCTACTACTATACTATAGTACAGGAGCTCCCAAACTTTTGGAATGAAAATGCACTTGCACTGGAAAAAATACATGCTTAAGCCCTCATAAAAATATATTAATCCTATAAACATAAAATAAATATAGTAAAATTTTACAAGCATAAAATTCTACAATAAGCAGAAAACAACACATGTTCTGGCCAAATCCTTAGCAAATATCCTCTTTCAGATTTGAGAAAATTAGCAATCCTAATTACCGATCCTATTTTATGGTGTGAAAAACAAATAAATAATATGCACTGCATGCCAAAGGACTCCGCAGAGCACAATTTGAAAAACACTGCAATAACTCTATTTTAATTTTCAGATCCATTATTTACTAAGATTAGCGTTTGTCATGTGAAGTCCACCACTATACTATACTATACGTTTTATTTTCAGATACATTATTTCAGCATGCAACTGAACAGTCGTCAGATTGAGTTCACAGCTAGTGGATTCTTTCCTGTGGATTTCACCCTAATATATTCGGTGAATATAGCTACACCCTATCGTATCTATGTTGCATGGTGACGTAAGGAATCAATCATCCTTGCACTGTCAAGAACGTGTTGGCTCTAAATTAAAGTAGACTATAAAAACACTTGATTAAATCTTAACTATGAATATATAATATACCCGATATCAGGTTTTAAAATATGTTCTTGTAGACGTAGCACTACTACCATTTAATTAACTTTAATTAATCATGATCTATTAAATTACTTACTATACCATTATTTAATTCTAAGACCTACGCGAAACTGTTAGTAGTATTGTTTCTTCCAAGACAATCTTGCTTAGTTTGTTTCATTATGTAGACTGCATCAGTTCACATTCAAAGGTAACAATCCTGATTTTATTGATTACACTATATTCTAATTTTATATACTACATAATAATGAAGCAACGCAAGATAAGTTGTCTACATTTTAAGATTAACGAAGTATACTGTGCAGTACAGTTTAGAATACAAATATTATAATTATGTTGTTTGTTTAAAGCTATAGGACAAAAGAGGGATTATGCCCCCGTTGTTAACTGTTTAAGTCTCTAAGTGTATACTTCCAAAAAATAAGGCTCATCACTGAGCAGCAGCTTGTTGACGTCATAGATCTAAGACGGAATAAACTGTCCATTGTAGCTGCGCAGTATCCCAGACTTGAGGTCATTATTGGGAACAGCTGACTTGATGTAGGAAGTTATGTGTTTACAATGACAGAATTACGAGTTTGGCCTTGCATGGCCAAATTATCGTACATACAGTCCTATTTTCATAGAAAAGAGTTTAAAGATATTAAAAACAAATTGTGGTCAATATTGATAACATTTTACGTTTATTAATGTTATTTTATAGGTATTGATAATAAATATTCACCAATAGTGACATCGGTAGATAAGATGACTTGATGTATGTGTGAGTGAAAGTAGATTTAATAACTTTTCTAGCTGTCTTCCTAAGAAAACTAGACTGTAGGATTTGTATCTGAGGTATAAGGTTATCGACCACACCAACAGAAAATCTTAAATGTGTCAAATTAATTTTAGACCATATTTTTGACATTTTATTAATAATATAAATATTGAATATTTTCACTTGTTGAAAACAAAAAGTAGTCAAACAAGTCTTTTTGACTACTTAATTCAAAACAGCCTATTATTAAACATATAAAAATACTAATATTCTGCCTACAAATAGTTGATAAATAGCGTTCAATATTGACCGCATGCACATACGCCTTATGTCTATGATTGACGTGTGAGATGGTGTGTTGCAGATTGTTGGGGCGGTGACAACCTACCTCGTCATCCTCATACAGTTCCGCCCTAACCTGAATCACAAGACGGGTGGAGGGGTGGATAACTACACCAAAACAACACCCACACCTTCACTACCATTTTCGTAAATTATTGGAGTAGCCCAAGACAGGAGAACATTGTTTGGTTGAAGAACTTTATACAATGGGAAAACTTATTATTTCTACTTGTAGAACAATAAACATATACATATAAATAAGTGAATAAGTTATAAAATATATACATAAAAAATAGCCGTTAATGTCAAAATACTTGACTATGGTAAATAAAAACTATCTTTAATTATTTAGTTCACATAACAAACATGAATATCGACTAATTGATCTCACTCATTAGGTCAAACCCTTATCTTACCAAACCTGTGGTTCTTTGGACAAGCCTAACTGGACCTAGCTTTTACCAACTATTACTTCTTCCTGGAGACTTTTATCTGGCCTATTTTATTCAAGGAGAGGCACTTATTGATTAAATTAATACTCTTATAAACTTAATTTAAGTGATTTTTTTCATATTAACTTTGAAACTTATTTGTTGCTGGAACCCCTTAAATCTAGGTTGAAATAACTTAATCTAAAGGGAAATAACTAGGAAATGGTTTGAATGTTATAATACAATCGAGTCCTTTAGACTAAAAGTTATTTTTTAAATTTTTGAACTAGTATGTATCAGTTTTATATAACTATGCTTCGTTGTCAACCAATTATTCTAAAACTAATTTTAATAAATCGTAAATTATGCTAAAAATCCCTTAATTACACCCATTTTAATTGGTAAACAGCTACTATAGTTGCCCATTAGAAAACTAAACAAACCTTTATTTGTTTCCCTGTCTCACTACTTGTTCGGGCCATATACTAATGTATATATAGGCCTATATAAATAAATAAATCCTACTAATAGATAAAAATGAAATCTTGTCGGTGTGTTTATTTGTTTCTCAATAACATCATGTTGTATTCGACCAATAAATGTAAAATTCATTTATTTCTGTCTTATTTGATAGCCAAATTAACTCCATATCCAAAGAGTAATTATTACAGAATACAATTCAATCTTAGATCCAAAGAGAAACTATATTTTTGTGTTGATTGTTTGTATTAACATTGCATTGTTGACAAATCGTGTTGCTTTAACAAATAAAACTTACACATATTTATTTGACTTAATCTTATATTCACCTCGTTAATTATTCAGACTAATAAAAGTATTCTCCAATTAAAAGGCAGCTTAAAGGCCTATTTTTGTTATTCATTTAGGCATATTGAGACATTATCTCCTTGGGCCGCTTATATGACGGTGCGAGCTATTTATAAATTCTAAAATTTGATTATTTTCATTCTCATTATAAAAAACATAAAATTGTGAAGTTGAGCGCTTATTATTTATGTATACTTTTATGAGCCTGACACATTCGGTCTCTTGACCACTATAATAAAGCCAACAAGAAAAGCTTTTAGGCCTACTTGCAGTATTTACGTGCTTGAGGAAATATCAGGGTGTGGATCTTGGAATAATTGTTCTTATCATTATTATAACTTATATTATTACGTAGTGAGTTTTATGTCTTAAATAACGGTATGAGACATGTGGATGATTTCAAAACCAGAAAACACAGAAATGATATAGCTTAGCATAATATGTACTCAGGAAATTTGACAATGTGACACACACTTATTTAACTTCATTATATTTCTAGCTTTACACCTAAGACTTCGTGACTATTGTCATGGGTATCTCCAAAACAAACAAAAATAGCAAGATAAAACATGTAATACGCCCGCGTACTCAAATATACCTAAAGTTGTGCTTACCTTCTGGATTTTTTAAAAAATATTTTAATTTATAAACATAGCTCAACTATGAATTTACTGAACTTTGTTGTGGTGAACATCCCGTTACAATGAAGCTAGCTACTTGGTTCCGATCCACATGAATTTCAATATATGTTTAAAATTTCATCTCATTGCATTAACTTAAGTTTTAGTGAAATTTTAAACCAAACTATCGTAAGAATAATTATCATTTTAACGTTGTAGCTCTTTGAAAGCAAACCTTTATCGGTGTTTGAACTTAAAACTTGAATAAACTGTTTCTCTAGCAGAGTACTTATTTTAATAGAATATGTAGCAATTGAAATTATTTAATGGAAAGGGAACTAAAGGCTAAGTGCAAACAGTCACTGCACAAACCTTACAGTCTTAAGCATCATACTGCAGTTGCAGCAAGCAATAAAAGATAGGTTACTTCGCTTCTGTATAATATTGCCGACTAGGCATGGAGGAGTGTGGTAATGGCCACTATTCATAACTGCTTCCGGTACGCTGGTTTAGTAACTGGATCTGCAACTTTTGGTATAGAGGATGAAATGTTACTCAAGGAATTGCTATAATTCGTCAATGACAGTTATTTTGAAAATAAGTACCTAATCGATATAGACTATTAAGTTTTCGATTTTGTTTAAAGCACCGCGTTTTACTACCTATTCGAACTATACTCTTACGTAATAATTAAAATAATGTGCTATGAATGAGAAAGGTTGTATCTAGGAAGTTTACCTGCAATTGCGTGGAGATAGAGTAGAAAAATGCTAAGGAAAAACCACCCTCAGTACACCCAACATAAATTCAAACCCATATATCTCCATCATCAGAAGTCAAATATATTGTGGAAATGATACCTTAGATCATTCTACCACCAAGACCGAGATGACTATGACGTTATAACGATTTACATCTCACTAGAGGAAGCCACCCACCGTTGAGACTTTGAAGGGTGGTTCTAGCACGGAACTACAAAAGATTAAAGATGACTACAACGAGAGTAAAGAAAGTGTCTCGACAGTGAAAGAGGTGTCAAAGGATTTCAAGACAGTTCCAAGGTTTATTTAATGTCTACATACAGTGTAAGGACATGGATTTCCGACTTTAAAACAACAGGTTCAGTATAGAGAAAGAATCATCCAGGGCCAAGAAATAATTTTCGAACGGCAGAAACTGCTTAAGCAGTCAGAGCTTCGTTCCTGAGGAGTCCACAACGTTCTGTAAGGTGACATGCAGTGTCGTTAGTTTTGTCTTGTCTCACTTTAGGCAGAATATTATTTTCAGATTTAAAGTTGTATCCGTACAAGTTTCAGGTAGTCCAGGAATTAAAAGCTGTAATTTCAATAAGAAAGTTGTTTTGGCTGAAATTTTGTTAGCAAAATATAACGAAAATGTTTGGATGTCTGATGAAGCTCACTTTAATATAAATGGTTATGTTAACAAACATAACTTTTGGTACTGGCTGTGGAGAATTCTCGCCTTATACACCAGTGACCTTTACGCAGTGAAAAAGTGACAATGTGGTGTGCGGTGTCATCTAAAGGAATTATCGGGCCATAATTTTTGAGGATGTCAATGACCGTGGGATGACTGTAACTTCATAACGGTACGTAACCATGGTTCAAACGTTTCATAGCGATGGACTAGAGAAATATCCAGTGAAGGAGTCCACATGGTTTCATCAGGATGGAGCTACAGCTTATACTGTGATAATCTCAATCACCGGTTTACGAGACGTTTTTTGGAAACCGCCTCATGACCAGGAATGGCGATATAATTTAGCCTGCGAGATCACGAGATCTTTCGATGCATGATTTATTTCTATGGGGACTTGTCAAAACGCGGATGTTTGCTCATCATCCTCAAAGTATTAATGAACCGAAGGGATTGATGAGATTGAAGTGATTTCCATTGAGATGTTACAGTAAGTTACGACGAACTTGCGTTAACGATTGTAGTAATGCATAAGAAGGAAAGGTGGCCATCTCAAGGATGTTATATATTTAATAAATGACTTGTATGTAAATTAAATGATAAATTGCATAGTTATATCATTTAGATAGCCATTTTCGCAGGGAAATTAAAATTATTTAAAGTTGCATTACACAGTTATAAAAATCGCCCGTCTCCACGCGCCAACCTGTATATAAATATCAATTATGCTAATTGATGTAAATAAAGTAGAATTTTAGAGGAAGTATACTTAAATTTGTGTTTCTAGAGAGTGAGAAATCATTTATAACGAAAACAATCCTTAGTACTTTCTGTGATAATTCTAACCACGACCTTCTAGTCACCAGTAAACTAGATCATATTACAGGCATTCATAACACTTTACACCGATGCGGGTATTCTTAGCTCTTAAAGCTCAGTAATATTACTGTCATCAGTGGTACAAGTTTTTAATAACGGCGAGTAACACTTCTACTACTTTGCAAGTACCTGACTTCTATAATCTATTTATATTAACCCAACTTCACTTAGCCAAATATAATAAGTCCTTACTGAGCCTTTGTAAATTTGTCACTCTGCAGAACTAGAACGAAATCTTTCCAAATTTATAAAACCTTATCGAACGTCATCATACATAATTTATATATTAATTAGAGAACTGAGATTAACGGCTGGAAGATTCTGTAACGATGAATCAAAAAAGAAGAACAACTAACTCAATCTAATGGGAGTACACTCACCATCTGCCTTGCTGAACATAAACACTGGAGCACACGCGCCGCGAAATCCTCTCCCTAGAACTCTCCCTAGAATCAATGGCGATACGATCCGACGGTCCACTCGTGAAGGAAGCTCCGCCAGGAAACAAAGTGAGACAACACCTTGACCAGTGTAGTTTCCGGTTCAGCCGCCTAGATGGTTCTCCTATATTCTTGTAGCTCCTAGAGTCACCTCTATCCCTCCTAAGTGTTGCTTGTTTCCCCTCTTTCACTCCATTTTCTCCCTCCCTCTTTCCCTCTCACTGTTGGCATGTCTGGTAATTGTGTTAACTATATATTGCGATGTATATTTTACATGGTTACTAATTGTATCACTCACTTACTAAGCTGAGAGCGCCGGATTAAGCTTAGACTTATTTGCATTATTATAAATTCTGTTTCGGCTTAGAAAGGGGAAATCTTTTCTAAATTATTGGTTTTGGCGGATTAAATTTGATTGTTAATTTTAGGATAGGTTCCTTTGGGCTGTGGCTGCGGAATATATTCCTAGCCATGATTTATTATGGTTTGATTGTTTGGGGAACCAAATCTATGTTCATGGGTGAACTTTGTTTTCTCGTCACCAGTCGGCAAATTTAGAGTCGCACTCTTGCCACCTTTTGTTATATCGTTTTCAACTTGTGCAGATGGATATTCTTCTGGGAGGCCAGCCTTGGCTGCATTCTTTATTACATCGGGAACTTGACTTGTTGTACGTAACTATGGTTATCTTCGTCACCTTAAACGGTACAAAGGGAGATGGTCATTGTAAATTTGTATAGGTTTTGGCAGTAGTTTATCTCTTTTGGCGCAATGCCTAGACGGGGTGCCTAATATTAACTCTAACTTTGTTTATTGTAAGATACAGGCTAGCTTGGTTGGGGTTGTAAGACTTACCTTTTTTGTCATATTGTATTTCCCACGGCTCTTGTGCGCCGTTTGTCAGGTCATTAGCTCGGGACGCTGGCAAGCTTTTATAAACTCATTACTTACGTTTGGGACATTACGCCGTTATTGGCGGGCTCGGTAGATATTATGGTATTTACGTTAGTGTTCTCTGGGAAATATATATATCTTTAATACTGTAATATTTTGATGTTACATTAATTTCCTCATCTTTTAGATACCCTGTAGCTTTGTATATTGGCGCCGTATCGTCATTTATCGTGACCATAGGTAGTTGGGTGACTGATATGTGTTATACGTAGGGACACCATGCTCGGTACTAAAGTCTTTTCTTTAGAGTCATGTAAATGTTCTAGGAATGATGTGTTTACATAAAATTGCTCGCGTTAAGCCTGTCTATTTTCGCTTTAAAAATGGAAATATGTCTGTATTAACGTCTTCCGCTTTATACCTAGGGACAATATATTAACACTGAAGTCTTCAACTTCAAACTCTTGTTAGTTTTAATATTTATTGGACGTTATGTTTATATTAATGTTTCTTATTTGGGACCTTCTGTTATCTTAAATATCTTTAAAAATATTATGTTTAATTTCGAACTTCAACTTTATAAACTAAACAATATTACTACATTTGTTATTCTATTCATGTATTATCCTTTTTTTTATTACAAATAAAACAAATACTGTTATTCTCTTGTGACTCATTGACTTTATTTATCACGCTTCTTGCTTAGTTAAGGTGGCTACAATTCGTTTTGCTGACCACATTACACCCTCTATATGCAGGAGTTGACACCATCTTCGCCAGCAGATGGTGGCCGCTTGGTCAGTATAGCTCGATTGCGGGTTGACACGATGGAGTTGTTTTAAATTAAGATTATTTAAAGACAATTATATGAACCAACTCATTGTATAACTACACGACTTAATAGATTTTAAAAACTGACAATACACCTACTGCCCTGAGTGCCAGTTCATAATTGTTACAGAATGTGGGGAATACCAGGCCTCCACCGTGGTTCGGATTCCACGTTAAACTGTAGGTCCTTCATTTCATCTCACAATCACCCTGCCATTACATATTAGCATAAGTGCGTATAACCCGAATGGGTAGTACGACGCGGTGCTAATAATAATAATAATAATAATAATAATAATAATAATAATAATAATAATAATAATAATAATAATAATAACATAATTGTTACAAAGGAAATTTACCGAGTTTGCCAACAATCGATCCCACTACCTTGAACTCAGTTGACAGATGTGCTATAAACTTTGTCAGGTGTCAGTCATAGACTTTATAAAACTAAACTTAACGTAATATTAACGTGTTTGACTTAACCTTACATGACATAACACAACCCACATTGAGTAATCTTCCCTTCCAAAATGTAACCCTTGCATAATAGATTACAATTTAGCTTCAGTGCTCCCTGAAAATAGACAATTTATGTTCAAACCAGCCAGTAATGGTGTTAAGAGAGTAATAATTTTAACAAGACTTTGATAAACAAATTAGTATATTAGGAAGGCGACTCCTAAACTATTATTTGTTCATTACATTATAGTGAGAGCTAGTAGGGGGTTATTGCTTATTAGTGTCTTATTAGTATATCCTATCTATGAACACAGGACTATAAGGGCGAGTATAATGAATGTGAACTAACATTCGTCTGAACATCATATGATATACCACACTGGATAATAGCCACCCCCGATACATATGTCAAGGAACGAACCTGGGTATCCCTAGTCAAGTACCAACACTAAACCTAACTGGGTTGGTTTCTCTATGAGTGACTTCAGCACGCACTTTATGGTTGGGTACGCGGATTTATACTTCAACCTCATCTATCTTGATTTGTCAGTGACGGAAATTTCGGGGCTCGAATTCCGAGTTGGTGTAGTGAAGGTGGTTTTCCTAAATGGTTTACCACTCCCCCTCTATCCAACTGTGAATACATTTCCTCTCAGTTATATCTTCATCATATCTATTCCTTTAGATTATATAAAAGCGGATAGCATGGATGATATTTTTAAGACATGAAGAACAAAACCACTCACGAGACCATAGTAGAGAAACAAAGCTTTTATTAATTAATTATTGAGTGCAGTAAGGATTTAATTTCATTTTACGAGAAATCAATGGACTGACAAATCGAGATATTATCCCTTCAAACAAGTTGGATGTTAAATATAAATTCCATTCAACGAACGAATTAACAAATTACTAGCCTATATATTATTAACACTTAATGAGGAAGAAATTGTTACCGATTTCTTCGTAGATGGTTTTGCTAAAAAATAATATCGTAAATCAAATTTATATTTCTATATTCTTCTTAAAAATATCACGAGAAATTTAATCTGATATACGTTTACTGGTTTATTATTTATGCTACATAGGCTTACGCTATTCGATAAGTTTATCAATAGCTGTCATAAAGTTTGATGTTCGAGTAATGTCAACACCTATAACACCTACATTACCTTCTTTTTCATTCGCTCACAAAATGTCGTATCATTTTTCTGGTTAGATATATGGCGCCATGATCAATTACGATGAGTCATTATTTTGCTTAGTGAAACAATACTGAGAGTTCTAGTTCAGTTATTGTTTGTCACTCTGTTGGTATCAGTGGTTGATGGTGGTGATGGTATATTTGTAAACATGTCGATAACTTCCGCCGTGTTGCATTTGAACAGGATGACGGGAATGTTACCCTTGAGGAGGGACAACTCTGGCAGTGGAAGGAAATCCAGGGATATAAGCTTTTTAGTTTTTTCACCATGGCTTATTACCCTTTCGGGCTACACGCATACTTTGTTTACACTAATGGAAGAGAGATTAGGAATATTTAATTTTAGAGCAAATACACCCGAATTTATACGAAGGGTGAGTGGGCAGGGCAACTATTTTAGGAAAACAACCCTCAGTAAACACACCGGAATTTGAACCCGGATATTCCCTTCACCAGCAACAATCCAGTCTAGTGATAGAGTGAATCGTTTTACCATGCGACTACCGATGTGGGTATTATTTTAATAATGTCAGACAGCTTAAGACTATCCAGCCCCATCATGTAGTGGTCAGCGCACCTGGTTACGAATCTAGGAGTCCTAGGTTCGATTCACGGCTGGTACCTCGGATATTTTTCTCTCAAAGGGAATTATCGCAATGATCACCAGGGGTTATTAAATTAGGTTTAATATATGGTTAAGTTTTCCACTGACCCACACCTCCATATTCCCTCTCATCACATCATCTCATTGCGGTTACGTGTAGACATCCTCCTATGATCTACTCTGGGCAATGCTCTGTGCCACCAGAGCGACGAATAGTCTGCATACAGGCGACCGAACTGGAGGTCATATTTCTCACGGTTATTAATGCCATACTCTTTTAAAAAAAGTACTGCCGATAGTGTGTTTTCCTACTGAGTTAAGGCTTTAATTAAGGGACCTGGGTCTAGATCCCGGTATGACTGAGAAGTTTCTCGTGGGTAAAATTAGGGGTTTCCCTTCCACAATGATGAAATTAATGGCTGTGTGTTACTTTTTATAAAATTAAGATTGTTTGTAAGTCGTGGGTTGACATAAATACTCAGTTTAGAAAGTGCTCTTCTAATACTACAAACTAATTACTATAATATTATTTAGAATCTAAAAATGCAACCTCATTATTTAAGGATATTTACTTATTGTGGCGATAAACAGTTACTAGCATCGTATTTGTGGTCGCAAGGTCTAGACTATAGAGTATCACTTTCACATTGGACTGGATTCCCGGTGATGGGAGAAATCTAGGTTTGAATCCCGGACACCTGTACTGAAGATTGTTTTTCAAAGATGATGTGAGCACATTCTCTCTAAATTCTACCTTCCAAATCTGTGCTTGATTAGTGTAAATATTCTGACAAACTGAACGGGTATTAAGATGTGTACATTCACAAACAGTTTACCTTTTGCACTTTTCCCCTGCTTATTTTCTTATCTCCTATATTTACTAGAACTGCACAAACAGATAATGTAAAATCGAAATATTTCATCAAACACTTAAGAGTCCACCTCGCCCCAAGGGAAACCAGTAATTTAGGGCCTATGGGGTAATATAGCTCAAAATAGGCGTCACATCATAGTGTGGTAATCTGAAGTCTACCTTAGAGTTCGGTTTGAAAGGGAATCCAATAAGTCAATAAGAAAGAAGCATCTTAAGTGGTTTTGATAATAGTGAGAGGAATAGTGGGGGTCGAGTGACGAAGCAATTGAAGGTAGAATGTGTGGATCAAAAGGAAGGGGTAGGCCCTGCAAGATGTGGCTACATGCTGTAGACGAATTTATGAAAAAGAGAAACATTAAGCGTTTTAAGAATAAAAGAGCATGTATGTTTGAAGCAAAGGGCGTATGCAAGGATATGAAAGTGTGGAGAAAGCTAGTGAGGATGTATTAAGTACTAAGCTGTTGTTTTTTAAAGTTATATGCATAGTTTCTTGCCTACCCCATAAGGGAACGGCATGATTAGGTATGTATTTAATTATATATACGGCCTTATTTGGTATGCATATATAGCAATATTAAAAATAGTCATTAAAAACAATGCTTCCAATTTATTGGTTGTCCAAGGAAAAATTAATAAAACCACACTTTGATATCATAACTAATTTTACCGGAATCGCTTATCCAATTTCCCATTTAGTCAATCGTGATAAGGGTTATTAAGCAAGCTATTCCACGATAGTTATGATTCCTGGGAAAAAATGCTCTAAAAAGGTTATAAGGTAATCACTCAATGATTTAGGAAAAGGTATAGAATTAATGAGATGACAAATTTTTAATTACTTACAATCTTAAAAATAGTCACTAAAGAAAAAAAAAAGCTTCATTTGTAGATAAACGGATAACTTACAGCTTAATAAATCATAGTCCAATTCCGAAATAAATATGTTGGATAGTTACAAAATCTACTAAAACAATTTTCATATTTTAAAATTTCAAGTCATGTGAGCTTCAACTGTCACTTTGGATGTTGGTTTTTTTTAACACCACGTTTTACTACCTATTCGGGTTGTACGCTTATGTACTAATTACGCTGATGGGTTAGTGATGAGAAAGGTTAAATTTAGAGGAAGAATACCCCCATTTGAGTGGAGAAAGAGTGGAAAACAATTTAGGGAAAACCACCTTCAGTATATCCTACCGGAATTGAACCACGATTTTCACCTCATCGGCAGTCTAGTCAATAGCAAGAGTAGCGTCTTAGACAATGCGGTCACCGAAGCGGGTGATAGACAATATTAATCCCTGTAAAATACTACTACTACTACTACTACTACTACTACTACTACTACTACTACTACTACTATTACTACTACTATTACTACTATTACTACTATTACTACTATTACTACTACTACTACTACTTCCAAATAATAATAATAATAATAATAATAATAATAATAATAATAATAGTAAAAATATAGTAAAATACTATCAACATTGACCGCAAAATAATGTTTGTGTTTTAGAAAAGGTTCTTCATAACAAAAATGAAAGTATAATAAATTACTTGGTTCCTTTAGTGGAATTCATGTTATTTTAGACAGAAAAACCAAGCAGTCAGGCTAAGTAGACAGCTTAGCCTACACTTCTACACTTCACACTAAGTAAACAAAAATAAAAGCACCCACACGTCACAGTAATTATAACCCACATCTAACTCAAAGTAGGTTATTTTCAAACTGTCGCTGTTGCTATTTATAATTTTTCAAATTACAGGAAGTTGAAGGTTGAAAACTGAATATCCCATTCCACCTCTTCTTAATCACATCTATTATTTCACTACTCTTTCTTTGCCGACACATTTTCTATGTGTACTTGGGACCACCATTTGAATTTTTTCAAGTCGAAAAGTTTCGCTGTTCTCTAATATCTAAGATTTAGTCCTTCCTACATCCTCCCACACTCTCTAATACTTACTTTATATTTACTTTTTAAATATTTTGTTTTAGTCTACCCAACTATATTGCTTGAATAATACCTATACCTAATCAAATAATATTTAAAAAAAAGTGTACTTAAACATCAAAAGGGTGACGATCAGTTAGATATAGTTTCTTTTACCTTTATTTTGATACTTTTTTAAACCAACAAATAAGGCAGTAATTATTGTATTTGTCAACTTTCAGGGAGAGGAGGGAAATTGAAATACAAACCCTAAAACCCCTCTCCTACAAACGGCCTTGAACGTTTTAAATATATATAATTTTAATAATTTTATATTTATTTACCCGCCTCGGTGGCGTAGTTGGCTTACGCGCTTGTCCTGTTGAGCTCGACTGCTGAGGACGGGGAGATCGAGGCTCAAATCTCGGTCGGGTGAACTGGGGGAGGTTTTTCCTAAATGGTTTTCCACTCTCCCTCCACGAAAATGTGGGTTCACTTCCTCTAATTAAACCTTCCCAATTCCTAAATCCATTAACGTAACTAGTACTTAAAGCATATAACCCGAACGGGTAGTAAGATGCGGTGCTTAGAAAAAATATATTGAGTTAAAGCTTCAAAGACTATTTTATGGCCTTGCTATATTCATCTTGTAGGTCTCATATTTCTAGTTCTTGTTACAGGTTCAATTATTCTAGAGGTTGGGCTGCATATAGTACTTTAATCCTCATACTTACCCTAACTACTGCTTTTAAAATGTACACCGACATGTTACCGGTGCTACTGGGACGCAACGACGGTGATGTCGATACATCCGTCTACGCCGACCTCGGTGAGGTGACCGTCGTCTCCATTACCGGTTTCACCATATTCATCCTCTGTCTTCTACGGTCCAAAACTATGGCAACAATCCTGACGAGCTTAGACCAGACCCCGGAGCGCTATTCTTTCCTTTGGCTGGACAGATCCTACAGAGAGAGGCTTCTAGAATGGTTTCAAGTAGGTGCTCCCACTCTGATATGGGTGGCCCTGTTCTCTCACGACCTCTATGACAACCTGCGTCGCCACATACCTATGTCGATATACATCCCACACACGGCCTATTACAGTATCAACTATTTCCGTGTCGCGATGGAGGCACAGTTCGCGATGGTGTGCCTTAAGTTGCGGTGCAGGTTCTTCGTCGTCAACAGGCACATGGAGGAGCTCGGGGACCTTTCGATGGTCCGGGGTCAACGAACCGACCAGGATGCGTTGGTGATGGTCGGAGGACTGCGGGCTGCCAAGGAATTTATGGCTCCAAGGTAATGAATAATTCACATTTATTTATAATCAACTTGCTGATTCGTTAAAGCATTATTCATCAAATTTACAATGACAATTATCAACTGTAGCATTTATATGTTAGAAACAGTAATTGGAAATTCAATTAACCAAGGTAGAATATATATTACTATTTTAATTTAATAAAAAAATTAAAAATTTTGCCTTTGAATATTTTTGAAATTTAATTATAATTAAAATCTCACTAAATAATATTTATAAAACTCATCTGTTTAGAGTTACGGAAATAATTGTTTAGAGAGATTGATTCACGTTTCAAATAATTATATAAACCCAAATTTTTCACCCTTTGATTATTTTTGAAATTTAAAATTTTTAGGCACATCTTTAGTTCCTTGATATCTAATTTTTTTTAAAACAATATTTTTAATAGATTTGGTAAAACTACAGGTATCACTGTTGAAAAGAATTTCTTTACACTATAAGCATAAATACGGTACACTTTATAATACATGCTACTTTTACCACAATACATTTGACCTAATTACAGCGGTGTGGAGTGTAAGTTTGAGGCAGGAAAGCTTTGGGTTGTATGCAGGCTATGTTGGATCGAAAGGCAGGAAGCTGAGATTGAGGTTATACAGGATGTTTCTAAATTCTCTGCCCTAACTTAAACCACGACATTTGTGGGCAGAAAGAAAAAGAAAATCCTTGTAAAAATAATAATGTCATCTTGCAGTAATAAACGAAGTTTGAAGATGGACGCAAAGAACGCCGGGATTACGCAGCTGTAAATACGTACTTTTACAACAAGCTGCATACATTAAGCGGATATTCGTTCTCACCCGCAAGCAACGTTGCTGAAGGATGAACTTGCATCAAATGAAACCTAGGGATACGGTTGTTAAAAAGTCTGCGAGGGAGTTTTGATTACATACTGTTATGTTCCCGCCTAATGACGTGCAACTTGTTTTTCACGTACGTACTTATAGCTGCATACTCCCGGCGTTGTTGTGTCTAACTTTAACTTAAAGTTAGTAATTAATGAAAGATTTATTTTTACGAACATATATTTACTAGGATTTCTTTGTTTATTTCTGCTCACGGATGCTGTGGTTTAAGTTTAGGCAAAGAGTTTAAAAACACCCTGTATATTCTGGTGAAAAATGGACTTAAAACTCAAAATCTGTACATATATTTATTTAACATGATCAAATATACTTCTTGAACCATGTCAGTTATATTTCTTGAACATTGTATTATTTTGTAATTATATTTTAATTGTATAGTTGAGAAACCTCCCGTTCAAGCATAACTTGAACGGGTAGTAAGACGTGGTTCTAGCTATAATTATATACACACTCAATCTATCGGCTGGTTAGTGAAGTCCACCCGCTCCATTTCAAAGAAAGCAATTATGTTCGGGAAGTTGGGAATAAGTGCGGTAGTTTCCCGTAGCCTTGAGCACTTAATTTCTATAAGTGAGGGAGAACATGCTTACACATTTTGTCAAAAAGTGTTTCATATCATTCTTTCAAGGATATTTTATATGCCTCAACTGACATAGGACCATTGGCCTTACTTCCCCTCCACTCGGTGAAAATCCACTGGCCTCGGCTCAGTTTGAGGCCATGAACCTTGCTTCGTGAGGCGAGCACTTTACCCCAAGAACACCAAAGTTGACCTTTGTATGATAGATTTATTATTATTAATCTTGAAACACAAAATATGTATAAATTAAGTTGTTAAAAGTTAGGGGTGGAAGCATAATTAAATTACAACACGTCGTGAAATGGTGGAACCTAGCCAACACAACCGGTTTGTTCCCAATATAAATCATTATTTAAATATCTTTAAGTGGTATTCAAAACTTCTGGTCTCTAGTTTGCATATGTAAATGAACCATACATTTTGGATCATATCCAAACCAAACGATGTAAGCCCACATTGACTTAGTTATATATATTGCCTTATAGTATAAATATATACATTAATAACTCATGATATAAAAACTTGGATATTTACAAAATTGCATCGAAAGAAGCTTGACTAAAATGAACGCTTATAAAAAATAAAAAATGATAGGCAAAGAGAAAATTTAGGACGTACCTGAGTTGAACTGATATTAATTAGAGGTTCAGGCTTCGAATATTCCTAAAATATTCAGTACATATTATGTAAATTAGAATTGCAGGCTTCAAATTCATTCTAAAGTTTTACTGCGAGTTTATGGTGTCAGCTCTATCATTTAATTCAAGTTAAGGTAAGATGGTTTCTCAATTCTTAATAAAAATATATTCAATATTTAAACAAATTTACAAGATTAAAATAATAAACTTCCATAACAACAGATCTGTGCGAGAGTCTTCAATAGACTACATCGCATTTCACAATTTTTGAGCTCCAACACGGCTGCCATAAATTCACTAACTTCATATCACCGGCATTATTTCCTTCCCGATTTTTTCTCTCTTTTTTTACCAACAACAAACAAGACAAAACATTCCCGCCTTTTCACATCACCTTCCACAATTTTCTTGTATTGTCAAACAAGCTCACGAGTCCAACCATCTTTTCAAACCATCCGTTCTATTTGAGTTGAGTATCACCATAAACCTGGCTTAAGAGAGGGAAATAAAATTACCCTAGCATTAACTTTAATTTACTTAAAACCTCATGTATAGATACACTGACATTTCACAAGACGTAATCTTATAAAATTTTACTCATTACATCAAAATCAAGCAAGAATTTAGAAATTGTAAAAGGGTGTGAGGGAGCACAAATATATTGAATGGAGAAACATTTGCGTGAGTTGATAGGTTGGTAGGACACGCGTCCTTGCTAATTGCCTTGCCTAGTACCCACTGCCAACCCGTAACACCTCCCCTATCCCTTCACCAACTTCATTTAGCCTAAAAAAAATTCAAATATTCTAGACGGGGGGAGGGGGGGAGAAGACGTGCCCCTGAGCCCCCCTTAGATTCGTGCTTGATCATAATGAATATTCAAATACAAAATATCATTGTAGAATTTTATCATTAATAATAATATACAGTTACATACATAATATTAAATAAAATATTTGAGAAAAATTGAATATGTGGCCTTTAAAATGCGAACTATGGTAAATTTAGTTGATTTAGAGGTGAATTAACTATATAAACAGTCCAATAATCAATAAAGTTTCTCTCAATCCAAGAAGTGTATTTCTTTGTCAGAAAAACATATTTCCCCTCATTACAAGAAATGTATTTACCTCAGTCCAGGAAATATATTTCCCTCAGTTCAGGAAATTTATTTCTCTCAGTCCAGGAAATGTATTTCTCTCAGTCTAGGAAATGTATTTCCCTTAGTCCGGGAAATTTATTTCCTACAGCCTAGAAAGTGTATTTCCCTCAACAAAAATATACCGTTGATATAATATGTGTTTGATCTGGCTATGATAGCGGCCATACTGTGTTCAAAGGCAACTCTTTAAAGAATATTATTATTATTATTATTAGTAAGTGTTTTATCTTTAGACAGGTCCATTCCTTTTGTCAGTAAACTTAGACCACCAATGCACCCTGTCTTCCACTTCCTCCAGAAATTTCTTATTTCCTTCAAGTCATCCAATATTTGAATCCTCCTTCTTCCTAAGCTACTCTTTCCCTCAACCTTTTCTTCTATGATATCGTGCAATATACATTTTCTCCTAAGAAAGTGTCCGATCCAGTTTTCTTTCACCAAAGAATCACATCCAAATTGGTTCTATTCTCACCCACTCTTAAGATTTCTTCATTTGTCACTCTCTTCTCCGAGTATTTCTTTTCCATCTTCTTAAAAGTGCAAGTAATTTCTGCTCCAAATGTAACATTTCATCAATTTCTTCCTCAGTTCCAAACTAAACTTGCTGGTTAAGAGCAACCTATTCTTGTTGGAAGCTTCCTTGGCCATGACGATCCTCGACCTAATTTCTTTGGTGGAATAGGCATCCTTTATCAGCAGTCTTCCCAAATACTTCAACTGCTCTATGTTTTCCAACATCTTGAATCCAATTTTCACTTTAGCAGCTCTTCATTTTTTTTAAATCACTTTTGACTACGGTACTCATTGTTGATCTCCATGAAAGATCTGCTCCCTATTTCCACCAGCCATTCCATCATTTTAATACTTGTACTATAAAGCTTAAATTTGAGTAAATTTTTTTTCATCTTTAGCCAAAAATATATATTTTCTAGTTATTTTTTAAACACAAACACACATTTTTATCTAACCAAGGCCAATAATTTAATTTATCAAAATAAATGTTTCTATTAAAACATTGACAGTTTTTTTTAAAACTGGAGTATTCAACGTGCACTCTCTAAACCAACATATTAGATCAGCACCCGACCTTTGTTTTAAGCGCCACGTCGGGTTATACGCTTATATACTAATTACTTACGATAATGGTTTCAGGGATGAGGAAGATTATATTTATTTCATTATTTATGAAGAAAGAGTGTAAAAACATTGTGTTAAACCACCCTCAGTACGTTTGACCTCCCTATCCTCGGCAGTCTAGTCTACTGCGAGAGTAGCGCCTTAGGCCATGCGGCTACCGAAGCGGGTAGCACACAACTTTAAAACTAACTTACTTCGATTTCCTTACGAATAGTCTTTCGGAACACTTACAAAAAACATATTTCATTGCGAACATTGATTTAAAGTTACCAATGCCTTTGTAGACACAAGTTTTATTTGCTTCGTAAGACTATGTAGCTAATCAAAGGATTTATCAAAAGCTTCTAATAATACTTTATTAAGGATTACACTATAATTGGTTTTTTCATAACTAGCTGAAAGAACATTTTTTAAAATACATCTGTTATATTTTTTATTTCGCAATTGTGGCAACAAGATATTATAACATAATAAATAATAAATTAAAAAGTATTATATTAGCACTTGTGTCTTAATATAATTGGCCACCGTAAATTATATAATAATTAAAGAAATATTTAATATAACTTCAGGAAAGAGCCATTCAAAATATAATTTTCAAAATAAAACGTTTTTATTTTGTAAAAACACATGCGCACGTATACATACGAATATGGTTTTTATGGCGTCATCAACCGTCCTCGTTTTATCCGGTTCACCATATTTAAAAGCAGTTGTTAGTAAATAATTTTAAGTGAACTACAGATGTCGCTTGGACAAAAAAAGAAACATCAAAATTTATATTTTCTTAAGTTGGTATTCAAATAATGTAAAGATGACCTTGTGGTCTAGGGGTGAGGTGTCAGACTTCTGTGCTGGCGGCTGGGTTCAATCCTCGGTCCCGGCAAAGATTAATCTGATTTCCAAACCCTTCCTTCACCTCTGACAAGATATCTTGTGAATGTGGGGAATGCCAGGCCTCCACCGTGGTTCGGATTCCACGTTAAACTGTAGGTCCTTCATTTCATCTCACAATCACCCTACCATTACACATTAGCGTAAGTGCGTATAACTCGAACGGGTAGTAAGACGCGGGGCTAATAATAATAATAATAATAATAATAAATAATGTAAACATGCTTTTAAAAAAATACACATTGTGTGTTGCGTAAGTTTTTGACTGCCAAAAGTGACAGCACCTCAACACATGGCTTACAGAGCAAATAGTTCTGCGAATGGATACATGAGAGTAGAGCTGGTAACTTTTTATAGCTGTCAGTTATCTCTATAATAAGAAAATTTAAGTATAGGTCTTGAAAAATCACCACAATTAGTCCAACGGCCATTAATTTAGCATTGTGGCTATTAATTCATCACTGTCAATTGTGAATCTCCAATTTTATTAGTGACATATTTTTCAGTTCTGATAGGAATCGAACCAGTAACCCTTAACCCAGTATGTAGAAGCACAGCTAACATAGACTTGGACATTCATTGTCAGATCATTGTGCTTACAAACCAAGTATATATTTGGTTGTCAACCCTAGACCAGTAAGCATAGCTATGGAGGTACATGGCAAATTGGGTTAGGGTTAAGCAAAATAATGGCTTTTTTTGCTCAAAGTGAACCTAATTTTAATCTGTTATAAAAATTACTGTTCTTTGAAAAAAAAGGCTCTCATTAGCTATGTATTTTATTTACAATATTAATTTTATATCCCAAACAATGTTTTTAATTTGTGTTGTAACCCGGAATATATCTTAACTCTAGTAGTATTCTGGTAAGAAAGACCGTATGTTTTATTATTTAATTCTTTGGAGCATTTAACGTGCAATTGTCGGACCGACTGATTTTCTAAGCATATGACCTGTTAAACCCAATAACAGAAACAACACCCAGCCTCCAACCATTAATTTATCATTGTGAAAGGGGAAACTCACATTCTACTTAATGATACATTTTCACGCCCTGCCAGGAATCGAAACCGGAAAACCTAAATAATAAAGGCCGTATTTGAAAGCTACAAAAGCTACTTAAAATATTTTCATGTAGCCATATGGCAAGTCATGTGATCTTCAGCTGTCACTTTTGATAAATCAATACCTACGGAATAATACTCATAAAAAATATCCATGGCATTATCCCGCAATTGAGCCATACCTATTGAACGTCCACAGTCTGTTGGCGAAGATTGTGCCAAATTCTGCCAGTAGAGGGTGTCAGGTGGTCATAACAATGAGTCTTGTGGCCATTAATCTCAGTTTTATAAATCAGAGTTGCTACTTATTCTTTCAAGTAACTCCTCATTTGTCCTCTCCAGGCTATACTACTAAAATTTAAGTAAAATGTTATCAATCTTGACAGTAAAAATAGTTTGTATTTCCTAAATTGCTCTTCCCGATCCTACTCTAGTTTGATTTTGCTCATATAAAGGTCATATACACACCATTTTCTTTGGATATGAAAATTGTGTTTAAAAAAAACACTAGAACGACTAGAAATAAATGATTTCATTTAATAAAATAAGATAAATTTAAAGGCTACATCAGAAAGGTGTTTACGAATCAGATGGGAGGCCACCAAAATGCGGTTGAAAACCACTGCTATAGACAGAGGAAGGTGTGAGAGAGTTGATGTTGTTGTTCACACTACCCCACAGGACTCTGATGACCCTTGCCAACCGACGCCTGAAGAGTCTGGAGACGTTGCGTCACCTCCATGAAGAACTGAGCGAGACAGTAGCACTCGTGGAGGGAACATTCAGCGAGCAGTTGCTCCTGGACACGGCGTCCTGTCTCGTCAGTCTAACAGTCAACCTGTATTTCAGTCTGGGTATGCTACTCGCTAGCCAGACGGACTTCGGCTTCATCGGCTTTCTGTTCTCCTGGGTCATCTTCTACTCGCTGAGGCTTTTCATCCTCGCATCCGTCGCTACTTCATCATGCAGGGAGGTAAGACGGCCCGGGGTGCTCTACATACACTACCCTTACTCTATAAAGATTTTTCCATGAGGTGATATAATCACTCACTCGCACCAACAACACAGTGTGAACCCAAGAGAGGTGATACAACCATTCGTTTGAATCTCCAACACAATGGATAACTTCTAACAGGAACGTTACACCCAGGCCCGCAGGGCCTGCAATGCGGGTGGCCCAATGGTATAAGGGCGCCCGCGAAAGGGAGTTTTAAATTACTATACAGTCGATGGAAGTAATTGTAATCAAATAACTTATGTCCTGATTATTAACAATTTATATAGTTGAATATGTTAATCATAAAGTGTTGTAAATTATAGCTAAGCTATAGCATTATTTCAATTGGTTTTAAATATAGATTTTTTTTAGTTCATAGTATCAAGCTGATTGACTGATGACATTCCCAACACAAAACCGAAGCTAAAACAGTCATTTTAAGGTGTGATTACTAAATTAGTAATTATTTAGGACTATTAATAATTTATTATAACATTTATTAAGGTGTTATATGACTTGGAAAAGGGGGCCGGAAAATAAATCTTGTGGAGGGGCCCAAGCTTAAAAACGTAGATATATTCTTAACACCTTAGAAAGTAAATTAAGATATAAATAAGTGGACAACTTCTTAACACACTGGAACGTACACTCTAGTAGAAAATAATACTTTTATTAAGTGGGGTAGAGTACACTATAGTATAAAACAAGTGTATAATTCATAAAACCAGGGCCACCCTTAGTAGACGTGGGGCCATGGGCAAATTTCGTTTGAGGGTCCCACAGTTATCTACCTCAAACGCCATAAAAAACATAATTTTTGTTTAATGTCATTACAGTAGTTTTCATATATAAATCAACATTTAGCCGCATAAAATAACAGGCAATTCCATAAAAGAAAAATACATGTAATAATTAATGCTAGATGCCATGTTTTTATACATAAACACTTTGTGCCATTTTCTTCCCCGACGAATTTTATCTTTATAAAATTACCAAGAACAACAATGCCAAGTTTGAATTAAATAGGTTAATGCGTTCAGAAGTTATGTGATACATATCTATCATAGACAGACAAATGATAATCGGTGGAGTTAAAAGTGAGAACTCACTTCACTCGTTCAATACATAAAACCACATAATTAAATTTTATTTGTTCTTACACTCCAACAATAGTTGCTAGATCACCTTTACAGGGAACCTACTATACGGGCGTGTAAGTAAAAATTTTCCAGCTCATCAAGTTTTCCCTCTCTGTCACCTAAGTAAGCGTAGGGTTCCTCAAATTCTGGGATCCCTATGCGGCCGCACCGTTTACACACTCCTTAGGGCAGCCCTGAATGACGCGTCAGAAAGTACATTACGCCATAAACAAAGGTGATACCCTATATTGATGTATGAAAGAGTAGACTTACTGAAAACAATTATATATTTTCTTGACGAAAATTGAGAATAACACTTAATAGAAAGCAGGAGGATCATTTATTGCCGTGGGTCTTACACAAACCAGAAAATATTTTAATATCATGCTTTTAGTGTTAACACGTTGGATTGTAGACTCTTATTGAAAACAAGTGTATGCATTATGGACACTGCAGAGTGCATTATGATAAAACACAGTTGGATAGTTTCTATAAAAGCTGGAAAATACACTAAGACAATAAATTAACAGTTTATTAACACACTAGACAGTATACAGATCAAAAACATAAATACTAGCATAGAGTCAATGATATCAATATTTATTGACGTCTTTGGAAGTACATTAAGACAAAAAAAAAGTAAGTAATGTATTAAAAACAGATCGCATTAAACAATATATTAACACATTCGACCACTTCAATGCTGGAAAAGAATGAAAATTTGTCGAGAGCAGTGTTTTATGTGCGTACGATTATTCACAAAGAAACACGGACTCACCCCCATCCCCTCCTCCTTCACACCCCTGCTATATCACTAGCCGTCTTATGTACCCTTAATACCAACCGTGACAAATGTTCACTATTTATACGGATCTTTCAAGACTACTTCGCTCGCTGATGATATAGTGGGATGGTAGAAAGCTAACCATGATTTTCTGAAGAATAAGGAGTACAACAGAAGAAGTCCAGTCTAGATCCGACAGGCACTTTTTGAGTTTATTGGCAACAAACAAGCTGACAGACAAAAATTATAAAAAAATAAATTATTGGGTGTGATTATAGTTTATAATAGCTAGAAAAAAGGAAAACTCTACAAAAAATTATAACGCACAGACAAACCTTAGAGTACTATTATATGCATAGATTTGCTATCTAAGAAACAAAATTAAGTATATTGAAAGAAGAACTCTTTAGTAAGGGCACAATTGCACTAAATAAAATTTTGCTGCTGGTTTAATACCAATAAACAAAACTAAATAAACCGAATTCACAAGAAACAGAATAAAATTAATGAATCATACATCAATTTAAAACACAAATGCAAGCACGCTAACAATTACTCTTTTGCGTGGAGGTATTGTTGCAATGAACACCAAAATAAACAGTTTGGATTTATTATCAAAGAAATAAACTAGATACGTACAAATTACACTCAAAACCATAAGTTAACTGAAAAAAATAACTACATTTAAGAGGCATGTGCAAGCTGCAGTGACTTTTTTTTTTGTGGAAGCACTGTTGCAATGCCCAATAAAATCCATATGCATTATTTACTATTAGACTTTAGTCACTACATTTCATTATAAATCGTTGTATTTTAATTAAGAATTGTACACTGTACGTTATGCATTGTTTACTATTAGTTTAGCGCCGCTACGCATGCATATAAACCTGGCCTTAACTATATGTAAATCAAAGATCAAACGACATGTGACAGGTTACTTACGTGTATTTTTTATTGGTGAAAGAAACGAGATTTACCTTCTAATGTGAATATATAAAATGACTGAAACCATACCTCCAAAAAACACATTGCCAAGGAGATTTCTAATGGGTCTGTTGATATTTCCAAACCCCTCGTTGCCAAAGAGACTTGCAAAGAAAATCTATATTTTAAAAGTTAATTGTTACAAATTTGAGACATAAATGTATCACTTAACAGCCAGTTTTTTCGTCACTGCTTCGCTCACTGATGAGATACCAAGATTGTAAGCTTAGGTGTCCTTTATTCTTAAAGAGGAAGTCCCATATATATCCGATTACTTCTTAAGTTGACTGGAAACAGACGGACAAATCGAACGTACAGGAATATTTGGTGTTTTATTATATGCATCGATATATATATCATTAATGTTATATGAATATATAACCAATCAGAATATTTGTTTACTTCTCGATGAGCTAGAAATCTGAAACTAGGGTCAATTATAGAGGAGACCACTCCATAGATGCGCAAAAATCCCAAACTTGATGCATTAAAAAACATAACAATTAAAAACATTTTTAATGAGATACAATTGGTGTAACTTAAAAATCTAGACTACACTAAAACTTGAGATTTAGCTATGCATTGTGATTAATTAAGAGCTGGCCAAACGTAGCAAAACTTAGCATTCTCGCGTCTACAATTTTAACGTTAGGTTTATCGAGGTTGAATAATATTGCTATAATCACTCTGTCACTGAAAACCTTTTGATATAAAATAAATATATACATTTTACATCATCCATACATATTACCTAAATTAATTTTTAAGCGAAATGTGATCACAGCCTAATACTTAAATATGAACGTAGAAGAACGTGAAGATTCTTTCAACTATACGTCCCGTACATATGTACTGTACAATGTTTATGTACTTAATTAAGTGAAAGTCACCTTTTACTGTGTGAACGACCAAATGTCATGGTGACTATTAGCAAAACAAGTAGTTATTATCAAATTGTGCGTGACACGAAAAGCGAAATATTAATGTTGGAGGAAAGAAGTTTTAATTTATTTTAATCTATTTGAGGTATTTAATGTGAACTTTATGAAATGACTGATTATCAGCACACAAGAATTTCTATGAGTAAGAAATAAAGAAAGGGCCTACCAATTTGGTCAGAAAAGGTGTTTTCACATATCTTCCAGAGTTATTTTACATGCCTCAATCGACATGGGAATGAAGGAGTTACTTCCCCTCCGAAGGAAGTTGTGCTACGTATTTTGATCACTCAAGAAAAATCCGTAGACCCCGGCTGGGGTTTGAACCCACGATCATAAGATTCTGAGGGGAGAAATTTACCCCAAGACCACCGAGATCAACGAAGGCTTAATTTATTCTAGTTAAATTTTATGTTCATAACATAAAGAATATTACGGATTGTCTTAAAATATACATCAACATTTTATAATCATACCCAAACTATTTACCAAAAGTAATTCTATTTTTGTAGGTCACATTAACTCAAACAACAAGGATGAAAGCAATTACTTCGTGAATTCCCGTCGTACATTTCGTATTAATTCCTTCTCTGGTTATTTCATGAGACGTACTATAATGTTTATCTACTGAATTAAGTTGAGAAAACCTACCCGTGTGTGTTTACTTAATGTCACTAAGCCACATGTGTGTAATCTGACATCCATCTTGTTATTTAAGGTAAAACAGTAAAAGCTATAGGTATGAGAACTTTAACTCTCCTCAGTGCCGTATCCGGGTAATATTTAATGTGTAAATGTGAGGTTGAGGGTAACTCTCAGGAAATTCTATCATCACAAGATGGCAAGACATTTTTATAACATCAAGTTCCTTTTTGAAAAACAAATATGATTGAAGGTGTAATGTACTATATTTTTAGCCCTAAAAAGCTACTGGCCTAGGCATTGAGGAGTACTGTACAAAATACATTATTAGTAATAATTTAGTGTGGAGTAGTGGTTTGGGGGTCAAGCCCTCTAATTAATTCCTCCCCCCATTCACCACTAACCCCAATAAACCATCTGATATACTTGCATATAAACATAACCGACATCAATCATCAATTATATTTTCATTTAATACCGTCACAAATAAATGCAAAGGGCTGACTGTTACTCTCAGTAATTTGAGGGGCACAACCAAAGGGGGGTGATTTTTAAGAAACTACTCCAGAATTCATATTAAGGGAGGACGAGAAAATCACATTTAAAACCATGACGGGGAATTAAAAAATGTGGACCTGTCATTAAATTCTGGAGTAATTTAAACCTCTGTTAACTTGAGCAATTACAGTTTGTAGCTCTGTCAGTGCTAGTTTACTGTAAAAAATGCGTTTTATGATGATATCAATATATATATATATATATATATATATATATATATATATATATATATATATATATATATATATTAAGTAGACTAACAAAAAGTCACATTTCCTAGAATTGATGTCAAATGCGGAATCAATGTAGTTTTAGCGAAGCTCTGTTAACTATAACATTCGTAAACATATATGGTAAGGCTTTGAACATAATATTTTTTCTCATATAATATCGGTGGTTCTCTAGTAGAAATAAACACTAACATAGCGTTCAGGGTAGAGCAGATTACGTTTACATATTTCAAATAATTACATAGCGTTCAGGGGAGATCAGATTACGTTTACATATTTCTAAAAACAAATACTTCATAATGAAGTTAAATCAACATATTGTGCAGAGGACTGCCTTTTAAAAAATCCTATCTATACTTATAAAATAACATGTCCTGATTGACTGACTGACTGATTCATTCATCGCCGAGCGCAAACTATCAAGGCTACAAGCATGAAATTCGGACTGTATATTCATTTTGTTATGTAGGCACCCACTAAGAAAGTATTTTAGAAAATTCCACCCCAAAGAGGTCAAAATAGGGGATGATAATATATATGAAAGTCCGTCATTTTGAAAGTTACATAAAGAAAATTTTGTATTTCGGTTATTGACGTAAAACAAATAAATACGTGTTTCAGGAATTTTGGAAATTTTATTTAATAAGGGATGAAAAAGGGGGTGAAAGTTTGTATAGGACTTGCATTATTTTTGATCTGAGGTCAAGTTATGGTCATCAACGTAACGTAATATTTTAAATTAATCTGTAAATACATATGTATATTTTCGTATTTGTATATAATCAACTTCCACGCGAGCAAAGCCGCGGGCAACAGCTATCTAGTCTAAACATAATGTTGAAAAATGAGCCGTGGAAATAGGAATAAGCCCTGAGTTTGATTAAAGTATCCAGGTGTTATTTTACAAATACGTTTAAATATATAAATCATTTTTACCTAATTCGTTTTCTTTAATAGTTAGTTTAGTATCTATTTTTAATAAGTTTAAATTTGAAAGATTTATCATAAGTTTTGCCAACGATTGAATCTAAGGATATATTATTGTAGGTATTTTACTGACTATCACTTAGCACATATAAACTATTTATGTTAATACTAATTTTGTTTTAGGCTGGCCGAACTCGTATTTTAATCCAAAAGTTAAACCAACGGTCACTGGACAAAGAATCTAAAGAGGAGGTAAGAAGAAAATATAAATGTCGTAATTGGGAGAGGGAGGATAGGTTGGGCAAGGGTGGATGGGTAAAACTTGTTTTCACCACTAAGAATTTAAAAAATAAAATAATAAGAAGTTATAGCTATGCATTGAAATATACTAGTTGATTAATGTATGTACCTTACGGCCCGTTGACACGGGGCTAGTGGACTAATGCCAGTTTACTAATATTAGCTTACTAACATGCTAGTTGTGTTGACACGCATTTTTCACTTGTATTAGTATCGCTTCAAAAACATGACTGAAAATGAAGTGGTTCTAACTGATCTCTCTATTGGAGCCATTATTTTAAATCACGGCGTCTCATTTCTCGTTCGGGTTATTAATATGCATATACTATTTACGCTTATGTGTAAGGAGCTAGTAAGGGTGAATTTAGAATAAGAATGAGCGCCTAAATAAATTACAATTTTTCAGTAAACGCAATGTAATATAATTAGTTGACATATTTAGAAAAAATTGTTCTATATAGACAAAATAAAAATTTGTGATTAGTATGTCTAATATTTCTTAATTCCTTAATAGATTGAAATATGTTTCAGTTGATCCCAAATAATTATTATATTATTTTGCTTGATTTGTTAACTCACTTAGCATAAATGATAAATAAAATTAAACTCAAGTAAGGTCAATAAATCAAATACAACCAAACTTGGTTAGGCATTTTTTAAATAGGCCTAACCCAGGTTTTTTAAACCCTGTTTTAAATGTTGGTGTACTAATAACAAAATATATTGTTAAATGATAGCTAGCTATCTAGGCCTAAAATAGTCATTAAAAATAATAATGAATTAATTTGTAGATGGGTTTAAATATATATTTAGCACCGCGTATTACTACCCGTTCAGGTTATACGCTGTTTAAATATAAACCATCTGGTTTTCTATGAGACAATATTATGTTGTGTATCTAATCAAGCTGCCAAAGCATCACTACAATATAATTGAAATGTATGAGCTGAACATTATTAATTAAAACTTATAAAGATTGGTTAAAGTGTCAAATACAGAGATTGGAAAATGGGCCGAAGATTTCGCGTGAAAACCGCCGGCCATTAATACCTTACTTGCCAATAACACGAATATTATTTTGCCGGAACTAATCATGGTACTACAATGTTGTATTATATTTTGTGATTGCATGTAAAAAACTTAAATATTCCACGTTGATTGGTAGGAAATAATGTTTTGATACAATTAATTATAACATTTGTTTACCGATATTAAATAACATTTCTCACGAGGCAGATTTGCAATATTTACGTAGCATTTTATTTTGGACACTTCTTGATAATATGTACGCCTGATATCACTTTACAATATCCTCTAGTGCAATATCATTGACATTCTAATCTTTATAAATCCGGTGCTTAAAATTCCACAAATATCATCATTTTTATAACACTCCACAAATAAGTGTCCCCCACACAACCAATATTTTAGTTGCCGCCATTTTGAATTGGCTATTTGCATTACTAAATTTGGAAGTTGACCAACTTTTTAACTTGCAAGTGGACTTGTATGTTAGTAGCTTGCTTGTCTGTTTACACGGTATACGCTGTGCCAAATTAATGTACTTGCATTAGTCAACTAATACCGTGTCAACGGGCCTTTAGAAGCCATTTGTATTTAATATACTTAGTTGTAATTGTTAACTGGATCCGACACCTTAGCTCAGTCAATAGCGTGTCTGCCTACTGAGCGAAGGGTCCCAGGTTAAATTTCCAGCATGGCTGAAAAATATATCATTGATAAAATGCGGGTTTACACGTTCATATTGGTAAATTAATGGCCTGGGATTGGATGTTGTGCCGGCCCCAATCATAAGATATATTATAAGGCTAGGCCAGGATTAACAAAATGGCAGTGAAAAATAAATAGATTAAATAAAAACTGACACAGACCAAGGCTGGAAACAATAATGGATGGATATAAAGTAAAGTTGTCATTGTTAACGATAAATGGAACACTCTAAAGTCTTTCAACATAGTTTAATTATTGGTGCCTAAGCAAAATACCTTTCCACTCATTGTAGTGGGCACTCATCCCAAACCATGGAACATTTTATAAAGTTAAAATAGTCATGATGGTAATCTCTGACTTAGTATTGTTTCAAATACTGCCAGAAGTTCGGTTCATTGGGGCTATAGGAAAACCCCAGATCACACATTTTGTCTTTTGAGCGGGATATGGAAAGTTTTTCTCCATTCAGTGAGAATCCTGCTGAAAGCTATTGTAATTGTTTTAAGATACCATTAACTTTTATAGTTTAAGTGTCGTCGTGTGGGATGCAATAATGTAGGTCTTAATATTGTCTTTCATTTGGTGAAGTAAAATAGCTTATTTAATAAAGCATGTATGTCTAATTGTAAAAAATATAAAGTACATATGTGATCACACAAGTTCACCGTGAAGTTTATCAATGGTTGAAAATTAAGTCCTGTTTGAGGACATCTTCAAGTAGTATTTGTCAAAGGTATTTTTAGGTAAATTATAGGATTTTTTTAACATTTAATTGACAGTCGTTATGTTGAGTCAACCCCTATACTATACTATACTATAATTATTATAGTAGATGTTCTATTTTTGTTTTCAGATCCATTATTTCAGCATGCAACTGAACAGTCGTCAGATTGAGTTCACAGCTAGTGGGTTCTTTCCAGTGGATTTTACCCTCATTTACTCGGTGAACATGGAATAATATTCGTATTTCTGATAATTATGACACATGATTTTGTGGCCACATGGTCTAAGGCATCACTGTCATGTTAGACTAGACTGCCGATGACAGGGAGATCGGAGTTCTAATCTCAGTCGGGTGTACTGATGTTTGTTTTTCCAAAATGGTTTTCCACTCTCCCTCCAAGCATATTTGGGTACAATTCCTCTAGATTAAACTTTCATAATCCTTAGTACATTAGTGTAATTCGTACATATGCGTATAACCTGAAAAGGTAGTAAGACTTAGTGTTTAACAAATTCTGATATTACAAACAATAGGCCTACTTAACTTTAATATTTAGTTGACTTTGGTTAGCTATTTAGTTAGAGTCATCAAGTGAGGGCAAACAGGTTGAAAGGAGGCCAAGGGTTTACTGTCGTCAGTCCACAATAACTAATATCCCAAGCGTATAATGTGACTCATTTGTGACCAAATATCGATAGACTGATTTACAATTATGGCTGGGTCGAGGTTCATATCTTGACTTGGGGAGTTGATGGTTTCATTACTGTTTTTACCATCATATTTCCACGCTAATGGGTATATTTTTTATTAATACCCTCTTCATCCTTACTATATAGATTAGGCCGTTGTATAACCTCTGCATTTAAAAAAATGTACTGAAACAAATGTATTCATACAAAATAATGTGTGAACCTGTATTTTGATAGTTTCATCCGTCTATTAACACCCCCATGGTTTCATAATCTCTGGGTTTTTGACAATTGTAAACTTAGAGCTTTCCTTAATTTATCCATCCGAGATTAAAACCAGACGTCCACTAGTTTTACGGAAGGCCTTGTCGTTCTAAGAGACAAGAGGAATTAGGTTTACAATTGATGCTCTAGGAAGACTCAGAGATCAAAACTTACTGACAAAACATTTATAAATCAATCACAGAACTATTATGCTGGGTTCAACGGCAACGCATTCTAGTAGAGAAAAGTGAAATTATTATGCGCCATGTAGTATATAGGCAATGTTTCCGTCCTAAAATTAGTAGATAAAGATATTAAAGTAATGGTAACAATCACCAAAAGCAGTACACATTCACACATCCAGTATGTTCATTATAATTTTGAGAATATTTAAAAACTACTAATAAAGGGATAATTATCTTCAGAAATTTGATTTTATATATATACAAAAAGGTTAGTGTTTATTTGGAAATAGACCTGTATACTTTAAAAATTGTAAATATATCTGTATAATAAATTTAATTAAAATCAATTATATCAAACAGGTTTTTAAAACATATCTATTTGCTTTTACTTTTGTTTAAAAGCCAGGGAAATCACGGTCAATTTGTTATTTTAAGTCAATGTTTATCTTTACTAATTTAACATTTATAACTAAACATCGTTGGCAGCTATTGCCTGTACTATACCACCAAATCACACACAAGATTCTATGATATTTACTGGTTTTGGACAATAATCGCTATGATAATTGTTCGTACTAACCGTAATAGCTGATCTGTTTTGAACTCATTACTGAATTATGTATGAAAACTTCACCCGTATGTATGGGGTGTTATAAGACTTTGACTCGGATAAAGTCATGTAGTGAATAATACATCCGACACCTTAGCTCAGTCGGTATCGTATTTGTCTACTTAGTTAAAGGTCCCATATTTGATTCCTGTCATGGCCGAAGCATTTATTATTGGTAAATGAAGCTACGACAGGCCTAGCAAGCCGGTAGTTTAAAATGTATTGCTTGAATAATAAACTGACCCAGTCCACAGGCTGAAAACATTGATGGGTGTAAAAAAAAGTAAAGTGAATAATACAAACAACATGAAATACTAGTTCTGGATTTCAATGTTCGTGCTCGGATCGGGTGCACTAAGATGTTTTACACATTCTTGCTTCCCTTTATATCTCCGGATATATACTGGTAAATACTGGTACATATTCTTAAAATGTACCTTCATTATATTAATTAAACTAATGAGTGTCTAATAGCCATAGGCTTGAAATTATATTTTAGACAATTAATATATAAAAAGGAAAGTATTGTTTTCTCGCTGCTGCAGATGGTTGGAGCCGTTACCACATACCTTGTTATCCTCATGCAGTTCCAGTCAGGTGTGAAGTTCTCCGAGCCTACAGGTGGTGGGGTGGTCGACTATCCCGAGATCACACAAGAGCCATGATTCCTTGCTGTGTCATCACTTGATTGGATTAGAACACTCCTTAAGATCACATCACAATTAATATTTTGGCTCAAAAGTGTTTTATTAGTACAGTCCACAAAATATAATTGTTGAAAAATAAAATAAATATCTTGCCTGCTCAATAATTACAAAACTATCACTAAAAAGTATATATTGTTATGGTTACTGAATTTAAATTTGGAAATATTTTATTTTCTCCTGAATTAAAATTAAAATCACCAAGGGCGTAGAAAGGGGTGGGATTTCCAGGGGTCCGGATCAAACCTAGAATTTATTGGATCCCCTTTAGAGTAGGGTTCACATATATATAAAACCTTAATGTTATAATATATTTATTTTTACTACAGTTTTAACTATACATGTAATCAACCATATACCAGTAGTTATTTTAATATTCACCTTCAAGATGCAACTTGTAAAATTAGCCCTACCGACATTTCAAATGCCTTTATTTCCCTACATTCAATATGGTACTGGGAAATAAAGGACGTTTCTTGAAATGATCCGAGTGAGTGGAAACCAAGAAAAGGAGGCAAAATGTTTGCTATCGCCCGCAAGATCTTATTTGAGGAATCAACTAGAGGAAAGCGTAGCTTAAATTAAAGAACAACTTTCAGATATGGCGTTTGCATCTTATGTAGGTAGGCTCACAGCCCTTCCCCCACCTATTCTTTCAATGCACCTACTTACGCAAAATATTATTTCGTAACTACGAAAAGTGTGTAATTGTACACACATTTTTAACAACATTACTAGTCATTTCAAGGTTCAAAGTTATGAAAGTTTGTGTTAAAAGAAGGGAATCAGTTGTAAAATAGTAATGACCTGTTGCTAAAATAATTTTAGACTAAGTTGTGTAAAGCTGTATCAAAATTTTAAAAACGTACGTAAATAAAACCTTTACACTTGTTTATAAAATAACCACCAGTAGAAATTATTCCCTACGAGACATAAAAATGGTGAGAATTTTTTTAATGTTTTACTCACCTGCTTTTCACTACCTATTCGGTAATACAATAAGTAGGATACTAATTAAACTATTGTCGTAAGAATGATAGAGATAGAATGTTGAGGAAATAAACCTACATTGGCGTGAGGGGGGGGGGACATTCTGAAAAAAACTACCCTTAGTACATTCAGTCGGGAGTAGGACACCGACGTCCCCGTCACCGGAAAACCAAACTTAATGACCTTGACCATGTGCTCACTGGCGTGGGTAATCATAATGTTAATGCTGCTAATATTAACTATATTATATTGGCTTGTGTGTAAGTTTTAAGATAAAAATACTATGATATATTATTTTGTTTACAAAACGCTTTATTCATTTTGAATATCTCTATTTTTACTTTCTCATATAAGGAGAATATATTGTAAACGTTAAGAATTTAATCTCAATATATGATGGATATTGTTATTTAATGTGTATCTCAATGTGCGAAAAGTACGATAGATTTATGTTCAAATGTGATATTTAGGTATTATATGATATTTCCTTTAAACAATTTTTAAAATTTTAATCCTGCGCCTTAAAATAAGGGTCGCTTATTGATTATAATTTTTTAATAATTTGAAATTTTTAAATATGACTAACCATTTTGTTTAAAACGGATAGCTGGGGTGTATTTGACATTACAAATAAGGCTATATACCTGTATACCCCTACATGGGGATAGAAGTTAGACGCGTTGCAGATGTTTAGAAATCCCGTTTTATTTAAGAAGGGCTTGGATATTTTTGAATATGGTTTTCAACAAAATGTTGACGAAAATTATAAACAGATCTCTAACCAGTTTAAAAAATTAAATTTTAAGTTTAAAATTTTTCAAGAATTTCTTTGACTCTTCACAAAAAAAAGTTGTACTTCTGAGATTAAAATAATAGGCTATACACCTAGATCTTGCGTTATTCTATCAAATACAGTTATATTTTGATAAGGTCACAGCAGTAGATTTTAAGAATATGTGGGATTGTTTTATTGGGTTCTATTATTAATTTATCAAAAACGTTATTTTTCATCTTGAAGTAGCCACCTCGGCCCTCCCCTCAGAAGGAAAGTAGGAAAAGGAAATATATAATCTTTACCACCCTCTTTTACGAGCATACACTCTTTTAGTTTATTGTTGTTTTAACAAAGGTAAGTTGAGGATGACAATAAATAGTAGCTGCTGAAAGTGTATTTATTTGTAACATTGTAAGGACATACAGGTATTTAAAATATTAACATCCATCCAAATAATGTATTGTCGTGTGTGTGAGTTAATTATTAGTTTTATTATTATAATTATTAGTGAATCTACAATATTTTTATTCAACTAGTTTGTCGGTTTTATTACCCTATCAATAATCACTAATCAAATATTTTGAATATTGTAATTTTGTGCGTGATATTGGATGAACCTTTAAGTAAAGAAGATAAGAAAAGAGGTAAAAAAGTAAAATTGTGGCTAGGTGCTCGCCACCAAATTAAAACATTTTTTTATGGAGCTCCGCATGGACATATTTTTTTAAATGGAGATATTTACTCAAAATTCGTAAACTATGTTAAACGAACTCATATACACTTGTAAACCCGAACACAAATTGTGTTTTACTTACGTTAAACATTTTAGGACTCCCGGATTTAAATTTTATGATTTTATTTTTTTAAGAATTAAAGTCCTCACAAGTATATTTGGACCAACCATAAAATATCTATATTGTGTCCACAAGAGTCAACACTTCACATTAAAATTTCGAATTCCGGTTAACGTTTTCAATATTTTATTAGGGGTTGTATATCTTATGGTTATATAATTTTGATTAAAGTCCTCGTTTATAATTTATACCAATAAAAAAGGTAAATATTGACTACTGAATCTAATATGATAAATATAGTGTTGTACAAATATTTTCCCTAAGAGGTTAAAGAAAAAAGAACATAAACTTTTTGAGATACCTACTTATCTACTTACTCAATGGAACTAAACAAATATTGCGTTAAAACATATGCAGTGTCTCTGTACAAATAAATCTCACAAAATTATATTAATATATTTGCCAATATCTTAAAAACTATTGGTTATATATATTTCAAATAAAAGTTTTTTATTTTTAATAGTAATACAATCTTGCAATGATAAGTTATTTAGTATCCCAAATAGTTGTGGATGTAAGGAAATTTCCGGTTCTGTAAAGTAACCTGAAAGTCATTTTAATGGAAAAATTAAAATAGACATTTGGTTTATAATCTTAATCAACGCCTACCCACGAATTTTAATCAAAATCGTTATAACTGATTTTGATAAAATCGATTTTTTCTATTTTCGCTCTTTATTAAACTACTCCTAATTTTAAGGTTAAACACACACACACACACACACACACACACACACACACACACACACACAGACACAGACGGCATTGCAAAAATAAATTTAGGGATCGAGAGGTCATGAAACGTCGACATCAATCAACATTTGACCAATGTCTTTATTTCATTTGGTCTTTGCTCCTGATAAAACAGCTTATACTCTCTGCATTACAGATCTGTATCATCTATAGTATTCAATTTTATCCCACGGCGAGTTTGGTAGAATGATTTTAGCCTTAGACATATACCTTACTTTACATTCATTACAGTTTACAGCCTATGTCCTAAGTCAGATTTCTTTATTAAAATCATATATTTTTCCACTACCAGCCTGTCGTAGCTTTCAAAAATAAAACTTCATAACTTACAATTTTTTTCACTACAGTAAAGCTAGAGTTTTAGTATTATGAAAAATAAAATCTTGCACGACTTTACCGATGCATTTGATTTGGGACACTACATTATGAATCAGTCAAATTTAATCAAAACGTGATTTGTTTTAATGTATAGAAAAAATTACTTCGTAAATTAACTTTAAAATAAATTAGACTTAATTTTAATAGTTGAATTTATTTATTGTTAGAGTACCAGGCTTGGATAAATTGGTGTTGAATTTTAACAAAATCATTTTAAATCTTTTAGGCATTATAGAAATGTACTAACAGAAAGTAAGTGACATGGGAAATATTTTTACCCTCTCCCCAATATGATGAGGATAAAACAGGCTTCCACTTGCTAAAATATAAAAACAATTTAAGAAATAAATAAATAAAAAATATTATTTTCATATGAATTAAAAAACAAATAAGTGGGCAAGTGTGTTATCAGAAAATTATGATCTTTAATAATAATATCACTTCAAATGTAGTTTAATATTTTATAAATTTGAATCAATAAAATAATTAGCTCTTATTACATTTGGGCCACATTCACATTATATGACATGCGTATAAAATGGTATCGTTAATCCCACATGACACAGTTGGGCCACGAGCTCCTTCTTGGAATTGTAAACAAGGCGTACTGATGTATTGACTCGACCCAGGCTGTTGTGGGGCTCCATTTAGGACGATTGTAAGTGTTTTCGCAAGATGAGTGAGAAACAGCAAGCAATAGTAAGACACAAAATGCTAAGCTAATCTAACCTAACTTATTCTAACTTAACCGAACATAAACAAGCATAGCCTAATATATGGCAAAAAGATTGCTGGGGACGAATTCATGTTATCTACCCGCAGGTCTATTATCTGTTATAGTGCTCTAGGCCAGTGAACGTGGCCTAACTAACTGTGACGATAATCCTCCTGGCCATTTATCGTGGCACAACTAATCTACAAACTTTTGGGACAAGGGGTACTGTGGCCCAACCGTTATGCACCAATGAATTATGTTGATTAATCTTGCTACATGTACACACCCACAAAAAATCTCAACACAGTAGAACTATGTGTAGTTTATCTGCTAGGGGTGGCCAAACTATAAATACATATCTGAAACTACCCTTGATTGGATCTTAAATAAGTAGAATATAGAATTGGTATATTAAAACAATCATGTTACAATTAGTTTAGAAGCATTTATCTGTGTATGGTTAAAGTACAACACTTATCCCACAAATAACTGATGTTTAGTTTTAGGCTAATATATTGAAGCTGATGGAATGTTTAGAAATTAGTTTACAATATCTTAGAGATATAGTTCAAACTAAAATTTACCACAAAATATTAAGCAGTTCGTTGAGTCATTCATTACCGTTAAGCTGCCTCGTCCTAAACAATGGAATAATTTAGATAATTTTTATACTAATAATAGTTAGAAAGGTTCTACTATTTAAACATTAAGTTAACTTTGTACCGAACTGATACAAGGGTAGATTAACATAATTAAAGACGTCACTCAAAGTAAACAAAGTAAATGCTTGTAAACTCTTCACGTAGGTTTAAATGAAGATAACCGATGTATTTAAATATAATGAATCCAAATATCACTATTATATATATCATTATTGTATACAAACGAGCATTTGCATGGATACCAAGGAGTGTGAAATGATTTAGAATAAAACTTCTCTAAATACAATACATCCATTCGGGATTCAAACTCCAAGAACAAAACCAATATAAGTGTACATCTTGTCCGGATTCGAACCCCAACTTCCCAATCATCGTTAAACTGGGCAGTAGGACATTGGGCCAAACCAATGGTCCCGGGTTCAAATACCATGTCCAGGTGTAATTTTTCAATTAAATTAGATTAATTATTTAGTCCAGTTTAACGATGATTGGGAAGTTGGAGTTTGAATCCTGACAAGATGTTCACTTATATTGGTTTTGTTCTTGGGGTTTGAATCCCGAATGGATGTATTGTATTTAGAGAGGTTTTATTCTAAATCATTTCACACTCCTTGGTCTCCATTCAAATACTCGTTTATTTTCTATAGATGATACCTTATTTTTTTCCCCCTCACTATTGTACCTGGTACATACGTATAGTCCTAACGAGAAGGCCTATTAGGACAAGGTGAAATATATTAACTACCCTAATGAGGTAGGATTATATATATTAATATTTTACTGCGTCTTATCACATAATTGGGTCTGTCAACGCTAGGAAACGCCTTCATAGTGAGGTTAATCGTTCGTATCTCGGTAGTTACGATGGTAGAGACTAATTAGATTGAATATCTTTCTTTGTTTTGTCTTCCTCATGTCTTAATATTCTTCAAGACTATAAGCATATTCACACCAATTAAGTAGGAACAAGGAGAACATAGTTTAGAGGAAGTGTAAGCTTACCCGGTTTTAATTGGAAGAAAAGTAGAAAACTATTTAGAAAAATTTCACCTTCAATACACCCAGCTGTGATTCGAGCCTCAGCCTCCACGTCACAGGCGAACAAGACCAGACCAGGTTGATGACTGATCAATGATTCTAAAAGCTTTATAGTTATTTTATGGTATAATTTGTGGACTCCGTCACAATAATATAGTATGTTTTATACCAACTATAACCATGACACGGGAATCGAACCAGAGGCCGGTTATTTTTAACACGCCACTGAGATTTAAAGTAAAATGATGGATGATTTCATACGTTTACACACACACACACACACACACACACACACACACACACACACACACACACACACACACACACACACCCTGCTCATGGGCACGTGACAGGTACGCATAGCTCGATGGTGAGGAATTATAGGTTCAACCACCGTGACCCGTCATCAATAATTTATAAACAAATTTTAAGGACAGTTATTTTCATTTCAACAGTCATTAATATTTGATAATCTAGAATAAACTTATCCGGAACGCCTTGATTTGTTTGATCTGTAGTCAATGAAGCTACTTTACTTCTCTCTCTCAGTTCTAGTTGGTTCTATTAAAAAACTTTTTATCAGGCGACATTTAAATGATTAATTCAGTTGGGAATTTAGTAGAAGTCAACCATGACCAACTAGCATAAAGGGTCCTAGAAAAACCATTAATTATCACTTAAATTTATGCATAATTTGTTAGTAGCACCGGTCGTAGTTTTCAGCAATGTTAAGTACAGAGACATGCGTTGAAGATATAATAGTAATCAGACATTAGCAAACTGAACATTAATGTCCTTACCTTATAAACAAAAGTGATTAAAAATCTTTGTTTTTTTAAAAAGGTTTGCTGTATTGGTCCAAAATATACATAAAACATATAAAAGCCCTTATCTGAAAGGAATTAATTCTTTTCGGGACATTAACTAGTCACAAAACTAGTATGGAAACAATAACCATTTTAATACATGCAGTATATTTCGTATCATCTAATTTGCTGTGTTTTTGTAATAGCCAACATAATTATTTGTACACATGTTTATCTACTGAATTAAGTAAAAAAAGTCATCAAATATATTTTTGAGGAGTAAAGGATTAGTAATAAGGATCTATTTTTGCTCAGAATGGCTGGTAGGAAGAGAAACATGAGGGTTCAACACCCTCCCCCCCCTCTTTATAAAATAAATTAATGCTAATAAAATAATATACTAATTATAGTAGTCGTCCAGATTCTTTGAATAGTTATAATAATTGAATAGGGATGAGCGAGGTAAAATATAGAGGAAGTGCATTCACATTAGAGTGAGGGTAAAGGGGGAAGCTATTTAAGCGATATATAGGTTTCAGTAAAAGTCTGAAGACCGGGAAATCTTAGAACTTACCGGTAAATCCTAACATTTACTAATATTAGTTGGTAAAAGTCCGAAATATCATAGAAAATATTTACATTTTGAGTTTTAACCATATCTAGATTCAGTTGTGAAAAAGTATTCCCAGTTATAGTTTGGACCAACACTCAAAAGTAAATCAATAACCTAGCATAACATAACCTAATATAACCAAGTCTAAACCAACTTTTTAATCAGGTTGTATTAGGCTTAATTAGGCTAGGTGATGCTATGTTAGGTTATTGGTTTACTTTTGAGTGCTAGTTAAAGCTATATCTGGGGATCCTCTCTCCCACCTCACTCTAGAGATGGTTAAAACTCAAATTGTAAACATTTTCTATGATATTTTGGACTTTTACCAATTGATATTGTAAATGTTAGGATTTACCGGTAAGTTCTAAGATTTACCGGTCTTCGGACTTTTACGGTAACATATACACCCCAAAGCATACAGATTAAATGTATTACGTATGTCAATTAAATTTAAAGTTTATGCAAATAATATAATATATCCATTGAGTTTACAGTTTGTATTATGACATACAAACCCCCAAAGTCTACAGTGTATTTGAATGAGATATATCACTAAAATTTACAGTTTATGCAAATTTTATATTATAGCCATTGAGTTTACAGTTTAGTTGATTGATATGCTCCAAGGTCTACAGTTTATTTACATGACATATATCTGTTTAATATACAGTTTAGACAAGTGATACATCCCCATTAATTCCGCAGCTTATATGAATAATATAAGTCATGTGTGTCAACGGTTTGTATACAGGATATAGCCCGTTAAAGAATCATCAACAAAGCGTATTAGGTTTTACCCCTTGAAGTAGGATTGCAAACTCAAAATAAACTTTGAGTAGAGCTTGTGGGTATTTAACTGTATTACTCGAGAGAGGGAATTTGACCGTAGAACCAATGCGTCACATCCTTGTATTGGCGGTCAGTCCCGTGCGGTCCCCGTGACAGTCAATCAACCCCGGAAGATAGACCACAGGCTAGGCACGCCCTGATATATAACAAGTGAGGTCTCCTCCCCTGCACATTGCACGGTGAAGGGGTTAGGGGGGCAAGCTCATCTGATGCTGTGATGGATGTCATCCTGAACCAAAGGGAGGGGGTTCTGTTCTCGCTGGAAACCGCACTCTTCTCTGGTGTCATTGTTGATGCCGCCTGCTCCAACGCTATGTTGAAGAGGAGGAGAGGGGATATTTTAAACCAGGATTTGGTCAACCTTTTTGGGAAACTATAGACCCATAAACTTTTCAAAGGTATCGCGATCACCCATAATTTATCCACTATACTTTTATATTTGTTTATATATCGTACATTTATCACTTAAAATTATTCTTCCTTTTTTTACCCACTATTATTTCAATAATATAGGATAAATAAAATGTATATTTTCATGTTGTTCTTTATTTCATTAAATAAAACTACTAGTTATGACCAATCAAGATTAATTTGATCATACTCAAACATTATTTGGAAGTAGTTCTACTTGGAATTTTTACAAGTTTATAAGACTCAAAAATCGACTTTTAACGACTATGCAGTTTTCTTACGCGATCGACTGAAAATTGCCGTGATATCGACCGTTTGCCGACTCCTGCCTTAAACAAATGACTGTGAAGAAGAGTCACCTTTCTCTCTCTCTCTCTCTCTCTCTCTTAATATATATATATATATATATATATATATATATATATATATATATATATATATATATGTATATATACTTTTAAGTAACGAGTCTACTGCTTGCGTGTCTATGTTTCATTTCTTCTTGAAACTATAACTTTTACTATTATATAAGCGTATAACCCGAACGTGTAGTAAGACGCGGTGCTAAATAATAAAACAGTTATTATATAACTTTTCTTTTGAGAAAATTCACTATAAACCCTTTAATTTTCTGTTGCACAGACAGTTCCTTTGAAGAAAAAAGGTTTCTGGTTTGGCTAGTAAAAATTATTGATGTAAAACGCTCAGGAATACTTTTCTTCAATTGGAGTGGCACACAATAAAAAAGAGGTCCGAATTGGAATACATAATTTTTGAATAGATAAAAATATTTCTATAATATTTGCCAACAATATCAATAAACGAATATGCCCCACAGTTATGCATTTTTTTTTGTAGGTGGACCCCTACATAGTTTCTCACGGGGTTCCTGATGTTCTTGTCAAAAACAGCAAATTTTAGAACTATAGTTATTTATAATATGGTAGTCAGAAATAAAATAAAGTATTAAGTAGTGTTGTAGTCATCAAGATTGAAATGTTTCAGATAAATGCGCTGTACTAAAAAATCCAATTATTATTTTATTATTGAATTTATTAAAATTTTAGACTCAATAAACAACTATTATACATCATCCAAGTGTATATATATATAATGATCACACTTGGTTAAAATTAATCTTATACAAATAAACATAGACCAAATTTACCAAATCTGGCTGAACTTGATTAACCTAAATTAATTGTATCATTCTTAGACACCCTTTAAATTTCTCAAACAAATTTTAATAAACACAATTTATCTCAAAAATCCCAGATTTTTTTATAACTTTACCAAAAATTGCCCAAATATGAAGAAAATTAAACAACTTTAAAGTAAAAATATATCAAATATACTGAATTGAGCCTAGTCAAGCTTTGATAAAATTTACCTTACCTTACTTCACTTAACTTAACCTAATTGTTCCCCTAGAACATTTAGTGTGTGCCGTTGATAGTTATAGTTCATAATAAAGCTCACAAAAACCACAAGATAATGATTAACAAAACAACAGGAAGCAAGATAAATAATCCAAGTTCGGTCTTGAACTACTTGTTTAAATATAGTTGTAACATTTAAACTATCACATGTGCATTTTCAAATTTCATAAATTGTTAATTTATTGAAGCGAACTAGACAACAAACCCAAAATAATAAAACCATCAAAATAAACACAAGCAGCACGAGTCTCCGCCAAACACGCAACAACTATGAAATATTTGAAGATGATGTGTTGGAAGGTTGTGTTTAATAGGACGGCCACCAGAGCTCAGGCGCGTAGCGCCGCATGTATCGAGAGCCATCGTGTGGCGGGACGTGTCACACAGCGTGCGGACGCCAAGAAGGAAGCAAGTAGATCATGGAGTGCGAGAAGGCGGCGCGGCGTCTCCGACACATCTTACGCAAGTCATCGCCTGTGAGCGACGCTGACCTAGTCCGCCTCCCTGGAGTGAGGCGTCTGTTGAGACGGTGTGGGAAAGAGGAGGCCGGTGGAAGTAGATTGGTCCACGCGGCAGTGTCGGCGGCTTGTGTGGCGGTGCTGTTGGCTCTCTGCTGCTATTGCCTCGGGGGCGGTGGCACCCAGAGCAAAAGTAGCATCACAGGACATTACGATGATATGGTGAGTAGGGGGCAACTAGTAACCCGGTACTTTGAAGTTGGAGCTATTGTAGGATTCTAACGGGAAAGACCTTAGCTGACAGTTACAGAATTTACTGAAACAACTTTAATACATTAATAAGTCAAGTTACGTAATATATAGCTATCACTTTTTCTATATATTATTATATATTATATATATATATATATACATTCATACATACATACACACATATATATGTGTATGTAAAATAATATAGTAAAATGTTATGAATTTTAACTGAAAATAAGTTTATATTTTCCAGAAGGTTCTTCCTTATTACACTCATTATATACAACCTTCAGTACTGTGAGTAAATAGTTAGGCTGTTAGGCCTAAGATTGTTGTTTATTTATAACATTTTTGGTTGATTTATTTTATTTTTAGTATTTACCATAATTTTTCTAAATAAAACGTAATATCAACACATGACTTACAAATTAATCAACCCATTAAAATGAAAATGTCCCACACACCTTAGCTCATTCGGTATCTTGTTTGCTTATCGACCAAAAAGTACTGGGTTTAATTACATGCATGACAAAAGAAATTGTGGAATTGGGACTTACTCTATCACCATGATGATATTAATGGTAGGGATACTGGAGGTTGTTTCTAATCTAGGATTAAGTTAGTTTGTAAGTAGTGTGCCGATATGATCAATCTGTTCAGAAACTAAATTTTGATAGCCCAAATTAAATAAACACTTATTATCCAGTGTTAACTGAATAAATGTCAGCATTTTTGTACTGATACCATCCAGTCAAACATCCTAATATTTAGGAACCTCCTAATATTGATTTGGAACCCTGTATGTAAGCCACACATGATCGAGTATTATTGTTTGGGAGACTATCTAAAACCCTGGGTTGTAAGACGAGAATAGTTTTTTTCCACTAATAAATACTTTTAACAAGAACTGGATACACTCCTACCCCTTCTTATCTTTCCCACAAAGAGTTGTCTTCTATAAAACAGTGTCAGTTTTTAGAGATAACACTCATCATACAGTGTAAAAAATACCTGTTTATAAATTGCTAATATATTATAAAACTACCCTCTCGCATTGTTGCTTTGTGTCGATGTTTCATGGGGACTAATAACTTTTGACACGTGGTTCAAGGCCACGTGGATCCATTGATCGTTCATTTCTTACAAACACCCTTCGGCCACACTGGCGGGTACATCATTTACTTCATACATAAATAAAACTATAAAAGTAAAGGTTTTCAACTTAAATAATATAATAGCATAATTTGTCCAAATGGTAGGATCTTGGTAGGAAAGAACTTATTTAAAAAAATTACAGACGTTTTTGCTGTTAGCATTGAAAATATTTTAATTAGTTATTTAGAATATTTCATAGTTTTTTTTTTCATTTATTTGAGCTATCCAACGTGAACTTTCTGAACCGACTGATTATATCACCAGATGACTTATAAACTAACTTAAATCTAAAACCAACACAACAACCTAACCCCGACCGTTAACTCATCACTGTGAAAGGGGAAACCCACATTTCATCGACGATAATTTTTTCAGCCTTGCCAGGAATCAAACCCGAGAACCTTAGCTCAGTAGAATGACACGCTACAAATTGAGACAAAGTTTCGGACTATATTTTATGTATCGATAATATTGAACAAAAGTGACAGTTGAAGCTCACATAAATCTACGCAAAAATATACTAAAATGGTTTTAGTATATTTTATAAGTTTAATCCTCTGAGTCGGTCTAATAAGCTCGCAATAGACTGGACTGTCGATTATGGTGAGACCAGGGGTTCAAGTCCTTGTCGGGTGTACTAAGGGTGACTTTTACTAAATAGTTTTCCACTAACTCTCCACGCAATGTGTACATATGGACTTAACCCGACGTGTAGTGAAATATGAAATATTTTTATAGTTGTAGAAAAAGCTTATTTCTATCGAAATTTGACTATACTTAAAGATGATTAAATGAAAGGTTTTACCCTTGATATTAAATTTATAATTTATATATTTCAAGTTTTCAACTCAAACTATTGGCACGTCCCCTTGATCCGACCCTGTCTAGCCTACACTAGATATAATTACAATAGCCTTAAAACGGAGCTGTGTGATAGCTCACTGAATAAGTTATTATCACTTTTGTTCATGATTATTGAAGATTCAAATAACACTTCTAAGCTGTTCAAGTTGAAACGCTTAGTTATTTAGGCTTAAGTTGAAATTATAGTCTACCATATAATTATAGATCCCAAGTCGTGTTTCTATCAAACCGTCCGTGTGTTCATGTATCGTTGGTCACAATTTGGAATGGTAAAACAGTAATCACATATTGGATTTCCACGCAACAATAGCTTGCACAGTAAACCTAGCGTGCTCATGAGTTTACGAGAAATTGACTTAAATAATCAATGTTTAACGATTGTTTGCTAGACAAAATACAAATGACAGACTGGTTTACACAAAGCTACTAGATTCTCTTGGAGTAGGAATGATATCAATTAGTCCACTTCTGCCATAAACATATAATTCACTAATAAATAATACAAAATAAAAATGTTTAGAAACAATTTCTTTGTTTAAGTTATTGACGTTTGAATATTTTATTGAAAATATCTTCTTCCTAAATACAATTTGATTTTTATAGGATGAACCTTATCTGAGAGCTAGAAAAATTACTAGATCAACTTTCAAATATATGTCAAATCATGATTTATACAGCTGTAATTTTTGATAAGTATTATGAATATAAATAAAATAACACTAATAATATATTGTCACATATTATTTAAATTGACTAAAAATAATAAGATTTGTTTGTAACATATAAAAGGGCCTTCTTATGAAAATGTTACTAAAGTACAAAATTATTTACATATTTTGTTTATTTAAAAACATTCTTTACAATTCAAAACCTAAAAATGTTTTACACAAAAATTACATGCAAACTGAAGGATTGGGTGAATGATTGAGTGTTAACTCTCATATTGGAGATCGTAGCTTGATCCCCGACTAGGTGCACTTTGCGTGGTTTTATCCATAATTTGGTTTTCCATCCTCTCTTCAGGAAAATAATGGAGAATTTACTCAAAATTCTTCTCCCTCATTTTACCCCCTTGACTAGATAGCTTGCTACATAATTAATTAACTGGTAATACATACGTTTGATAAAAATGGTGGTAAATTGCGTTTAATTTCCCCCCCCCCTTATTTACTATACATTCTGGATAGACACATTTAATTACACTGATATGGCAGGAATGAGAAATTCAGGATTTAGAGGAAATGTACCAGCACTTGTGTGTAGGGGAAGTAGGGAATCATTTTTAAATAACCATCCCAGTACACCAAATCGAGATTAGAACGCTGACCTCCCCGTTACCGGTAAACAATAGGGCTACTAGATGATATTGACGTTTAGTATGCATGGCCACTAATACGGTTAAACCAGTTAAAAAAAACTCTTGTTATAGCTACACTGAGGGTGTTTGTTGTCGAGAGTTTTCTGATAGGTTGTTGTAAAGGGGTGCTCGATGATGGTTGGGAAGCTAAGGCGTCCGGCTTAAAGGGTGCTACCTAAGTTAAGGCCGATACAGACAGAATGCTAAGCTAAGCTAAGATTTGCTCTGCTAACTTAAAAAAAAAAAAAAAAAAAAAGCGGACCATTTATTTAAATGTGTTGGTTCACACAGAAAGCTAAGCTAAACTATGCCTTGCTACGCCAAGCTATGTTTTTTATTATTGCTGGCCGGGCAGTTTTTCCATCTCCCATTTTGGGCCAGCTTACGTTGCGCATGCGTGTAACGCAGCTTGGGCTCCGTGTTGAACAGAGGCAGTACTGTATTGTTGGAAAGAGAAAAGTAGTGTTGAAATTTATTTCCAGTGTGTTTAATGTGCATTAAGTAAGACATTACTTAGGTTTCATATTTAATTAGTGTTTTCATATTACAATGGAACCGTTAGTTGAACAATTCCAATAATATCCATGTTTATGGAACATAAAATCAGCGGATTACAGGGACCAGACTTGCAAGGACAACGCTTGGCTCGAAATAAGCAAGACACTAGATACGGATGGTAAGTAACATTATTTATTTTAATTATACACTTATGTTATAATTTTGTGATATTAATATGATTAATATCAAGGGGAGTTGAGTGTTATTGACCATTGAAACGCGTTTAAAATAGTTCTGCATTAAAAAGTTAGATGGTAAAATTATTGTTTTTAGAAACAAATTAGAATTTTTACTAGTGTTAGAGAACTCGTATATAATTAAATTAGGCTAATAACAATTATTGTAAACTTAATGATTTTAAAATATTTAAAAATTAATAAAATTAATTATCATTTCCATACTAGCATGGTACATTTTCTCAGAAACCATTAATCAAATTAAAACCAAATTTTGCACCCTTTTAAAACAAGCCTATATAAACACATTCTACTAGTATTAGTTAAATATACTTATTGTATAAATTGTATGCTTATTTAAAAAATATAATTAAATAAAATACCTATGTGTTTTAAAATAAGCTTATATTTCATAAAGACTATGATGATTCTAGTACAATAGCATTAAACATTATTAATAAATATATTCCCAAATTTTAACTATTTATATCTAATAAATTACTGTAGTATTATTTAAAAATACTACCGTTGGGTGTAAAAATGTTATATAGAGAAAATTACGACTGATAAATGTAAAATAAACACTAAACCATTTCGAGATTTATTCATAATTTTTGAATGTGTACAAATTACCAACCTATTTAAGTAAATAATAAAACCAATTGTAAAAACATGTACCTAGCTATAAATAAGAACAACTATAGCTAGTTATAGATCTCTAGCACTATATAGCTATAGATAGTTATCTTTAACTACGTTCTCAACCAATTTACAATCACATTTAATGGGTGCTCATAAATTCCCCACTGGTTTGCTAAAATGCTGAACGTGTTTTCTAAGACACGTCTCGCACGAAACAAGTGATAATTGAAGATACCATTTTGGTCATTATTGTGCACCTGATCCAGGGGAAATGGTTGAATAAGGTTGCACCTCAGAGGAAAAGCTTCGTTTTCCACAAAAACGCATGGCATATCCTGCCCAAATGACTTGATTGGTTGATCAGTAGGTAAGTTTAACCCGTAATTTTTTAAGGACTTTCCAAAATCACTGTTAGCAAAAACACCATCATCAGTGTTTTTTCCTTCAGCACCAACAACAATCACTGTGGAACGATACCGTGCGTCAACAGTGGCTAAAAGAATAATAGAAAATGTTTTTTAGTAATTGAAAAAGGTTGTTCCACTGTTTTTTGGGGCTCTTATAACAACATGTTCCCCGTCCAGGTCACCAATACAATTGGGAAAGTTCCATAAATCACTAAAATCTTGAGCAGCTGTCAACAATTTTTCAGTCAATGGTTGAGGCTTCAGGCTTCAGGCAATTCCAAATAGAATCACAAACTTCATTAATAATTTCTGAAACTGTTGAAGATCCAACTCTGTAGTTGTACCCAATTGTTTTCATCCATCCTCCAGTAACGCATGTACTCAAAATAAATTTTTGTTTCAGCAAAAAAGATAAAAGAAGAATGGAAAAACTCAGGGATGGACTAAGAGAAGCCCTGAAAAGGCAAAGAGAAACAAAAAATGGGTAGTCAGCCAAACCATATAGAGAATGCAGGAACCAGAAGAAGATGGAGTTTTTGCTTTCATATTTTTGTACACGACAGTGAGTATTGAGTAAAACCCAGTAGACCTCAATAAAAATAGCTATATGACCCCTATTTTCGATAAAAAAAACCCCAACTAAATTAACATAAATTAAAAATAATATTTTAAATAAGAATGTCGCCTGATTTTTGTTTTTATTGTTTTTCCATAGGACATCATAAAATGTTTCAATAGCTGATGAAAATGGATCTAGGGCCACTTTGACTGTTGGAAGTGAAAAAATGGCATTGGAAAATAATGAACGCTTTGAGGAGCAGGTGGAAGAGAAAGGGGAGGATAAGAGACCTGTTGTGAAAGATTCGCATCCACTTTCGAAAAATTGTCCAACTTTGCAAACTATTAAGCAATTCAAAGCTCAACGCGCAAATGCAAACAAGTCATCAAAGACAATAATTTCACATTTATCTGAGCCGAGAAAGGCAATAGAAGAAATTTAAAAAAATTGGGATCATCTAGATCTGTTTTTTGTTGCTATGTGCGAGCAGACAAAAAAATTACCCTTCTATTTAAATTTAATGGTACGTGATGTTTTTAACTTTGTGATGAGTGCCCAGAAAAATTACCTTTCCAGCCAAACCCAGCGTGTTAACTTAATGACTCCCTTAAGGTCTATTTCCACAGTGTCTTCAGAAGCCTCGTCTGGCCAACTATATTGTCAAACATCTAGCCCTGACATAACTTCGTGTGTTCCATACACTCAAGTGAGGAATACTTCTGAATAAAATAAACATAACTTGGTGCAAGAACCAATGAGTGACTTTCGAGAAATCATTGGTCATACTTTGCCAGGAAATTTCAGTTTTGAAAATTAAATTATTTGGTTTTAAATATTTACTAATTTTTAAATTTTTTAACTTGATTAATGATTTATGATTTTATAAGATATAATAGTTTAACATTTAATAAATATCATTGTTTGGTTCTTGTATATTTGTGTGTAATTATTTTTTCTTACCTCAAACAATTAACCAATCGTTCCTTCGGTGAAATTGGTGTCCTCCATTTGGTATGCATATTTACGATGCCAACTTTAATCAGTACTAACAGCTCGTAAAACTCGTTTATATTTAATTTAGAGTAATTTTTAAATTTGTCCTCGTCCACTTCTAAGTCTCGTTGAACTAGTTGGTGAAATTCTCAGAATGTTTCCCGTTGCAGGTTTATTTCGTGGGTCCAGTTCCGTCCTCTACCCAATACATTTTCTACCTCTTCCAAAACAGATGCTAACAGCAGCATCTCCTCTTCCTCAGTACTATCATCTGAGCTCAAATAATACATTTTGGAGAACGCCACAACTAAACCTCACTGGAGCAGAGCAGAAAGAATCAGCACTGAATGCGGGAGGAATAAGAGGGACCATAGGTTAGCTTAACAATGAGTGTGAAACCTAATTGATATAATCTTAGCACAGCATAGTTTAGCATCCTGTGTGTATCGACCTTTAGAGAGGGATGCTAAGGCAATCGGCCAAGGGCGCTATCCTAGAGAGCGAGAAACTGAGACAGATGGCACTCTGTGCTACTTCAGCGTAATCGAGGGAGAGAGAGAATTGTTCCTTTTTCTTTCTTTCATTATTATATTTTATTTTTCCTTCTTAATCTCTATTTACATACATATAATAAACATAAAGAAAACGTGATTTAAATAATAATAATTTTCTCAAACCCCTTGGGGTTCTTCAAAACAACAATTAAAGCGATATTAAAATAAAAGTTCTTTTTGTCTATTGGATCCCAAAATAGGGCACAATTCTTATATAGCGGGAGGGATTTTTTTTCCCCCCCACACGGCACATATAACCTGATTGGCTATGGTTGACAGGTTGGCGGTAGCACTTCACAACACTTCACTATGGCCCCCCCAACAACCCGTCCAATCTCCCCTAACTCGGCCTGCTGGCCACCATCGCCCGCTATCTGGCCTCCCCTCCCAGTCTCACACGACTATAAGGGGGGTCACGACTCCCCACATTCGACTCCGAGGTCACCTACCAACGTCAACGAAGGGTTCACTACGCCGTCCCTTATTCGGTGGTAGGGATGGCCAGGAGCGTCGTAATCACCGATGCCCCTGACGATCATGTTGGAGCTGGCTTGCGCTCGACTGAAAAACCTCTCAGCCAGCCCGCGGATACGGCTATCCAAGGATGGGAGGCCTGACATGGTTTGGGACGCGGGGCGGAGCCCCGAGGATCAAGCGAAGGAACCGGTGGTATACAGCACGGAAATGATTGTATCTGTATCTAGGTATATTGGAAAATACGGGAGCGAAATAGAGCAGGATGGACATCACACAGAGAAGAAAGAGTCTGATCTTGTGGCCGTATTCCAGTGGACTAGCTGGGCGCGAAAGAGGAGCCAGCTTAAACCTGACACCCTTGGCCCTACCCACCACCGAACGCAGGTGCGGGTCCCAACTGCATTGGCCCCCAGGCACCGGATTGTTGGCGACCACTGGATCGCGGTACCCTCCACACAAAGTGGCTGCAACGCGTGAACAAGATAGCTTGCGTCTTAGACGGATTGGATAGCGAGGGACCGGGTGCGAAGGTAGGCCAACAACCCCCGCAACGCGAAGGTGAGTTTGGCCCAGACCACCTTAGCGTCCGGGGACTGCGCCAGGATAGTGGTGTCGTCCGCAAACTGGAAGAGTGCCGTACCGTGTGGGACGGGCATGTCAGACACAGACACAGACAAAAGGCATGCTCCGATGCTTCCAGAAGGGGAGCACGAGAGCAAGTTCCAACACGTACCGACCAATTGGTCACACCGTGTGGTTTGCAAAAATTAAGAACGGGTTGTCGCGTTTCGCGAAGTTCTGAAACAAAGAAACAGAGATTACAAAATATTAGTAATATTGGGGTAAAAAAAGGGGGTAAGAAATTGAGAAACCGACTAAGGGTTTTTTTAGAGTTACGTGCGGAGACACTACTCTATGGGGGGCTGGGTGAGAGCCTCCCAAACCACTGTTGACACATCTCGCTTATCCGAGCAGGGCTTTGGGACGTCGATGGCACCCACCAGGGTCGATGACGTAGTTCCCAAGCCCCTGGATAAGAGGATTGGTGGCACCGGGAAGTCTAGCGTAAAAGACTGCGCCAGTTTCCGGAAGTGGTCCTTGATGGTAGGCATATCCAGGTCACGATGAAGAGTCTCATTCCGGACATACCAAGGTGCGCCCACAATGATCCTCAGACATACGCTCTGGAACGCCTGCATCCTCCTCATATACGTGTCCGCCAGGTGACCCCAAGCGGGACACGCATAGTCGAGGATCGGCCTGAGCAACTGCTTGTACAGCGTCAGACCGTTCCTTGTAGACAGGGCGCTACGCCTGTTAAGCAGTGGGCCTAGGACTCCCAGCCTTTGCCTCGCCTTGTTGAGTCTTTCGTTGCAGTGTAGTCTCCAGGTCAGTTTTGTGTCCAGCGTAAGTCCCAGGTACTTAACACTGTCCGCCCATCTGATCTGTTCTCCGAACAGCCGGAGTGGAGCCGGCCTGTAGTACTTTCTTTTCCATGTGAAGAGCATTGCAGTGCTCTTCTCCACGTTAATACTTGTTCTCCAGGTTGTCAGCCACCCCTCCAACTGCGTCAGGTGCGTCTGGAGTCGCCTCTCCACCAGCTGCCCTCGCCACGACTCCGCTACTAGAGCCGTGTCGTCCGCATACAGAGCCAACTCGGTGCCTGGGGATTTTGGAATGTCGTTCACATAGAGACTGAAGAGCAGCGGGCCCACCATGGAACCCTGCGGCACTCCAGCCCGGATGCTTCTGACTTGGGAGGTGGCGCTCCCAAAGGTAGTGGAAAAGGTGCGATGGGAAAGATAAGATTGAACAACCTTAACTAGGTAGAAGGGCAGGTTCAGGGAGAGGAGTTTGAAAAGGAGACCCTCGTGCCAAACACGGTCGAAGGCCTTTGCCACGTCAAGAAAGACAGCACCAGTCAGCCTGTTGATGTTGAAGTTCCTCGTAACCTGTTCCACGAGCCGGACAAGTTGATGAGACGTAGCGTGTCCCGCCCGAAAGCCGAACTGCTCGTCCACCAAGATGCCCCCCTCGCGAACATGTCGGGTCAGTCTCGTCATTATTAGTCTCTCGAACAACTTGCCCAGACAGTCGAGCAAGCTGATCGGTCGGTAGGACGAAGCTAGGGCCGGGTCCTTCCCCGGTTTATGAAAGCAGAGGACGTTGGCATGCTTCCAGAGCTCGGGGAAGTGACTCAGGAACAGGACGGCGTTGAATAACTCCACAAGGAAGTTAATCGCCTCCAAGGGCAGCTTTCTGAGGACCGCGTTACTGATACCGTCGGATCCGGGGGCCTTGTTTTGTCTTAGAGCGGCTATCGCCCGTGACATTTCTGTCACCTCCGTGGGTTCGGGTTCATCCAAGGGTCTGTACGAGACCGCGCTGATGACCTGCGCCACGTGCGCAACGTGCACCGGGTCTGACGGGTTGTCAGTCGGTACAAATTGCGCCTCTAAGTGCTCAGCGAGAGCATCGGCCTTCTCCTGGTCGGAGTTGGCCACACCGTTGCGACTCACAATAGGCGGCCTTGGTGCGGGGACCCGCATCAAGTTCCTCGTCATTTGCCACAAGGACCTGTCCTGCACGCACAGGCTCTCAATCTTGTCCTCCCAGACACTGTTCCGGTATTCTCGGACCATCTCCCGAACCGCATGGACTTTGCGGCTCCAGTTGGCCTTGTCTACCGGGTCCCTCGAGATTTGCCAAGCCTTCCTCAGCCGATTTTTCTCCCGGACGTGCCTGAGGATAGAATCGGGCAAAGAAGCCCGTGGCGCCCTCTTAGGACGGTGCCTCGGCGTCGAAGCTTCGAGCGACCCCTTGATGGCGGAAGTTATGAACTCCGCACCGCGATCGATTTCCGCTGCTGTTCGAAAGGTAGGGGTGGGTCCCAACCTCCCTCTCAACACATTCGTAAACCTGTCCCAGTCAGTGCGCTTTAGGTCGGGTTTTTCGGGGGGGTCTAGGAAGGACACCGCGCGTCCCAGGTTCACGAGAACGGGGTTGTGATCCGAGTCTAGCTCAGCTAGAGACTTCAGCACTAACCGCCTTCTGATCCCTCTGGAGACAACGAAGTCTAGGACGTCCGGGAGATAGCCGGGATTGAAAGGGAAGTGGGTAGGGGTCGGAGGCCCGGCAGCCACCAGGCCGTGTAGATCTATGACGTCGCGGAGCAATCCGCCGCGAGCGCACATAATCCTAGAGCCCCATGAAGGGTGCTTAGCGTTGAAGTCACCACCGATTAAAACAGGCGTGGTACCTCGAAGCAGCACCTCCATGTCAGCCCTCGTGGCCTGGTCGAACCGGTGGTAGGGAGGGAAGTAGATGGAAATGAGACGCACTGGGCCAGTCGAGGTCACCAGTTGGATAGCCGTTGCTTCCATGTGTTGGAGGGGAGGAAGTGAGACGACGTGGTGGTCAAGGCCCCTTCGGACCAGAACCGCCGTCCCACCCCTTCCCACATCCCCCGCTCGGTCACTCCGATGGCAGATAAACTCTGCTAACGAGAACCTCATTGCGGAGCGCAAGTGGGTTTCTCCCAGCAGCATTACGTCGACACGATGCTTTGCCAAGAAACTTTCAAGCTCAGCCTTCTTCCCCGCGACTCCGTTGGCGTTCCAGAGTGCGACCGTGAGCTCCTTCAGCACTGGTGGTCCTCTATTCGGGTGCACTGCCATGAGAGACCAGGTAGAGGATGATGTGCTCCATGACCAGGTGGCCACGGTTACTCCTCGGAGACTCCTGGACCTTCCTCAAGAGACTCGATGAAAAGTCCCATGGGTCCAGTCCCGGAATACCCTTGAGTAGCTCAATGCAATTTTTGAGCTTTGCAACATCATCCTCGGGTGTGGGGGTTACAGGGGGACAAGGGTGGGAGTTGGGAGTGGAAGGAAAGGGTTGGAAGGGTGTAGGATGGCAGTGTGGGTTGGGATAGGGAGAGGAGCGGTCTCGGGCGGGCCCTCGACCAAAGGGGTAGAACCGGATTCCACCGGTTCAGGTTTGGTGGCTTCGGCAGGTGCCTCGGCCTGGGGTGGAGGGGTATCTCTCTTTGACAGCACACTGGCGAATGATTGTACCAGTGGCTTTGGTGTTGGAGCTGGAGTCACTTTCGCCCTCCGTCCCGCAACGTGCCCCGAGGGCTTCTGGCCTTCACTTGGCCCATCCGTCCTCCCTTCTTGAGGCTTGGAGGCCCGCACATTCCCTGCCGCCCGCAAGGACTTGTACGTGGGACAGCCTCGCCACACCGAGGAATGGGCTCCTGAGCAGTGCAGGCACTTCGGGGGAGATCGTCTCTCCTCCGGGCACCCGCCCCTCTCGTGGTCACCACCACAGAACCCACACCTCGGGTTAGCGCGGCAATCCCTCCGCACATGCCCAAACCGGAAACAGTTCTTGCACTGAACCGGGCCGCCTGGAGACTTGTACTTCTCCACCCTGACGCGGAGCCCGCACAGGACTGATATGGAATACAGCCTTGCGGTTTGCTCCCCGGGCGTCAGAGAGACAACGAAGTTCGGCAACCGCTGCCTTTCTCCGGTCTTCTGATCCCGCTTCCATTGGGAGAGCATCTGTGTGACGGATTTCACGGGGAAACCCATCTCCACTAGCTCCTCCTGGATGTCGTCGGGGTTTGTCCGTGTCAGGAGTCCCTTCACCACAACCCTGACCAGTCGCTCCCGTCCCAGCTCGTAGGACCAATGCTGGATCCCCAAGCTCGGCAAGAACTTCTGGAGGGCGCGGTAATCTTCCTCCGACCCGCACTGGAGGCGCACTCGGTCCCCCGGCTGCCTGACCGCCTCCACAGGCTCGCGAACCTTGGACCGGATGGCCCTCGCCAACTTGGAGTAGCCCTCCACATCACACAATATGATGGGAGGGATCTTCCCCTTCGCTTTGCCAGCTGGCCCAGAGCCACTAGTACCAGGCTGGGGTGAGACACGGCTTGCGTTGTTACCCGCAGGTTTCCGCCGCTTCCCACCTTTACCCAGCGCTGGCGCACCCTGGCCCGGGCCACCGCTGGCCTCGCTCTCATCACCAGAGCTGCCGCCTAAATGGTTAGGGTTGCCCCCAGCAGCTTCCTGGTGTTGCCGGCCTTCCCCCTTCGGCGGGGTCTTACGGTCCGAAATCCTTCAGACTCATCATCGGACCCCTGGCTCGACTCGTCGCGCATCAACGGGAGGTCTGGTCCTGAAGACAGTCCCTCCACGTCCACGGACTCGCCCGAGCTGTCAACACGCGCGAAGCGTGTGACCCGGTCTTCCGAATCTGAAGAAAATTCAGCCGGGCGTTTCACACCTACCGACACCCCTTGGCGGGAGGTGCCGGAGTTGACGCGGGTTTTTGAGACCCTTGCGCTAGCGCTTGCGTCAGTGCCGCTTGCAGCGGTCTTTACTGGCGGAGGACGGCTAGGCTCCCCCTGGTCAGGGCTTGCGTTGGCACCGTTAGGTTTCCACCCATCGTGCTGGCGGGAGCTTTTGCCATCCTCCCCGGTTTGCGGGCTGCCGGCCCTAAAAAGGGCCTCCAGCACTTTTTGGCCAACAGCGGCACGCTCACCTCCTGTAGTCGGAGGGGCCCCGCTGGGCTCGCCCGCATCGGCATTGCTGCCGACGCTTTGAAGGGGGCCAGCACTGTCCCTCAAGCCGAGGCCCGAGGGTGCAGTGCCGGAAGCCCCGGCGGATCTGCCAGTGGCACGCTCGCCTCCGGTAGCTGGAGGGGCCCCGCTGGCTTCACCTTGGCCACTTGCGCCCACCTCGCCGGTAGTTGGCGAGATCACGCTGGCCGAGTTGTTGGCCCTGATAAGGGCCGAAACTTCACCCGAGGGTGAAACCGACTGGGTGTGGCTAACGGCACGCTCACCTCCAGTAATTTGAGGGGCCCCGCTACCTCCACCCGCTTGGCTGTGGACTGCGCCCACCTCCCCGGTAAATTGGGGGGTCACGCCAGCCTTGTTGGCCCTAGAAAGGGCCGATTTGTTGGCCCTGGAAAGGGCCGATTTGTTGGCCCTAATAAGGGCCGATTCGTCACCCGGGGGCGACTCTAGCTCACCTCGGCCAGCGGCACGCTCGGCTCCGGGAATTGGAGCGGTCCCGCTGACTTCGGCAGCTACCTCTGGCTTGTTGCCCCTCGAAGGGGCATTTGCCACTGAAGCTCCCGCCTTCGGGCTTGTGGCGGACCACTTGCCACCCGGCACGAGCTCCTTCCTGACCGGGGGAGCCTTCAGTCCCCACGAGCGGAGACTTCCAACCTCCCCAGAAAGGACGGGCAGCACAAGCCTGCCGTTGACGGCGGATCCCCCGCTGCTCGCCGCCAACTTCTTCTTGCCCGGGGTCGGTCGCTTCCCGGGCCCGGGGTTCTTCCTCGCCTCATCCGGCGGTCTTCTCCCGACCCCGACACCAACACCTTTCTTCAACTTCACCGAGGGCTCCATCAACCGTAGAATCAGCAAACGCTAAGTAGGCTCAGAAGCAGGAAACACGTAAGGGAGGCAGGACGACACCTTGCACTCACCTCCGGGCATGTCCCGCATGAACATATTATACAAGACCGAGGAAAGGCAGGAGCTCTGGGAGACCCAGCCTGTAAGTCTAATATTTTACAAGATATAAAAAGTTATTCAAGGATCACCTTTCACTATCCTTGAAAGTTAATAAATAAAATATGAAAAAAAAGAGGTAAGGATACATTTTTACACTCTAAGCAAAACACGAAATAAAAACACAAGATATAATACATAACAATTTGAAAAATGTGGGGATTTTAATCTAACTATTATTTACAAAAATAATCTTTAACATAATTTTTTTCTAAACTTTAGTGACGCTAACCCGGGTTGGGCTATTGAATCACCCGCGATGGCTCACTCGGTACGAGTAAGTTTGGTCAGTCACCCGTAGATGACACGTAACACCCTTTAGCTATCGTAACATATTCTAAAAAACAAGGTATTTCTAAATCTTTCAAAAATTATAATGAACTATTTTTACCAATAATTATACTTTAGTGTAGTTACTATGCCCTTTTGTTTGTGCTTATAGTGTAGTTATTATGCCCTTTTGTTTGTGTTTTTAGTGTAGTTATTATGCCCTTTTATTTGTGATCATAGTGTAGTTATTATGCCCTTTTGTTTGTGTTTTTAGTGTAGTTATTATGCCCTTTTATTTGTGATCATAGTGTAGTTATTATGCCCTTTTGTTTGTGCTTAAACATCTTGGAATTATTCCAATTGATTTAGTAATATATTAATTTATACATATTATTTTTAGATATTGTTACGTTTAAACTGACGTATCATGTAGCTCCTCGATTGAAGCTCAGAGAAAATGTAAACGGTAATGTTGACTAATTTTTCTTTATTAGTTTTTTTAAGGATAATATACATATGACTTAATTTATTTCTTTTAACACATCCTTGATATAACTTCTTTAAACCGGCAGCTTGGATTACATCATCCCTAAAGGCTGGTCAGAAGTTGGCTTTACAACTATCTCTACTGACAAACTCTGCTCTATTGTGTTTCTTTCTGTCCAAAATAACATGAAGGACTTCCTACTGAACATCCCAGCAGCCTCTTCCCTCTACCAGGGATTAGCTCCCCTACCGGTACCTGGATAGCCTGACCCGCTAGCCATTGCTTTACAAAATGAGACAAGACACATTGAGTGAAACAATTTAACACAACTTATGTTCATCTCCTATTATATATGCAGTAAACACGACATATATTTAATGGAAACACTTCTCTGCATAGTGATTAATAGCCTACTTAACCTATCAATATTTTTCTAACAAATCCAAACTTTTTATTTTCAATCCAGTCGTAGAGACATGTCGTCTTCTTATTTTGATATTAAATGATAGAGAATGGATCAATAGCTGAATTTGTCGGTTCTCTAGAATAATTGTCAAGTCCGGAAGATAAAGTACAAAAAGACGGATTGACAAGAATAATGATAGAGTAGATAGATAAGAAACAATATATTTCCGGTAGTTGATTACTTCTGCCTTACTTTTGAAGTTTAATGGGACGACTAGAATGGATGGATGTAAAATTAAAATCCCAAAGGTAATAGTTCTTGAATAGCTGAACAAATATCAGATTCCAACTGTCTTGTCAATAGAGGTGTTTATATAGGGACGCATATAAATATAAATGGTCTAGCGAATACTGTACATTTATAAAAAGATTACTTTAGTCTCTTTCTTTCCATAATTATATATATATAACTTATACGTAATATATATAAAACACACATTATATATATCTATAGAAATAACACATACACTCAATTAGTATACGGTATATGTATATATAAATATATATATAAATTATATATAAATATATATATATATATAAATATATATATAACACAATTCAAAATAATAATAATAATAATTTGTCTTTAATATTTAAAATAAACTAGGTAATATTGTCTATTATGATTAAGTTTAAGATAAGTACACATTTTTAATTTCTAATTAATCATGCCTTTTTTTCAGGTACATAGCCTACACCTATTTTCCTGCTCTCTATTACAATAAGTCCCTCCTATACGCAAGGATGTAGAGGAACATGTATCCTAATTTTCATGTAGAGAGTGAAAGGTTAATGATTTGAAAAAATACACCTTCAGTATTACACCCAGCTGGGATTCAAACTACGACCCCTAAATCTCACCCTACTCGTAATCATTAAATCAGAATAAATGAGCTTGACATTTAGACCACGTGCCCACAGGTTAGGGTAAGTACTGTACATTTAAATCGATAAATAAACATAGGATGGTTATACTAATGTGTGAAAATATTCCATGAATATTTTATAGAAATATTTCAAGAATATGTTAGTACAAATGTTTAATTTTTATATATAAGATCTAGTCAACACACTCTAGCTGAGAAATTAGGCTTTATATTACGCTTTACCAGAATAGTAGTAGCCTTAAGTTGACTGGATACACTATTCAAATAAGTGAAATGTTAAAACCGGGACGGGGGAATCGAATTTGGTAACTTTAACTTAGTGCCAATGCAGTACCAATGAGTCACCATTATTCATCTCGTATACATCTTTCACTAGTTCTATTGTTGAGTCTAATAAAATATGGTCAATACTGAAAACGTCAGACACTCAGATTTAACGCAACATCTAGTGAAATATTGTCCTGGATGAAAAATAAACGGGGATGACTTTGTAGTAGATCATTGACGTGCAAAGTCAAAGTTCCCAGGTTTGATTCCCGTGTATAGGTTGTCATTTATGATTTAGATGAATTTGATTCAACTATCAGGACTGATCTTGCGTACAATTGTCATGCATCAGTTTGTGATCCAATTCAATAAATGAATAAACTTTGACTACACTAGTGTAAGATACCACAGTGGAAATAAAAGAGGGGTAAAATTGCTATATTTTTGGGCAGATACGAGGCATATTGTTATGCTATGAAAATAATTACGTTTTAATAGTATTCAATTTATCCTTGTACAAATGATTGAGCAAGCTTGCAAAAATACTTTCAATTTAATTGGCATTAATTAATGTTGTTTAAATGCTTCTCTGGTAATGTCGTGTAATTTACTGTCCACGCACTGCTGGGTATGTGGGTTATTCACACACATGCTGTTCCCACACCTCTCGTGGACCCTTCTGACGCTATGCGAGACGATGTGTCAGTCTCCGTTTACACCGGTGCTGATAGTAGGGGTTCGCGAACCAGTATCGGCACAAACAGACGTTATGAAGGGGTTGTACGAAGATGCACTGAGGATGTAGTCACTCATGTCTTTATTCAGGGTTCTAATTCGACCCCTTGGTTGATTCAGTTATACAACTGTACGTTATAAAAACCTCATCTCAGTGCACGCACGCGGTAACATCGCTATGATCCCGACGTGCTCTCAACAAGCCCAGAAATGAGCTTGAGGCCAGAACCTCGAAGCCAGCCGCGACCGTGCGCATCTGTCCGCGCAGGGAAAAACAAATGAGCAGCACTGTGCACACACAAAAGAGTCGAGGAGACTCGGCACAATGCGAACTGTGAGTTTAAAAAACCCCATCAGGGGTACTTTATTAATATTCAAAATGACAGCACACACATGTAACATTTTCGGGCTATAGTAATCAATTACTAACAAAATATGAAATATTTACAAAGCAGGCTAGCACACACAAATATTTAAATAAAATTAATTGTCAAACAAATCATACGTAAATATAATGACAAATTTTTTAGCAAAATAATTAGCAACATCAATAATAAAGTAAATTTGACAAGCCATTATTTACTTTTTAGAAAATACAAACATCTCTTTATATGGCCAAAATTGATAAAACTTTACTATATTATCAATGCTACCTTCTATATATTTTTAAAATCAATATTTAAAGGACAGTTGCAGATAACATATCTTAACGTATAAATATGTGAAAGTAGGTTTAGTAACATTATAGCTGTTGGATAGTGTTCATCTTACAAAAATTGAACTGTATTTACATTTACAAAACACTATTTAGAGTATTTGTTCTCTTTCTCACGCTCACTAATCTTGACCACGCAGTATAAATATATACATACTATTCACGTCGTTGCACCACTAGATACGACCCTGTAACGGATCTTGATCCGTTAAACTACACTATAGCCATCGTAGGTCCTATCTGATTTCACCCGCCTCAGTACATAATAGTACACAGTAAAGCCCATATCCTCTACCTCCCTGAACCAGCCTCAGTACAGTAGAGTACACAGTAAAACTGATATCTTCTACCTCCCTGAACCAGCCTAGGTACAGAAGAGTACACAGTAAAACTCATATCTTCTACCTCCCTGAACCAGCCTTAGTACAGTAGCGTATACAGTAAAACTGATATCTTCTACCTCCCTGAACTAGCCTAGGTACAATAGACTACACAGTAAAACTCATATCTTCTACCTCTCTGAACCAGCCTAGGTACAGTAGAGTACACAGTAAAACTCATATCTTCTATCTCCCTGAACCAGCCTTAGTACAGTAGCGTACACAGTAAAACTGATATCTTCTACCTCCCTGAACTAGCCTAGGTACAGTAGACTACACAGTAAAACTCATATCTTCTACCTCTCTGAACCAGCCTAGGTACAGTAGAGTACACAGTAAAACTCATATCTTCTATCTCCCTGATCCAGCCTTAGTACAGTAGAGTACACAGTAAAACTCATATCTTCTACCTCTCTGAACCAGCCTAGGTACAGTAGAGTAGACAGTAAAACTCATATCCTCTACCTCCCTGAACCAGCCTCAGTACAGTATAGTACACAGTAAAACTCATATATTTTACCTCCATGAACCAGCCTTAGTACAGTAGAGTACACAGTAAAACTCATATCTTTTACCTCCATGAACCAGCTTTAGTACAGTAGAGTACACAGTAAAACTCATATCTTTTACCTCCATGAACCAGCCTTAGTACAGTAGAGTACACAGTAAAACTCATATCTTTTACCTCCATGAACCAGCCTTAGTACAGTAGAGTACACAGTAAAACTCATATCTTTTACCTCCCTGAACCAGCCTTAGTACAGTAGAGTACACAGTAAAACTCATATCTTTTACCTCCATGAACCAGCCTTAGTACAGTAGAGTACACAGTAAAACTCATATCTTTTACCTCCATGAACCAGCCTTAGTACAGTAGAGTACACAGTAAAACTCATATCTTTTACCTCCATGAACCAGCCTTAGTACAGTAGAGTACACAGTAAAACTCATATCTTTTACCTCCATGAACCAGCCTTAGTACAGTAGAGTACACAGTAAAACTCATATCTTTTACCTCCATGAACCAGCCTTAGTACAGTAGAGTACACAGTAAAACTCATATCTTCTACCTCCATGAACCAGCCTTAGTACAGTAGAGTACACAGTAAAACTCATATCTTCTACCTCTCTGAACCAGCCTAGGTACAGTAGAGTACACAGTAAAACTCATATCCTCTACCTCCCTGAACCAGCCTCAGTACAGTAGAGTACACAGTAAAACTCATATCTTTTACCTCCATGAACCAGCCTTAGTACAGTAGAGTACACAGTAAAACTCATATCTTTTACCTCCATGAACCAGCCTTAGTACAGTAGAGTACACAGTAAAACTCATATCTTTTACCTACATGAACCAGCCTTAGTACAGTAGAGTACACAGTAAAACTCATATCTTCTATCTCCCTGAACCAGCCTTAATACAGTAGAGTACACAGTAAAACTCATATCTTTTACCTCCATGAACCAGCCTTAGTACAGTAGAGTACACAGTAAAACTCATATCTTTTACCTCCATGAACCAGCCTTAGTACAGTAGAGTATACAGTAAAACTCATATCTTTTACCTCCATGAACCAGCCTTAGTACAGTAGAGTACACAGTAAAACTCATATCTTTTACCTCCATGAACCAGCCTTAGTACAGTAGAGTACACAGTAAAACTCATATCTTTTACCTCCATGAACTAGCCTTAGAACAGTAGAGTACACAGTAAAACTCATATCTTTTACCTCCATGAACCAGCCTTAGTACAGTAGAGTACACAGTAAAACTGATATCTTCTACCTCCCTGAACCAGCCTAGGTACAGTAGACTACACAGTAAAACTCATATCTTCTACCTCTCTGAACCAGCCTAGGTACAGTAGAGTACACAGTAAAACTCATATCTTCTATCTCCCTGAACCAGCCTTAGTACAGTAGAGTACACAGTAAAACTCATATCTTCTACCTCTCTAAACCAGCCTAGGTACAGTAGAGTACACAGTAAAACTCATATCCTCTACCTCCCTGAACCAGCCTCAGTACAGTAGAGTACACAGTAAAACTCATATATTTTACCTCCATGAACCAGCCTTAGTACAGTAGAGTACACAGTAAAACTCATATCTTTTACCTCCATGAACCAGCCTTAGTACAGTAGAGTACACAGCAAAACTCATATCCTCTACCTCCCTGAACCAGCCTCAGTACAGTAGAGTACACAGTAAAACTCATATCTTTTACCTCCATGAACCAGCCTTAGTACAGTAGAGTACACAGTAAAACTCATATCTTTTACCTCCATGAACCAGCCTTTGTACAGTAGAGTACACAGTAAAACTCATATCTTTTACCTCTCTGAACCAGCCTAGGTACAGTAGAGTACACAGTAAAACTCATATCCTCTACCTCCTGAACCAGCCTCAGTACAGTAGAGTACACAGTAAAACTCATATCTTTTACCTCCATGAACCAGCCTTAGTACAGTAGAGTACACAGTAAAACCCATATCTTTTACCTCCATGAACCAGCCTTAGTACAGTAGAGTACACAGTAAAACTCATATCTTTTACCTACATGAACCAGCCTTAGTACAGTAGAGTACACAGTAAAACTCATATCTTCTATCTCCCTGAACCAGCCTTAGTACAGTAGAGTACACAGTAAAACTCATATCTTTTACCTCCATGAACCAGCCTTAGTACAGTAGAGTACACAGTAAAACTCATATCTTTTACCTCCCTGAACCAGCCTTAGTACAGTAGACTACACATTAAAACTCATATCTTTTACCTCCCTGAACCAGCCTTAGTACAGTAGAGTACACAGTAAAACTCATATCTTTTACCTACATGAACCAGCCTTATTACAGTAGAGTACACAGTAAAACTCATATCTTTTACCTCCCTGAACCAGCCTAGGTACAGTAGAGTACACAGTAAAACTCATATCTTTTACCTCCCTGAACCAGCCTTAGTAGAGTAGACTACACACTAAAACTCATATCTTCTATCTCCCTGAACCAGCCTAGGTACAGTAGAGTACACAGTAAAACTGATATCTTCTACCTCCCTGAACCAGCCTTAGTACAGTAGAGTACACAGTAAAACTCGTAGCTTCTATCTCCCTGAACCAGCCTCAGTACAGTAGACTACACACTAAAACTCATATCTTCTATCTCCCTGAACCAGCCTAGGTACAGTAGAGTACACAGTAAAACTGATATCTTCTACCTCCCTGAACCAGCCTTAGTACAGTAGACTACACATTAAAACTCATATCTTTTACCTCCATGAACCAGCCTTAGTACTTTAGAGTACACAGTAAAACTCGTAGCTTCTATCTCCCTGAACCAGCCTCAGTACAGTAGCGTACACAGTAAAACTCATATCCTCTATCTCCCTGAACCAGCCTAGGTACAGTAGAGTACACAGTAAAACTCATATCTTTTACCTCCATGAACCAGCCTTAGTACAGTAGCGTACACAGTAAAACTCATATCCTCTATCTCCCTGAACCAGCCTGGGTACAGTAGAGTAGACATTAAAACTCGTAGCTTCTATCGCCCTGTATTAGTTCCAGTACCAGATACAGCATCGTCAAATTCCTAATTCTACCTCTCTGACCCAGTCCCACTACCATTCATCTAGTAGCTTCTTCCCCCTATGTAGCAGTCTTGGTACAGCAGAATACACTGTGTAGCTCATACCACCTACCTCCTCAATACTCGCTCCGATACAGTAGATTACATTGCAAACTTTGTAGTTTCTACCGTTCTGTACCAACCCCAATACATCTGTAGAAATCGTAGTATCTATGTCTCATGTACAAATAGCTTCTACATCTTGAGTACAGGTCATACTACAGTAGATTATACTTTAAAACGTGTACCCGCCTCGGTGGCGTAGTTGGCTAACGCACTTGTCGTGTTGAGCTCAACTGCTGAGGACGGGGAGATCAAGGTTCGAGTCTCGGTCGGGTGAACTGGGGGTGGTTTTTCCTAAATGGTTTTCCACTCTCCCTCCACGCAAATGTGGGTTCACTTCCTCTAATTCAACCTTCCTAATTCCTAATCCTTTAGAGTAATTAGTACTTAATGCGTACAACCCGAACGGGTAGTAAGACGCGGTGCTAAATATTATAATATTTAAAACGTGTAGCTTCTACCACCACTGTACCAACACCAATGCAATAGCACACCTAGTGGACTTGACCCAATTTAAACTGAAATGACACACGTCCGGACCCATACAGATACGTTTAGACCTTTATTTTATCGGACATTTCATTTTCAGAAGTTTCAAGGATTTATTTTCTTTATATTTACACATTTAGGGGTTAAGGAAGGAAGTTGTAAATTCAATTAACGTGCTGACTTGCGCCTAAAAGTAGGTATGTAAGAGGGAGGGGGGACATAAAGAGAAAACACTTACCTCCAATTCGGTTACAGTATAATAATATTTTAAATTATAAATTTTAATATTAAGATACTAAATGCATCAAGTGCTTGTGAAGTTATTGTTATTAGGGGAGCTAACTGAGGGAGCTGGGGTTTGATCCCTGGTAGGATGTACAGAATAGGTTTTATTCCACATTAAGCGTTTCCAACCTTTCTCCAAGATACTTCACCTATGCATGGTTTCTTAAAGTTCTCCATTCTGATCCTTTCTATTAACCGTTCTGTCTTGAAATATTAGGCTAAGAATAAACAAGTCCATAAGCTTACCCATTGTTTTTTACGAATGAAAATATTGCTCTCTCATGTTGTATCAAGAGAATAAATTGAGAGTTTTTGAGAACAAAGTAGTTTGGGTGTAGAAGGAATACACAAAGAGGGAAATGGAGAAAGTTACTTAGTGAAGAACTTTTTTTTTGTATGGATCCACAAATCTGGTGACCATTGACTTTTGAGTTTCATAAGGCCAGAGAGCTTAGCTAGTAGTTAATAACAGCTTGCACACTGTTATTAAAACGAACATAAAACTGCATTAATAAATATAAATTATTATAAATAGATTAATTATATAACAGGGCTGAACGAGATGTAATTAAGGTTACCGTTGTTCCAAATCCAATCAAACACTTGTTTAATAGTTCATTCAAAACACACAGTACATGTCACTGTTATCTTTTAGTTTAAATATAGTTTCGTAAAATTCTCCTATTTAAAGTCTACCGGAGGGTGTTCATCTCTATCTCACGTGTATTTTGATAAGGATATTCATAATCCTAGCATGTTGTTACTTATTCAACTTTGCATCGAGGCACAATCAGTCCCTCTCACTGGCTTTGTTTAGTTCAGAGGAATAATTGGACTTCACGAAGTTAATAACTCTCTCCAACTTGTGAATGTGTGGAATTACAGGCCTCCACCGTGGTTCGGATCCCACGTTAAACTGTAGGTCCTCCATTTCACCTCACCTTCACCCACCCTACCACTACACATTAGTGTAAGTGCGTATAACCCGAACGGGTAGTAAGACGTGGTACTAATAATAATAATAATAATAATAATAATAATAATAATAATATTAATAATAATAATAATAATAATAATAATAATAATAATAATAATAATAATAATAATAATAACTCTCTCAACTCCGCATCGAGACACAATCAGTCCCCCACTTGCTTTCTTCAGAGATTTGCTGGGATCACAATAATATTTCTAGAAATTTAAACAAATTTCGAGTTATGTATAGAATATAGATTATTGTTATATCAATGTATTGGAAAGGTGCCTTTTAATTTAACCCCAGTGGCGTATCATTCTTACTAATTTCCAAAATGACTCCATCAGAATGTCATCTTAGAATAAGAGTTTGTTTCCATTTAATCCAAGCTTAAAATTTTAAATCATCATTCTCTCTCTCGTAAAATTCATGGAAATAACATTATTTTAGTGTCTGGCCACTCACTCACTTTAATATTCTATTGAAAATAGCAAGTTTATGATTTTAAAGATTTTTAAACATTTTGGTTGAGTTTACAATCTATATACTTCATTCATTGGTTGGAAAGGTTGGCGCACACCGGTCTATGTCACCTTTAATTGGCTCATTCCTAACTTATTTTGTATGAAAATGAAGAAAAATGAGGACAAATGCAAATCGTAAATGTGTTCCGAGCCGTTGCGGAGCGATACGATCCAATTCTATACGCTGTAGTGTGCCCCTACCTTAATATAGTTATTAACATCCAATAATTCACAGTATTTAGACAACTCTTCCTCTAAAATCGAGCTAAACGTAAAAAACATACCAGCATTAGCCCGAAACCTGCCGCAAAGCTCAAAATTATTTTACGTTTTAATACCACAAGAGCTTGACACACCTGGGATAATGGGCTTAAAACTATGCAGGCTACTCTACGCAATCCGAGTTTATTGTCAAGCCACCAGTTGAAGAAATTTTATGAGAGTTTTAAAAATTTTACCATTTTATTAGTACGTTTAATATTAAGGTTAATAACGACTAAAACTTGGGGGGTAGGGTTTTAGAGAATATTTGAAAGGAAATATGGACAAATTATCTATGGAATGAATGAGAAAACCACAGTTATAAAAAATACACGAGAAAAGTTGCACCCAATATACTCCGTTTAAATTCAAACCTTGACTTCCTCGTTACCATCATACCAGACTAGAAAAACCTAATATATTGTCCACTATACCACCTATGTGGACTGTATAGTAATTTATATTTTTATATATTAATAAGTTTTAGTGTCAGTGAATTAATTTATGTCTAAATAAGACTGTATGAAGATTGTGAATATTTTAATTTATGGGTACGAGTGACTTAAATTATCTATATATCCTAAATAATTAAGGTTAAATTTCAAAATTAATCAATAAAATTTTGCATTGAGAGAACCTTTAAATATACCATGCAATTAAAACCATTTATATTCAACTATATGAGACACAAACCCAGCTTTCCTGGCACAAAGTCCACTCATTATCAACCTGGTCTACCCGAGATGTCAAAATTATAATATTACAAAATTGGTTAAAAATTATTTTGAAATTGCTACTTAGTAATTCTTACTTTCTCAACTAATATAAAGTATTGTATTTGCGAAAATTTTTGACGTCAATATTGTGATGAATATTTACGTTTTATATACTTCAAAAACAAAAAATGTGGATTCTAAAATTCTGTCAGTCTGTTTGTCTGCTTGTCTGTTTATCTGTTTGTCTGTTTATCTGTTTGTCTGTTTGTCTCAGATCCAAGATCCGAAACGGTTTGATAAATTTTGTTTAAGCTTGATATTTTGGTGTTATATATTTTTAACTCTTTTTTTTTTTCTCCTTGACCTTTAATTTAGGGTAGCTTACAACGAGGGATTTCTTAAAATTCTAAATATTTCAAAAACTACTCTAACGGTTTTGTTCAAAATGGATATCTATGGTGTATTTTACCTTTGAACTCAGGGACAAAATTCGTTCAATTGTAATTTCCCGATGAGTGATTTTGAAATTTCAAATTATTTCGAAATTGTCTATAACAATATTGTTTAAAATGAATATCGGGAGGTATTTTGGCATTAGAGGAAAAATTCATTTGAGGTAATTTTTTCATGATTGATTTTTGAAATTTTTTGAATATTTTAAAAATGAATTAAGGGATTTAGATCAAAATTGGTATCTGGGGTGCGCTTGACATGAAAAATATAATAATATACTTGTTTTTTTGAAGAAAAATTTGTTTAAGGGTAGTTTAACTATTAATGAATTTTGAAATATTTAAAAAAAACTGCCATAGCGATGTGTTTAAACTGTTTGATTGGTAAATTATTATATTAGAAATATTTTATGTATTTATATTTTAAAATTTTGTAAAAAGTATTTCACTTATGATTTATTTAAAAAAAATTGATTTCTTTAAACAGCTATACATATTTTGTTCAAAATTGGCATCAAGGATTTATTTTACATGATAAATAATAATTTATATTAATTTAAAAATTAAATTTAGGGTAGTTTACTTATTAAACATTTTAAAGAGTTTGAAACTTTTCAAAAATTGTCTTTTAATACAAAATATCGATATCTTGGATTGGTTTATGATAATAAATAAGAATTAATTTTAATCTTTTCAAATACAAATAATTGAAGGTAGTTTACAAATAATTTTTTTTAAATTTTATTTTTAAAATGATTTGAAGATTTTTCTTTAAAATTCATATATGAAGATCATGACCAAGGAAAATTTCAACACGAAGAGGTTACTGCTGACCAACAAGTTGAATTTGTAACTGAGGAATTAATTGATGAAATGCTACATTTGGAGCATTACACTGTATGAAGCAGAAACTACTTGCACTCTGGCAAAATAAATACTTGAAGAGATTTAAAATGTGGTGCTGGAGAGGACTTGAGAAAATCATGTGGACAGCTAGGGTGACAAATGAAGAATTGCTGAGAAAAATTGGTGAGAAGAGGACCTTTTAAATCTGATTCTTCAGTGCAAAGCAAACTTGGTCGGATACATCCCTAGGAGGTACTGTCTTCTGCACGACATCATAGAAGTAAAGGTTGAGGGAAAGAATAGCTCAGGAAGAAGGAGGATTCGAATACTAGTTGACTTGAAGGGAAGAAGAAAATTACAGGAGATGTAGGAGGATGTAGAGGAGAGGGTGCATTGGCTGTAAAAGTTCACTGACGAAAGGAATGGACCTGTAGTGAGACAGAACACCTAATATTAATAATAATAATAATATTGTTTATTGTGATTAGTAAAACAATATGTTTTTCAAAGGAACTTAATTAGGGCTAATTTACTGTAAACCCATTTTTGTTTATTTTGTTACAAGCTATACTATATAATATGAGAAAGCTAGAATGAATGTGTCGTACCATTTATTTACTATTGTAGCCCACATTGGTGGATACGCAGACCAAATGGTAGACTCATTTAGTCTGGTTTGATGGGGACGAGGAATAAGTTTTAGGATTCTGGCCGGGTTTACTGAGGATGATTTTTTTTTAAATAAATGGTTTCCTACCTCCCTCCAATCATACGTGGGTACACTTTCTTTACATTCTACTTTCTCCATCCTTTTCAAAATAGTGTAATTAACTGGTATAGCTCGGCCTAATATTAAGAAAATGTAACAAATATATAAACAAAAGGCTTAATCTCCACAATCTTACTGTACTTTACTATCGCTAATTTGATTTCTTTTAGTTTTCAGAGGATTGAAACTTTGTTTCTCCCCCAAACAGACCGCTTGAAGTTTCCTCTTTGTGTCCATTAATCAGGTTATCGCCAGTAACTGCACCGCCAGCCATTGTCCATTAGCAGCCTAGCTACGGTTGGTTTGCTTTAGCTAATTGTGCTAAGTTTCACTCCAAACTTTGTTATTTTATTGGCTTCTATCTCGGACGGGAAAGAAATAAAAAGGGGGAAAAAAGTAAATTAAAAGTCAGTAAACCGTTTAACCCATGCCATCAAGATAACTACTGACAAGCACACACATTTCTTTATTTTTTTTTAAAATAAGGAAACAGGTATAGCAGCTAAAAGTATTTTTTTCTCTTGCAAATGTAAATTAGGCTAATACAATAAAAATAATTAAAAATTAAGTGTGATATTAATATTTGATTTTACTCAATTGGTAGACAGATGGACTAAACGTCAAGCTCTTCTAGTCTAGTTTGCCCTTGTTGGGCTGATTGGAGTTTGTATCCGGCTAGGTGTACAGGCTTTTTATTTTTTATAATTATACCTCCACAAAAATGAGGGTATATTTCCTCCACTCCTTGAATTACTCATCCCTACCCAATTATTGCGATAGCTACAAGTTTTTATATCCTAGTAGGGTAGTAAATATAGGTGCAAAAATTTATCATTTTATTTACGAGACCATATTTTAATATACAGCTATGTTAGGAGTTGTAAATATAACTTTTAATTTATTTTATATATATTTGACGTGCATTTCCTGAATCGACTGATTATTTCAACACACGACTTAAATACTTACTTAAATCTAGAACAGACACAACATCCAACCCCGGCCATTAATTTATCACTGTGGAAAGGTAAAACAACATTTCACCAATTAATCTAACCCGTATCCCTGGCTTATAGACAGAGACGTTATCGACTGTGCTAAGGTGTCAGTCAGACTGTATTATTATTATTATTATTATTATTATTATTATTATTATTAGTAGTACCGCGTCTTACTACCCATTCGGGTTATACGCACTTACGCTAATGTGTAAGGGAAGGGTGATTGTGAGATGAAATGAAGGACCTACAGTTTAACGTGGAATCCGAACCACGATGGAGGCCTGGCATTCCCCACATTCACAAGATGTCTTGTCAGAGGTGAAGGAAGGGTTTGGTATTAGATAAATCTGTGCCGGGACCGAGGATTGAACCACGGCCGCCAGCACAGAAGTCTGACACCTTATCCCTAGACCGCCAGGTCACCGTCAGACTGTAAATATAACCTTCTGATGTGGAAAACCAACCGATATTTTGATGATGAGGGGTCGGAAAGTGATTTACAGCCTGACGTATTTCAGGCGGGGTCCAAGTGCTTGTTGAGGTTATAGCTATATATTTACTTTTTAAGTGATTACTGTAAGATGCAAAATTCAAATATAGATGCAAGCGGTTAAAATGATGCAAACTGTTAAGTTACTGCTTAGGTTACTTTTGATCAACCAACTCGGACAGTTTCTGACTTAAGGCCAGTTAGTTTCATAATAAGATTGAGTACGTCTCAAGTGTGGCACTTCACTAAATATAGGACGACCACCTACCTAGAAAAGAATGGAATAGGTCAGTTTCATATACATTCCATTTGAGTTTAGGTAAGTGTTGTCTTGTATTTGTGTAACACCGCACTTGAGGTGTAATCAAACTAACTGTGAAATTGGCCCTAAGTTTACCGTAGCAGTCTCGTGTTTAGGTGGGTGACGCTGTTTGCAATTTACAAAATACTCGCCGGGCTCATTGAAACAAGCATCGGTGCGCACGCATGTTTGACGCCATGTTTGTTTGGTTTGGTGAGAAAGTTAGGATTAGAACTTTGGCCTCGTGTACTGGGGACGATTTTTTTTCTAAATAGTTTCCCCATCTACCTTCACGCAAATAAGGCTATATTTCCTCATGTTTATACCCACCTCAACAGTGTAATTAAATGATAATAGCCCAGGCGGGTAGAAAGATGAGGTGAAAAATATATTAAAGACTAGAATTTGAACGCTTGTAGTTTATCAATGGGTCAGCGAGGTCTTAGGGGGGAAAAAAAAAATGGGGTCAAACCTCTTTAAATTTGTAAACCAGGGGTGGATTTTGCCGGTTTTATTTGACCCAGAATACATCTTAAGCCAAAATTAACAGTATTTATTTAGTGAATACTGACTTATTAGCGTTTTAATATAGACAAGTAGGGATGGAGGATAAATTTTCAAACTTAAAATATTTCACAATATACTCCAAGCTATTGTCTAATAATTTAAAAGAATTTTTGCTCATGTTATCGATTATGTAGCTGAAATGGATTTGCGATTAAATTCGACCGAAAGTAATAGAAATACAAACATTCCAACTCAACACTTCATCTTACACTGAAACATAGTTTCGGTATTTATGAATGTATGTTAGTGGGCATCATATACGTAGTCCCGGGACGCTTGGAAACGGTTTGTCCAACCTTGTTGTAAGCCACTGATTTAAGCTATAGAAATATAATAGAAAATCACCAAAAAACTTGCGTTAACATCTTATGCACCAGTCACGTTATTCATATATTTACAATGGGGTTGAGGAGAGTAGCATTTAGAGGAAATGCCCCTATTCATCTGGTGTAAGAGTGGGAAACCTCGTAAGGAAAACACACCATGAAGACACGTGGCCAGGATTTGACACCTGACATTCACTCACCAGTAAACCAGGTCAGGCGAGTTTGAATCCCCAGCTTACGCGCCCCTCATTGCGGGTCTAAGACCAATAATTGATAAATTCATGATTTCCCCAAGTAAAGTTAAAATAAACACCAATCTCTGCTCAGCTAACACAACTTCTTGAATCGGTAGAAAAGTATCCCTTTTTAATAATAATAATAATAATAATAATAATAATAATAATAATAATTAGCACCGCGTCTTACTAGCCGTTCTGGTTATACGCTTTAAGTACTAATTACGCTAATGGATTGGGAATTGGAAAGGTTGAATTTAGAGGAAGTGATCCCGCATTTTCGTGGAGGGAGAGTGGAAAATTATTTAGGAAAAACCACCCCCAGTTCATCCGACCGAGATTCGAACTTCGATCTCCCCGTCATCAGCAGTCGAGCTCAACACGACAAGCGCGTTAGCCAACTACGCCACCTAGGCGGGTGTATCCCTTTTTAATGAGAGTAAATTATGTATTTTGTTTTGTCTTACAACGATGCTTGATTTCCTGTAAGCTCGAGCGCATAAACTCATTTAAACTTGTATGTATCATTCTCTACCTTCCTGCGTGTTTTTATAAACTTGGCCCGCACCCTCGCGCCTCCTTGTGTACTGCTCCCAAAACAACATTATTTTTTAAATAAAGTAAAACATTTAAAATTCAAACTTTCCGGCGTCATACTGTTAGTTCAAAAACTTGTTAGCTTCTTCCTTAGTCCACCTTCCACCCCCAACGCTTGTAAAAAAAAACATAAATAAAAAAATAATATCTTAAACTTCTTTTTTCCAAGAAAAAGCCATTTAATATGGAAAGTGTCCAAAAATATGTAGTAGGTTTCTTCTACTTAAAACATATTTTGTTTACTGTAATAGTAACAGTAGTAGTAGCTATAAGTGGAAAAATAACAAAGTTTTGATTCAAAAACACGAGAGTGGTTCTACCATTGAGGTCACGAAACAAGTATCGCCTCCACCTTTTTAGTTGAGCATTTGCTATCCTTTCTCTTTGATGGATGTGGGTGTGACACGAAAGTTCGAACAATGGATGCAGCAACGGTCCTTTTCCGGGACAAGTCAATAGTTGGTTTGGGTTGGGGATTTGTTTCTCGATGTTTTGATGTTTCAATCATGGAGGGCTACACTGACTCCAGCCATGATACGTGTCAACATTACGAGTTAAGGGGAGGGAGATGGATGTGTCTGGGTGCCATGGACTTTTGACGACTAGGCTTAGACATCCTTTTATAAACAAAATAAGATAAACTTAGCTACATTACTATTTGAACTCCCATATTAAAATATTATATTATTGAAACTGAGTTATATTACTTACTCTATGAAGTTAGAAACTTGAAAGTTCATTGCTGCACTTAAAAGTACGCTACCTATTTAGCTAGCTATATCCAGTCTCCCTCATTACAGGTTATTCTAATGTTATCCTCCCCTCTGCTTCTAGGTCTTCCCAATTGGTTTGCCAGTCAGTACCCAGAACAATGTTCTAGAATATCCCATCCACGCTGCATTTACTGCCCAACGTAATCTACGAGACTCGATTATCCTAAAAATGTATTGTGATGAGAATAGGGTATGTAAGTCATCATTATATAACCTCCTCCAATCCCCAGTAGCCTCATCCCTTTGTGAAACAACTATCTTCCTAAGAACCTTGTTTTCGTATACCCTATATTTGTTTTCATCATTTAAGTTAATAGACGACGTTTCACACCCGTAAAGAAGAACCGGTAAAATTATTGTTTAGTTTATTCTGAAATTTTACTTCCCTGGACGGCAGATGAGATAACAACAACTTAATTAACAAGTAATAGCTAGCTTAAATTGTTCCTAAATATTTGAACTCGTTATCCCTGTCAAATGATATGTTGTTTGAAGTAATCTCTAAATGATCTCCCTCATCTGTGTTTTCTGTGTGATCATAAGCTTAGTTCTTTCAGCGTTTACTTCTAAACCAATTATCTTTCTTGCCTCTAGTTAAATTAATTTTTTAAATTATATAAAATATTTCATTTATTTTGCATTTAGTTTTGACAAATTATATACCTACACATTTAATTATATATATATCATCATAGTTAACAGTAAAATGCCTCCATATTACACTTTCCTAACACCTTTCATTCTCCTGTATTTGCTTCTATTATTCTCCTCTGATTTGCACACTTGCTGATCTACTCTTCTCATCTCTTTCTTGTTCTCCCTTGCGTTCTTTTCTCCACACACTCCATCTCCATCATTCCGAGTAATCTGGGGCAGGTTGGGTGTAAGTCTCAATAGAAGCCAAGTCGGGTGCAAATGAGAGACAGGAGGCTGGTCAGGTCCTAAACTAACGGGTTTGGAAAGGGCCTGATCAGTTGGGTACCCAAACGGTGCACTGGGAACTGAGGGATGAGCCATTTAGATGAAGCGGCAGCAACCACAGCCTGAGTTATCAGAAGAAGCTACTCTCAAAACAAGCGTACCTGGGGGTTTACAGGTGTCAACCCCACCCTCTAAGTGTAAGCCAGGATAAACTTAAATTATTATTATTATTATTAGCACCGCGTCTTACTACCCGTTCGGGTTATACACACTTACGCTAATGTGTAATGGTAGGGTGATTGTGAGATGAAATGAAGGACCTACAGTTTAACGTGGAATCCGAACCACGGTGGAGGCCTGGCATTCCCCACATTCACAAGATGTCTTTTCAGAGGTGAAGGAAGGGTTTGGTAATCAGATAAATTTGTGCCAGGACCGAGGATTGAGCCCCGGACCCCAGCACAAAAGTCCGGATAGACTTAAAATATGATGGCTGAAGCAAACATAACTCGAGATAAAAAATAAGTGTTGAAGCTGAATATATATTTATATTAATATGTCTTATACATATTAAATATAATACATATATTTTGATATATTTAATATAGCTTCCTATATTATATGTAAATAGATAAATATTTTTACCTACAGATTATTATATTGGTTCATATTAAAAAGGTGGATTGTAAAAATGTATGAGCTCACATATTTTTCAAGTTTTTTTAAACTATATTTCATATCCACAGTTTACTCCTTTAGTAATCATTCATATCCATCGATAAAGTTGTTTATGTATCAAAGGCTGTTTAAAATTTCCCTCTCAAAATTGTTAAAACCATATTTCAACCAAACTCCATATTCAAACAAATCTTGCTTAGAATATAAGAACATATTTTAATTTGTTTCTGTAGCCCACATTGGCAAAGATGAGGGATTCAATATGGTAGTATCTCTATTTTAATATACATAATTTAAATTGATATAGAATAATACAATTATTAATATTTTAAAATAAACATGGTACTTTTAAATACATTGTAAAATTAGGAAAAAATATATACTATTTCGAAATATTGAATTCATTGTGTTTCAACCAAATTTCATACTCACCTAATTAATAAGTATCCATATCTGAAAAAAAAGTCTAAATTACATTTTTGGTATGTGCCTCTAAATAAATTCTATAGATCTTCACCTAACCTAATATGACATAAGCACATCTTATAAATTATTATGTTCAACACAAGAGTTTTTTACGGCTTAGTATGAGGAAGTGTATCCACATCACTGCGGAGGAAGTAAATAAAAATCCAATTAACAAAACCAGCCAAAGTCCCTCATCTGGAATTATAACACCAAATACTCATAATTATTGTGATCGTGATCTTATTATAAAACTCCATAGACCCCGCGGACACTGGTGCGGGTACCAAATAAACTAAATTGTAACTAATACCCACACCAGTGCGCACGTCATCTAGATGTCAAACTAGTGTTTGGTGACGTGGAAGTCATAGTTCCAATCCTGACCGACTGTAATGAGGGTGGTTTCTCCTAAATGTTTCCCCACTATTTTGCCAGACTAATGCGGATACATTTCTTATAAAGTATACTCTACTCATCCCTAGCCTAGGAAAGTAAACTTGCGGATAACTCTTAACGTTAGTAGGACACGATGGGGATAAATACAAGTTCCCACTTTCGTTAAGTACTTTTAAATTAATTAATTTAATATAATAAACTTAAAATATAAAAAACCGGTGTTAATACGCTTAGAGAATGAAGGGATATGATGAGGATGGTTAATTTATTGTAAATATATTGGCATTTGCTCTGGGAAAATATATTAATATTGATAATAAAATGGCGGGATTTAACGTGTACTGTTTGAATTGATATACTATAATTAGCACATGAATAACAAACTAATTTAATTATATAACTTATACAACACTCAGATTCTCAGCCTTGAGTCCATCACTATGAACCGGGATGTCCCAATTTAAGCAGTGATAATTTTTGGCCATGCCAGGAATTGAACCTTCGATCCTTAGTCTAGAAGGTGGATACGTTACAAACTGAACCAAGGTGGGGGTCTATAAAAGTTATGAAATCACTCCCGGCACATCTGACTAACCATAGAACTTTGTACTCATTTATCATAGTCAAACGAACAACTAAATGTACTGGTGATATTAACCACAGTACGAAGTCGTGATGGGATAAAACAGTTTCTCGAAATATTAGATTCCTCTACCTCACTTCATAACAACCGGAAACAAGACAAAACAGGCCCCGTTATCTCTACAAAACGACGGAAACAGAATTAAACCCTTGATGGACATAAATTAAATTAGAAACAGAAAGCATTTCGGAGTTACATCACACGGATTCCATTTTACGTCGTAGGAAAACGAACGCCTTTTCATAGTTGTTATACCTTCTTCTCACTAGCGGTAATCTTATTAGTGATGGACTTTGAAAGGACCTATGACGCGAAAGTTAAACTCCTCGCTGTAATTTGTCAAGTTGTCATTGTGGACGGATGTCAACTTGTGGGGTTTTGCGGGTTGATGATCCACCCTTCTATCCCTTTCATTTAATCCACCCCATCCATCCCTTTCCACTAATTCACGACGCTTTTGTCACCTCTAACTTGTGATGAGGAACGGTTAGTATTACAATAATGAAGCCCAGAGCTGTAATTTGCAAATGGAAAGCGGCAAAGACAGAGAAGAAACTTGTTATTGCGTGAACAGTGGACACGGACTCTCTCTTACAGCCTCAGTTCAATTCCTTGTAAGCGTATAACACGATCGGGTAGTAAGACGCGGTGCTATTATTATTATTATTATTATTATTATTATTATTATTATTATTATTATTATTATTATTAATAATAATAATAATTCCCTGTAACTGTTACAGGAGTTTATCGACTCTGGATTTTATGTTTTTATTCAATGCAGTTGTGGTAAATACAGATTAACATTATCAATAATTTATTTTACCAATAAATGTTACATAATATATTATTATTATTATTTATCATCGCGTCTTACTACCCGTTTGGGTTATACGCTTAAGTACTAATTACGCTGGTGGATTAGGAATTGGGAAGGTTTAATTAAAGGAAGTGAATCCGCATTTGCGTGGAGGGAGAGTGGAAAACCCTTTAGGAAAAACCACCCCAGTTCACTCGACCGAGATTCGAACCTCAATCTCCCCGTTCTCAGCAGTCGGGCTCAACACGACTAGCAGGTTAGCCAACTACGCCACCGAGTCGGGTTAAATAATATAATCCAATTCACTTTGACTCAACATTTCAAATAATTGAATCACAGATGGAGGGGATGTACAGATAAATACTTTGATCATTATATCGAAGTATTAACTTTACTGGTATTTATATAAAAAAGACTCACTAACCCCATAAGCACCGTTGTCATTATGGGAAGATGAGAAGAGAACTGTAATCATTGTTAATGTTTTAGGAGCTAGCGTCTTTGGATAGAATAAACTGAAAGGCAAACTTTAAAATGTTTTATATTTCGATTGCAATCGTTATAATTAGGCGACCTCCTCAGTCGTGCTAGCTACCTCTTTAGGAGCCGTAGATACTTTTGTCCTGATATAGCAAGGTACCTAGTGTACTTGGACATGAAAAGGAGATACGTAAGTCTAAGGACACAATACTCTTTGAAACAGTCAAACGGTTAGATTTAAATTGGGCAGTTTATTAAATATTAGCATAATCTACAATGCAATGGAACAAATATAGTGACTGCTGTGACAAAAACACGGTTAAATGATTACCAAGTTGCTTTGGTGAATTACGTCAATCTATATCCATAATAGGCTAATCAATAGCAACATAATATCGTCGACAAAAGAAACAGAATCCGTGCCTTAGTATTTAAATATTCGCTTAGTGGTGGATGGAGGATATGAACATTAGTGATCTGTAAGGTGACAACCCCACAAACAGATAATTGGTTAGAACATATTATCAATTAGGCCGAAAGGGCCTGAGTAATAACCATAACAAGAAAATAGTCCAATCAGAACTACACAAGAAATAGGATCCTCCATTTAAATTTGTTCCCAAATGGGCCCAGTTGGTATATTTGAGGCTATTGATTTTAAGGAAATTGAAGTGTAGAGTAATTTTATGTCCATGCAAGTTGAAATCTGGATTTGTGTTTATCAAGTCAATTAGAGTTTAGTAGTATAGTTACTATTAATTGATTTGAAGTTTAAGAAAGTATTGTTCTCAAGCAAACCAGCTTTAACCCAATGGACATTGAGATAAATTTTATTTTTAATAGTGTGCATTTTGGAATGTAAGAGGCTTAACTAAAACAGTTTGGGGTGTAGAATTATATTTTCTAGTCGGCACGTGTTAGAGAATATTGTACTTAATTAAATAAACGTTTAAGATAATGTTGTTCTCAAGCTTACTGACATTAATTAAAAGACTAGCTGGTGTATCTGTTCTGCACATGGAATTTATACAGAAACTGTGTTCTTTTATTGAATATAAAATAAACCATAGGTAAAAGTAACTAAATCTTAAAATTTAAATACTAATACTTTATTGGTTTAAATTGTGTTAAAAAACGTGAAAAGTAGGTTGACTAAAACACAATGTCAAAAGAAAACAAGGGTCAGTGAAATGTAGAGAAGTGGGAGATGCAAATTTACAAAACTTAAAAAAAACTATTTTTGGTGTGACAAAAAAAATCTTGAGGGTGGATGGAGTACCCCAAATAAATAAATGAGTATAAAAGTTTATTTTATTTTATAGCTAAGATTTGGAAAATTGAAATTATTACGAAAAGATTTTTCTTAGTAAAGTATTAAATTAAAATATTGTTAAATATATTATATTTAACAATATTTTAATTTAATACTTTAAATAAATATATATATTATATATATTATATTTAACAATATTTTAATTTAATACTTTACCAAGAAAAATCTTTTCGTAATAATTTCAATTTTCCAAATCTTGGCTATAAAATAAAAAAAACTTTTATACTCATTTATTTATTTGGGGTACTCCATCCACCCTCAAGATTTTTTTTGTCACACCAAAAACAGTTTTTTTTAAGTTTTGTAAATTTGCATCTCCCACTTCTCTACATTTCACTGACCCTTGTTTTGAGTTTACAAATATTCAGACTATAATGGTTATTTAAAGTTTTTCCTCTACATGTGTGTACATTTTTTTATTTTCTACCTTAAGGGATATGTTTTATATTATAAGTTTAGGATATTTTTAGAGTGGAAGGGGATCCCTTTCCCCAATTTACCGGTCATTAATTAATTTTTAAGGTGGCTCTTATACTGGCCAGACAAATCTAAATTTTCTACTACAGTGAGAAATTGTTCCTTACATGAGTTTTGTAAATTTCAAAATCCCTATTTAACCAACCCCTTCTAGAAATTTCAAATATTCAAGAATTATTGAGTTATCTTATTACATTCCAAGTATATTCTTAATCTTCTATGTCTCCTAAAGTTATACATTGGTTGGGAAGTGAATGAGCAACAAAGAGAAAGACAACATTTAATTTTAATTGATTTAAATTATATTTTGAAAATTGAAAAATGAAACCGGGACACGAGAATCGAACCCATGATCTTTGGCTTAGTACGCCAATGCTCTAACCACTGAGATATCCTAGAATCGTTCCCTACATAGGGTCATTATTCACTCATATTTTTAAAGACAAAGTCTATGATGGAAGTACGGAAATCGTCGGCTAAAAATTTGTGATTTTATTAAGATCACAAACTATCAGATAACACAGACAACTTCAACTTCCTGGATAGCTCAGTGGTTAGAGCATTGGCGTACTAAATCAAAGGTCCCGGGTTCGATTCCCATGTCCAGGTGTCATCTTTGAATTTTAAGAATATGATATCTAGTTGGGGAATTCCTCACTCAAAAACACAATAATAGTTTAGGACTATTTGATTAGTTTAAAAATGACACCCAGACACAGGAATCCAAGGATATTTGTTTTCCTGGGTTTTAATATAGTGTCCTGGCGTTATTTTTAAAACTATTTAAATTTATCGAGTTGTTGTCTCCTCCTAATAAGTACTCACGTAATTACAATGATTTGCAAACTGTTTGTTGATATTCGTTTCATTTTGATATATTAGTAAGATTTAGGCTTTATAGATCTCCTGGTTTTGGAGTCTTCGCAGATACCCATAAACACAAAAACACAACTACATTAAAACATACAAATAAATATTATATATATAATTATTTATATGATGATTACTAATGTTTCTCATTGTTTTATAGCTTCCCATAGCTTGTGAGTTAAAGCTATACGGGTTATGTGTACATTTTGAGGTTTCACAAAATATTTTGAAAAGTGCCACCTTTGATTTTTATTGGGTTTGGAATTACACATACTGGTGAACAATGGGTTTAAGGTGTCACGATCTCAATATACAGTAAACTAAACTTACAGTGATACACTATGGATCATGATATTTGGTTCGTAAAGTCGGAAGTTCGCTCAAACCAACTTGTGTTTCCACTTAACCTTAAGTGAAAGGAATAGGGATGAACAGAGCAAAATATAACAGAATATAACAGAATATAGCAGGATTGAATTCCTGAAATTCTTCAACACTTCTTTCAATGTTGGGACAGTATTTTGACACTTGTCTTATTTATCTTACAGTTCTTTTAGTTTCATTCTAGAACCACCTATCACAGACTCAACGGTGGATTCACCTTGCGAGAATTAATTCACTATAACTCCATTGTGTTTCTCTCTTCAGTGGCCGAATGGTCTAAGGCGTTAATATCACTATAAACTGTAATGATGATGATGAGGATTTGGGGTTTGTATTTCTGTCGGGTGAGTTTTCCTTAAAGATTTTCCTCTATCCCTCCACGTGAATGTGGGTACACTTTCTCTATAATCTAGTATTCCTCCTTACTAAAAGATTATCTCAATAAGTACTTAAGGGTATATAGCCTGAACTGGTAGTAGGAAGCGAAGATAAAAACTAAACAATAAACTTCATAATCAATATTGATAAGGTGTTTAATGTCAAAAGAATGGTCATTGAGGAGTTTTAGCAGTTCTTTGAGTGACATTTCATCCTCTACATTGAAAGTCACACATTCAGTAGCTAAACCAGCAGGCCGGAAGAAGCTATGAATAGTGTTCTTTGCCATACTCCTACATGCGTTATCGGCAAAAGACATAGTATACAGCGAAGTAACTTGTCTAACTTTTCTTACCGTAGCCGAAGTATGATGCTTAAGGTGGAATTGTAGGGAACGCGAGAAAAGATCAATGTTTTTATATTTTTTATATCAACACATTTTTTGGTCAAAATAAATCAAATATTTCTTCAATAGAAACATAGATTTTAATTCTCTTAACATAGTTATAACAACATCTGTTGTATATCTGTCATGAGCATAGTGGCATTATTTAAAACCTTTTTAAATGAAGAGAAAATGTTTAATGAAATTCCATTACACCCTGGACAGAAATTCAACAACTATTTACGTTATCATGTGAAGAAAATTAAAATTTTATTTTTGTATAAAAGCAAAATTTGATTTATTTTTACCATAGATTTTGCTATAAAAACTGCATAAAACATTGACCTATTTTTGAATCCTCTGCATCCCCGCCTTAAGACAGGTAGGGTGGGGTGCTCTGTCTACACTGAGTCTTTTGTACCCTTCACATTCCATAATTTGAGTTTCTTTATTTGCTACTAGATTAATAACTCTAGTAGAGAAATAGTTTTTCCAGACTCAAGTTCAAACACCAATAAAGACTTACTTTCAAAGAGATACAATGCTAGAATAACATCTTTCTTTGGATGATTAAATTTTTAGGTTCAGTAAAGTTGATTGTTCATAATAAATTGAACTTTTAACAATAATGAAATTCTATGTGGAACGAAACAAATTAATCAGGATCATCGTAGCCAGATGCTTACGATAACCAGGTCAACTAAATCCAGGTTTGATTAATATATATATAAACAGTGCTTAACGTTGCGGAACGGTTTTCCAGTACCTCTATTAAGTAAAACACAAAATCCAGGAAAAAAAAATCTTTAGAAAGATGTGATACGCAAATCAATTACATACATAAGCACAGTGTTTTATTTAAAAAATAGCTACTTATGTGAACAATAATTTATGTGCTCAACAATGACAAATACGTTCTCTATCACACATTCTTGTTTTCTCTCACCACAAGAATCAGTGACTAAAATTACCAATGAAAACTTCATTTTAGATCTAGGCTTGATGTGCGGATGCGTTACAGGAACTAAGTTGAGCGAGGATTTTCAGAATCGAAATGTTGGCCTAGGCCTTGCAAACGATAAATTGAAATTAATAATTTCTGTATTTGAAAATAGAAATTCATTATCAGGTAATTACTATACCACGGCCCCAGAAGTAGTGGAAAATTTTAATTTTGTGGGAGTTCCTCTACATAAAAAGGAAGGATTCAAGAGTAATGATCCCATAGATCCTGAGAAGTTCTACGAAGCTTTGGAACAATCAATTGAGAAGAGACTGTTGAGTGAACAATATTTGGAGATTGTTAACTCGATAAAAGAAATAGACATGAAAAACTGGCCCAAAAGTGTGGAAATAACTTATGGGGGAAATGAAATGAAAAAGTTCGCTGCCAAGTTCAAACTCAATGAAAGACAATTAATTGGGAGTTTCCGGAAATATGTATATAGTAAGACATTTCCGGACAGTCTTGTTGTGTTTAAGAATTTAATCAAGTCAGTTGCTATATCTTCTAGTGAATGCGAGAGGGGTTTCTCCCAGATGAATTTGATTATAACATCACTAAGAACATTAAGACAACAACCCTCTGGTCTTTTAATTATAAGAATAAATGGACATCCTTTTCTTATATATAATATTAAAGAAAATAACCCAGATGGGAAGCACACCCTTAAGTTTATTTAAGTTGGCAGGCCTATCACAAGCTTAAGCTTGCACATTTCCTTGGTTTTGGAGATACCCATGGCAGTAGTCACGTAGTCCCAGCAGTAAGGCTTTAAATATAATATGTAGAAGGTATAAAAAGTGCCTGTGTCATATTTTAAAGTTTCCTGAGTATAATATACTAAACTATTCCCTTTCAATGTTTTCGGGTTTTGGAGTTGCTACATATTTCATCACGTGACTTAGGATATCAACGTCACAATATAATGTAACGTTAAAAAAAACTTAGATGGACGCCTCAAGATTTCTTCATGCACGTAAATCTATGTCAATTAATGTAATTTATTTTTATTTTTGATTATAAATTAAGTAGTGGCTAAGTGGTGAGGGTGTCAGTCTCATTAGAGTGTATATAATAATTAAACGCTCAATTTCACACTGCTAGGTTTTCTGTGATGAGAATGCAGAATTAAATTTTTGGATATTGACGTAACCTGAACCGGCAGCAAAGCAGCCCAAAGCCGTTAGGGTCTCAATATGGGTAAAAGTATATCAAATAAATGGTACGGAACTCAGCACGGATTTTCTCGTTTCATTGTTAAAAATGGAGATTTTTACTCAAAACTCGCTTTATATATGAAAGGAAATAATACACACTAGCACAACAGGAGCCTAAATTGCACTATATTTACATAAAACATTTTTTGACTCCCGGTTTTAGATTTTACAATTTTATTTTTAAAGAATTCTAGTCCTCATTAATATATTTGGACCAATAAAAAATATAGTTATTAGGTCCACAAAGGTCAACACTTCGTCTTAAAATTTTCGAAATTTTACAAGAGGTTGCACATCTCCAGGTCATACCATCGCTATTAAATCACTAATTTATAAATTTTGACCAATAAAAATGTAAATATTGACTATTGAGTATTAAATGATAGAGATAGATTATTGCTGTACAAACACTTCCTCTAAGAGTTTAAAGGGAAAAGAACATCAACCTTTTTACTTACATACTTACTCTATGTCATTAGAGATTTATTGCGTTAAAACTTAAGTAATATCTATGTACAACTAGAGCTCACAAAATTGTATTAGTATATTTTCCAATATCTCAGAATTTATTGGTTTAATAAAAATATATTTTACATACAAGTTTTTAAATTTTAATAGTACTACAATTTCCAATGATAAGTTATTTAGTATTTCGTATAGTTACGGAGGGAGATATGGAAATTTCCATTTCTGTAAAATACTCTAAAATTCATTTTTGCGGGAAAATGAAAATAGCCATTTTGTTTAGATTCTTAATCAACGCCTAAATACGAATTTTAATCAAAATCGTTAGAGCCGATTTTGAATAAAACAACAATTTTTTTCGTCGCATATTAGTAAACTACTTTTAATTTTAGGATTAGACAGACACACAGACAGACAGTATTGCAAAACACATTTTTTATGGTTTGGGGGGGAGGGGGGGGTCATGAAACGTTGACGTTCATAAACATCTCGGCTTAGATTTTTATGGTTACTTTTGGTCTTCAAAATATTACAATATATATATTTGCATATAGCATTAAAACAATTGGTTTAGTAAAAATAAAAATTTCAAATAAAAGATTTTTACTATAAATAACCCGCCTCGGTGGCGTAGTTGGCTAACGCGCTTGTCGTGTTGAGCTCGACTGCTGAGGACGGGGAGATCGAGGTTCGAATCTCCGTTGGGTGAACTGGGGGTGGTTTTTCCTAAATGGTTTTCCACTCTCCCTCCACGCAAATTCGGGTTCACTTCCTATAATTCCACCTTCCCAACTCCTAATCCATTAGCGTAATTAGTACTTAAAGCGTATAACCCGAACGGCTAGTAAGACGCGGTGCTAAATATTATATTATTACTATAAATAGATCCACACGTATGCAATGATAATTAATTTCATATCTCAAAGAGCTACGGAGATATGATACACAATTAGAATTTACGCATAAGTACGGAAACTTTAAAAACATTTTGATAAAAAATTGAGAGTAGACATTTTGTTTGTAATATTGATCAATCCTTAGAAATGAAATATAATCAAAATCGTAAGAACCGATTTTGATAAAACGATTTTTCTCTTCTAGCCCTTAAGGAAAGTACCCTTAATTTTTAGGGCTAGATATCCAATTCCAAAAACCCATCGTGTCAACCCTATGAAAACCCTAAATACTAAGTAGGTCTATTAGCCTGATTGGTAAAATAGTTGAGGATTTACTTCGAGTTACAGATAGACATACAGTATTGCAAAAACAACTTTTCCGGATTCGGGATGTCATTAAAAGTCAACATTCATCAAAATCTCGATTTAGAATTTTTTTGATGATCACAATACCTTTTCTACCCATAAAGTTGCGAGAAAGTAAAAGGCCTGAGTTGCACATCCTCCAAGTCCGTTTGTAAAATTTCTTGTTCTTGAAGTTGCACTGGTTTCACACAAATGTACAGTACATAAGATTTTATTTGATTATTTACTTACCCTATCTGAAATTTAAGCTGTTTTTTTTGGGAGGATTCATATATTTGTTTGAGTATTTATTCTTGTAAATTTAAGATAAGATCAAAAAATATATTTAAAGTGACCTAGTGTAAGTTTTATCTGTTAAAGCAACATAATTTGCCTTCCAATGTTAATACAAAACAACCGACACAACATATTATTTCTCTTTGCATTTAAGATTGAAATGTATTCTTTTATTACTCTTTGGACTGAAGTTGATTTGGCGATCAAGTAAGACATAAAAAGATGTATTCTACATTCACTAGGAGAATACAACTTTAATCAAATGGTTTAAGACAGAACATATTTTGAATAAACATAGATTTGAGTTGATTTTAATAGAAAGAATATAGCATATATATTAAGTGAATTTCCAAATTATATCAATAAGAAATGTCAGCATTTTTGTTACATTGGTTTATGTGTGTAGTGGCTTTTAAAAAAACTCTATCATGTTTATTGTAAAGGTTGATTCATGTCTTTTTAACTTATTGATAGAATTCTATCACACATTCTTTACCGTTTGTTTGTTGGTAAGGTTGGCTCATGCCATATTTACACCCCTCTACAACACGCACACTCTATACTAATTCTAGTCGTTCATGCGGAGATGAACCAGGCGGGGCTAGTAATTTACCCTGTACAAACAATAATGGTCCTTTCAAGAGTTCCTCAAGCATTAATTACTGTCCACAAAGGTTTGGCAAGCAGGGGTGTACAAATATATCCAAGTACGTTACAAAAGCATACTGGAAATGACCAACATAATGTATATAAATATTATCTTTTTTACTGTTAAAACGTTTTAATTTATGATATGGACATATATTTACAACTAGAGATGAACATTTTCTGGTAAATTTCTAATTGGGAAATTCTTCAGGAAATTTTCCGGTACATTTTCTGCAGCGGTGGACCGTGGTCTACTAAGTAAGTGAAGGGGTTGGGTTAGGGGAGACGGCACCTAGATCCTAATACAAATATACGTCACATACAGTTATTAGATAGGGGGTAGGCCGCACCCTCATCCGTGGAGAGAGGGTACAAACCTCAAGCTTGTTGAGTTTTGTCTATCTGTAACAAATAGGTCAGGTTTGATTGCATCCTGGGTGTATTTACTAAAAATTGAAAAATTGTGTTATTCCTAAATAGTTTCCCACTCTTTCTCCCTGAAAATTAGGGTATATTTCCACTAAAGCTACTCCATATTCACCCCTACCCCATTAGTGTAATTAAATGTGGATACCATAGACGAGAAGTACAATGTGATAAAAAAGTATTTAAATGGCCATACAAGTGTTGAGTAAAAATGAGGCAAGGTTCTCGACCTCAAGGGGTGGGTGAAGCAGGTGAGCACTGGGTGCTAGGAGATTCCGTGCCACCTAATGTAGGCCTAATGAGAATAGAAAGGTGGCGCTACTTGGAGGGATTTGTTCCTGTCATTCCCTACGTCACCCAGTACACAGTGGCTATATTTTAATACGAAGCAAGCTACACACATATATATATATTTTCAAATAATTAGAGTAATGGCGTTAATTGGATATGGGTGTGATTTATAAAGGGTTTACTTACTTTTTAAATTTCCAAAATTAAACCAGATTTTTAACAATTTAGTTTGTCTTCCGTAGAACTTTGTGTATGTAACGCGTTGGCTTGTGTACTGAGTGACGTCACAAGCACACCCAATCAGGCGTCTTTCTCCATCTGACGCTAACTTCTATTCTACTTATATTAGTGCCACCGATGTTGCTTTAGAAATAGCTAACATTACAATTATTTTTATAATGAGTGCTTAAATTTCTCAGACATATTTGATATTGTAATTTCTATCCCCGTATCTTACTACCCATTTGGGTTATACGCTGATATTTTATTAATTTCTTTTAAAACGTTTCAGTACGGATTGTGTCACAGTTAGGTCTATTAACTCTTTTTTAGCACCCTGTATTACTAAACGTTAGGGTTATATACCTATGTAGAAAATAGGTACTACAATAATGTGTTAGGGATTTGTAAGGTTTAATTTAGAGGAAGTGAATCCAACTTTGCTTGGAGGCAGAATCTAAAACAATTTTGGAAAAACCATGCTCAGTACACCTGACCGGGATCGAACTCCAATTTCCCCATACTCATCATCAGTCTAGTCTACTACGAGAGTAGCACCTCAGGTCATGTGGTTAGCACAGTTGGCACACTGCTTCACAACTCCAGATAGCATACTGCGAGATCCTTAATTTATTGGGCCAAGGTGTGTGTAAAACTGCGTAAATTTGTAAATCCACTAATATTATTAATACATTTAAATTCAACAAACTTGTTATTTGTGTTGCAAAAAATTGAAAAGACATTAATTTATGAAAAACATAAAATTTGATTAGTCAAAGGCCTTAATTTAATTTATACATTTTATCCTAGAATTCGTACATAAATTCTAATGTCAATTTGTTATGAAGCTCATCAGACCAACAGCAGAGTTTAACGAATAATAATTGTATTTGAATTTAACTATCAAACCATTCTGACTAGCAACAATCAATACAAACAATGGACACAAGTACCCATGATTTTTTTGTCTTTTAGTTATTTCCTTTCATGATCATAAGTCGATATTTGGACCAATATTATGTGATAGAGGTGTCAAAATGAAAGTTGTGTTTGGGCACACAACTATGCTTGAGGCAGCCCTGGTCTTGAAGTATCTTTAATACCTCATCTGGTTACCATTTGGAAACTAACTAATCCAAAATTCAAACTAAGACCTCTCAGTCGCGGCTGTTTGATGCCTATCACGAAACGTTCTCGCCCCACTGATACTTGTTCACGTTGGAAAATGTCACGAAACTTTAGCAACGTGTTTCTCAATAGCGACAGCGAAGTTTCTAAATTAAGGCACATGTTCATAAAGAGGGTGCTAGCACACCCCTGGCTTAGAGGCGTAGTTACGCCATGTGACGTCATTCCAACCAGGGGGTCCCTCCTAACTTGGAACGTGTGTTTTAAGGTCGTGACCGCGCAGTAAGAACTCGGCACACAAATTAGCGGGCAAACAAACCTCGGACGGAAAGTCGAGCACTTTCACCTCTCCTCCTCCTTCCCTCCCTCAAAAACACTTTTTCCATTTAGTGACCTTCTGTAACCTTTCTACCGGGATAGTAGTATCTAACACAAGTAAAAAATTAAATACATGCTAGTGCATTAATTAAACATGTATATGTTCGCTGTAAGCTCTAGTAGTAAACATTGGTGGTAAGAATTAAGCCTTGACTACAAATTATTTATCTGCAGGGACGTTATTCCGTAACCCGTAAGAGATATACTCCACAGTAAACCATTGCTCTGTATATAGCATCCCTATCTGTTAGTCCAAATTGTGTAAGGTCCTTAATATGTAATTTGTAAAGCTCGTCTCCACAATAAAGGATTTATCTGCACAGAGTACCTATCAGCAAGTCCAAACGCCGTGAAGTCCTTAGTCCATAATGGGTAAAGATTGGTTCCATGGCAAAGGACTTATCTGTACAAAGTCTTTATCAGCAAGTCCAAAAGCCGTAAAGTCCTTAATCTGTAATGAGTAAAGATCGGCTCTATGATAAAGGACTTATCTGTACAAAGTCCTTATCAGCAAGTCCAAAAACCGTAAAGTCCTTGGTCTGTAATCTGTGAGATATTTACGCTATAATAACACAGAGTAAGTATGTAATCCACAAGTTCTTTAATCTGTGTTCCCGTAAGAGAGTGACTTCATAATAACAGACTGATCGCTATCCCTATTCATAAGTCCGTACTCCGTAAGATTATTAATTTGTAATCAGTAAGAGATATACTTCTTAGGGACGGTCTTATGACTTCTGGATAAATATTAATCTGGTAGATAAATATTTCTATCTGGTGGATAAGTTAAAAGTACGTCTTGTGACTGCCAGATAGCATTTATCTGCCAGATAAAATGTATTTATCCATCAGAATTTTTATCAGGAGGTTTAAGTACCTGATAACTTTTATCTGAAAGTTAAAATGTTTGTTGCCATAGTGACGCATTGTTTTTAATGAGGTTTCACCAATCAGAATAGGTTTTTAGGGTAACATCTTGGTTCACGTGTTTAGTAAGCACAGGCCTGGGCTCTAACTATATAAAGTTAGAACATTTAATTCAATTTATATAAACTGAAAAGCTATTTGTAGAGTTATATTTATATAAGAACAAATTATCAAAATGTGAGTACAATATATTAAATTTTGTAAACGTTACACCTAACTATTGCCCAAATTTTGGTAGACACCGAAATTAATACTTGCAAGAAATCTCGCACTCGTTTAGCCGCGATTATTTAACAAATATTGAGCGTTCTCACTACTCGCTAGGTTTTAGCACTATCAGCAGGGCTTATACGCATGTGCGCACCAGTAAAAACAGTACCAACCTTGCGTGTTCTCATATAAATATATTTATCCTACAGATAGCTAGCTATCTGGCAGATAAATTCAGTTCATAAGACGCGTAAAACATTAAAGTCATTGATAACTTTTATCTGGTAGATAACTTTAACCTCCCAATAGCAATATTTATCCGGTAGTCATAAGACCAGCCCTTATTGAAAGATTGATTTGCTCACAGAGATGCAATCCTTGAGTCCGTAATCTAAACTTTCCTTCTTACCGAAGTTCCTCTATATCTATGCTTGGATCTAATCCTACATTGAAAAGCGTCAACTCCATAGTCCGCGCACATGTTGACTCACTACCAGCCATCGCTTGAGAGGCGGTGAGCCGATCAGAAGCCATCAGCTCTATATTTCGCTTCGCTCGGTACTGAAAGAATACCTAAAGGTGTATGGATATGTAATGGGGTATAATTTAATTTTTTATTTATCTCTATAGGGATTACAAATATTATTTACATTAAAAGTAAAATGAATCTTAGTTTATTAATTATTATCTGAAGCCTAAGCCCCAGAAGCCCCAATGGACTAGTCACCTCATGCTGTAACTTATTTACTATTAAATATACAAATAATAAACTCCATGTTGTGAATTCCAGAGCGAGCTAAAACTACCGAGCGGCCGCCGCCATCAGCGATGTTAGTGCAAACATTTGAGAGTAGAGGTTGTTATTTGGTCAGCACAACGCACCCTCCGGCCGTTAATCTCGCTACTTATTTTTTCAAGTAGCTCCTCATTTGTCATCACGAGGCTGAGTTTTACTTCGTTACAGACCCACCAGGCCAGTACATTTGCATAACGATTTAATCCCATAATTAAGAATAAGGACACGCGCAACTGTGGTTGCATGCTTTAACGCATCACTTTTAGATTGCCGGTGATGGGCAGATCGGGGTTCAAATCCCGGTCGGATGTTCCGAGGATATTTTTTACTAAATAGTTTCCCTTTATGAAAATGCAGATACATTTTCTCTAAAATTCTATCTTCCTCATCCTTATTCCATTATATTCTAATATTAGCGTACAACCCAAACGGGTACTAAGATATGGTGAAAAATTATATAAACGGGGATGGTTGTTTGTATGAAATGCGCTTGTTTTATTGTTTGGAGAGAGTAAAACCATCCTTAGTGCATCTGTCTGGGAATATAGCACGCCCCGCCCCCCTTTCTAAGTCAACAGCGCCAAGTGCAATGCGAGTCCACCACTTTGAACCACTCGACTATGTGTAGGGGTAGCAAGCTTTAAATTAAATGAAAGCTACGTCGTTACACTCCGTTTATTTTCATCAAACTTTTGTTGTTGTTGTATTTGTTTGTGAAAAAATTAATTAGTCATGAAACGTTTTGTGTGTATAAATCTTGCGGGTCTTCACAAAGGTTTGTTAAACTACCCGCTATTGTTTACCAGGGAGGGGTCCCTCCGTTCTTTGTCAGTACATCGCCAGAAGGCGTGGTTCACAGGATGAGGCTATGTCCACACGGTTCTTTGTCTCCGTATGTGTAGAGATTGCGAACCCATGCATCAAACATGGTAGAGAGTCACGGGACGCGCATGAGCAGAACAAGAAACAGAGCACACAAGGGTCGCTGGAGGGTTCAAGGAAAACTTGTCCTCTGATATGCGATTAAGAATAAAGCTACCTGTATCTACATGGATGCGTGTTGGTACATTTGAGTGAACTCATGTCCTCTTTGTGAATTGTAAATGTACCAAACCTTTAACACAAAGCTCATCTATAAGTAATTTACGCTAATCGAGGAATGCATGTACTCTATTATGACAGGGCTCTCGATGAAATTACAAAATTGGTAGAGGTCTCTAAATATCTATTTGTAGATTTGTATAAAATCACATGACGTCTGCATCTTCCCTGTGACTTACTTCAAACCTTGTGATTTGGACAAAAAATAAAGTTGACTTTTAGGTGATTTTTCGACTGGATAAGGCGACTTTCCTTGTTTACATTTGGAAAGATTTCATCATAAATATGAATTAATGTAGATCATACTACTTTGTTTTACTCGTACAAATGTGCACGTGGAATAAATTCCAGGCTAATCTAGTCTAGTTTACTGGTAAAGGGGAGGTCGCGTTTGAAATCCAATTCAGATAAATTTAGTGTGTTATTTACTATAGGGGTTCTCACTCTCACTTCACGCAAATGTTGATACATTAAATCCAAATTATAACTTAATATCTCATCGATTGGCGTATTTAAGAAATCGCATAGTCCATACGGGTAGTAAGACGAGGGGGCACACAAATTACATTATTTTTTATTGTGTACCACGTCTTACCAACCATCGAGGCTAGCAACATATTTTCTCTAATAGGCCCGGAATAAGGAAGATAAAATTTAGGAGTAATCTATCCTCATTTTCGTATAGGTAAAGCTGGAAACCACTAAAGAGATACAAACTGAAAAAATCTGGTCAAGATCTGATCCCTGACCCTTATTTATATATTTAAAAAAAATTGACATCACGAGGCTCTACCTGGCAAGAAACCGAAACCCAAACCAGGATAAATGAACCTGACTTTTTGTCCACGTGCCCACCGATGTGTGTGGCATTATAATTAAATACAACAATTCATTTAGTGGTTAAATACGATATAATAAACATATTTATCAAACAAATCATTATTTTATGTGTTTCTTGTTTACCAATAAAAGCTGGCAAACGAGTGTTTATTGCTGCCCCAATCCAATTAAGAATAGTTAAAAACATATTCTTGCGTACGTTCAAAGTGCTAAGTCAATAAATGTGCTGTAAAACTAATTGTGTCTCAATTGTTATAATATTACATTTATAATTTCAGTGCCTGAGATAGGAAGTACTCTACTCTGACGTAATGCAACCTATCACTCAAATTATAAATATCGCTACATTGAATTGTCGTGAGATAGAGTTTTGCCAAAAGTGTGAAGAAAGCTTAACTTGAAAAAAAAAATTATATAAAGCAAAAACATGCCAAAACAAACATGTTTTCTTGGAATGTATTGATGTTGCAGCACAACTTATGTTTTGTTCCTTTTTACTCCATTTGTTTTCTTTTTCTTGTTTCAGACAAACCTGGCAACTTAACAAAGAAGAAAAAAGACAGAAGTAAAAAAAAAAGCTACTAATGACAGAAAACTTTGGAACATCGATCTTTGTGTGAATCTGTGAGCAACTAAAAAAAAATAAAAGTAACACTGACTTGAAAAGGGGGAGAAAAGTGAAGTATGAAGGAACCAATGATCTACGTCAAAAATATGAAAAACAGATCAATCCCGCCAAGTGAAAGATGATGGACGCATTTTGAAAGGGAAAAAGGGGTTATTTTAGGATGTGAATGTTTAAGAAACAAAGTAGTTTTGTTCGCGCAGTTATAGAATATATATCCCGTGCCAACACGAACATCGATCCGTGTTAAAACGAGGGATGTAGTGGGTTTTTTTCTGGATGTTGGAAGTGTTTTGACGTTTCTCTGTCACCTTAGTGACATTAAATTTATTAGGGACCGTTTCCTTCTTCCATTTTCTCTCTCCCCAACTTTATGTTTCTCCCAAAAATTCTGATACTACCACACTGAACTTAGAAATATAATTTTGATTGTCATTTCAAACAGGTTGATGTATACAAAGTTTTGGAACCACTTTATTAATGTATTGTTGTTAAAATTAATGGTTTTTGAGTATTTCTTATCAAATAAAGTTAAATATTTTAAACGTAATAATATTTTTTATAAATAAATGTTTCGTTGATCTTGTATTGTACCCAGATATTCTTTTAAATTCAATTAAAGATTTGGAATTGCAAATAAATGTGCCCATTTATAGAATGGACAAATTAATAAATTACTTATGAATCTTGATTTTCTACTAATGGATATTTAGAGCATCTTTAGTAATTAATACAAATACATTTTTTGTGGCCAACATTAAATATTTTGTACTAAATTATAAGTGCTATTTATATACCCATCACAAGTTGCAGCTGCACATCACATAATTTAACGTAAGTTAGAAAGTAGACGTAAAAGTAGATCTAGTAGCTTTTCCTAGCTGTCAGATATGTCCATTCTTAATAAAATTGGAATATGTGTGACATCTACCAATTTTACATTTTAACATTGTTTAGTTTCAAATAAAGAGACTCTTAGCTTCATCAATAACAATATAATAAGCGTATAACCCGAACGGGTAGTAAGACGCGGTGCTAAATAAAAAAACAATATAATAATTGAAATATCATGATAGAAGTCAATAACATATATTGGCTATTTTACTAAATTGCAAATTGTTGAATAGGTAAGCATTTTGACCAAGTAAGTGTTACATTTTTTTAAACAGGGTTGTTAGTTACTTTTCTCTTGTAACCGTTTACTGGCTGTTAGAAATTGATCTTAATTAATTTCAAACAAATTAATTAATCAGATTAACACTACACTAGTAATCAAACCACACTCAGACTCTTCATTGCATAACCACCTTAAGCTTAAATACGTAATTTAGTTAAATGAAAAAAAATATAAATTTCACATTAATAAAATATCAAACTTGGTATACGTATTGACTGCAGACAATACACCTAATATACCTGAGGAATAAATAGTATCTAAAAATACTTTGTTTCATATTTTACATACCTATTTTATAATCCTAAGAAGAATACTAGAATAACCAGAATGCATATCTGCAGGTTGAGACGTATGTGGAAAGATAATGCGAAAATGGATATGATAGAGGTTGGGTGTCAGGTAAAGGATTGGAGGGATATATCTCGGGATAGGATTGAATGGCGAACTGACGTTCTACAGGACATGGATTTTCGAGTTACTTTAGGTCAACGTGTTAGCTAGTTAATTAGTTAGAAATATGCGTTTGTCTGTTTGTCTTTACATGGATTTGAGCCCTTTTATAAATGTTGACGAAATATGGTGCACACTCAGACATATATTGGAGTATATTGGTTTCATACACTCGGGAAGGCTACCCTAGCAGCGTCAGGAATATCCAAACATAGACAAGAAATTTAAAAAGAGTGAAAAATATTGCCTTTCATATGTTTAAAAGTATTATTTATATAAGATAATAGTTTAAGATTTCGAAATAGATTTGCCATCGAAAAAATATAAAATTTGCTATAGTTGGATAAGGTTGTATCTAAATTAGTTAGGAATTAACAAGTAATTTACGTTAAAGAAATATATGATAAACTTGTTGAAGTGATTGAGCTATATTTTGGTCAAAATTAATATAGCATTATGTATTGCCTATTGTGACTTAGAAGCCAAAAGCAGGAACATTTTTATATGAGTAAATACATATTTTATTTAACGTTTTACCGCCAAAACATCTTACCCTAAATACATATAAATATTCAAAAATATTTACCCTTGGCTAGGATAGTCAAATGCTATTTTAAATTAAGAAAATGTGTTTAGTAATTAATATAACCTAACTAAAATATTCATGAATAATTTGATCTCACCTCTATATAGTTTAAATAAATTGTATTTCCGTTTTAATTTTCATAGTTTACAGAGTGGCACTTCTATTTTGAGATAAAATTTAAACTGCCAATCATAACAACTTGAAACTTTAAGTATTGTTTTTAATATTTTGGCTAATAAAGCTAGTAAATACAAATTGCCAAATTAATTTAAAATCAATTTATATGAACTATTATTTTTAATACATTTAATTCAGTCTCAACCAGCAAATTAATAAATTAATACCTTGTTTAGAAGCTCTTAGAATTATTGTAATTAGTATCTTACTAATTTTTGCGCTACACATTCTTTAGCTAGGTCATATATTTCAGTAAATATTCCTCTAATCCCGAAACGTTAGCTCAAATAAAAATAAAAAACAAACGAAGTTGTGTGTATTTTAAACTTGGTCAAATATTTCATTATTACGTTAGTAGTAAATAGGTTGTATTAGTAAAATGAGCCAGCAATAGTGTTTAGATAACCTGCGAAGATTCAAATATTCATCTCCCCGTCACCAGTAATCCCAACTATTGTGAACTTGATGGCTTTTACTTTTTGACTATTAGTGTGATTACAAACGTCATTGAGATTCTTATATCTATTCAAAGGCTATATTTTTATTATTATTGGCACTGCGTCTTACTACCCGTTCGGGTTATTTGCATTTACTCTAATGTGTAATGGTAGGGTGATTGTGAGATGAAATGGTGGACCTACAGTTTAACGTGGAATCCGAATCACAGTGGAGGCCTGGCATTAGTAAGGTTATATTTAATGGAAGTGTACCCAAATTTGTGTGGAGGGAGAGTGGAATACCACCCTCAGTACACCCAAACAGGATTATAATCTTGATCTCCCAGTTATTGGCAGTCTATTATATTGAAGAGTAGCACGTTAGACCTTGTGCCCACCTAAGCAGGTAACATTATAAATACAGAAAGGTAATGTTTAATTTTCATTAAAAAGAAGCAAAAGACATACTTATCAATGTTGATGATATTTAGGCCTGCTTGCATCAGATATGTGGATAAAAATACTCTCTCTCTCTCTCTCTCTGTGTGACTTAGTAACCATCCCGGCTACCCACAAATTTGAACTATACTATCACCCTCTTCAATGGCTGAATGGTCTAAGGTGCTACTCCCATAATAGACTAGACTGATGATGACGAGGAGATTATGGTTGGATCCTGGTCGGGTGTTCTAAAAAGGTTTTTTCCTAAATGGTCTCCCAATGTATCTCCACGCAAATGTGGGTACAATTCCTCTACATACAGCCTTACTAATCGCTTACCCATTAGCGTAATTAGTAGACTACACAAACGTATAGCTAGAATGGGTAGTGGTAATACGTGGTGCTAAATAAAAGCTACACAAATACACCTGTAGGGGTCGAATGGTCTAGAGCATCACTCTCATGTTGGGCTGGCCTGCCAGTAACGGCTGTTACGGGCTTAGGTTTTTTTTTCTCCTAAATGATCTTATACTTTCCCTCCACGCAAGTGTGGGTACATTTCCTACAATATTATACCTTCATTACGCCTATTCCATTAACGTAATATAGGTATTCATACAGCTCGAACGTGTACTAAAAGGAAGTTAACTTTTTGTTCGCGCTAGTGGAGTTTATATGAGAAAGGTAGTCTGAGTCTTATAAGAAATAGATCAGTATTTGCCTAAAGGGAGTATGGTAAATAATGTAGGAAAAAACTTCAATACACCTGGCAAGAATGTGAACCCCGAACTCCCTGTCACCGACAAACCAGACTGCATAAGATTGGCGCTTAGTACGAGTTACTACCGATGGGGGTAACAAATAATCGATTAAGGAACTAATGCATTGAGATAGCGAAAAATATATTAAAATAGTTCTACAACTAAGAAAATAAAATTTAACAGATATGATAACATGAGTTGGAACACATAGAATTTGATTGTACTCGTTTTAATAATATTTTGGTCTCTATAGTTTATTATTAATGTATTAATGCTAATGCGTAGGAAGTCTCTATATTTTAGAGCTATGATTTTTTCACACGTATTTGCTGCCCAAAAGTGAATGAAAAATGTTCCAAGTTGCAATGTATTGTATAAATAGAAATATTTTGGCAGAAAATACCATACTTAAAATTCGTATTACAATGCAATTTTGTGACCTATACAAATGAAACAAAATTATTTTTTATTTCATTTCATGTGTAATATAGGCCTACACACATAAAAGCATTATATATATTTAAATAATATCTATTATATTCTATGTATAGATCTAAATTCCTATTTACATGGCATTGCTATTAATTAAAGTTGCTGACATATTAGACATGTAATCGGATTTAAATTACATAATATTATATATAAATATATAATATTTTGAGTTGATTTAAATATAAAGCTACCCACTTCAGTGGTCAAATGATGCAGGGTATCACACTTGTGTTAGACTGACCTGTTGAAGATGGGGATACTGGGGTTTGAATTCCAGTTGGATATACTTAGGGTTGTTTTCCATAAATGGTTTTACACTCTTCTTCCACGTAAGTGTGTGTAGATTACCTTCGAAAATGCTTTCTCCCTTATTCCTAAACATTTAGATTAACAATTGACATATATATGCGTATAACCTGAACAGGTGTTAAGCTGTGGTGATATTATATATATATATATATATATATATATATATATATATATATATATATATAGTTTGATAATATATTATAGTTATGTTTTACCTCGTGTAATATGGTGGTCAACATTAACTTATGGTTATGGAAACGCAAACAATCAATTGGTCATTTATTAATGGTGTATTTTAATCATGTTCCGCATTTAACCTAAATCCAATATAATTAATATGGATTCAAAAGATAAATAATATTTTTTATAAAAAAAATATTAGAATGTATGTTTTAATAAAGTGATTTAAAGTGAATGGAAAAATACAAATAAATGGAGTTACAAATTTAAGAATTATTGGCTGAAACTAAATTTTCTATAACTTGTGTCTTATATGTATAAACCAAAAAATCTTCTTTGGGTCTGAAGCCTAAATACAATAGTAAATTAAGTTTTAGTTTAGTATTAAGATATTCTTACTTTTAGATTATTTTTTTAAATTTTGTTTTTGAAATAATTACTAATTTGATCTATCTATTAGATTTTTAAAAGTACCAAATCCACACAAAAAAAAATGTTAGAACTTTGACAAAGTTTAAAATAAACATTTTCATCAGCTTTTTTAAACAAATAATATATATTACGACCGAGTATAAACTTAAATAACTAACTGGTGCTAGGTACAAGGTTCTAGTTATTATCAAACTTTAAATATTTAATAAAGAGCGGTATGCATTAAACATCCTTTCTAAAGTTATTCAATGACCTTACCAGTGTAAAACCTATTAGGGCTTACACAATTAAAAACTTTGGACTTGTAGACATAAAGTTTTTAATTTTACACAATTGTTTGTCAAATAATATATATACGTTTTACAAAATGTATGCGTTCAGACAATGAAACACAAGGATTGAGAATATAACTATGACATCATTTGGCATATTTTGTACTAAATTAAATAGTTGACTGTCATAATGTGGTCATCTATTAGTTATTTATTAATTTGATTGAATGAATCTTACTCTACAAAAATCATGTTACATTAATTATTGTGTTCAAGTTTTACATGCTATAAATAATGACATTAAATAGGAATTTAAAACTAAGAATATATAAAACAATAATTTTACCGATTGTTATTCTCTATGGGTGCGAAATATGGTCTCTTAACTTACATGACGAAACTAAATTTAGAGTGTTAAAAACAAGGTGCTTGGTAAGAATTTTGCCAAAAAAAAATGAAGATAGCATGGAGGGGAGGATATAATTATGAGCTATATACTTTTACTCATCAAAAGACATTGTTAGGATAATCAAATCTCGCAGACAACGGTGGGCAGTACATGCAGTGCGAATGTAAGAATCTAGAACCTTGTTCAGAGTATTGACAAGCAAACCCAATGGGAAGATCTAGACACAGATGGGAGGATAGCATTAGACTGAATCCGAATGAGTTAGAATGTAATGATGTGTAATGGATAGAGCTAGCTCATGATAGGGATAGGGTGTAATGAGGTAGACTAAATAAAACTATCTCAAAATAGGGATAGGTGGCGTACTTTTGTAAATGTGACATTAAACATTTGAGTTCATAATTCCATATAGTAAGTAAGTAAGTAATAACTACATGAAAAGATGAATGACATATTTTTATATTCTAGCTCTAGAAGATTATAAACATTGACAGCAATATATTTATTCCTATATAACTAGCTAAAAAATTCTGACCATGTGTTTGTAACATTAAAGTTTGTATAGTTAGAACTTTACGATTTGAAGTGAAAGTCAGATTAATTTTATATTATTACATTGCCTGATATACTTTGGATTCTATCACAAATTCAATCGATAGCTTAATGTTTTTAGTCAGTGATTTTTAGTTGTTAAACACTTATCACACTTATAAGAAACACGCAGAAAAGCAGATAAGTTATTTAAAAACGGCATACCAATAACTGTTTTGTACAATTATAATAGGCAATTCACAGCTTACACGCTTTAATTTATCAATTCATCTTGTGTACAGGTTTGGAGAGATAAATTTAAGGCTACGCAGAGCTGACCCGCACCGCACAGCATCTAAATTACTAGCAAGTATCTACACGAGCCGAATGTGACGGAACATTCGAATGGATACGTGCACCACTGCACGCCTGCTATTGAAAGTAGTGTTGGGGAAGCGATGGGAGAACAATGTTTCTTAAGTGTTTGATCTCAAGCTTCACTTGACCTCGAATAATTACTCCATTTGATTGAATGGTTAAATCAGTTAGCACACATAGTAAATCAAATTTAATTATATAAAACCTAAAAAAATAAAATAATCCAATAGCCTCCCAAAATAAAAATAAAACCCAACTGGATTGGTCGTTTTTCTAATAACCTTGTTTCTTTCAAACCCTGGTGTAAATATATGTTCCCATGGGCATTGCCTGGTGGTTGGTATAAAAACAACGTTCGGAAGCTACCAAACATTTCCAAATACACCCACATTTTTATTCATTTGTCGGGGTTGGTGACTACACGGTCATCACCACACCTTAAAAGTGTGGATGGATACTCTCTAGACGATTTGTCTACACCGGTGCGGAGCAGATTCATGTAGTCACTTTCATTTAAAAACATGGATATTATTCATCCGGAATTTTACGGTGCTATGCGGGTTAGATCAGTAGTTTGTTACAGTTAGAAATAATAGTATTCTAGTTCAGATATATAAATTATACACATTTATAATGCAAACTTATGCTACCCATGGATAGTTTACAAAATTAAATATTATCGTCTTGCGCTTTTAGAAAACATTGAAATCCCTCGTCACGATCCACAGTAATGTCCCGATGAGCACGTAGCAACTCCAGACTTGTTGGTAGAGCTTGTCACAAAGTATTTCTCCGATAACTTTTAAGTCCCATCAAGAAAGAAAATGATCGTACCAATGGATACAGGAAATGTCCCTACCATTAGTTTAGTTTCCTAAATGATGATATAAAATGTTGCACTGCATCGAGTCGGTACATTTATCTCCAAATAAATGTCTAGAGTTCAGACTCAGAAGAGACATCACAAGAGTTTGGGAAAAGCTATTGACAAAATGACATAGTATTTGAATCATTAGTTGGGACAGAGTCGTGGCATGGAACAACTTTCTGAGTCCTGGACATAGCTCTAATATGATTCACAAAGCGTTCTTTTAGCTCTTGTTGGATAAAAATAGTTCAAAAACCAATTTAACGCCATAATAACACGCATTGACGGGCAAGTGGACTAAACGGTAAGCTCGAGCGAGGCTTGTTTGCTGGGAGTGAGGTGTGGACAAACTGGGGTGCTTTCAAAAACACGACAGCGTCATCCGTAGCTCTAATCTGTATTTGAGTTCAAAACAATTGAAGATGGACATACATAAATATACTATTATATCATCTTCTGGGAGAAGAATATGACGAAAAAACGTTTTTTATTCTAAGAGTTCACGGAGATTGCTTAAAACATGTTTAGAAAGAGGGGAAAAAAATAAGGAACATATAACATTTTAGCTTAATAACATAATTTTACTTCATAATTATGCAAAATTTCGATAGAATTTTAAAGTTCCACGTAGTATTTTTGGTGCAATTATGTCATAGGTTCATGATAAGCACATCATTTTGTTTTGTTGAATCCAATTTATGGGAAAGAAAATCTTTGCGTGACTCTAAAGCAAACGTGGAAGTTATTATTTTCTTTCTTTGGAATAAAAAAAGTATAAGCCATCTAATTTTGCAAGTTTTTTAAATTAAAAAGATATAATACTGGTTTTTAAAAACTATATTTGGGTCAGTTAAACTATTTGATGAATCCAAATCACCAATTTAACTTCGAGTCCCGGATCTTGAAACCTAATCCGAATCTTGGAAGAAATTAGGAAAACAAGAAGAAATACAAATATAATAGAATAATATAAAAAACAAATAGTAGTTAAATGCTAACATTCTTTCTTATAATCAATTCATTATAGCATTCTTACATTCAGGTATGTGTTGTATTACTGTTCTGGGGTCTGGTTAAGTTTATCCTATAATTGGTTATGAGCTAGCAATAAAGAGTAAGAGAGCTCTAAAACAAATTTCACTTAAAAAATTAAAAAAAAATTATAAGGACCTGAGTCAAATCTGAAAATTTCTTAAATCCTTGAATCACTCCCGTAATTACAACGATTTGCAACCGGTGTCTTAATAATAATTAAATTATTGAACAAAGAGAAATTTCTAAAAAAAAAATGTTAAAAGTAAGAACATGGCATAATTAACAACATGATATACTTAGCCTTTTTTGAATGGAGGGAGTGATGAAGTGTATTGTTCACATAGCTACCAGTTACCCATATTGATCTTTGTCAACTTGACCTATGACTGGAGTTTCACCACCATAGCGTTGAGGACGACACATTACCAGAGGTAGCTCTAGGTTGTCGGGTCTCGTGATATTGGTCATGGAGGAACGTATCTAATTCAGTAAGCAGGATAATAGGAATGTCTAAATAATGGAGAGTAATGTCCCACTTTATCTGATTGTCGTCACCGGTCGTCAACTCATGACCGCATATAAGATCTGAGGGTTGGGGAGAACTGAGAGAATCTGATCAAGTGGATCAGTTGTTGGAAGCTTTAGGCTCTGATGAACTGTGTGGTGCCACCACTTGATTATGATAATTAATTCTATTTGGAGCTTTTGTGCCACGTAATCGGCAATGACATATTTTTAGTTTGTGTCAGACTTTATTTGGCACCAGGTAAATGGGTTTTCCTTTCCTACAAATGTATTTACTTTGTATGAAATTACCAAAAATGTTCTTATGAATATACATTAGATATTTAGTTATGTACATAAGTTGTCTTCAAAAAAGCACAATATTTTTTAAAAGTACCTAGAAGAAATTACGGTCACGTATTCATACGTCAGGTCATGTGTTCTTTAGCTGTAACTTTTGATTGATGTTTTAAATACCTGTAAAATAGCACTAATGAAAGCGTAAACATTTTATCAATGTGAACCCTACCATCCCTGACAGGCCTAAGGACAGGGATAGGTATTCAACTTACACCCAGGTTTAATCGAATGCCTTAAGACCGTGAATCACATGCCAATAAACTCTGTGATATAGTCGGCTCGAAATCATAAATTTACATGAACACTATTGCACGTGGATCATTTGGACATGCGGCAGTGGACCTAAAATTATAAGACCTAAAGTCAAAACTCCTTAACTATACTTCTTAACTTCATAACACCTAACTTTATAAGATCTAACTTTATAACACCTAATTTTATAGCTCCTAAATTTACTAGACCTAAAGGCACTGGACCTGAAAGTACTGGACCTAAAATTAATATATTACTTATTAAAATATTACTTTAAAAATCCTTAACTGTTCAAGCAGGCAGTGGACCTAAAGGCACAAGACCTAATTTTATAAGACCTAATTTTACAAGACCTAACTTCACTGGACCTAATTTTATAAGACCTAAAGGCATAGCTCTTAAACTTTAGGTCTTGTGAAATTAGGTCCACTGCATGTCATCCGATCATTTCTGATTAAATTTTAATGGAGATAAAGAGTTCATAAGAATTTCGATTACTGAACATTTTTCAAATATTAAATGATATTTGGATGGAAACTGCATTGAAGAGACAGTTTCAGACCATTTTAGAATTGCTTCACAGATAAGAATAGTGCAAAAATATTCATTCTGTCTAAATAGGGACATACTGTAGTTATTAATAAGAAACTCTGTCGCTTTATCCCCCATAGTCACCACGGAAAATTTTGAGTAATCATTCAAATATGTATGCACTGCACATATTTTTGGTATATCGTAGGTCTTTTCTTTTCCCTTTATCTCCTATATCTCATGCGCGCACGCGCACACACACACACACACACAAAAGGAGATGCGAGTGGGGAGCTGAGTTGGGCCTGCTATGAAGAACTCTCTTTAGGTAAGGCAGATTTAAAATATAAATAGCATTTAACTGAACAGAGCAATGAGCTTACAGAGCAGTTCTCACGACATGTATAAGTTGGTGGTACACGCAGTTTACGTACAACTAGACCTCTGGCACTAAGTGCAATATACACCGAATATGGTCAACTAGACTCTACAAGATAACACACATGACAAGTGGGACATGATAATTGGAACGTTTATTGATGAGAAATGATAAAATTAACTTGACAAGCACATCACATTCAATCTTAACACTTGAACCAAAATATACACACCTTTATAAGGAAAACAATAAATATGGCTTTATGATCCTAACGTACGTAGTAATCAAACCTAAAGAACTAATGCTTATACTTAGTGCTTATGAGCACGGCATACATAACGCTGCCATGAACAGTAAGCTAATAAAATGTCTCACGTAGTTCGACGTTAGCCCAATTATCAAACCTAGAACTAGTGCACAGGGCTGGAAGAATCTTACTTTGACTAAACAAAAATGTGCTCAGAAACAAACTAAATTTTTACGTAAGCTACACACGCAGACTAAAAGGATCTACAAACATAAATATTTAAAAACAATGTTCTTACCTAAGCTTTGGTGCGCACAAAAAACAAGAATACAAAGAAAGTACCAATCATCAATAAACTAAATCAAAAGTCCGTTTCTTTCAGCAGCCACACTTAATTTAAATTGAATTCATTCCTTTAATTGAACTTAGAAAAACCCATAATACCAAAATACCCTTTATAAAAAAAATTCCCTTAATACAAAATTACCCTAGAAACACTTTAAACATATTCTAATCCATAGCAGTTCTTCTAAATATTACCTGATTTAAAGTTTCAGTCTAACTCTTGCATAACGGTAGTTGGGCCAGTTCGACCCCAAACCACAACAACCTTACTTGAATCGGCCAGAACCAATACATAAATGTAATGAGGCAACAAGCAGCCGGTACTATCCCCAGGATATCCGTTTTCTCTCTGGATAAGTCTTCCTCTTTCCACGTCGATCAAAGTTGTGATGTGTTAATGGTAAGGTGAACTGAGTGTATATGCTGGTAAGCAGATAGTTTGGGGTCAGATCTAGACTTTTAGACATGAGTGTCTGAGGAGGAGATTGGAGGTAAAGGAAATCATAGGAAGAATGACGTCTTCAAGAGCCAATCCCCGCTCGTTGTTGGAATAAAGTGTCAGTTGATTCTTCAAACACTGCTCTAGCAACAGTGACCGTTGGATTTTGCCACGATTGGGCCACTAACAAGTCAGCCAGGCACTTCCTTGTCAGACCGTTTGTCTTGTAACGGCGGCAGTCGACGCGCTGAATCTTCTTCTCTGTGAGTCAGCATTCGCGGTGAGAGGGAGTAAAAGAAACATATGACTATTTCAATAAACCTATTTAAATTCAGGGTTGAGAAATGCAATGTCCTATAATAAATAGGGTTATTGGAGATCGGAGTTGTGATGTCAGGGGTGGAAATTACTTAACTTGTGGCATACTTTAGGGATGAGTTCTTAAATGCTACAATCGTTCCACGCTGGAAGCTGTGGAGACGTGGAGATACATCTTGAGAGGGTTAACTACCTCCACATGGTCTGGTTGTTACTCTCTTTTCCAGCAGCCTTTATGATCCTTACATGCTACAAATGTTATCGGCAAAATACATGTTTGTATTTTATAAAAGATGTTCCAAATGTCCAATCATAATAAAATCAACCAATAGAATACTAGTTTACTTTATATTAAATTATCTATCATAAAACCCTGTCTTATATAGTATTATAAACAATCTCCTACAAGAGATACATCTCGCCTATTTACCTTATATTGGTACAAATGCATATCCGGAATATTGGAGTCGTGGGGGTAATTATTTCAAAACCGTTCATCTCAGGGACGGATCTATTAATTGTAACTCATCCTGGAAAAGTGTATTTTGACAGTATCTATAAAACTATGCCTACCATCCCCATGGCTGCTAAGGAAATAAGTATAAAGAACAATAAAAGATTCCCCGGGTATGAACCGGGAGAGACTCATTGAAATTATCGCTTGCAACTTTTTTTTATGTTTGGCTTTTTATGGTAGGATTCGATACCAACCGTGTTTTCGAAACAAATCCAAAATTCGAAAAATATTTTACTTGATGAACAAAGAACAAATATCAACTTCAAATGTAAGGACCTTTCAATTTGAAATCTTACGATTGACGTAACGGTAAGAACATGAAATAATAATTACATGATATGATTTACCTAGTATAATTAAATGTATACTAAATTTTTATCTAAAAATGTGGATATGCTTTCTTAATTTAAAGAGTTATTTTAATTAATAGTCACTTTACTCCAGGTTAGTCATATAAATAAAATATAATGTGTATTCATGCTTTGGTTTGTTCTATAAAAATAAAATAAAAATTGTTATTTTATCGTGAAGTCTACTGTTCACAGCGTCAATGCTGATTCGTCCCGTCCTTAGGTCCTTCATTACTGATAATTTTAGGATACTCCTGTGATTGACATGTGAGGTTGTCGTCTAATTAATAAAATCAGAAATGTGTTCATAGGTGACACGAGTTTGGCATTTATGCTGTGGCTTCTATAATATTTAATATTATATGATTTTGTTAAATCTAATGTAAAACGTTTGATTAAATTAATTATAGGTTTGTTTCAATCTTTATAAGCGGTGGCATTAGTCTCAACCCCAAGTCACCGGTGGTTTTGTTTCTGATAATTAGCAATATCACACGTTTATCACAAACTTTGCCTTAAACTACTCGTATTAATGACTAATCAACTCTACTCTGGTACGAATCCTTTTCTAGCTGTGCAGTAGAACAATGACACGTCACAGGCTAAATTCCCGTGTTCAGGTTTCATTTTTAACTAGATTTTAATTGTATTTTAGTTCTACATAGTTAACTTTTGAAACTAATGATATTTTAAGAAGAATATTAATAGCATAAATAATAGAATAAAATTAATATAAATGGGTAGAATCCTATATTTCTAGAATCCTAATATTGAATCCAAATGTTAAATTTTCTTTTGAATCTCGAATCTAAATTCAAATCTTTAACTATGTACAATTTTATTTAATATGAAAATATCTCAAATTTAATTTAAAAAAGTTGTTTAATGCTACTTACAAACGATTTTTGTTTATGCAGTTTATTACGTCTTTAACAACAAATACAACTTTTTTATTAAGTTAAATATATTAATAAAATTAGGTCATTTTGTGATTTTATTGCCCTCTTAACTATACACGTAATTCATTTAACCAATTTGTTTAAAATATTTATTTGAATTCAAAGTCTTAATAAATTGTATTTGAGATACATTTTTGATAATTTTACGAATCTAAAATAACTTCGAATACCACAGATTTAAAGGGAATTGAAGAATTGAGGATTCAAGAGTCCCATCTCAACAAATAATTTATCATCTTAATAATTCATTTCAAACTTCAACCAACATTGCATGTTTTTCCTTTGTCACATTTTGTTCTCTGTGAATTAGGTTTCTTAGTTGATATTGTTATTGTATTGAAACTATATGTAAAACACAGACATAATAATTTTCACATTAATGTACTTTTATAAAACACACACAAAATTTTTTTTCAGTTAGCGATGATATGATTTGACTATTTTATAAGTGATATATCAATATTGACAACGATTATCAAAAGTGAGACTGCAGATAATATTACCTAATGTATAATAAATACGTGAAAGTATATGTAGTAGCTTTTATATTTATCATAAAAGACCCTTCCTATGAAAGTCGGACTATACTAGAGCACTCAGTAAATAAAAGGTGTAGTGTTGATATTATAAGAGCTCAAAACACGACTGATTGACCGGGATAATACATACACGTCCAAGCTCAAGCCAAAATTTGCATTGAAGCATGGCTTTCTGCATTATTCACTTGACAACAGATACATAATCGTGATCAGTGAAATAGTTGATTCATTTTAAAATAATTATTATTCAATGTTGCTGTATGATTTTTAAAATGGTAAAATATCATCTTTGGTTTTCTTCCCGTGTCTTCTAAGAATGGTCTAGATTATTGCATCACAACACTTAGAGCAGTATTACCTTTCTAAGCATGGGCCCATAGATGGACGATAAGGAGAACTTTAGCCCCCCCTTATCATTCTGCAATATTTACAATTTTTGTTGATGTTTTATAGAAAATAAAATGGTTTGTTTGGAATTTGGCTGTAATTTGCTACTAGTAACTTTGAATCAACCATTTACCAGTTAACAGAGGTAAAAATAATAAAACATACTGTACTGTTTTTAGTGACTGGTAATCTTAAAATAATAATATCACAAGTCAACTAATCAACGTTTCTTCGAAATTCCATTTTCTCAGCTTTCACAATTAATTACTAACATAATATCATCATCATAGTAACATCAGCAACAAAACATAACATCTTAATCAATGGCAACTAAAGTTAAACCACTTAAAAAAAGTCGTTATGAAACTAATTCCAGATCAATCTCAACCCTCCCTCAAAATGTGTTTTTGTTGGTTTTAATAGGAAACTTTGTGTAGTTATTTGTGGCGCTCCTGGTGATTGATAAACTAACTAAAGTTAATCCCCCTCTGTATGGCAAGGCAGACTGTTTCGTTGGCGGAGTGCCAGGCACGCCAAGGGGTTGGGAAGGGGTTGAAGGGTGAGGGTGAGTGCTGTTGACGCCTCACAAATTACGTGCACGTCAATTGAACAGCTATCAGCTTCAACCCTCTCTCGGCTCGATAGTACAGGCTAATCTCAATAACACCCTCTCTCCCCTAAATCAGCCCTGACAGGGACCTCCCTCGGGAGGACGACCTATACTAAGGCTACACCCCTCTCCAGGGAGAAGATTGTTATGCAACACTTACCTTGGGCTGTGACCAACAAGATTGGTGGTGTGGTTAACGTGCTGGACCCCTTCCTTGGGGAGTGCTGGGTTCGAGTCAATGTTGCTCCAGTCCATGGCTTAGTGGATCAGGGACAGCTAACAGGAGTTACACTGATCTTGATGGGTTTTCCTTAGTTTCTGTATGTACTCGTATCATATCTTAGTATTCATCCGGGATATCCGTTTATTTAGTACCCTATGAAGTAGGGATGAGCATAATATAGCTTAGATGAATTGTTTCTTCATTTGCACGAAGGGAGAGTGGAAAACCATGTAGAAAAAAAACCATTCTCAGTATACAAACCAGGATTATAGCTACCAACCACCCCGTCTCCAGCAATACTGTTTATTGTGATAGTGACATCTTAGACCACATGACCACCGATGGGGGTGATTTAATGCTCCAAGGGATCTATACAACTGAGGATTTTAAAAAAAATATTTTGATTAAAAGAATTAAAATTTTCTACCATTCATTCGGACTATCCGTATTCGATCATCCCAAGGCTATTTTAGCACCGCGTCTTACTACCCGCTCGGGCTATACACCTATGTACTAGTTACTCTAATGTGTTAGGGAATAGGAAGTTTGAATTTAGAGACATTGTTCCCACATTTGCATGGAGAGAGGATGGAAAGCCATTTGGGAGAAAACACCTTCATAACACTCCCGGGATCGAACTACGATCTTCTCGTCATAGGCAGTCTAGTCTATTGTGAGAGTGACACCTTAGACCACGTGGCCACTGGACTGAGTCCCAAGAATATTGAGGAAGAAGGTTGTCTATTTAGAAAAAACTACCCTCAGTACACCTGATCAAACACCAAGTTCTCTCAACCAGCGAGACAGAAAGGATGAACTTGATAAATTTGATTCGCGTGCCTCCAACAGGGGAATTTTTAACGCTGACTCTTGTGACATAATTTAGAGTTGAGAATTTAAGTTATAGGACTACAATTTAATTTGTTTATTCTTGCAATTGTGTTTTATATAATTCCTGACACAATTTAAACACATTACAAATATAAAGGTTTAATACTTTTATACAACATATAATTGAAATTATACAGTATTATGATTCAAGGACGATAATGAAGAGATAATGTGAACTAAACGTCACGAGCTCACTCTGAGCACTCATAATTTATTGATGATTTATTTACAATGTAGTGAGACTAAAATGCGGATGTTGGTCCTATTGTGTTCCCGTAATACTTTATAATATTTTGCATATAATAAACTCTAATTTTAAAATTCAAACACAATATTAATTTGTCTTACTGCATCAAGATAAATGTTTTAATTCTTCTGAAATCTGTCTAATAAATAGGTATAGGAATATAATAATTATTATTGAAGAGAAAACAGATGAAATCATCACGATAAAACCAAATACTTTTATTTTGCACTGTGTGGAATAAAAAGTGCCACTATTTTATGGACAAGGTCTTGAACGCTATTTTTTTATTTTACTAATGAACCACATCACACATATTTTATTTGAGTCAATAATTGATAAAATACTACAATGCATTAAAAATATAGAATTTAATTTTGATTTAAACAAATGGCTAGCTATTAAAGAATTGTTTAAATTAATAGTAAAATAACTCCAAACATCAACTCCAATTTAGCTGAAACACTGAAAATAGCTTCAAGTGTCTAGAGGGTTTTCAGGTGAGGCTAAGAATATTAACATTTTGTGATTGCACCTTTCAAAGTGAAGTTTAATCTAACATTTTAAAAAGTAATATTGGTACTTCATGATGGAACTTTCCCAAACGAAATAAACCATTTATTTTCTAAGAGTATTAACACTTTTAGATGACAGTTTGCCAAGTTTATTCAAACATTCAGTATATAAATATTATTACACTGTATGACAGCTGTATTGAAACTAAAGTCAGACAATTTACTGTTCAAGAATGATCATATTTTCAAGCCATATAGAGTCTATTTTGGTTTACATTTGAACAATGTTTGAAATAGTTTTGATGTAGTTTTTAATTTAATTTGTGGTCTATCTTTTGTAAAATATTCACTAGAAATGTATGATATTGTCTGTGGACTAGTGCTGCCCACCCAACTCTTAAGAAACAATTTTATTTATTCAAACCATAGGTTGGAAGAGATTGGCTTATAGCCCATAACTCGTGCGGTTTCCAGAAAAACAAACAAATGCCACTAATGCAACTAAGTCCAATACAACGGGAAAGGTTCAATTGATAATTTGTAAACGTAATATCCATAATTGACCGCTCACAAAAGAAACACAACAAACTCTGCACCTTCACTTGGTGATAAGATTAAACTAACTTCTATCTCACTCCATAGACGATGGCAAATATTTGAAATAAATATTCATGGAAATTTGATTTATACTATAGTCATTTCTCATATTTTCACTATATTTATTTATTTTACATATATCGAGCTGGTCGTTGAATTTCAATGACAAAGTTGAGTAGGGAATGCTCTATATTCCTTAATAACCAGATTTTTGCTATGATAGGAAGATATACTATTTGTGTATAGCCAACGTCCTTAATCTAAACATTTTTACAAGCTATATGTGGCTGTTAATTGCTTTGTCTTTAGGTTAAGCTAGATTCTAAATTATGTCCTGAATAAAATTGGTATGAGGGGTTTTTGATGTGCTTTTTTAAAAAAAAAAATCTATTCCAGAACAGAAAAATAATAAGTTTACGTTCTAAAAGGTGTTCAGTACATGCAGAGCTATTTAAAAATAACATATATACGTAAGGCCAATATGCAGTATTACACTATTATATCCTTTTTAAGTTTTTCTACAATAATGTCACTATAAATTGTCGTATTTTTAAATATGCAGAATAATAAGTAAAAAGATTTACATTGAAATACATGTATGATTAAAAACACACCCATATAATTGGGGCATGGGGAAATAATCGTCAAGCTCACATATCCTAGTTTTTCTGGAGGTGGTAATGTCAGGGTTTTAATCCTAGCTCTGTGTACCGAGGATATTTTTTCCTAAATTGGTTACCACTGTCTCTCTTTACGTAAATGCGGAATAATTTCTTATACATTATAACTTAATCCTCCCTGTATAATTTATCTAATGCAGAGGAGCCCAAATTCTGACACTATGAACCCCACTTTGTTTATTAAAATTAATTTCATCTCTCTTCATTTTTAAATTAGTAAGTTAAATCCATATATTTAATATAATGCCAGAATAATAGGTTCATACTTTCCCAAAATTGTTCATTATACTAACGCTTCGGACACTTATAGGCCAGGAATAAGACAATAATATATAGACAGGAGGTGTTATTGTTATTTCTCCCGTGTGTTCCAAAGTTTGTTTAAAATATGTCGATTAAATAAAAATTAGTAAATGGGAACACAACAATTGCGCTAGATACACAAATACTTAAGGTTTCTCTCTCTATAGCAAAGGTAAATGTTTACTAATTTAATAATTAAGTATATCTAAATACTAAAATAATTGTTACGTGTGTAGGCTACTAAATTCGATAAAGTATACTCCTTCGAGCACAGCCAGCAGCTTAACCATTAAGCCAGGGAGGTGAACGTGCTCACTTTTTTCTTTCCTCCGCGTCAAATGCCGAATTTTTTGGAAACTGTGAATTCAGTCAACAAGTTTTTATTGTTTGTTTTGAAATATGGCCGGTGATTGTACTAAAACTAAACAAAATTTTGACGGTACCCTTGATGATACTTCTCACTACCCTCCCCCTGAGGGATGGTAATTAAAAGAGTGCACCCCCTCTCCACCCCCGTTTGGAAACTTCTGGTGTGGTGAAATGCAAATATCCCGTTTGGATGACAAGAGGCGATACAAAGAATAAAAACTAAAAAATTTAAATAACTTAAAATGTTTAACAATGGAATTGTAATACAAATTGTTATACTATGTATCTACGTTAATGTGATAAGGATGAAGAAGTTTGAATTTAGAGGAAGCTTACCCGCATTTTAATGAAGGGAGAGTAGAAAGCCATTTAGTAAAAACGACTCTTAGTAGATATGACTGAAATTCGAACCCCAATCTGCCCGTCATCGGCAGTTTAGTCCATTGTGAGAGTGACGTCTTAGACCATTCAGCCATTAAACTGGGTCAATATTAGTGTTTTTTTCTAGTTATTAATAATATCGATCAAATATGACACATGACTTGGTCCATACCTAAGTAAAAGTAAATCTAGTAATTTCTATAGCTATCATAAAAGGTTATTTCTATGAAAACAACTGGACTGTACTTGTATTATCTGGATTACTGTAGCTTGTGCCAGACGGAGGGTCGCTTCACTACTCTTATTACAGCGCCATTAGCGGTTGTGTCATGTAGGCTCACGCTCCACTAGATAGCAGCACTGAGGCGGGTCAGGGGCAGTGTTATTCAGAGGTGAGCAGATTATTTCGCTGATGCTATCTACCATGTAACCACACAGTAGCGACGTTGCCTAGATATAAGCCGGTTTTGGTGGAAAGGATAGTATCTGGTATTTACTTAAGTTACTAAAACAATTATTTTAATACATCAATTCATGTTCTCTGGAGCGATCACTATTAATGTATATCAAGCATTTTGAAAGAGTAATGCCTCATACTGTGCGATCTCTGATGCAGATATCACGTATTAATACCTATAAAGTTACCCGCAATTTATCACACTAATTAGTGAGTTGTTGAGTTTATAATAAATTTGCCATTATTTGCGAGGAGGAAAAGCCATTTAATAAAGTCCGACCTCAGTATATATTGAGCACTGACTTTACCATCACCAGCAAATTTGTATGCTACGAGAGTGATGCCTTAGACCACGTGGCCACTGGTGTAGCTGTCATGTGAGCAATATTTTTAGTAGCTGTCACGCTATTCATTTCGCGATAATGTAAATTTTATTTTCAGTACATAATTTCGTGATTAATTAAGTATACAGGGTGTTTTATAATTGTGTATAATAAGGTGTACACTGAAAAATAAACTAAAAGTCTCATAACAACATATTTCTGGGACCGCTTATTAATTGAGTGACTGACAGGGATAGGTCAAACAGAGACTGCCATTATGCCATAGAATTTCTGTTGACCTTGGTAGTGGAACATTGCACGTTCACAAGAGAGGTTCCAAGTGTCCACCATTGCATTCACAACACAGTTCAGCCCTCCTGCACCACAACTGTGTTGTGTTCGTTGGAAGATGTGAGGCATAGCACGGATCGTATTTCCAGCAGCCAAAACTGCATTCCCCAGATGTTCTTTCTTGTAGTGCCGTTGGGAGTACACAAACTCCTTTCATGTTACCCCACAACCAGAAGTCACAAAGTGTTAGATCGGTGTATCAAGCGGGGCATTCGAGTTTAACAGCCTCGTTGCGTCCAATCCATTTCCTGGGATGTTATTTGTCGAAATGGTGTCTCACTGTACGGATGTAGTGTGCAGGTGCTCCATCCTGAAGCAGCCCCATGTTTAGCTTCGTTGCCAGTGGAACGTCCTCCAGTAGTCATTTTTGGAGAAAAGTTTGCAAGAAGTGTAAGTGAATTTCACCTCATAGCCGTGCAGACATTTCAAACAGTCCAAGTAGAATATCACCCACGTCTCCCGCTCAAACGTTTAATGGAGATTTGATATTGTGAATGGACCTTCAGGACGGCATTTAGATTTGTGTTGGCTCAAATGAGCTGGTTACGAATACTGCCATTTCTGGTAAATGCTGCTGCATCCATTTCCAGTACTCTGCTAAGTAAATGTGGATCTGTGGCGTGGTGGTGCAACAGATACTAGCAGAATGACTTACGACATTCTAAATAGAGAGCTGGGTTCAACTCCTGAACAGGTTACAAATGGAAGCTGTACAATATTTGGTCGGGTACTATTCTCCACATGGACGTCTATCATAAGTGATTACGTAAGGCTAATCACAGTGCACTTGAATCCGGTAGCGTTCCGCATAATGCAGAGTTGACTCTTCCACTGCAACAGTCATGCAACGTCGCGGCCTACCAGCGTTGACCATCACAGGGGCAAAGCAACTGGTTTCACTAAGGCAACGATTTAGTGCCACAAATATCCTTGGATTTGGGTGTCGTCAGACAGGAAACAGTGCAGCATACTTACGAACAAGGAATTGTGTCGTTCTTCAGTGTAAATCAAAACCATATCAGTCAATTCCTCGTTTGTTTCTTAGCTCCTCTCTCCACCCACATCTTACTGGCCACTTTCAATCAAAGCAAGTAACTGAGTGTGACATTCCATGTATCCAGCACGCCAAATTACGAATGTGCAACGCTGCCCCACAATGTTGCCATATCTCGATAACGAAGTGGTCCCGGCAATATGTTGTAATTATTCTCTATGTTTCTTTTTCAGTGGGGATTCCCTGCACCACTTTAATGTATACAATTACAAATCATCCTGTATAAAAGTCTAGGGTGTAAGAGGCTAAGATATTGTAAATTGATGGTGAATATAAATTAATTAAATGACTAACAATAACGAAGATAAATGCTTCCCAAAGTAAAGTAACATGATTTATTGTAAAACTAAGCTGTGAAAGCCGAAGCTCAGGCCACATTTATTTATAAAATCACCCCCTGCGAATCTAGTCTAGATTCGATCCCTAACCTCAGAGCCTTCATTGACCAAATAAAATGTTCGTCCCATGACTGAGGCTGCTGTTGAAAGAGGCCATTTCATTAATGTATAAGAAAAAGTTTTCCGCTAGATAATTTTGATATAATTTAGGGATAATTATATCAACAAGCCATGTTAGTTGAGGTCATTGACACTGTCCCATAATTCCAACGGCTGGAAATGTGTTTTCATACGAACTTTCACCACAGTTAAGCGATGACACACTAATTACGAACATAATTTAGAACATTGTAGCCAACAGCTCATACATCTTATCAGCTTTAAATAATTTGGTTTCAATAAATACCATTCATCACCATTTTAAAGGTAACCTTTTAAAAAGTTTATCATTTACCCAGATAGATGAGTACTCAAAAATATAATATTTTCTGGTCTCACGTAATATGAAGGTCCAGGTTTAAACCACGTCTGGGTGAACTGATGTAATTTCCTAAATATTTTCTCACGTAAATATGGGTGCAATAACTCTAAATTCTACCTTCACTATACTGATTCAATAAGAGAAATTAAAACAAGTATAGCCTAGCTGATTAGTAATATGGGATCCAAAAGTTATAGTCCAACGTAAAATTTACATATGAAATTAATCTGAAATCAAACATAATCGTAACTATTTTCTACACTGATGATGGTTCTCACAAACGCCGTGAGATAAATTAGATACGCAATTTAGCTAGCAGTTCTGATAGATAAATTGCCTACTCATAAACATTAAGGCGCTGAGCTGGGTGTTGCGCCCGACGATCGAACAAATACAAAGGAATGTTTATCTAGAGGTTTATTCAATATGTAGTTTATAAATTTAAATCTTATTAATCTTAAAATAATCACTACCTGTCAGAATTGTTTAAGGAACAGTTTCTGCACGTAAATGATTGTTTAATTTAAAAGGCAGTCCAATTTTTATATAAAGAGTCTTTTGTGACCGCTAAAAAGTTATTAGATGTATCTCCCCGTATTCATACATCAGATAATGTTATCTTCAGCTGTCTCTTTTGATCAATATTATTAATACCTTTAAAATAATACAAACAATTTATTAAAATATTATACATTTTGGGCACTTTTTAATTCTAAAACAACCTTCTAATTATAATTGGGCTTAGCTATATTTTTGTTATTCTGGTATATATCAAACCCTTGGATACTAGTTAAATACATACTATATATATATACATATATATATATATATATTTAACCAGTATCCAAGGGTTTGATATATACCAGAATAACAAAAATATAGTTAAGCCCAATTTTTATAAGGGTATTGTGTCAGACTTCTGTGCTGGCGGCCGGGGTTCAATCCTCGGTCCCGGCACAGATTTATCTGATTAACAAACCCTTCCTTCACATCTGACAAGACATCTTGTGAATGTGGGGAATGCCAGGCCTCCACCATGGTTCGGATTCCACGTTAAACTGTAGGTCTTTCATCTCACAATCACCCTACCATTACACATTAACGTAAGTGCGTATAACCCGAATGGGTAGTAAGACGCGGTGCTAATAATAATAATAATAATAATAATAATAATAATAATAATAATAATATAAGGGTATTTTAGAAAAAAAGTGACAATAATTTATAATATTTTATTATATTATTTGTATTATTTTAAAGTTATTAATAAAGTAAAGGTATTAATGTATATATATATATATTTTTCCCTGCGTCCTACCAACTGTTGAGGTTATACGCATAAGCAATAATGATGTTAATAATTTCTGGATGAACAAAGTTGAATTTAGAGAAAGTGTACCCACATTTGCGTAGAGAAAGGGTGGGAAAAATTTAGGAAAATCCAACCTCAGTACACCTGACTGGGATCTGAACCCTGATCTCCCTGTCATTAGCAATCTAGTCTATTGCGAGTATGAAGCCTTAGCCTATGTGTTCACCGATGTAGTTTTGCAATATTTGTATGGAAAGCAAACACGAGCGACCATAGGAAGTGGACCCCACTTAGCACTTACATTTTGGCAGGTAAGTATTAATGGAGAGACTGCGCATATTCTATGTATATCATTGGCCTATTCAGTTAGTAAAATACGAGTAGCTTGTATTTTATTAATACTAATACTGGCTAAGATAATAAAGTTCATCTGTTAATATTATAACAATTTACATTATATTTTATATAGTGTTGCACCGCATCTTAATACCATCCGAGTTATCCTCATTTGACTACACTAATGGTAGAAGGATGATGAAGTTACGATTTTGACCCACATTTTTAAAGGAATGTAAGACGACATTCTATAAAACCTTCTTTCAACTTACCTAGCTGGGACTTAAACCCCAATATTCCCAACACTTGCAACACCCTGAATAGACAAGCTTGACGTTTATTCTAAGTGATATGCCCTATGTACTCCTATTTTTTTAAAAATAGAATAAATATATAGTACTTTACTGTGACACCCATCTGTGGTCACATTCGCTAAGTCGTCACTCTCATAATAGACTTAATTTCCTTGGATGAAAAGTTCGGGGTTAAAATTCCGGCCGGGTGTTATAAGGGTATTATTTTCCTAGATGGTTTCCTACCCTCCCTCCAGACAAATATGACTACATTTCCTATAAATTATAATTTACTCAACACTATTCCACTAGCGTAAACGTGCTTATAACTGTGACAGGTAGTACAAGTGGGGTACAATAAAATAAGTAATTTTCTGTGCTATAAATTTATGAGCCACCACAAAAACTCGGATGAATTCTAAAGGTAATCTTGCAGATAATAGCTAAGCATTATGAAGAGAACTAGAATAATAGAGAGAGTATGTTAGTAATAGATAGTGAGAAGGTTTTGAATATTCAAAAATTCATGACTATTGTCAACAAGTGAATCAGGAACGAACTTGATGCATTTGAAAACGTTGACAGATAAATTAACGTATTACTAGTTCATCTGGTTGGTAGTTAGTAAATATTCTTGTACAAATGGCAGGCTATAAATTTTTATCCTAATAGTTCTATTCCAAAATTCCCCAAATTATTTTTGGGATTAGAAAGGTTATATTTATAGGGAGTGTAGCCACATTTGTATAGATGAATGGTGGAAAATTATTTTGGGAGATTCAAGCCTCAATTTCCCCATCATTGGCAGTCTAGTCCACTGCAAGAGTAGAGTGTTAGACCACGTGGCCACCGAAGAGGATTGTACATATATTATAAATAAATTTAGTGTTATTAGTTTGTTGGCCCCGTGGTCTATGGAATCACTTCTGAAATAGACTAGACTGCCGATGATGTGGGGTATCGGGGTTCTAACCATGGTCGGGTGTACTGAGGGTGATTTTTACTCAATGGTTTTTCCACTTCCCCTCCACTCAAATTCGTGTACTCCTTCAATAAATTCAACATTCCTCCTACTTAACACACAAATGTAATTCAAATGTAATTAGTGCATATGCGTACAACCCAAACGGGTAATAAGACGCGATGATCATTTTAAGGATAGGAATGTATTATCAGATATGCTGTCCTAGCTTAGGTTAATTTTCAAGACACGGATTAGTCTGAAGCTCTTAAAAATTAAAATCTTCCTAGTTTAAGTTTATTCAATTTGTTCTGTTAATATATATATTGGGTACTAGATTACCATTTGTGGTGTATTCCACTTATACTTTATACATTCATAACTATGTACAAATAATATTAACAAACTATCTTAAGACTTCCAGAAAATTGTTTATTGATTTAAATTTTTTGTTGCTGTTCTAGAATATTTGTTGCTCTCTTTGGTATCAACAATTTTCACTCTAAAATAAACATTGTTAGAGAGCTTAATTTAGTATTTTCATTGCTATAAAAAGCTACTACCACATTTATTGAAGAAATAACTATTTATTTGAAAAATCTCAACAAACGCCATTAAATATAGTTGAAGTGATTTTTATAACAATGAAAATATTAATAATAGTCCACAACAATGTTTGTTTTCTAACAATAGATTGTTGATCAAAATACACATTACTTAATAGCGAAAATATAATAGTAAATTAATTTAAAACTCTCTTAAACACACCTAAACCCAAGCTACATTCATCACACTATCCTCTGAAACAGGACTTTGAATCTCTATGTAGGAGTTTGAACTCAAACAAGAATATAAAAACAGTCTAAGCATCACCAGCGATAAACTCAGGTTATTATAGATCTCCAGTTGGCTTCCCTAACAACTTATTCAAAATATCGTTCAGCTTGAAGTCTAGAGCAGAAGTGTAACTTATTATCGTTGAGCTTTTACTATCGTACTTGTGCATTTGAACATTTTAAATATTTACGATGCTATGTTCTTGTAATAGTTTAATTTAACGGACTTATAAAATCAGTATTTATATAAATGAATGTTGGTTAAATCTGTTATAAAACTAAGCTCTTGAATTAATACTCATTCGAAACATAAAACATGACTTTCAGAATGGTTAAAAAAAAAAAACATGTTTAGCTTGATCTATTATTTTTATAATAACTTTTACTGACACTTAAACATGTACGATAAATACAATATTTACACATAGAAAAAAAGGCGTAGAGCTCACATGGCTTTACAAAGTAATACTATATTTTAAAACACATTTATATCAAAAGATTACAACACATTTTATTTAAAATTAGTCAGGTTATAATTTTTAATATACACAATTACCCACATCTGTAGAACTCGTACTAAATATAATGTTATAATAGTTTGGTTTGTTACTGACGAAGGGTTTGGGGTTTGAATCCTGACTGGTTGTATTGATGGTGTTCCTTTCTAGACGTTTTCACGTTATCTCTCTCTCTCTACATAAATACATGGACATTTCTTCTAAATTATACCTTACTCATACTTATCCCACTAGAGTAACTAATATGAATTTTCAATATGGGTAGTAAGAAGTAAAAACATAAATCTACATTCAACTTGGTTTTAAAATGAGGTAGTTTTTTTTAATACTTTGTATTTTCACATTAAAGTTGGAACTAGACTATTTTGAAGTTGGATGCTATTTACAACTGTAGGGGAAGGGAGACCAAAATGATCGCTATAAGAATTTTTTTTTACGTCCATTACTATTACCTACCTATGGCTTGGGTCAGTTTTTTATTCAAGCCATATATTTTCCACTACCAGCTGGCTAGGCCTGTCGTAACTTCTTATGCCTTATAATCTAACTTAAGACTAGGACAAGCACAACATCTAGTCCCCGGCCATTAATTCATCATTATGAAAGGGTAAACCCACATTTCATCAATTATAAATTTTTCAGCCATACTGGTAATCGAATCCGGTAACCCTTATATCAGTAGACAGACACGCTACCGACTGAGCTAAGGTGTCGGATTATAAGAGATAAATGACTGTAATTGTTTTAATAATTTTTTATTTGAGCTTTCTTATTTAAATCTAAACTTATTAACTTTTCAAATAAATAAGAAAACCTGAAATATTTCAAAAGTGAAACTCTTAGCAAGGAAAAATTTTATCTTGGATTCAGGGGAAAATAAATCGTTATTTAAATTAAATTGTAAAAGGTTTTTTCGGGAGAAAATGAAAAACAATCACTTCAATTAGACACATTACAATATTTATTTTAATCAGTTTTACTCAGAGTATATTTGATAATCTACGTGAATTCGATGGTATCTTTTCCATTGTGGATGTGCACAGCCAATGTATTATCAGCGTCATCATTATTCTCGATTCCTGTGCATTTGTCATGAACCCACCCCTAACAATCGACGCATTGAACCCATTTTCTACTTCAAAGGGAGCTGAAAAGGTTTCCGAACAATAGATGCATTCATTTTCTTCATCTTCTTCTGAATCACTTTGGTAGCCTGGTAGTTGTGATTGCCACTTTATTTTTTCTGGAAACTTTTTCAATACTTTTGGTTCCAAGAACTTTATCAAAGAAGAAAAAAACACATTTAAAACATGAATGCAACTATGTATACATGTAGAATGACATAAGTTGATTATGTTTAACCTAGGCCGAACGATGTACTATAAATACTTGATTTTTCAATCCTTTTCAATATGGCAGCTACTCAAAAGTTTTTTTTTTAATATCTTATTTCAAGTGATTTGATTTTAAAATTCTAAGCAATCAATCAAATAACCACGGTGTTTTTTTTACATATATTGTGAGACTAGCTTCTTAAAACGTGTGAACAATGTTACTTATCTATTACTGAAATAAACTTTTTAATATAGTATTTAATTTTTTACGTCTAACCTGATCATCAAGGAAAATTATCAACATATAAGGATAAATTATGGGAGATATTTCAAGTTGAAATCTAAAGAAAATTTCTCCAAAGAGATATTTTAAGACTGTAATAATGATAAGAACATGACATCATTCTTAGCATGATATACTTAGAAATTTTTGAGTGGAGGGAGCAAGATATACTGTTCACAAAACTACTAATATCTAAATATAAAACATGATAAAATTTGTTTAATTTGAAATAATTTAAAATTATTTGAGAGTAGTATTTAAATTAATGTTTTGTCAAAGATGTATATTCTCTCGTGTTGTGTGCACACTCCTTTTGTTGCCTACTTCTATGTCGTTGGTTCTATTAGACTTTAGAAGCGTTCCGTCCCTCGTGCGTGTAGAAGATAAGAAAAGCTAGCTAGCTACTGATTATTACATGCACGCAGAGGAGTAAACATGAATTTACTGATCAGCCATACGTGAGGTTTAAACACAATTTTAAGTGTCATTTATATACAGACTTTCTCAAATTATGAGGTGCCCTTCACTGGTGAGGAGATATGAGGGTTTTTAAGGTGAGTAGCAGCAAGTTTATATCTTTGAAACAAATTGTTCATTTTCTCCAACTTTATAAAATTCTAGTTTACTGTGGTGAAATAAAGAGAAAATTTAACTTTGATAAATGTATTAGATTTGGAAGAAGGTACAATAAAGATATGAAGAAACACATAAAACTAAGAAAATAATATTACTTTTACAATGAAAAGAAGAACACAGTTTACATTTTACATTTCTGCCACTGGACAAAGAGATAATGGCTACCTGTTGGGAAAAAAAAATCTATCATCACCACCTAATCTCCCGACCTGGTTTTCATTCAATCGGAACTGATCAGGAGGGAGTGTGAAACGCCCAACATGACTTCCTAAAAGAAGAAAACACAAAACACAAAAGGGAGAAAAAAGAAAATTTTTAAAGAATTATAGGACACTTAAATATGAAAATGTAGAAGGAATAGCATAAAGGACAAACATAGGAAATTGGCGTTTGATAAGTATATGCATATATATATTTATTCGTATCCAACGTCCATTTCCTATGTATGTGTGTGTGTATGTATGTATATATATATATATATATACACAGTGGTTTATTTCAAAAATTTTAGGTACAGGAACGCACTGACCCCCCCCCCTCAGATTTTTTTTTATCTTAGCTTCAAAAGACGTGTTACTATGCCATTATTTTCTTCTAAAAAACAGAAGAAAGCGTTTTAAAATCCATCATAATATGATTGTGTTTGAATGAACTTCGTGTTTGCCTTAATAGCGGTACCGGAACGCCGTTCTGCCACGTTCCGCCAGAAGTTAATCACTTTATGGAACAATTGTATTATATTTGGAAGAAGGTACAAGAAAGGTGGATAGAAACATATATGTTTATATATTTCTATCCACCTTTCATATACCCTCTTCCAAATATAATGCAATTGCCTCATAAAGCGGAAAGCGGGTTTCCTTACACAGATATATTATATATAGTTTTGGTAAATGAAATAATAAAAATGAGTGTGCAGTTTGTATTGCTATAAAAACTAATTCCAAATATTGAATATAATTTTAAAACTCTCTACGTCACCAAAATATAGCCTATCTTGAATTATTTCTATTATAAAATACAAACATTACTTCCCATTGGCAAGTAAAGATTTTACATAATTTCAAACGTTATGCTCTACGCAGTTTGATATTTTTTATAGACATGAGTAATATCATCAAATGTAAAACCGTATTTTTTACCAAAATTAACATTTTATGTGTATTTATAAATTATTATTTTTAGCGTTTCATACTTATACCAAACTAATGTCAATCAATGATGTGATCAATACAAAATTTGCATGATTTTTGTTTTAGTTTTAACTTTTAACAAATAGGCATAGTTGATCAAATGCAATATATTAATGAGGATCAACAATTATTATTACTCTGAACTTTAAAGTGAAGCATGAGTGCAACGCATGAAAATAGAACAATATTTGAATGTGTTCACAAAATAAATATTTCATTTTGCCAGGTATGTAAGAACCAATACACCAGATTACTAATGTTATTATAAAGGTACAATTTACAATGTTAAATATTACTAAAATTTTAATAATTCTGGCATTAATATTTTAGAATTCTTGAGACACCATGGATTTCTGTATCGTCACCTCACGACCCTGACTAATGTAGCTGTATTGTTTAGTCTTACTTGAAGTACATTCTGGTATTTACTAGACACTTTAGCTTTATTTGTATCATGAGCTTAGCTATAGAAGCTGTTGAATCCTATATACTCTTTAGCTTTATTTGGCTCACAAGCTTAGCTATAGAAGCTGTTGAATTCACTAGACTCCTTAACTTTATTTGGCTCACAAACTTAGCTATATAAGCCTTGGAGCTCACTATCCTTTTTAGATTTATTTGGCCCAAGAGCTTAGCTATATAATCCTTTGAATTCACTAGACTCCTTAGCTTTGTTTAGCTCAATAGCTTAGCTATAGAAGCTGTTAAAGTCACTAAACTCCTTAGCTTTAATTAGTTCAATAGCTTAGCTATAGAAACTGTTGAATTCACTTGATTCCTTAGTTTATTTATTTCAATAACTTAGCCATAGAAGCTGTTGAATGATTACACTAGACCCTTAGCTTTATTTGGCTAAAGAGCTAAGCTATAGAAGTTTTTGAGTTGACCAGACTCCTGAGTTTTATTTAACTCAATAGCTTAGCTATAGAATCTATTTAAGTAACTAGAATCCTTAGTTTTATTTAGATCAATAAATTAGCTATAGAAGCTGTTGAATACACTAGAATCCCAAGCTTCATTTCGCTCAATATCTTAGCTATAGAAGCTGTTGAATTAACTATACTTTTTGGATTTATTTAGCTCATGAGCCTAGGTATATAAGCTGTTGAATTTACTATACTTTTTTGCTCTAATTGGCTCGCCAGGTTGTTTATAACAATCGTATTGTTACTGTACACCTTAATCATCTGTAAAAATAAATTAACTGCTAGAGTTTATATTCCTGTCTTGACTTCATTGGAGGAAAGGGGGACATTGATCGCGTTAAGACTTTGACGTTGATACATTATTTACGTATCTTAAATTTAGACTTAAATTAAATTAAATATACCCTTTTCACTTCCTGTTTGAGGACCAATATGTCAGGGTTTAATTTTACATTTCATGATCATTATTAGTATAGAATACAAGGGAATTAAATATTAAAGTGTTAAAATATATGTTATGTTCAACTCTTTGATAGCACTCGCAACCTACTGAAATTTATAAGATGTTTAGAGTTCACTATATTAAATATTTCTAGTTGCTACTAGCCCAAAACTGCTAGATTTGGTCGAATATGTATTTTGATTGCTTGTAAATTAGAGATACTCAGAGGAAGTGTATTTTATTGATTAGAGTAAAGAAATAGTTACCCTTAGAGCATAATGTCAAAAAAATTAACCAGGTACTGGGGCTAAAAAAATAACATGATTTTTGACGCCATTGCATTTTTGCACCATTCTATAATGTTCTAAATAAGAATCAAAAACATAATCATACTTGAATACATAATAATAATATTGAAGCAATATTATTATATAAATATTTGAATGGTATTGTTTTTATTATTTAAAATATACAATAATGTTAAACTGTTACAAAAACATAGATTATTACTAGAAATATTTAGGGGCCTATATAAAAATATTGTTAAGGCATTATTTTATTTATTTATATATTAAACAATTACTGATCACTTAATTCTACGTTATAACTGTATTATTTTATTTTAAACATAAGGCAGCAATGAGCCAGACGTATGACTTCACGACTGGTGCCGTTGCGTATTCACAACATACCTGTATTACAGAATTTTTTGTTATGTTTGATGACATCATAATACGCAGCAGGAACTAATTGAGGAAGATTTGGAGGGGATCCGAACTAATTACCTTTAATTAAAAACAAAACAAAAAACAAACCTATTACAGCTGTTGAGAAAATGAAACAGCGCCAGTCACAGAAGGTTATCCACTTGTATCGATCTATCAAACAATACCTCTATGGTTGGCACACTATCATATTATTAATTCGTCACTAGAAATCACTACGAGTGATCGATGCACCGTCAGATTAATTTGGAAACATCAGTTTAGTTTGGTGGTGACATATTTACTTTCAAAATTGACCCAGATCCATGGAGAACAAACTCAAGAAAAAGAAAAATAACCGTTAATGTCAATATTTTATAATTTTATATTTTATTTTATATGTTTATATTTTATATATATTTTGGAAAAAGAAAATACCCAGTCTCCCGGTTATCAATTCGTGACGGTGAAAAAATAAACTACAGTTTCACAAACGATACTTTTTCATTAATTCAAGGAATAGAGCCAGATACCTTCAGTCCATAAGGCATACGTGCTACTTACTGAGCTAAGGTGTCAGTCATTGTGTGTTTTACTATAAATAAAATATATATCTCACGATGATAGTCAAACCTAAGATATTGATTTGTATTTTACTGGGTATTCTGAACCTTAGCTACTCAAAAGTGTCACTCAAACCCCTCTATTAGCCCCACATCTTCCCACCGTCAACTCAAATTGTTCATAGGTAACGAATGATGGAAGGGTGGAAGTGAGTGACCTGGTTGGCTCATGTGATTGAAATATGTCAGCTACGCGAATAGCTCATAAAAGTGTAATGGGAGTAATGAAGGTTAAATTCTTGGATCTATCTCCATGAAAATCGATTCTTTAACCTCGATTATCGATTTTTAGATCGATATAAACGTCTAGATCTACTTCACGAATCGATTCTTTCTCTGCAATTCTTAGCCACAAATAATTATATAATTAATTTTGTGATATATCATTTATATTATATGTAGGCATATCTCTTTCCAACCGCAATCAACTATCTCTCAGGTTTCTCCTGACAAACCCATGCTTCACATCCATAAAACAATTATAGCGTTCACAAACTTTTATATACTGTCATTTAGGCCTCTTTCGATACAACTTCATGCTTTGCAATAGTCAACATACATCCAACTACTCTCCGAGATGCATTCACCCCTCTGTCGATTTCACCATCTGTCCATCCATTTATACATAGCATCCTGCCCAGATAAACAAAATGATTGAAGATCCATTCTATCTGTCACCACATTTAAACGATTTAATGAATTCTACAAATAATCTTCATTTTCAGCCATTAATACGGTATTGTAATAAACATGGCTTTCAAACCTATTCAAATCTGGTACATAAGATGGATTGTTTCACCGAAAGGCCACCAAGACCCGCTTGAGTCGCTCGCCTGACGTGGGAAACTATTTAATATTCTATTTTTTTAAAGTTTTTTTTTAATCTTTAAATGTGATTATTATAATAATAATGACTATGGGTTTAAAATATTTAAAGTTTTACTATTTTACTCACGTAGTTCTTTTACTAACTGTTCCGAGCGTTGTATCGAGGAGCCTTGGAAGTGATCACGAAGGTGTTGTAATTTTCAATTTTTTTATAAAGTGGTTATAACATGAATGAAACCACGATTATCTAATCAGCATTGAGTTTGGTCAGTTCTGGTGACATTAATTTCTGTTTATTTACGATCTGTTTTGGTAAGTGTGTTTCTTTAGTTAACCTGCCAAGGTTTCAACTACAAAAATAATAATAATAATAATAATAATAATAATAATAATAATCAACTACAAAATCAGAAGTTACGGTAAGAGATTTTTTGTTTGTTCATACATGTTCGGCAGATTCTAAACGAAGATTTATATTTTCCAACTTATCAACTTTTGTGGAGTGAGGACTGTCTCACATTCATGTATGGCTATATAACTCACCTTGGAGGACATTTATTCATTTTTGAAAGGAGCTTAAATCTAAAAGGATAATTATTCCATATTTAATACACTGTTGGTAAAAGAACAAAGGAAATCCATGTTGATATTTAAAAGCGCCACTTTTGGATCCATCTTGGAGATTGTAAAGGATGTCTAGATAACATATAGCTTGTTTTCGAAAGACTTTAAACATACCCCATTAATAAGTCTTTATCATGTATTATTGTCCATAGGCCTACACCCGAAATCAATATAAAGTAATTTAACTAAGCAGTTTGAAATATTATATTATCACATAAGCTTTGCTATTAGTCATCATGGAGACAATCTATAAAATATGTATATGAACCATTGTTTGGTTTTAAAAGGGTGTATCTCATTATCTTGTGCACTGTATTCTGTATAATAGCCACTGTTTAATCCATCAATAATACTGTCAAAATCCAATAAACAGCCGATTTCACAAACTATAAATTTATATTATTAATCTCCAGTTAGGTGTATCTGTGTTACCTCCATTTTTATAGGTCCTATGACACCTCGTGGTCCCAAGGTCAGTGATTGTGTCTGCCGGCAATCACTGAATAAGGTAAACCCTTCAGACGACGTCATATAATATAAATTTAATCCCTGTAGCCCCGATATCAGTCCACTCGAGGATAGGGTGTTTACAGCACTCTGACAATCCCATTGTCCATTTGTACACCAACCACGTCCTCACAAGAATCCCTCATACATTCATCCATGAAAACATTAAACAAATATGAAGACATAACACAACCTTGTTTAATACTCTGTTCAATGTCAAGCCATTCACTCAAATCTCCATTATTCCTAACGCACGCTTTATTTCTATCATACACCATCATAATTGCATTTACTAGCCAGGCATTCACACCATACTCTCTAAGAACATTCCATAACATATTATTATTCGCCCGATCGTACGTTTTCTCCAGATCAATGAATGCTCAATAAAATTTCATTCCTACTGTCATACATTTCTCAATCATTAATTAAAATGCAGATATCTTAACCATGTAACTTCTATCTGGCATGAAACTACATTGAGCATTTTAAAATCATTATTTGAAACGTATAGGCATCCTAGCAAGGAGTTTTATTGATAATTTTTTCTACCAATGTTTGTTTTATAATGTGATAATATTTATTGAATTCAAGCTTAGTTCACTTAATTATAAACATTACTATATTATTTATACTGTAATTATAGTTTAATAATTTAATAGAACAAGTTTATTAAATTAAATATACTGGGAAAATATACCATTATTTGTTTGGTTCCATACAGTCAACTCTCGATCCTACGACCCCGGGAATAGCGTCCCTCTCGAAGTAATGACCCTTTTTTGGGGAACCGTGAAAAATGTGGGACAAAAGGTTGAAAAGTTTAAGGAAATCGGCTGTAAAATGTGTTTGTTGAATTTATTTAGGTTGCTGCGTTGCAATTATCTTTGTGAGCGCTGTATTATTAGTAACTGGAGTGGGCCAGGTATAAAAATAGACACCACCTCATCAATGCCAGCCAATAGCACTTGACTCAGTCCACCCCCTCCCACAAGCAAGACAATGTTTCCCTGCGCGCGACTGCCGCTACATCACGTGCCAGGCTTGCTTTTGCCATTGTTATTTCGATTCTCGATTTGGTTACTATTTTGGTTTGATTTTGTGAACAATTTTTGACGACCCATGCTATTGTTTAACATTGTTATTTTGATTGGGTTACGTTTTTGGTTGGATTTTGTGAACGATTTTTGATGACCCACGCTATTTGTTGTCTAAAAAATGCATTTTTTTTCGTATGAAGATCAGGGGTGGAACTAAATCTGTTAAAATTCCAATAACGACCCCATCGAAATAACGACCCTTTTCCAGGGAACCATTAAAGATCGTAGAATCGAGAGTTGACTGTATTAAGTGGTTTTTTATTCGAAAAATATATATCCACTCTTATTTAAAATATGGTTAAAGCAACGTGTTTATACGAATCGTTGAATCGATATTTACAAGATCGATTCAATACAGTCAATTTTTTGCCTGAATCACTACTAGCACACTTTATCTAAAACGATCCACAATATTGATTTAAGTTCTATGTATTTAACAATTCCTAACTCTAATAGATTTGGCTGATCAGGAAAATTTAATTAAATCCAATGTTTTATTATTGACGATAATTACCGTATGGGTCTGTCCCCGCTAAATGCAGGGAATGACCCATATAGAGTGTTTTTCTTCTTTCATTATTTTAATAGTAAGTGTATTATTCCTTAAGCATATACAAAGCAAACAAATAAATGTGTATTTAAACAAATATTACAAGAGCAAACAAAATGTTATTCTCCTAGGCCGTCTTATCTTGAATCAGAAACTCATATTAGAATAAATTATAAAATAAAAGATATTTGTTTGCTATATTTGAGGTAAAGAGGCAACAGGCACTCCTGTACTGCCCACATTGAATAATAATATTGATTACCTTTCAGTAGATGGGTGCCCTACCCCCTGTTATTCCCGGCCTCACATAGCTGTGGATATATGGTCAGGTTTTCCCGCCTAACCCCCGACGATCTCAGCCCCAAGGCCGGCATCTCCCACTTCCGGCACACACCACCTAACCTCTCATAGCTAGGAGGGTGACCACGGAGCTCTAGGTTAGAACCCAGGGCTACCTCCCAACTTTAATGAAGGGATTCACCATGCCGTCCCTGATAATACGGTGTGGATGAGCTGGAGCGTCGTAATCACCGATGGCACGGATTATCTTATTAGAGCTAGCTAGCGCCTTTTTAAGAACCTTTCCGCCAAACAGCGGAAACGCGTGTTCAGGTATGGGAGTCCTGGCATGGTCAGTAGAAGGTGGTTTGAGAAAAGGAGCAGAGCCCTGAGGATAAAGCAAAGGAACCGGTAGTATGCAGTGTATGGAGACGGCTGTATCTGTATCTAGGTAAACAGGAACATATGAGAGTGGAGTAGAGGGGTATGAACATAACACCAAAAAAAAAGTCCATCCTTGTGAACGTATGCCAATGGATTAGCCGGGCGCATGAGTGGAGCCAACTCCACCATGACGCCCCTCGCTCTTGCCACCACCGAACGCAGGTGGAGGTTTGAACTGCATCTAGCATCCAGGGTCACCTCCAGCCACCTAGGCGATGACTGGACTGCGTCACAAACCTCACGAAGTGAGGCTATGAACCCCCGGATCAAAAAGGTCTGCTTGACCCAAATCACATTGGTGCCCGGGGACTGGTCCAGGATGACTGCGTCAACCATGAACTGAAACAAAACTGTACCGCATGGGATAGGCATGTCCCACATGAATAATGAATACAACATAAGGAAAAACCAGGAGTTCTGCTAATAGCAATCGGTTAAAGGAGAGGATGCTTTTGACTCCCAATCTCGAGGATTGGTTGGTGAGGAACGAACTAAGGAAATGTATGGAGGTGTATGAAGGGTGGTGGGAGCAGTGATCTGACACGGGAGTCAGAATCCTGCAGGAACTCACACTGTCGAAGGCCTTGTCGACGTCCAATATGCCCTGTATGGGAACCAACATTGGAACCACCAGTTGCCAGCGTTCTTGGTAGCGTATTATTACTTTACTTACCTTTCATTCGTATTTAAATCTTTGGGCCTCTTGTTGCGGGTATCATCACGAAAATTATGTGCCACAAAGCGTTGCGCTATCAATTCTCGAGAATTTGTTGGCTTGAATCTCGATCGGGTTAAAGTATCTCACTCTCTTAGTATCCTACGCTCTTACTTTAGTCTTCAAAATTCTTAGCTCTTCATCACTTGTGAATTTATCATCGCGGTTTTAACTCATTAAAAAACATCAGCTCGATAAATGTGCTCGCAATTATCCAGGTCTTTGTATTCTGTATACCCCTGCTTATATCTTAGTCCTACTCTAAGTCATTAAGTTCCAGCGACATCATGGGCATCGATTCAACTACCTACTACCATACAAAGTTTGACCACGCTAACTTCATTCAAAAAGTAATCATATAAATTAATAAAATAAGAACTTAGCTTTGATATTTTGTATTGAGTATTTTTGAAGTTAAAATAAACGACTGTGTGTATGGGTTTTCTAGAATTAATTGTTTGTAATGATGTAGATTTAAATAATTTTTGTTGTTCGAATGATTTATTAATACAATGAATAATACTACGATTCATGAATGAAATAAAGCTTGTTAAAATTTATAAGATAATAGTTGAGAGTTTGGTTGATTTAATTTTATATTACTAATAATTAGTAATACAATTATTATTATAAATACAATTATTATTATTATAAATACAATTATTGTATTTTACTGGTTGTTCTCTATGGGTTTGAAACGTGGTCACTTAGCTTAAATGTTGAAAACAAATAAGGACCACCCTGGAAACCTCGTGGGTCATCTAAAATCCTTTCCAAAAATCAAACTGATGAACTGGAAGGAGGAGGCTCACCCCCAGCCAAGCCTACAAGCTGGCCAGGATCACCCTCTCCACTCACCATGCCGAAGCAGGAGAGAAAAGAAATTGGTCTGTAGGAAGCCAGGTAAGCAGGTTTAAGTATTGGAACCATATTCTGGTCTAAAAATAAGAGATTTATCAATATGGCGTTGTTGATATGGAGAAGGAACTCCTTACTAGGAAGGTGGGTGAGGAGAAGGGCGGAACACAATCGAGTCTCGAGGTAGACGAATGATGACGCCTCGCTAGCGCTTGGGTCACCAGCTAGAGGTGAGGATAGGGGCATACCCGTGAGTAGGGAGAGACGTGACTAGAGGGATATAGTGAAGCTACCTGGGACTCAGAATCCATCACCGGGGATCCTGACCACCGCAAGAACTTTACATGGTCTGAAGCCAGGAACGTCAGAGGAATCTTATCTCTCCTGTGTCGCACCCTTTCAGTTGGTATCACCAGGAGAGATCTTGGTCGTCGAGGGCTTGTAGCTGTGTCTACTGAGTTTCCATTCACCACCACCAACACAGCGGGGGTGGAGTACTCTATGGACCTCCTGGTTCTAGGGACCTCCCTGGTTCTAGGGAGGTGATAGCCACAAATCTCGTGTCCTGTCATGGAGGTGAATCTCTACGATGAAAATGAAGGGGGGAGGGGAAGTGTTCAAACTGGGGGTCAACGTGTGAGAATAGACGGAGACTCTATCGACACTAGCGCTGGCTCGAAGAGATGGACCTGGTAATCTAGCTTCTCAATATCGTGTATAAAATTTTGGTTTGGCAGTTGGGAAAAATACTTTTATAATACACAATTACACTTAATCTCCAACATATAAATACACACTATTGTCAAATTGTTAGTTCTTCTCTTGTCCTACTATTCTTAACGTTAACAACTCTTAAAGATAACAGGCAATAATAAGTTGATTATGATTTAATTCACAAAACAAAAATAATAATAATAATAATAATAATGTGTATAATATATTTTTATCCTAATATTTAATTTTTTTTTAATTTAAACAGTTTGTATGCAATTTTGAGATCTGCATTCTAGAGATAAATTTATGTACTGTTAGCGTGGGAGTGTTAGCCTCGGCGGTAATCCCGCTGGTATCTACAGTTCGGTTGGTAAATCGTGAGCTGATATCATAATTTTTGTTTAGGAAGTGAACTTTAAATACCCTAAAAAATAAACTTTTTTCAGTTTAAATTTTCTTTAATAATACTTATTAATAATATGTTTTACTTAGATTCGATTTTACTTTTATGATTGTTGATGATAATGATCTTTTTCCCTCAATCTCATTTTCATTTGATTATGATGATAATGTTGATACTAATTATAGTAGTAGTAGTAGTAGTAGTAGTAGTAATAATAATAATAATAATAATAATAATAATAATAATGAAGCCTCTCTCGTCTCCAGGTCGGGAATCACTGCCTCGTGGTAGTCCTGCTACATGATTGTTAGCTGATACCGTGGGATATCCTTTGGCGCTGGCTGGTGGTAACCTTATTAATCAGCAATGGATGTATGATTGGAGCTCGCCTGATACATAACCTAATGTGTAATCAATCATCGACTGGGCTCCAGACATAATTACCTTCTGATGAGATGTCAATTACCAGTCAATGACATGCCGACCGAGATAATTTTAATGGATACACAGTACATGTTTTACAGGCTACCAACATCTGGGAAAGTACTTAGAGTGAGCTCCAAATCACTCGTACCTAAGCTGTTATTGAACAACTTTTAGATTAAGGGGGCTCCCTTCTGGCTCGTTGAAATGCATTACAGTCGTTCAGCTGTTTTGCAATATTTAAATAAATGTTTATTTTTATCATCACTTATTATTACGTGTCCAGGTTACACGCTTATATACTAATTACGCTAATGGTGTTAGGGATGGGAAAAGCTATATTCATAGGCACTGTACCCGTATTTGCATGGAGGAAGAGTGGAAAACAATTTTTGGAAAAACCACACTCAGTATACCTAGCCGAGTTTAGAACCTCGATCTACATGTCATTGCCAGTCTTGTCTACTGCAAGATAAACGGTTTAGACCTAAGCATGTGGCTATCCTAAAGGTCTTGTGGTAAGCACAGGGTATTAACTCATCATTATGTAACTTCCTCCATTCCCCAGTAGTTTCACCCCTCTTTGGACTATCTTCATTAGCGCCTTGATTTAGAAAATCCTTATTTTTTCTCGTCATTTAAGCTAAGTGACCACGTTTCAAACCCATAGAGAACAATCGGTAAAATACAATTAGTAATACCAAATTAAATCAACCAAACTCGCAACTATTATCTTATAAATTTTAGCAAGCTTTATTTCATTCATGCATCGTAGTATTATTCATTGTATTAATAAATGATTCGAACAATAAAAAGTATTTAGATCTACATCATTACAAACGATTAACTCTAGAAAACTCATACACTCAGTTGTTTATTTTAACTTCAAAAATACAAAATATCAAAGCTAAGTTCTTATTTTATAAATTTATTTTATTACTTTTTGAATGAAGTTAGCGTGGTCAAGCTTTGTATGGTAGTAGGTAGTTGAATCAATGCCCATGATGTCGCTGGAACTTAATGACTTAGAGTAGGACTAAGATATAAGCAGGGGTATACAGAATACAAAGACCTGGATAATTGCGAGCACATTTATCGAACTGATGTTTTTTAATTAGTTAAAACCACGATGATAAATACACAAGTGATGAAGAATTAAGAATTTTGAGGACTAAAGTAAGAGAGTAGGAGACTAAGAGAGTGAGATGCTTTAACCCGATCAAGATTCAAGCCAATAAATTCTCGAGAAGTGATAGCGCAACGCTTTGTGGCACAAAATTTTCGTGATGATATCCGCAACAAGAGGCCCAAAGATTTAAATACGAATAAAAGGTAAGGAAAGTAATAATACGCTACTAAGAACATTTCAGAAAAAACAAACATATTGTTTATTGTCGACAGTTATAACAATTTACATTTGTACGAGTCGTGCTCAGGAGAAAAACCCCTTAAGTCAACTTTCTTGTTAACTACACAGAGTAGTAAATTCCAATGTAAGTTCGGACGTTTTGTGAGTTTTCTACAAATTTACAGTTCTAGTCCTCATTTTTATAGGCCTCAACCACTTTAAAAAAAATCGGTAGCCCTCTCATAAAACCGTTCATACATTGTAATGATATCGATTTTCCTGTCTTTATTAATATTTGAGATCATATTTTAGAGTAAATATTTTCATATTTCTTCTTTTCAGTTAATTTAAAATAAACTCATCTTGTCTAAACTACAGCCATGATTCTTTTTTTTCTTTCGTTTAGCTGCACGTGTCAGAAGCATGGTTTATTTCCGGGTTGTATTACGCAGTAATTAATAGCAGGTGCAGAGTAAAGCCACGTCTGTTTTTAGTTTTCGCGCTCGTAGAAAATAACCCCATTGGTCGATGGAAATAAATCAAGTAGTGATCTGGGTTCAAGAGTAAGAAACTACGGGGTTCACAGTCCTCAGCTCAGCAAGACGCTAGTCTTGTAGAAGGACTCTTCCACGCTTGGATGTCTACTGGAGTAGACGTGTTTCGGACGATCATATCAAAATGTATTGATATATGGGCACACTGTCTATTTAATGTATATTATGTACAATGTTTACACGTTTGACAAAACTGGCTCAACTGTAAATTTAAAATCATTTTAAAATAAACTAACTACATTCTGAAGCATATGGAGAAGTTATTAGTATCTATAAACTAGCTCCCACTCTTATAGTCTTTTGATGTTGTGGAGTGTTAGAACATTCATCGACAAATATAAATTATATAGATTGCGGTTTCGCTATTGAAAATTGGTAAAATTTTAAATAATAATCCTCAAAGGAAATGCTTTTATTAAAAAAAAAATATATGTGTAAAGGCTTTAATTTTTTTAAATCGATGAAAATTTTTTTTTTTTATAATCCGGGGATCTTTGTCAAAAGGAATTATTTTATGTTTTAAATATTTTGTCGGGCATTGAGAATTGTAGATCACATTAATTTATGAAAGGATTTATAAAAGTATATATAGTGTAATTTGAAACTTGCATATACTATCCTTTCAACCATGTCCTTAATTTTGGTAATTACTGTATTCCACAAATAAAGTAATTGACTAGATTTATATACTAAGGCTTCTAAAAAACTAGCTAAATCGTAGTTTCAAGTGTATTAGTTAAATAATCTCAAACCTTTATGAAGGTTTTTAACTATGAATAAATTTTAAAGGAATAGGCAAGATTATTTACCATCATACATATGATAGATTCTATTTCACTCACCATCCAAACTCAATCAATTGCTATGGTCTCAATAAGTGGGTAAATCAAATTCCCAATTTAGAGGATAAGTTAAGTCACTAGAATTTTTTCAATGTGACCCCCATTTACTTAATCAAATAATTTAATTAAAGTCGGCTATTTTGAATTTAGGTTGAATGACTCAATGTAAAGAAAATATAAAGATAGTGCCACATGAAAGAATTTGATTATATCATCGCTTACGCAGTAGTTATATTTTAATACGAAGGCAGTCACACATATATATTTTTTAAAATAGCAGAGTAATGATGTTAATTGGATATTGGTTTGGATTTTAAAGGCTAATTTATTATTTAACGTTCCAAAATGTGGCCTGATGTTTAATGGCTTAATTTTCCTTCCATATAGATTTGTGTATACAATGCGCTGTCTTTTGTACAGAATGATGTTACAAGCTCACCCAGTTAGATGTATTTATCCATCTGGCCCTACCTTTTATTCATTTTACATTGGTATAACCCGTGTAATTTAAGATTCCTAAGACTAAAATATTTTTGTATATTTTTTCTCCCTCAATAATTATCTTCCTTGTGTAATATAAACAATAAAAAGTTCCATTAAAATCCCTAACATCCAATATATTTATTTTGTTTATTGATTCTTATATGGATAGGGGAAAACATTTGTTTCATATTACTATCCGTCCAGGCTATCTGCCTTTAATTACCATAATTGGGTAGGGACGAGTAAAGTATTACGAAGAACAGATGTGTTCGCATTTGCATAGCGCTAGAGTGGGAAGTAGTTTGCAATACAATACGCTAAGCACACCTTGTAGGGATTTGAACACTGACCTATCACCAGCAACTCAAGTAGGTTAACTTTACATCCATACCACGTTGATTCCGATTCGAGGGATTGTTATGGAGCTGACTATTTTGAAGCTATGCCCAAAATATCACAATACTGGCCGGCCACGTGTCCGGTTTTTGCCAACTTGATAAGTTTGAAGTAGGATGAATACATAACCTAGGGATATTAGGGAAGGGGAGGCTAAATTCCCCTATGGTGGTGAGAGATGCTTGAGAAACATTCTCGTGTATAAATTGTAATCCGTCTCGGTGGCGTAGTTGGCTAACGCGCTTGTCGTGTTAAGCTCGACTGCTGAGGACGGGGAGATCGAGGTTTGAATCTTGGTCGGGTGAACTGGGGGTGGTTTTCCCTAAATGGTTTTCCACTCTCCCTCCACGCAAAAGCGGGTTCACTTCCTTTAATTCAACCTTCCCAATTCCTAATCCATTAGCGTAGTTAGAACTTAAAGTGTATAACCCGAACGGGTAGTAAGACGCGGTGCTAAATATAAAATATTATAAAATATATAAATTGTATAAACTCACTTTTTGTTGTAGACCGATATGTCTGTTGGGATTTAGTTATCATGGTTTTTATGAGTATGGTAAACACAAAGGTTAATATATAAGTTTAAATATTATAAATGAGAAAGGGATAGTGGACGTAATCCATCCGCAATAATGTGGAGAGAGGATGGAAAATATACAGTGAAATTGAAAAAGGAAAAACATATAACCATGGGATAAGAAAGAAAGAAGAGATTTTTGGGTAAACATTTTAAGCATCTAAAAAGATACGAGAAATACTTATTTAAAACATCTCACATTTCTCATTATACTTTTTATTATTCTTGAACCAGTCATCAAAAAACAGCTAAAAAAACCAACATGCTATGCAACACTCAATATTTTTCCTTTACTGACATAACAAGGTTTACATTTCTACAAACAAATTCATCCAAGTAGAAAGTGTAGTAAATAGTTTTATGTATCTCCATCCATGCCTTGGTAATAAATGGAAGTAAGCATTGCCTGAAATGACGTCACTGCCTGAGTTTTGTTGTGTCCGTGTTCATTTTAGAGAAATAAATAGGAACGCACGATCTATCTCTAGTACGATTCTAGTTGGATGAAACTTTAATAAAATAAGGGTTTTTGTTATTGCAGTAAACAGGGTTATTAGTTTATTATAGTATTAATTTTATTTTAAAGGTATTTATATTATTTACTAACGAGACAGCTAAAGATCATATGACGCAGTATAAATTATTAAAATGGTTTTAATGAGCATGTTAACTGTTAAAAAAATGTGTTTTCTTGCATAAATCTGAATGTAGCAATAAAATTATAAATTTATCTTTGTTTTGCCTATTGTCAGCTTTATGTTAGTTGTTCTAGAGTTGATACTTGAATATTTTAAATAATGTTTTAATCCTAAAATTATACTGCTCTTGCCTATCTCCTACGCCTTCATCAGAACCTATGAAGATCTTCCCTAGGTTGTGACATCACTTGAACTGATGCACCCACACAGACGTTTAACTGCTTGACTTCTCTTACGTAGCCAGTCTCTATATGACTGTAACGTCATTTGAGTACGGCATGTCGCAGGTTGTAGTATATGTTTAACTTGTTAGTTGTGAAATTTTATTAACTATTTAGTATTAACAAACTTTTTTTTTTATCTCTGATAGTAAAACGAACGACTCACGGAAATCTATGTTCTCTCACATTTCGAACCTCCTACATTAAATTTATTTTTAACAACTCTCAATGAAATGTTTTATTTAAAAATTGATTGTTTTGTATATAATCTTGCTCTAGATGTCTTGGGCGTGACTCTTTTTCAACGTTAAGATTGTGTAATCATTACATTTTATAGGGAGCATGTTTATATTAGGTATTCCTGAGTTTATATTAAAACTATTACGTATTTATTTAATTTTGAAAGCTATTAATAAATCTCGAGCACAAAATAATGTACGCAGAGCAAGATACCGACCATTTAAACTAATTATTATATATATTTGTGTCGTGTATTAAATATATAATTTATGAATATTAAATTGTATCTATGAAATATAAAATCTTTAAAAAAATTAACCTATGTTATTATAATTTTAATATACCAAAGGGGTGATGGAATTGATTAACTAGCTTTTACCAAAAATATAAATCCAATTAAGTATATTGTTATAAACATTCCAGTCGTTGTCGAAATTAAATTTTCATCAGTGGTAGTTGGGTAAAGCAGCTATCATCAAGCCATTTAAGTATAACTTGTAAAGCTGTAATCTATTCCAAAATAATTGAAATTACATATTCTTCAGTTTCCGACCATAATGTTTGTATAGTCGTTCAGATATTCGGTGCTTTACCGTTGATTGCATGAAGAAAATACACATAAAGCCAAATTTAAAATGAGTGGATCATAATTAACAAATGCTTTCTTCAAATAGGGATCTCAAATGAAATAAAAATGTTTTATGAAACGTAATGTCTTGAAAGTGAAATCTGTTCAGTTGAAAGAAGGGGTGGGAGGGTAGGTGCCATAAATTGAAAATGGTATGAAAGGGGGATGTCGGCGCCTGATGGGGGTGGTAAACACAGGGTAGGTGTCGTGCGAGGAAGCAGTTTGACGGCCTCCGCGGTGCCCAAAGTGCATCTGGACACGTCATCGTCGCAGAAGTTTCAGCCGCCTTTTCACTGGCGCGGGATTACCTTGTAATAATGACACGGACGGTCGATGGCAGGATAAGCTGGTTACGAGATCTTGCATCAATTGACTGTCGAGACCGTCAGTGCACGTGAAGTCACTTGAAGGTTGCTTGATTGTCCCATCTGATCATGACCGGGAAGCTATGATGGCCTATTTCTCTATATAATTATTAGATCCTGTACTGACCATCCCCAAGGTGAGCATCACAATATCTCAGTATTGAAAGCGTCTGTCTAGCTATCAACCGAGAACGTGTGAATATTTTAGTTTTTGATGTGTGTATAATTACTCATTTGGGTTATTCAAATATTCACACCAATGTGATAGAATTGAGGTAGACTGGATCTTAAATGAAACTTATTAAAATAGGTCTAGATGGAGAGGGGAAAATATTTAAGATTGAAACACAATTAGTGGACTCAATTGGGATCCAAGCCTTAAACTACTCGTCACCATTAAGCCAACCAAGACTAGAATGACGACTTATACCATGTGCCCACTAATGCTGGATATCTAGGGTGGATGAAAATGTATTATTTTATGATTTTAAGTGTAGTATTTAATCTTAATAGTAATATTACGTTCTGAGGTCTTTGTCTGTGCTTGAAATTAATACTTGAGTAGGTTAGCTAAGTGCCAGCACAGTGAAACTATAATTTGACTATATTACTAGCTTAAACAAACAGGATGAGGAACGTGATCATACCAAAGCCATTTATATAAAGAAGGCTTACATAAATTATATACCTACGTAAACAGTATGAAAAAGTATTTCAAATAACTACACTAGAATTTTTATGAAAGATGACAGAATGGAAAATCCTAATATTGGAAGAATATCTCAACTGCAATAGCTCAGGAGAGACTAGAGTTCATAGTCGGACGTGTTGACCACTCGTGTGATTCATCCTTTGTATACCTCTGTAATAAGATCGTACAGATGAAGTGACAAAATAATCTGAGATAAACAAGATATAGGAAAGAGTAACAGGAGCAGATAAAAATACACACACAATATGGATTTACAAAATAATTCCAGTTAGATATATAACACAAATTCACATGTAACACAGATACACTGAACGCGTTGGGGTAGAAAATAACAGGAACAATGAATAACTATTCATCTTTTATTAATTTAAAACTTCTTAAACATAACTGGTGTTATAGTTTATATGAGGTTTAGAAAACTCCTTTAAATTATTAGCCTAGGCGTTGAGGAGGAATAAAAATATGCATTATCAAAAATATTTTTAGTAGAGTCTGGGGAGGTGTTTAAATCCACAAAACACCCTTTCTTCGTTATGACCCTGGCCACTTGTATGTATGCTTCTTCTTTAGCTCTCAATCGTAATATTGGCTGGAAATAATGGTTCTACAGTCTTATGTGACCTTTGTCTTCCTTTTCATTGGACTGTGCTCTCACAGTCTGAGTCCTTCATAACTTTTCCTAAATATTCTTTTCTTGGTCGTCTTGTTGTGTACTCCATCTTATTTGATCGATTTCACTAAATCATCTTGTCTCAGAACATGATCAACCATTTTCATTCTTAATGTTTTGGGGGCATTTAAGTATCACCAAACATATTAGGGGAAGCTGGATGATATAAATTTGCTTATTTTGGCTGACAAAGAGAAAGGGTTATCAACAATGCTTATGTGCTACTGCAGTGACACAGCCACCCGAAATTGGCACATATTAATTGAAAGTATGAAGACGTGAATTAAAAGACCTTGGTCATCAGATTAAAAGTAGTTTAGAGTTTTTCATAACTACAGTATTAAAATTCATGAATTCACTACTAACACTTTTTTATAATTTATATAAAGTTTAAATTATATTTAAAAAATAATTTTATAACATTTTTTAAATTTTACCTGTTTAATACCATAAATTTAAATTAATTTTACAACAGTGTTTATTTTGAATTATTTTGCACCAGAAATATACAACTCTACTTTAATAATTACTATCAATTTATAAATTACATACAAAATTATGGTCGATCCTGTGAACAAATTATATTCAAATTACAACAAATGTCGACAAACATTATGTCAGCATGACGGGGAGATTAATAGGGGGGGGGGGGGATGATAGTTTGATTATTTTTCTTACAAAGGAGGAGGAGGGGTCCAAAACGGCCCAAAATGTGCTTACTTAATACTTGAACGCCCTCTTCCAATTTCTTCCACAACTCACTACTACCTCTTATTTTTCTCGATACTTGTTTATTTTGTAGCTTTGTCCTTCCATGATATCTTTAACATCTTTATAACACCACTTTTCAAAAGCTATCAGTTGGTTTCTTTTTATTTTAATTACTTTCCACATTTCACAGCATTATTTTATCTACCCTAAAATAAAGTATTTAATCATACAATATGCCCAGTTTCTTATAAGTTAGAATATAAGCATGAATTTGGAGCATTTTTAATAGGGCATAACAGAAAAAAGTATGATGTGATGTATCCTGTCAGCGTTCGTCCTTGACCTGCGCTGAAACTCCTCAAGGTGTTTGAACAAAATGTAGAACATCGAGATAAACAACACGGGTACTTTTCTTTCGCTATTGGAGAAAAAATATGGAAATAATGTACAAGCATTTTCCGTTAAAGAAATAACCTTTCATTACAATAGTTATTTATACAATATTACTTGTACTGTTGTATATTTTCAACTCAATCTATGGAAATATATGATCAGGTCAATTTAAATTACGTAATAAAACTATATATGATATGGCTTATATAATTTTGTAAAGTGTAAAAAAAAAGTTTCATGAAAGTTTTTTGAAGGCATATTTTCAACATATTTTCAACTCATTCAAGAACATTTAGCGGGGAACTACATTTTATTCCCGAACTCTGACCTGAGGACCTGATGTATAAGTGTAGAACTACATCGAAGCTAGTAGTCAAATGGTAGATGCTCACGCAGGAACATCGCAGGCAGAGAGCTAGTTGCTACAATGACTCATAAAATTGTAAATTAAACCTTTTTACTATTTTCTATAGATGAACCGATTCAGTAAAACCAATTATCAATATAGATTACCGATTGTTTAAAATAATTATTCATACTACGATTATTCACACAGATTAGTCCCGAATATCGATTATTTATTAATAACTATTGGGAAAAATGCTTAGGAGAATGATAACAGTTAATGCAATTAATACAAACATATTTTATTAAAAAATCAACAGTTAGATCTTTGATAATCTAAATTTTTGATTAATCTGTACATAATTGGGGAAAGCTGGAACTAGATTGTTAGTTTTATCGACGGTGTGAATTTATATTTCTTTGTCTGGTTATGTAATATTGGGATGGCGCACAAACCAGAAGAAGTGTGTATATAAGTTGGTTTTTTTTGCGATTTTGATCACTAATCTTCTACCTAAAGAATTTTGCTTTAAATTGTATTTAAAAACCGATTAATCTATATAATAATCGCCGATTACAATTTACTGCCGATGCACTAATAATCACCTGATAACGATTCATCGCTATCCGCATCGGTGCACCCTGTTTTCTATTTTCATTAAGTTCAACTTTAATTTAATTTAAATTAAGTAATAAATAAACATCCATCATAAACAGCTTAAGTTAGTTAAAATATCGAGTGAATAAAATTGTAAATTATAAAATTATTTTCTTACCATTGATTCATGAGCCCGATGCTCTTCAATATAATGTCAAGTAATTAATTTTTATTTTAAACTAAGGCTCTTATAATATATTTTGACTGTCATTTTTCATTATATGAATTATTTAATGCTATGATACGTGTTTCTCAAACTTGTCTAATGTTTGATACAAATCTATCTAGTAGCTTTTATAATCTCGAACTTAATAGTACATTGATTGATTCATAAATCAATATTATCTCTCCTTACTAAATTTCATTATATTTTCCAAAACACCAAGGTAAGTTACTGATATACCAGTTTTGAAAAATTTTGTTCTAAACTTTAGTAACTGATATATTAGAAAGTATGCATGGTTGTGGAGAACAATATATTTTACTAGCCGTGTTTTACTACTTGTCCACGCTAGCCACATAATTACACTGTTGTAATAGAAGTGATGAAGCTAGAATTTAGGGGAAGTGTGCCGGTATCAGCGTGGAGGCAGATTGGAAAAAAAACATTTAGAAATGAACATTTGAAGAACACACAGCCGGAATTTGGAACATAGCCTCAAAAACAATAGAAATACAGACCATATGAGGTTGACTGACGCCTGAGCCCGAATCCACATTGATGCTGATACAATACTTGTGTCAAACAATGGTTTTATATGAATGTAATCATCATTATTTATTCATGTGAGAAATCAATCAATTGATTGGGATTGTTACAACAGTATGTAGTATATTATATTTAAATAAATAACATGTTTATAAAGTATATTAATTGCTTGCATGTAAATGAGGTACAGTATCCACACATATATTATGTTTTTACATATTAATATTGAATTATATTGGTAGTTATTTATTTAAATAAAAATAGTCTAGTTCTAGTGTTTTGGGGTTAATCTTAAAACACCCGATTAATATTCAATCATAATTCTCCATGGTGTGGGCCCACAATCGAGCTATATTGACCTAATGGCCGCCACCGTTAGCAGTGATAGTGCCAACATTTGCGGATAAAGGGTGCAATGTGGTCAGCACAATGAGCCCTCGAGCCATAATCTCAGTTTTTTTTTAACCAAAGCTGCTACTTATGTATTCAAGTATCTCCTAATTTGTCCTCACTGAACCTCAGAGGCAGCCATTCAATTATAACACTAATAATTTGATAATAATTGTTAGGTCTAACACAAATAATAATAATAATAATTACTCCTGTTATTGTATTATTAGAAATATTAACGTAGTGTAATAGTTGTTTATGTTAATAATTGGTAGATAATCTTACTGAGATCTGAAGTTGGACGAAATACTTCTCGTTCTGTGTCACACAAAACCTCTGAGAGCCCTGTTCAAATATTTTATAAATACTTTCGTGGAAATTAAAAAGAATACTTAAGTCTTGAACTTCTACCAGTGAGAACATGGGCAAAAGCGTCAGTCTAGTCTTGTTTGATGTTGACATGGTAAATCGTGGTTGGGGGTAGGGGGGAATGGTGGAACTATAAATTAGGATTCAAATTTTGGCCGGACTGAAGTAATGTTTTTAAATGGTTTATCACTCTCTCTCCAAACTAATGAGGTTACATTTCCCCTATAAAACTACAACTTTCTCATATGTATTATGTATGTTATGAGTGTAACCAAGCGAGTAGTCTGGATTAATTTACACTTGTAGCAGAACAAATAGCAAATGATTTTAAGTAAACAATTACCATTATGTATGAACTGTACCTAGCTGTTGGTGTTAATAGCCTGTACAATCCCAATAGTTAGTTTATATATATATATATATATATATATATATATATAAGTACTACTACTTGTTGGCTTTAATGTTACAAACACTCAACGTGATATTTCTACAAAATATGTCGATATTTAATATTTAAAATGTAACAAGTTAACCTAAATATTTTCAGTGTATTTTAGTACATTAAACACCAACATTATTTCAATTTGATTCAACTAGTTTTCCTAGGTCATACGATCAAGATAGTTTGATTTAGACGAGATACCTAAACATTGCTTGATTTATAATATCAACTGGATGAATTTGGGATTGTGTTACCTAATAGACAAATTTGATGCTATCCAAGCTCCATAATTAATAAACTAGACTATGATCTGTGTGGAGGGATATATATTTATTAATCACCATGCAATATTTGGATGAGCAATGTATCACATACATATGAGATACTCGAAACTACATTGAAATAAACTGATATAATGTAAGACTTTAACAACTCTACAGTATATTTCAATAAATATCCCTTTATATTATTATTTTATTTATAAATGCTCGATTTATTCCATAGCATAAATGTTTGGTGAAAACGTTTAAATCATTCATGCACCTGATAGTAATACTGGTCATTCTGTAAAATAAGAATAACGCGAGGGACTACTAGACCTAGCCCAACACCTACTAACAATGTCAATATTATTTTTAAAAGTATAACCCGAACGGTAAGTAATACGTGGTGCTAAAAATGTATATATGTATGTGTATTACATTTAAAAAAAAAGGTTACCTCATACTGAGATTTTATATCTCTAACACGTTGAATTCAAAATCAACTTTACTCGATATATAATAATAGTTATATTAAAACTCAAATCTGTATTAATTTACATTGATATAATTATTATCCTCTCATTATGATCGGTGTCGGTGAAATGGTGTGTGAAAATGTGAGAAGGGGAGGCCCTCCTGAATAGAAAATATTCTCACCCTGGAATACATTTCCCCCCTATAGATTTATTTTACTTTATTCTGATATTCTTTAAGATGATCATAAAATATGGCCTTACACCAAACACCAACTATCTTCTATAGGATTCAAATTTCCAAAACGGAGAGTATCCGTTGAAATAGCTTTTAGAGGCCAATAATTTCAAAAAATTTCCAGGTGAGGACTACTCTGAATAACTCATAAGACCAGCAAATGTTCAAACATTTGTTGGAGGAGAGAGGGAGGGGGTCATACTACCCCTTTGTCTTGAAGGACAAAGCACCACGCCCCCCCCCCCCCCAATTCTTTATTTTTATTAAATGTCCCCCTCACTCCCAAATAAGGTTCCACTCTCACTAATTTTCTAAAGTAGTTTCACTGTGAAGATGCGGTTTATAGGAACAGGAAGATAGCAATGTGTCCTATTTGTTTTAAAAAATGTATAATATGAGAATTCACTTCAATATTAAAAATTATTATAAATATTTTGTAAAAAATATATACATTTAAACAATGTACAGTACGTTTGTGCACCACGTCTTACTACCCATTACTATCCAAATGTGTACAATGTGGGAGTAGAGATGAATATAAAATCAATATGAAATGTACTTTCATTTGCGTGGATTGAGAGTTAAAAACATATTTTTTTTAGTAAAAAAATCAATGCACCCGACCCAGATTCAAACCTTGACCTACCTATCACCAGCAATATAGTATAACGTAATAATGACGCCTTCAATCTTGCGATTACTGATGCAGACACTTAAGTGAACTCTAAAATAAAAGAGCTCTGCGACCTTTAGATCGACCGGTAGAACGATTGTTGCGGGGATAATTTCGGTGGAAGTTTTTTTTTTATATTTAGCACCACGTCTTACTACCCGTTCGGGTTATACGCTCGGTGGAAGTTTGAAACTGAGTTTATCTTCTTTCACTAAATAGTAAGTTAATGGTCTGTACATGAATGCTGTGTCTGATTTAAACTTAGTAGTTCTATATGTGCCCGACACCTTATTTCAATCGGTAGCATGTCTGTCTACTGAGATAAGGGTCCCGGTTTCAATTCCCGGCATGGCCGAAAATGTATCATTGATGAAAATATTGGTTTACCCTTTCACAGTGATAAATTAACGGCAGAGGAATGAATGTTATGCCTGTACTAATCTTGTTATAATATAAGGCATATGAAACTAACCCAGACCATTGACTGTAAACATTGATGGTTGTTAAACAAACGTAGATCTAAAAGCACATACTAGCTTGTATAGAGATTGCATTCCTATTGTCAAGTCACCGCTTTTCACTGCCTGTGCGGGCTGCACGCATATTAATTAAGTACATTAATGTGTTAAAGATGAGTAAGGTTGAATTTAGAAGAGGTGTATCCTTATTTGAATGGATAGAGTATAATACATTTAATTTATTTCAGGTATTTAACGTTCACTTTCTGAATCGTCTGATTATATCAGCAAACGACTTATAAGCAAACTTAAATCTAGAACAGACACAACATCCAGCCCCCGGCTGTTAATTTATCATTGTGAAAGAGTAAACCCACATTTCACCGATAACTTTTTTTCAAACCCAGAACCCTTAGCTCCGTAGGCAAACACTCAACCAACTGAGCTAAGGTGATGGACATTTAGGGGAAAAATCCTCACTACGCCCATCAGGAATATATTTCTAGTCCCGATGTTCCCGTCATCGGTAGTTTAGTCTATTGCGAGAGTCACAGCTTAGAATAACCAGTTACTGAAGTGGGTCAGTCCTAATCAAGTTGATACTTTGTTTTAATGCTTTGAGTCTTACTACGCGTCCAGAATATCTGAATACTTACACTAATGGAAGGACGACCAAGATTAAATTAAGAGTAACTGTACTAAAATAAATATATTGGGAAACTACCTAGAATAAAACACCTTAAAACACCTGGCCGGAATGTGAACCCTAGCCTCCTTGTCACTGGAAATCCAAACATGATGAAACAAAGTCCGTTACCACGTGCCCACTGGTGCGTGAAGTTCAGTTGTTTAATGAGTGTTTGTCTAGTAATTATACTGCACAGTCCATCTAATCTGACATGGAACCCATATCTTCTTGCTGATAGAACTCTGGTAGGAAGGGGTGACTGTAGCTGTCATTTTTTAAATATAGTATCAATAACGGTAAAAATCAATTGTAAACTCTGTTCCGAAGATTTTATGTCCGCAGTCTCCTGTGTTAATTCCATCCTGTCACTTGCAAAGGTGGTGTGGATTCCATCCTGTCACTTGAAAAGGTGGTGTGGATTCCATCGTGTCATTAGCAAAGATGGTATGAATTCCATCCGGTCACTTGCAAAGGCGGTGTGGATTCCATCGTGTCATTAGCAAAGATGGTGTAAATTCCATTCTGCCACTTGCAAAGGCGGTGTAGATTCTATCGTGTCATTAGCAAAGATGGTGTAAATTCCATCCTGCCACTTGCAAAGGCGGTGTAGATTCCTTCCTGTCATTACCAAAGGTAGTGTAAATTCTGTCACTTATTAAACATATACATTTTATTTTAACATAACTCCATAGGTCAAAAACTTGTTATAGTTTCGTAGGTAAAAAATACTCCGAAATAGAGGACGCTTATTTTCCATTTATTATTTCTGTTTCCTTAAACTTTTTTTTTCAAGAAAATTAAATATTATATAAACAACTCATGACGAGTAAACGAACAGTCAACAAATAAGAAGACCGTCTCCTTGATATTGTGATGAGCATGCTTGGCTACCAGCCTGGATGGCACCAAGGGTATTTTTAAAGGAAGGGGAACTATCCCAATAGTCATCAGGGAGGTTAGAAAAGCTAAAAGTTTCTATTGGTTCCCACACCAAAATACTCACTATAACCATCACCTCATCTCATCAGGACATGGAAAGAGCCTCCACGGAAAGAATGTACGAATTCATACATTCTGTCGTCCCATTTGCAAAATAGCACAAGTAATGGATAATATTCCGCCAAATGGTTTGCGAGTGATGTAGTCCAAATATGCGTACCAAAATAAAACTCAAATAAGTATATATACAAGACAATTATTCGTGTTTTAACTACGTTATTGAAATTATTATTATTATTATGTTGTCATGTTAAAATAAATGTTTGAAATGAAACAAAATGGTCTTGATTATTATGTTTCATTTGCTATCGTTTAATCTATTCATTGCTATTTATTTAGGGGGGTTTGGAGGGAGAAAAGATTTATATAGAACAATGACGGAACAAAATTTCCATTAAAAAAATGCAAATGGGATGTAATTTAACAAAATCACATGATCGAATAATAATGATAGGCTGTATTAAAATAATATCACTTTTTTATGGACACCGCGTCTTACTATCCGTTTGGGTTATAAGCTTATGAACTAATTATGCTACTAGTTTTAGGTATAAGGAAGGTTATATTTAGAGGAAGTGTACTCACATTTGGGTGGAGGAAGATACAGTCTAGTATGCTGAGAGAGTAGCGTGTTAGACCACGCGGCCACCAAAGCGGATGTTATCACTGTTAACCGTAAACAAAAATATATTTTTTCTAAAACTCTCTTCCTAGCAGAATCCTGTGTAGCTGATGATAAACTAGACCCGGCATCTTCAGAGCACGTATTCCCTAGCTAAAAACTTTCCCCTGATCTCTTTACAGTAACACATACAGCCTTTTAATTTCTAGCTCACAATCTTAACGACATCGCGTAAATTGAACTGGTGGTGCTTTTGTAATTACTCTCGGTACCAGATATGGGTCATGCTGTGGTTTCAAGGGGGTGGCAAGGGCGGCGTTGGTACGCAACCAGGCCTCGTAAACTACCCCCGTGTAACATGATACATGGGCAGCCATCTGAACAAACGTAATCCGGCCCCCTAATAAGTTTAATCCACGTTCTATATTTCTCTCTCATACGTGCTCTCAAGTATAAACCGATATGAAATACTCGGATAATGTTTATCAACCATTTGTTCTACTTAACCTAACAATCACAATTTTTTTTAAAATTCGTTTACTAAATTAACGATTTTAGCAAGGATTTGGTGTGCGATATGTGAGAATTCATTCGATAATATTTCGATAAACTTTGGTTTTTCAAGAGGTAATATTTCCAATACAAAGCGTACATCACACTATACCTGATGGGATAAATTGACCACGTGTCGGTGCGACTGACGTTGGTTTAGTATTTGACCACCGAGAAGTGAGTTCTGGTGTTGACGTTTCAGAAATATTAGGGGTAAATGAAATGATTGGTTAATATTACACCTGCTGAAAATTAAAATACATGACAAAGTATTATTTCTCCCGTGAAAGAAGTTATTCTAAACACGTTATAGTTAACTTACAAAACACTTATTTTATAGCAAGACTTTACAACAAGAAAATCTATTATCTTTAACAAATTGCTACCCACTTCATTGGCCGCATGGTCTAAGGTATCATTCTCATTATAAATTGAATTGCCAATAATGGGAAGATCAGAGTTCTAAACCAGGTTGGGTAGACGTTCCTATGTGATTCTCCACTCTAACTCCATGCAAATGCAGGTAAACTTCCTCTAACTTCAATATTCTTCACCCTTGGCACACTAACGTGATTAGTAGGCCTACATATGAATGTAGTACGAATGGTTAATAAAGGTAGTGTTAAATACATAATAATCTAAAGTTGGCAACCTATTAGTATATAAGAATAAAGTATCCAAAGCTATTATTTATGCTTTTAGAGAGGATTACTCCATCGAGATATCATATTGTGAAAATTGAAAATGACTCCTGGACACGGGAATCGAACCCGGACCTTTGGCCTAGTACGCCACTGCTCTAACCACTGAGCTATCCAGGATTCGTCCCGTGCCCAGGGTCATCCTTCACTCATATCTTAAGGTAGAGTCTATGATGGACGTGCGGAAATTGTCGGCTATAAATGTGTGATTTATTAAGATCACGAGCTATCAGATAACGCAGCCACCTTCGACTCGGTAGTTGGCTTAATGCTGCCACTTGTACAATATTTCTTAATGTAAAGGATTGCATATTTAATTTAAAAAATAGCCAAAGCTATTATTTATGTTTTTTAGTGAGGATTACTTCAAGCCAAAGGTCCCGGGTTCAGTTCCTGTGTCCAGGTGTCACTTTTAAATTTTCAGAATATGATATTTAGATGGAGTAATCCTCACTAAAAAGCATAAATAATAGCTTTGGTTGTTTTTTACTGGATGTCTTGTAGATGCAGTTTGTTTTGACCAAATTGGTAGGCCCTTTCACTTTCGTTCATAGAAATTCTTGTGCCGTAATATAATCAGTCGGATCAGAAAGTGCACGTTAAATACCTAAATATATATATATATATATTATAAATAAATATGTTATACGCAAGAATAAAAAGACCTGATTGACTGGGAGATTATTTTAAGAAGAATTCCTTAGTATAGTATATTACTTTGCAATGATTTATATAATTCACTACCCCAGTACAAGACTGCTTTGACTCAAAAATCAAGCACCGCTAGTCAAGGGCATCTACGCCTTTATAAATTACTCTTTTAAACCCCTTTAAAAGTAACTATCTGGAGCCAAATCCAATAATAGTTTAAAATAATTTTTCAAGTCAACTAAAACTTTTTTTTTAAATTAATTTGATCCATGGTAGACCTACTAAGAATAATGCTCACTGTATGAAAATGAAAATAATAAAAATCTAAATTCTAAGCTGTAAATAAATTTAGCTTATAATTAAATATAAAATATATATTGTATACAAATACATAAATACAAGAAACAAATAATATGTTTTTCATGTTGTGCAATGCTTCTAGACAAGAAACAACCTCTTTACTTTGTTACCTCCAAGAATACTTCTTTGTTTACTGCAGTTGTAAGTTCTCACTAGTGGCTCCCAGATGCACCATCGTTACAAGGTAAGACATAGCAAGCTTTGTAAGGACGATAATGTGGACATACAGCCACACCTACACTAAATACAGTCATGATAGAAAGTTAATAACACTAGAGCTATACTGTCAGAGCTTTAAGGAAAATATCGTTAATATTCAATTTCAATAAATACAGTAGCGGTAGAAAGTTAATAACACAAGTGCAATACTGCCAGGGCTTCAAGGAACACACTGTGGCTATTTCACTTAACTAAAACTTCATTGTAATAGTTAATTTATAAACACAATATTTTCTATTAGTTAATTTTCTTGGAAATCTCTTTCAAATATTCTCTAGTTTGAGATTTTCATATATGGAGAATATTAATACTACATAGTTCAATGAATAGACTATATAAATTATTATTTATTACAAAGACACAATGTTTACTATGTAGAGACGATATTGATATAAATCTAAAAATAATAAATACAATTTTGATGAAAATTTAGTTTTAATGTAGACCCGATTTCTAAAAAGTTATTATTGATCTTACTTATCGTTGATATATCTTATAATGGAAGACAAACACATATTCTGCATATCCACCGGGACCTCTATATTGTTCCACGTTGCACAAAGACATGCCAAGATCTGTGTGAGAGAGTTGACACAATACACAGACAATTATTGTTCAGTATCTTTTATCACATATATGTTCGAGAAACGTTTGTTGATTCTTTAGGGCTGTTAATTCTTTGATTGGTTCCAAGTGTTTCCGAACATTTTCAAAACTACCATTTGATAACTGCTTAGTAATTGCTATTAGGTTAAAAAAAAGCTTCACATAGCTTATTTTCTCATTTATATATTCGTTCAAGGTGGGGGGGGGAGGCAGGGGGTGCAATTTTTCTTGGTGTTACTTAAACAAACAAACATAAGAGTTAAAAAACTACTAGCCCTGACCACTAGTATCACTTAAGGTCGTATTGAAGAAGACGTGAGTTAAGGTGAGTAATTTTGTAGTTTTCAAGCCAAAAAAACTTTATGGTCTTAAATAAATAAAATATTTCTCCAAAAAATACATTTAGTTTGATTTGTTGGGCATAGTAATTACAATAATCTCAATTGTTCTTGAAAATTTATCATGCATATATTGGAATTTGATGAGAAAGCTTTATAAATAAAAATAGAAAGTCCTGGTCAAATTACGCGATACGTATGAAACTAAATATATATAATGGGACAGGGTTTTATTTATTTTGGGCAAAACTTAATTTTTTCATTATTATTTTTAGCACCACGTCTTATTACTTGTTAAGGTTATACGCCTATGTATTAATTACACTAGTAGGCAAAGTATTAGTAAGGTTTGATTTAGAGGAAGTGTACCTCCATTTTCGTTGAGGAAGAGTGGAAAACCATTTGGGTAAAACCACTCTCAGTGCGCCCAACTGGGATAGAGCCTCTCGATATCCCCATTTTCAGTTGGGTATATTCTAGTCCAACACGAGAGTAGCACGTTAAACCACGCGGCCACCGAAGTGGGTTTCTTTGTTGTCAAGAAAACTACTACATTCTTACCTTAACTCCCTCCACCCTCCCTTACATACCATCTTAAGGGGGGTGCCTAACAGTGCAATTCAGATGTCCAAAAATCTCGGGCTACCTTTAAGAAGGGGTCTAGTATTTCAAAATATGATTTAGAACAAAGTGAAGGGGAAATATATCAAAATCTCCCTATTGCATTATAAACCTTATTTTTTAAATCCTACAATTTAAAAAAATCATGAAATTTTACTTTTAATGACATTTTACGTGAAATATCTCAATTATGATGTCAAAATAAATGGTTAAACCTTCCCAAACCAGTTTTGGTAAATGTCATTCTGTCTAAATTTTTAAATAATCCATCCCGTCGTTTCAAGGGTTCTATGTAAATTGCGTCCCTCCCTTAATCCTAAGGTAGATATTTACATGACACTTCTTTGACAAAATCAAACATCGATATTTCTTTTCAATTGCTATATTCATTCATTTTATCAGCCATAAACGTTCCTCATTACACTGTTGCTTCAGTTTATTTTAAGGGTGGTTTCGTAGACGAATGCAGGTACGTTTCAATCTGTAAGTCCTTCGATACTTCCAAAAAGCTGTAAATATTGAGAGAGGTGGCGTATTCAGCCTATTTAGTTTAAGTGAAACTTTACTTTATTTTATATCCATTGCTGTTTTCAGCCTTTGGCCTAGGTCATCTTTTTATTCAAGTCATATATTTTTCAACTAACAGCTGGCTAAGCTTGACCTAGACTGTAAGTGAAACTATTCAGAATAATTTGTTGTGCTGTTCATGGACGATAATATTTCAGCCTCGACGTCTGGAGGGAGTATATCATCCGGAGAAACACAGTAGCCTATATATTTCATAAACGTTATAATAGAATTCTGTGATTCGTACGTCACAAGGGGGGTGAATATGCATGATGTCATATGAAAACCAGCTATCAATTTTGAGGCTTTCATCAATTTTAAAAAAATCCTACGAATATATTACGAGTTTTAGACGGAGCTACGTTGAAATAAAATTGAAATGATTTAAAAATCAATTTACTACTGGACGGAATTTACACCACTTTTACTAATGACGGGACGTAATTTACACAAGCAATTGGGTCATTAAATCTTCGTGGAGGAATTTGCGTTAACTCTCCCAAAACAAGTAGTAATATTTAAACAAGGTTAAAAAATAACACTGTAAAATAATTGAGGATTCCTTAAGTGATCTTGAAGTTTTAGAATTAGGCCTACCATTTCAATAAGATATGTCGAAGTTCGAGTATATTTCGTTATATTGCACTCTTAACGTGTTTTAACCAAAAGGGTAGTTCCTGGGTGATTTCAAATCTCCCAGAAGCTTAAATAGTCTCCATCATAATGTTACCAATAAATTGTCATGGTGTGATCAATCCGACGCTTAATAGCATCCAAACGTTCATGATGGACGTTCCGTTATTGGAATTCTCTTTTAGGGTTGTCCTAGAGAGAGTAGATGGAGTGGGAGAAGAGGGTAGGGGCACAGGGCGCTCATTCATTAGGTGAGGTATCTGAAGAAGTGAAAGATTTGGTTTTCTTGAAACAGGTATTACAATAGTTTTTAATTTTGATGTCGTTAGATGGGTGATACTATTTTCAGGAACGTTCTAATTAGAATAATCTGGCAATCATAAGACAAAAGAGACCGCATACGTATACGATTATATTTTGAAGCTGTCTGATGTAGTGCTATCATTAATGATAAAATGACTTAAGGAAATTAATATGTGATACTTTAAAACGTCTGCTAGGTGATTAGATTTGTTGATGTGCATTTTAAGATTCGTCAGGTACCCTCTTTGCAGCTACATTAGAATTAAAATGAAAATAGTTTGTGGATTTGGAAACCTCTGCTTTCATTTACATACGGTTTTAAATATAGTTATATCTGGCAGACAAGCTAATTCATGGATATGGATCGAATTATTGTTAGAATTATAAGAAAATTGGCAAAGGGTGGAGAAAACACTAGACATGTGTATGTTTTGGTAGCCAACAATAGCTGGTGGACGTCGATAACATAAAACGAGTAACTGACACTACGAAAGCCAAATACTTTTAACACTTGATGTATAGAGTATTAGTTTATAGCTTAAATTACAAAAATAGCTGTGAGTTAATGATTACAACAAGAAAAGTTTTTAATCAGAACAGTTGTACTTTCAAATTAAATAACTAATTTTTAAGCTAGTTTAGTCATGTTCATATCGCATTATTTAAAGAGTACGTTCTAAAAATATGAACAAGGCCAAATCGTTTAAGTGATCACACTAAAATATTGAATCTAAAAGTTCATAACTAAGTCAAATTTAGTTATTAAAAAGGCTTGTTTTTATAAAACTTGTTTCTTGGAGGTATACTTTTTATGTTTGAATCTTTAGCTATAGAAGTCACATTCTTAATTTATTTGTTTAAATTTATGTGCATATATAGGTATATCTTAAAAAGTTTATAAACACACATTAACATAAAAGTCACCCGCCTCGGTGGCGTAGTTGGCTAACGCGCCAGTCGTGTTGAGCTCGACTGCTGAGGACGGGGATATCGAGGTTCGAATCTCGGTCGGGTGAACTGGGGGTGGTTTTTCCTAAATTGTTTTCCAATCTCCTTCCACACAAATGCGGGTTCATTTCCTCTAATTAAACCTTCCCAATTCCTAATCCATTAGCGTAATTAGTATTTAAAGCGTATAACCCAAACGGGTAGTAAGACGCGGTGCTAAATAATAATAATAATAATAATAATAATAAAATAAAAGTCAAATCAGTCAAATTGAAACTTAAAGAGAGCCCCAGAGTTATCTTAAGGAAAACCTGTATTTTCTTGAACCCGACTTCACCCCCGATAACTAGTTGTTGTTTATGTTTACACCCCCTATAGACCTCGTGAGATTACGACCCTTGTACTCATAGTACCCTTGAGAATCACCTCGTACTTGTGAGTCTAACTAATGACATCTTTGGTCTCTCCTTCTTGCTTCAGAGTTCTGATCACAAGTCTTCTATCGCCCAAGAAGGTTGGTTCGTTTTTTGGCAAGAACTATGTGGTGATATGCTTATCACAAAGCCAGAACTGTAGAAATATATGGAACAATACTATCACAGGTTTTTACCCTTGTTTGATGATATAATTGTCAAAGAGCCAGCACTGTAGAAATATATGGAACAATACTATCACAGGTTTTACACTTGCTTGATGATATGGTTATCACAAAGCCAGCACTGTAGAAATATATGGAACAATACTATCACAGGTTTTTACCCTTGTTTGATGATATAATTGTCAAAGAGCCAGCACTGTAGAAATATATGGAACAATACTATCACAGGTTTTACACTTGCTTGATGATATGGTTATCACAAAGCCAGCACTGTAGAAATATATGGAACAATACTATCACAGGTTTTTACCCTTGTTTGATGATATAATTGTCAAAGAGCCAGCACTGTAGAAATATATGGAACAATACTATCATAGGTTTTACACTGGCTTGATGATATGGTTATCACAAAGCCAGCACTGTAGAAATATATGGAACAATACTATCACAGGTTTTTACCCTTGTTTGATGATATAATTGTCAAAGAGCCAGCACTGTAGAAATATATGGAACAATACTATCATAGGTTTTACACTTGCTTGATGATATGGTTATCACAAAGCCAGCACTGTAGAATATATGGAACAATACTATCACAGGTTTTTACCCTTGCTTGATGATATGTTTGTCACAGAGCCAGCACTATAAAAACATATGGCCAGATACTATCGAAGTTTTTACCCTTGTCTCTTATTACTTTCTTTAACTGGTGTTGTTCTGGTGGCATTTCTCTTTAGTTTGCTGCAACCACCCTACCCTACTTTACGGAGAGTCGTATTTTCCTTTTTTTACTTTCAAGCGTTTTAAAGTGCATAGGCTTAGACCTGACGTACAATTAGTACCCTACCCTAGATTAGCTTAGTCGCATGTGGATATTGTATTACTAGAGTCGGCTTTCGTATGCGGCAGAACGGGATTCAGGGATGTGCCGTATTCTCTCTCTCTCTCTTTGTAATGCTACGTGAAGATTATACATGACCACTCCGTTTTTAAAAATTGAAGTAGCCCATCTATTTAGCTATTCAGTAAAGGATTATATTTGTCAAAAAGGTTTATTCTTAGCCTCACTCAGTTAGCTTTCCCTAGAAAATATATCTCGGAAATGTAACGATGTTGATTTAAATTGTCATCATATAAGCCAATTTATTTGTTGGACTCTGCTGTAATCGGGAGCTAATGATTTTGTATTCTAAAGTACCATTTCACTTTCAATTATTATTGTTTTAGGTATTTAACTTGCACTTTCTGAATCGAACGATTATATCAATACACTATTTATAAAATAATTTAAATCTAAAACAGACACAACACCCAGGCCCCCGGCCATTTATTCACCCACATTTCACCAATGATACATTTTAGGTCATGCCGAGAATCGAATACAGGACTCTCCACTCAATAGTGAGAGACACCACCATCTGAGCTTTCTATTATTATTATAATTATTAACATCATTACAGTCAGACCTTCATATATTGAGTTCGATGGTTCCATAAAAATAATCCTATACATGGAAACCTCGATGTCTAGAAACTATTTATTTTATAAATTATATTGTGTAGTTTACTGTATTTAGAAATATGTTCTAATTTATGCACTCATTATAGGTTAATATGAATCACATTATGCACAAGTTATATTCATAAATATAACTAAACAAGAAAAAAGAAGTGTTAAACATATCTTACAAAACATGTACAATAGTATTCAAACGGATTTACATTTGTGTGAAAAACTTTCTAATGTCTTGCTGCACAGTAAACTTCGATGAGGATTCATCATAAAAGTGTTCACACTTATTAAAGTCTGTGAAATACATCGTCAGGAATATTTTCGGCGAATTGAAGTCCACGACGCATTGTGTTAAACCCGGCCAAATAGTCTTTTTTGGAAGGCTTAGGGGGCTGAACCTGATTTATAGAGGAGGAAGTCTACTTGAGGAAAGTGGTGAGAGGAGTGTAGATACATTATCCCTCCCCCCCGCCCCACCCACCCCCTTGGTGGCCCGTCGGCTTCACAATGCTCTTGACCAAATATTTCCTTCTTCCTCTTGCGACATCTCCATTCTATTTATTTCTCACTTGTTTTTCTTATACCATCGTCATTAATAGGGGAAAATCTTGATTCATTTGGAAGAAATTTCAATCTATAGAATTTTTTTCTATATCTAGAAACCGTATTTTTATGTTATGTCACGGGAATTCACCAAATCCTTGTTACATATATAATTTCAATACATGGAAGTTCGATAAATGGAAGCCCCACTCTATTTGTTCGTTTATCACAAGGATTCATAATGAATCAATCCATAATTGGCAAGGATGAAGAAATGAATTTTAACTAGATCAAAGCGAGGGTAAAACCAAAAGTAAAAATCATACTTAAGTGTCAATTCCAGTGTACATGGCTGCGATTGAAACCCACACATTTTATTAATTACGATTGTAATAACTTAAGCCTTTCACCTACCTATGCCAGTTTTAATCTTTTCTGCTTATTTAATAATTTCCCATTTATAAGTTAACAACATTAACATAAGTAAATACAGGGTTGTATAAGCGCTTGACTTGAAAACTAACTCAAATCACTATTATATCTACCTAAAACATTCAATTCTATCACCAACCAAGAAATTAACATAATGGGTGGAGTGATATTAGAGATGGTGTATGTAGTGAGCTGCTTTGTTTTGTCGAGTGAATGGTTAGAGAGAGTTGAGAAGTACACTTCGTTTACTTTGACAGGCAATTTAGCTGACTAACTAACCTAGACTGGCCCTATCCCTATCTTATAAGTAATATCAACGGGAAACCTTCTGGTAGTCTTGCTAACTTTCCAGATTAAGTATAGGGTACACATGTGTGACGGAAACAAACTATCTTATACCTTGAAAAGTATGCTGTTGTTGTAATTACGTAAAACTAATAAGGAAAGAGAGATATTTCCCCTTCCCCCGTGATCAAGTAGGCAAGGAGGCTGGCTACAAATCAAAGGTATATTTGTTGGATATCAGATGGTGCTTAACAGTTAATAATTTTTTCTACGTTCATCAATATTTACTATAACACAAATATTAGTGCTAGTCCGATACCTTAGCTAAGTCGGTAGCGTGTCTATCTAGTGAGCTACGGGTTCTGGGTTCGATTCCCGGCATGGCCAAAAAATTATCAATTAACGGACGGGGACTGTATCTTGTGCCTGTCCTAGTCTTAACTTATATTATAAGGCATATAAAGTTATGAAAGGTCTAGCCAACTGGCAGTGAAAGAATACTAGTATATGACCTTGAATAAACAAACTTAGCCAGGTCATAGGCTGGGAACCGTAATATGTGTAATGTAAAATATATATTAGTGCTTTATCCCACAGTAAGTTGTTATGTAGGCCTCCTACTCCTAGATCAATAATATATATTTGCAATACGGGTATTAATATAAGCTTGTGTGTTGAACAATCTGAATTCAATTATTTCAAGGGGAAAGGATGAGGTTCAAAAACACCCGTTTTTACCTTTTGCATTAAAGCAAAGCATGTATATATATATATATATATATATATATATATATATATATATAATAGTTAGGAGTCCCAGGGGGCGGGGAAAAATTATGTGGGGGGAAAGGGTGAAGATCAGAGTACTTACTCGTCGATACATTTAGCAATGTCTTACAATAAAACATTGGATTGTAGCCTACTTATTCGCACTTTATGGAGCAGAAACTTGGATGAGGGGGAAAAAAATACTTGGATATCTTTGAAATATAGTGCTGGAGAAGACTTTAGAAAATCAGATGGACAGACAAGGTTACAACTGAAGAAGTCCTCAGAAGAGTGGGTGGGAAGAAAATCATTTTGGATGTGATTCTTTGGTACAAAGAAAACTGGTTCGGACACATCTTTAAGAGGGACCACCTTATGCATGACGTCATATGAGGAAAGGTTGAAGTAAAGAGGATCTTAGGAAGAAGGGGGATTCAAATATTGGATGACTTGAAGGAAATAAGAACATTCTGTGAGCTGAAGGAGGATGCAAAGAACAAGATGCGTTGACGTTCTAAGTTCATTAACAAAAGGATATGTCGTGAGACAGAACACGTAATAATAATAATAAATAATAATAATAGTTGTACTTATTATTAAATGAACAGTTTATACAGAATGAACGTCACTATATGATGTCATGAGCCAAGAAAATAGATGGATTCAACTTACCCATAATTCTTCTAATTACTGTATGTCTTAGAATATTTCCAAATATATTACACATTTAAAAATCAAGAACACTTAAAATATATAAAAAATAATAATCTCATCTCATAAACATTACATATAAAAAATTACAAATACTTCATTTTTCCTCTTTATATAAGGCAAATCAAATGGTTGCATAGCTATGACTTCCATATTTTATTTCTACACTAATTTACTATATTTATACCTTAATATTTCACACCTGTGCACAGCGTAGCTCCTCTAGGTAAGCTCTAATCTCAGATATACCTTGGTAAAATGAGCTCACCTTCTCAAATATTTCTCGCAACCAACATACAAATGATGTTTTCTGAAATATAAAACTGCAAGCTACATTTCTATAAAATTTTTAGTAGATTTCATTTCATCTTGATGTAAAAAAAACGTAAATGTTTACCCTTGGCAAGTTATCATTAATCTGTATACTGGGTTAGGCATTTAAGTTGAGTCAACATACATGTTTACATACAGCTTTTTCTGAAGCATTTTTTATTGTACTATACATCAATTTTTGAAGATATTTTAACTTATATTTTTTTAACAATTTTTCATTCAAGAAATTTTTGTTACATTAAAAGTTAATCGATGTTAATGATCATCATTTTAAACATTTGTAAAGTAGTAAATATATATAATATTGCATTTAAAGTATTAAATAATAAAATAATGTAATAAAAAATTATTTAATAAAAATTGTTATAAAAAATACAAGTTAAAATATATTCAAAAATGTTTGTCAAATTGAAAAGGGGTTTTGGACAAAGCTTGTTTGGGGGGTAGAATAATAGGCTGTTAAGGAATTATAGGTTTTTATTTTTTTTAAACAAAGTTGACCCTGAAATAACATTGAGGACGTACACCAAATCAAAACTAGTTAAAGCTGTTCTCTTTACCCCTCAAAAACAAAAAACCTTTTGTTTGAAACAGTTTTTTCTAAATTGCTTCGTTTCCAGGATATTTTGTTGTCTCAAATGTCTCACCCAGTATATTTAAACTAGGTTTACGCTAAAAGGTGGCAGTCTATTCTTGACGGATTACACCGTGTCCCTCTCTATCTTATAACTTATAAACTACGTGATATGGAAACGTGCAAGGTAAGCTTTCAGGTTAAACAGAATGTACATACATAAGCACTCTACACGTAACGATTGCTCTCAGTTGTACTATTTTATTAGCTGGTCTAATATCAGAATATAACGATATTATTATTTGCTATTATTGCTATTTATTATTAATATCATTATTAATTATTTTTTTGTATATATTAATAATTATATAACATTATTTAGCCATTTTTGTTTATCTTATTTTCTCATGTAAATATATGTATTTTTAAGGTACTTGTGTACTTTTCAGTGCTGGCCTGTTATAGGTCCTACGACTGTTGGCCAGCACTATAATAAAGGAAATTGAATTGAAATTATTATTATTACTATTATCAGCACCGCGTTTTAATACACGTTCGGGTTATACGCACTTACGCTAATGTGTAATGATAGGGTGATTGTGAGATGAAAATGGAGGACCTACAGTTTAACGTGGGATCCGAACCACGGTGGAGGCCCCTACATTCACAAGTTGTGATTAATACACGTCTTGTCAGAGGTGAAGGAAGGGTTGGGTTTGGTAATCAAATAAATCTGTATCGGGACTGAGGATTGAACCCCGGACCCCCAACACAGAAGTTTGACACCTTACCCCTAGCGTTTAGCTATTTTAAATTGTTTTTATACAAAACATAAAATAAGGTAATTTTAATCATAGTTCATGTGATTTTAGGTTAAAAAATTATTTTATCTTTTTAGGTATGGATGATTATTTAAATTTGTCGATGGGTTCACAGGAAATGACAATAATCATCAAGTTTCAAAATTAGTTTCATAAAACTAGGAATAAAAGTTATATTTTGGGTGTTTTTCTCTCTTTAAAGTAAAGAAAAATCTTTCGGATAAAAAATAGATTCCAATTTCTTGTCAAGCCATAAATACTTAATAAAAGTTGTTTGTCAACAAAATATCAATTTGAATATTATGTCCACCTCTGACAAGATATCTTGTGAATGTGGGGAATGCCAGGCCTCCACCATGGTTCGGATTCCACGTTAAACTGTAGGTCCTTCATTTCATCTCACAATCACCCTACCATTACACATTAGCGTAAGTGCGTATAACCCGACCGGGTAGTAAGACGCGGTGCTAATAATAATAATAATAATAATAATAATAATAATATGTGAAGGAGTTTTTTTATAAATCATTGTATTATACCAATAAAAATCAACAAAAAATTGTGTATACTTTTGCATAAAGTATTCTATATTTATGAATTACATTTTATATTAGACTTATGGTATGAAGCAAATACTTAGAAGTGCAGAGGGTCGAGAATAAGTTTCCTAGAGTTTAAGATTAAAATTGAGAATTTCCCTTTAATTGCCTATTGTGCTATATTTATAATATTTTTAATCAGTAACTTCAACACAATTGATATTTATGGCTTAGCTTATATTAGCAAGGAGAGGTTACGAGAACAATATATTGATAAATGGCCTTTGATTCACCCGGATAAGATTCGAGCCTTAACATAAACATAATTTAAAACTAAGAATTTGTTGAGTTTTACGTATTTTGAATGCTAACTAATCATGCAATTGTTTAGTTTAATTTTTAAAATATTTGTAATAGTATTTGTCAAGATTATTATAAATAATATTCTAATTGAAATAATTTAAGGAAGATAGTTCAGCTGTAAAATGTGTTATTCTAGAGTCAACTAAATTGTTTTAAGAACGTAGGTTAGTTTAATCAAGCTACCTAGATTGGGTAGGAAAAGTAATGTTATGGCCATGATTAAAATATGGAGTATTGCTTAGATATTTTAATTACTATTTTATTTTGTCAAGTAAAGCTTTAAATTTAAAGTGTTACTAGGACTCCTTATTTGGATGTATACTTTTTTTTTATCAATGAGTTGTGACGATATGTTATTACTTACAATGACATACAGGTTTTATAGAGTTTTTTGTTTATTACTTACAATTAATTACCTACAGGTTTATAGAGTGTTTTGTTATTTTTTACAATGACCTACATGTTGTATAAAGTGTTTTATTATTACTTACAATTACCTACAGGTTTATAGTGTTTAGTTATTATTTACACTGACCTACTTTTTTATAGTGTTTAGTTATTATTTACACTGACTTACTTTTTTATATAGTGTTTTTTATTATTTACACTGCCTACAGGTTTTCTAGATTGTTTTGTTGTTATTTATTCTGATATACAATTTTATTGACTACTAGCTTTTGTCTGCGGCTTCGCTCGCGTTAATGTTTATTTTGTCAATAAATTCAGGTTGTCGGTCGACACAGGAAGTATGAAAATAAAAACTATGAACTTATTCAGGTTGTTAGTCAATACAGGTAGAGATAAAGAAACATACAAATTACACAATATAAATAAAGATTAAGTGTAGGAGTAGAAAAGAAGTAGCGGAGTGTGTGTCAGTAGAGTCATACTGTAGGTTATGCCTTGCCGCGAATTGAAAATCCCACTCCATCTTAAATTTTACCTACAGTTAATTAACATCCCTTATTTACTCTGCTTGTTCTTGGCCATTTAAATCATGGGAACATAATAGATCATTATTTTAGGACGCTCCTATATACTATGTTGTATGTCCTTCCATTTGGAGCAAATACATACAAATTCTGGGCATTGGACACACGCGAACATGCTACATATTAGCTAGCCATTGGAAAAACATGACTTTTCCAAATGCACCCCTGCTACCTGCAATGTTTGCCCTTGCGTTTTGTTAATAGTAATAGCAAAACTAAGTTTGATTGGAAACTGGAGTCTTTTGAATTGAAATGGTAGGTCAGTGGGGATTATTGGGATTCGCGGTATGATTACACTTTCCCACACCTGTTAAAATGGTGGCACAGATTATATTTTTCCCTAATTGTGTAATCCGAAGCCTCGTCCCACTACATAATCGGGGTGCATCTAAATTTCGTATAAGCATAAATGGTACACCTAATTTCAATTGTAGTTTATGCGAGGGTACACCCGATAGCTCCAGAGAATTTAAAAGCTCAGCGAGTTATGAAGTGCTTTGTTCTGTGTCCATGATTGTATCTATTGACAAATACTCCTTTATTTCTCCCTGCACCTCTTTCAAAATGTCAGTGTTGATTTTGTTAACGATTTCATTTTTTGGTGCAAGAATTACTCTTGCACACAACCAGTGATCACAATTAAAATTTAGTTGTAAGTCTGGGTAAACTTTAGCAATGAGCTCCACATCCATTTTCCACCAAATTACAGAATTCCCCTGTAAGTAAAATACAACCTTCAGCATCCGTGACCAAATGTCCATCGCCAATTTTCAATAGTGTCTCTGCGTAATGTCCTGAATCTACGTCATTATAAAGGTGGACTCTCATATCCGTTGTTAGGCTGAATTTTTAAATTTTTGCCCACAATCTTGATGACTTGAGACCGGCTTTGAGTTCATCTGCATGTGTGCCCCTCTAGATCACCGGTAGAGTTTGTCGGAAGTCACCAGCCAGTAAAACTACCATTCCTCCCATAATATCTGTACTGTCTCGCAAGTCCTGAATAGTTCGGTTTAACGCCTCTATAGCTTTTTAGTGGGACATCGTACTTTCGTCCCACACTAAAAGTTTACATTGTCGTAGCATCATACTTTGACAGCTATTTTTGCTTAAATTGCAGATGGGTGACTCTTCCTGTGCAAGTACAAGATTTAATGTCAATTTTAGAATGGAATGTGCAGTACGGCCGCCGTTCAGTAGTGTAGCTGCTATACCGGAGGAAGCCACGGCAACAGAATTTTATGGTCTTTTCTTATGAACGCCAATAATAAGTTCAGCAAAAACATTTTCCCGGTTCCTCCAGGGGCATCAAGAAAGAGAAGTGCACCATTCCCTGACTCTAGTTGACGTAACACCTGTTGAAATACGTGACTTTGCTCTGGAAGCAACCGAGGAACTAATTCGGTTAATTTCTGTTGCAATGCTGTGAAATCATAGTTTAATTCCCGAGTAATTTCATCGTTAAGGTAATTTTCATTTGATCGTCGAGGGCTTACCATTCCAAAATCTTGAAGCTTTTTCCGGTACTTGTGTACTTTCAGTGCTGGCTTGTTATAGGTCCTACGACTGTTGGCTAGCACTATAATAAAGGAAATTGGAATTATTATTATTATTACTATTATCAGCACCGCGTCTTACTACCCGTTCGGGTTATACTCACGCTAATGTGTAATGATAAGGTGATTGTGAGATGAAAATGGAGGACCTGCAGTTTAACGCGGGATCCGAACCACCTTAAAGGCCCCTACATTCACAATTCCGTCATTGTAATAACCTTGTTTTCAATTTTCGTCAGCGCTTCGTAGTAGATGTGCTCATTAAAAGTCATATATGCATGTACTTGCTGTAGCCGCAGCAAAATATCTTCAACCATGTACTCTTTGTACTTATCCCACAGCGTTTGAGGACTAGAAAGACCACAAGATGACATGAGGGTTGCGTAAAGTAAAACAATTACACTATTATTAAAATAGGACTAAACACAGATGAATAAACGGTAACTAATCAATGTTTGTAAACAAATGAATCGCAAACATGTATTGTTATTTCCCATCGATACGGTCCCCGAACTCCCTTTCTTCCCTTTCTCCAAACTTCCCAATTATGAGTTTAAAATAGCGATACCGCATTTTAAAATGTGCTCAGCGCCATCTATAGGATTTTGGGAGTAATGAAATCTTAGTACATTAAATAGTACAAATCGATACCGCGCCATCTATCGAGTCGTTATAGTACTAAACGTTAAAGGCACTTTAGTAAAAATAATGTTTTTATTTGAGTTCATCACAGTATAATACCAAACCTCTTACGACCATTTGGTCATTTACCATAACGGGGTGAATAGACAGAGCTTAATTAGCTGAATGTAATTATTTTTAAACATTTTAAGATAGATGTGCGTAAAATAACTTGGGAACAGATTTTTGTTAATCATGATAAGATAGATGTGCCTAAAATAACTCGAGAACAGATTTTAATTCGGGATATCTGATTTTCTTCCGGGATACCACAGGTTCCTTTTTCTGTACTCCAGGCATCATGTTGCAATTCATGTTCATATCAGTAAGCCGAGTTGTTTATCTAGACGACCGTCTAAAAGTTATTTTTTTTCCATCCCTCGGGAACAGTACTTTTTTTCTGGATGAAAGGTACCCTATGTCCTTTTCTATATCCCTCCGGAACAGTACTTTTTTTTCTGAATGAAAGGTAGCTTATGTCCTTTTCTGTGCCCATGACGTGTATGCAAAATTTCATGATGATCGGTCGAGTAGTTTAGGCGTGAAAGCGTAACAAACAAACAAACAATCAAACAAACAAACTCACATTCGCATTTATAATATTATTTAGGATTTTGTTATTATTTACAATAACCTACACAATTTCTAGAATGGTATAAAATTACTTTTACTAATGGATAAGTTCTCCAGAATATAATGTTTCTAGATATTTCTTTGTATTTAATTACATTTGCTTACATGATTTACAAAGTTCTTAGTTTTATATTTCCCTGTTTCACAAGACTAACATATGCCGTTTTTGTATTCAAACTGGTGACCTAAAAGAGCTCTTAGCGGTGATGGTAATTATAATTAGATTCAAGATGTCCCCAGTCTTATACCCCAAACATTTTTAAAGCCTGTAAAAGAACCCTCTAAAATACCATATTTATATCTCCATGTAACCAAACTATCCAAGTTGTTGTTTCATATTTTTATTTTGGTGGACACAAAAGAGCCCGATGGAAGAGGGCTGGCTACACAGGAGGAACTAAACCCTCACGTAAGTAATTATCCATCTATTCTTGACAGGATCCGACTAAAGCCAAACAGAATTGAACTGGAATCCTTTGCCCTCCCCAAAAATATTTTAGTCTTCAAGAAACCGTCAGAAATTGTAAGTTGATCCTAGTGTATGTCTACCTTTATAGATTAAATATGGCTTATGGTTGATCAATTTTCTAGCTTTAACATCTTAACGGAAATTATTGTAATGCAGCTAGGTTACATAATTTTAATATTAGGTCTATATCTTCTTTATATCAAATAAATGTTTGTTTATGAAACAAGATAATGTATCTATATTTTGTACAGATACAATAATTCTCTAGCTAATAAGGCTTACACATATACATTAATTTACAGTATCTTTAAAGATAAAAATGCGGCATTTTTCAAAGGTTTTGTTGATGAAATGATGGCTATAATATATAATAAAGAATACAGCTGTCTTGCTTACGTTGGCCTATAAATATTTTGTATATATAGGAACCAAATTAGAACCAAATACTTTGTAAAATTATATTTTAATTTATTCCCTTGTAAAACTATGGGTCAGCAAGGCACCATAATTAATGTTTACATATTTAGAGCAAAAGACAGAATTTAGTACTGCGAGAGTAAAAGATAAAATGAACATTTGATTAATTTTTTTCACTTAACTTGTCTGCTAATATTACATTGTATTTTGATTCATTTTTGAAAATATAAACATTTAAAACAATACATATTTTAATTCTACAAACTTTTTAAAAGTTTTCTTTAGGTCATTAAATAATCCTGTAAACTTATTTGTTTTGACAAACGCCAACTAACTATTAAAAATGTTCACTTAGAACAACAATTTATTATTAAGTTATAGGAAAAGCTGCTATGGAACATACATATTTTTTAAATGGTTAGTACCCTAAATTAAAAAAAAAAAATTGTAAGTGGCCGAGATAGCATTTTTAATACTAGAATAATTTTGAAATTATAGCTAGGAAAACGTATAATATAGGTATGATTAGAATTCAGATTTTGCCATCACCGGCAAAACCGATAAGACACGAGTTAATTCGTTTAGGTTAGGTGGGATTACTGATCTTAAACTATACTTGACCACTTGCTTCAGTGGCCGAATTGTCTACGTCAATGTTCCCCAACTTGGCGGTACCACCCCCCAGGGGATGGTACATTGAGAGTGGGTGGTAGGGGTGCGTTTAGGTTTTTTTTTATGGGTATTACAGCAATAATTTCACTTAATAATAACGCGCAACAAAATATTTAACAAAAGGGTCTTACATTTACTTAGGTATTTATGTTCTATAATTTTGACTGTACGTTTAATTACTTGTGTTTATAAACATTAAACATAAGTTATACTCGCTTCGGTGGCCACACGATCTAAGGCACTACTCTTGGAGTAGCCTAGACCACCAATGATGGGGAGAATGATGTCCTAATCTCGGGCGGGTGTAATGAAGGTGATTTTTCCAAAATGTGTTTACACTCTCCCTCCATACAATTGTGGGCTCACTTATTTTATATATAGCCTTCCTAATCTTTATTACCATAGGCGCAATTAGTAAATAAGCGTATAATCCAAACGGGTAGTATGACGCAGTGATAAAATAAAGTTTTGTCTTGACGTGTGTTTTATTCATAAGGATTATAAGTTATGTCACAAACAATGTTTAGTTGTACTTTTATTTTCACTAAAATTTACTTATCCATAATTATAATAATTATTTAGCTTATATTGAAATACTTAAATACGAATATACAATGTAACATCAATTTAATGTTATTATTGCTGATTTCAGCATAATTGTTACATTTAACTTGGTGGAGGGGTTAAGGAGCCCAGGCTAAAAACGGTTGGGAGCCGTTAGTCTAAGGCAGGGGTTCATAAACTGGGGTCCATGGACCCCTAAGAGGTCCATGGATGGGCTTTCAGGAGGTCCATGAACCGAAGACAAAAAATTACACATTGTAGATCAAAGCTTGGATACAATTACAAAGTTTGCTGTTTCTTCAACAGTCAGGTTATTCATTACTTGTGCCATCAAAACAAGAAATAAAAATAGATTGAATGTCAAAAATGACATTCACGCTGCACCGTTGAGGACTACTCCCCAATTTAAACTTCTTATTCAAACAAAACAACAGCACCCTTTTCATTGACTCTTTACTTTTGAACAGTTACTAAAGCTCACTTTGAAGTTACACACATTGAATTTTGAATTTATTTTACTTTTATTCGTGAAGTTATCATTAATTGTTGCATAAAATGGAAAAGTGGGAGACATAATTCGTTGTAAAGATTGTTTTTATATTATGCCTATGTGAATGTAATAAATTTACACGGCAATAAAGTAAGATAGCAAATTGTGTTATAGGTATATAAACCCTTTTTAGGCTTCCAGTAACAAAGTTTGTAATTTTTTTAATTTAAATTTTTGGTTAAAATATTAAAAAAGACTTCCCAGTTAAAAAATAATTGAAATTTGACTAGCGGTTGCACATCTTCAAGTCATGGCTTTTAAAGTCCTCATTTTTTAAATGTTCTCAATAAAAAATGTCAATATTGGGTCAAAAAGGGTTGGCACTATCATATTAAAGAGAAAATTTGTTGACTTACAGTTTAAAGTCTTGAACTTTTACTATCAGTTGCACATCTTCAGGTCATCGTATTATTATTGAAGACCTCATTTTAAGTTTTGACTAGTATACAAGGTAAATATTGGATTTACAAGGTTAGACACCTTTGTATTTAAAAAATATATATTAAGAAAAATTTCCTGATTGTGTATTTACGTCAATTTTTATAGGAGGGGGGTCCATGGCCTTTGTCCGATTTTCATTGGGGTCCGTGACCCAAAAAAATATTAAGAACCACTGGTCTTAGCCGTCACTCTCGCAATAGACTGGTCTGACGATGACGAGGAGATTGAGGCTCATATTTCGTCGAGTGTATTAATGATGTTTTGCCCCAAATATTTTACAATTTCCCTCCCCGCAAATACGCGTACACATCCTCTAAAACTAACTGTTCGCATCCCTAACATAATAGCGCAATAAGTGCAGATGCGTACAACCCTAACGGGTAGTAAAACATGGTGCTAAAGAAAATATATACTCGAAGAGTTAGTCATGTTCAAAAGAGAGGTCGGAGCCAGAAGGATACGTATTCGGGCCTGGTTTACTTTAAGACAGGCTGGGTGGGCTCCTATGGATTGGTTTTCCACCCTCCATCCAGTCTAGTGCATCTGATTTTCACCATCCTCATATCTGCCCCTGTAGATAAAATCGTTAACAGTCCTTGCGCTAAAAGCTTAAATAAACGAATAAACTCTATTCACAAAGTAAATAAAGGCACGAAATAAATGCAAAGAGAAACCAAATGAATTCTAGATTGTTAAACCACGCCCAAAGTTTCACAGAACTGGCCATGTAAAGCGACTTTACCAACTAATTCATATTATTCGCCATTACGTATCTAGACAACGCTATAGCCTCCAAATCCTACGGCCTTATTATCATGTAAATGAATCAGTAAACTGGTGTTAATGAATTGTAAGCTATTATTAATTCAGTCTTCACTTCCTGCAATAATCTGGGCTCTGCTGTAGAAATGGTCCACTTTAATGTCCCCTCGACCCAACTTTGTGTCGGCGTGACTCTGCAGGGGTGTTATATATTCGTTTAGTTGCGTCGTCCAACCCGAAACCTAATAATCTCGTTTGGCATTGCGCAACCTGACCCTTTGTGAGGTTCTTGGCCCTGTTACAGCGAGACTACACTAGGGGTGTCCAGAACTTGTTCATGAGACCAAAGGCAATTTTGTTTAAAGGTAGGGCGTCCCCATAATTTCTAGCTTAGCCGTGTTGTGTAGTGTTTTAGGAACAACCGACTAGGGATGTCCAGATCTTGGTCATAAGACAACAGGTAAGATACTTTGACAATTTAATTTGTTCAGATTCAGGGATCTTCTTGGTTTTAAAACAGGCATGTTGTGCAGAACCAGAGAATTGGGATAACTAAGGCATAGCCATTGAGTCAGGCATTTCTACAAGTTGTATTGTTTGAATTCAGGGGCTTATATCGTTTATACTACAGGCATTCAGAGAAAATTTATAGGAACAACTACAATTACTTACTGAAACCCTAACAGTTAAAACGGTGAATATCACGAATAATTACACCTAATATAATATAAATAAACCAAACCTGTGCATGAAGGTTAATTTTGACTTACTAAATAATGTTCTATGTTTTTTTCCTCAGAAACTGTAGGATTCATTATAATTTTTTTTAATATTAGCCCAAATAATATTATTATTTTGGTGTTTTTATAATTTTCATGGTAAAAATATTATATAGTTATAATTAGTCATTAAACTATAAACTAAAGCATGTTCTTGATTCTATCGCCAACTATTCAAAAATAAAACTTAATTTTTCTGATTTGTTTTGTCTCCCCGTCTTACTACCCACCCAAGCTATATACATATTAATGGCGTTAAGGTGAGACGGATGAGAGAGGTAGAAATTAGAGGAGGTGTACAAGTATTTTCGTGGAGGGAGAGCTAGAAACTATTTAAAAGGACCCACTCTCAGAAATTCCAGCCGGGATTCAAACACAAACCTCCTCGTCACCAACCGAATACAGATAAGACAAATCAATCATTTGGTATACGTGTCTACAAACGAGGAAAGTTTTTAGTGGTTATTTAATACATATGGAACGTACGCCATTTTAAACATCCGAATATATCATTGCACGACTTTCAAACATTTTTTTTTAATTCTAGAAAAAACCACAACACTTATTTCCCAGACACCATCATTTAGTAATGTGACATTTGAAACTAAAATGTCACCGATTATAATAATCTTTCAGCTATCCGGTAATCGATCCCTGGCTCTTTAAACCAACACGCTGACCCGATTTCACCTCCACTAATGAAATGTACAAATGAAATAATTATTACGTTTGTTTATCTGGGTGTGTACATTTTACCATCAATAGTTTACACATGTGTGTTCACATACACACATATATTGTAATGAAAGCGTGAGTTCGTGTGATTAGTATATCAGTGGTAAACCTCCGTTACCAACTCGATGCTGTGTTACATAACTTGGCACGACAACACACATTAATACCTCTCTGTAATAGATAAAAACATGTTCACTTGATATTTTACTGCTTCTTAGTACCCATTAAGGCTATATGCATGTGTAGACCTAATAATTACTCTAATAAGTTTTTGATGAGTAAAGGTAGAATTTCTTGGAAATATACACACATTTGTGTGGCGGGAGAATAGGAGACGATTAATGAAAATACCTTATAATTATACACCCGACCAAAATTCGAACAAGTCTCCCTGTCAGTGGCAGTACCTACAGTTTATTGAGAAAGTGGCACCTTAAATCATTAATATCACACCTGTATTTTCTTACGAATGTAAGGTTAAATAACCTTTTAGAAGATAGAAACATATCTTTTGTGGTCAAATTTTTAACGTTTTACTATTTATTTAGTGTTATTTTATATGTACTGATAATATCCATCAAAAATACAGCTAAAGATCACATGACTTGATAGATTAATTCGTGATAGTAGATCAGGTATTTTTTCTATCTATCAGAATTGTCAATTCGTACGAAAATTGAGGTCTAGATTAAACCTTGTTGAAAAGTCTCTATGATAACAATTTTTATACAAAAATTTAAAGTCGCATTTATTAATAATACATCACACAGTCAACAATTTGTAAGCTATGTTATGTTGTTTTTATTTCAACGTTGATACTATAATATTAAATCAAACTAAAATAAGTTATAAATTAACTGGAAATTAATATGTTAAATACTACAAATTAAGATTAATTTGTTACAATTTTGAATGAAGTACGTAGCGTGTAATTTTTAGTCTAGATCTACGTCTGTAATATAAACGTTTCGTTACACCTATATATATATATATATATATATATATATATATATATATATATATATATATATATATATATTATATTGTGTGTGTGTGTGTGTGTACCATTGCCCTAGCTATCCGCATATTTACACTAAATATGTAAGATCACATTTAAGTGGAGAAATAAAGAGAGATTGTGGAAAACCCTTAAGAAAAAAACACATCCGTATCACCTGTCTGGGTTCAAACTCCAAGATGCCCATCACTGCCAAACAAGGCCAGACGAGACTGATGCCTTAGCCTACGTGCCTATCGGTGTGGGCTATATATAGACAAATTGAGTCTTCCGTATGAAATAAATGAACATGAAGACAATCAGTATTTCACCATCCCCTTGGTTCTAGCATCTCCAAGTTGGCAGTATTCCTAAAAGGGGCCGGTTTCAGAGTGACATAACAACTCGTGGCCCACACCGCAAAATATAATTCACACTTTGCAGTGCGCTAAATCACGACCCTCTCTTGTTTTACATTTTGCTATGTGGAGGAGAACATTTAATTATAGTATACCCTCTGCAATTAGGTCATGCCCATCCGGTAAGGAGCTTCTATATTAGATGAGATTTATTTCATAGCTGCTGAGCATGTTTGGGGTCGTTCTATTTGGTCTAGAGGAGGATTTAATATAGGATGAACATTTTTGAGACTGCGGTCTTACCTTTATTCAGCGTATTTTATAAGCTATAGATATATATAGTATACACCTATATATTCATAAAAGTGTGTAAATATTAATATAAGTGATTATCTATCTATGCATTTACATGCATATATATATATAATTATTAGGGTTCTCTGAGGTATTTTTTATTCAAGTCGTCAAGTTGAGTATTTCAAAAATCTCCCAAACTATAGTAGTGTGTGAATATAGCGTACTCATCAATTAAAAAAATTAAAATTATTATATTTTATTTTAAAAGTAGAACGGTATATATAAGATGTAATCAGTCAAAACGAGAAAAAAATAAAAATAATACATCTTGAAAGTATTAGATTTTAAAAATATATTAAAACAACACACGTTCTTAAAATAATAATGACATTCATATTTATAAATACTAATTACTATTGAAAAAGGTTTAAAAAAAATTGAAATATTGATTTTTAAAATATAAATAACACTTTAAAAAGCATGGTTTAAAAATAATTACAGCACTTAAATAAAAATATAATATAAAAAATAATCAAAATGGTTTCAACGCTAATGTCTTTAAATACATTACAATTATATTATCAATAACGAAACCAGTTAATAAAATTGAAGTTTTAATGAGTTTATATTTCCAGAAAATAAGCCTCCGTAGGTTTAATTACCCTATTAGAAAAAGTAGGAATTATAAGCAGTTAAAAATTTTAAATGTTTCATATTTTGTTTATAATCTCTTAATGTAATTTATTTCTCTATTTCCATTCTCTAAACACGCAAATTTGGGTACTATTCCTCAAAATTAAGTCTTCCTCATCCCAACACAAAGAAATTAATACATAGGTGTATAGCTTGAACAGGTAGTAAAACGTGGTACTAAAAAAAATCATATAAAAGGTTTAAAATCTGTGGATATTTCTAGACTCTGTTTTTCCATCGCGTCTTAATACCGTTTCAAATTATTTGCATTTAATGACATTAATTGAGTATGGATGAAGAAAGTAAGATTTAATAGTAATGAGAAATTTTCTCTTACATTTGCGTGGAGGGAGAGTGAGAAACCATTTAGAATAAAACACCCTCAGAACACCCACCCGGGATTAAACCTGACCACCCTGGATAATCAGACTAGAAGAGATTGACATTTATATTCCACATACTCACAGAATTGTTTATTTAGTCGATTCATAAACCTACAACGTTACCAACAGAACGCCACTAAAATATTATAAGAATGCATTCCTCATTTTCAAATATACCAATATAGCTATAGGCCTATTACTTTTGTAAATTATTACATTTTTTTGGCGATCCCAAATCATCTATCACATAAAAACTAAAAAAAAAAGAGTAAAAGAATACCGTTTCCCGTATTAAATTACTGCCCTGTAAAATGCAGTCATCCCCAATGGATATTTTATCCTCTGTTAGTTTTATTTATTATATTGATGCAGGTTTTGGGGGGAAACAGTTCCAGGTATCATAATTCATCAGCCCCACGGGTAGCTAATACATATTCAGTGGTGATTGTCAGTGATATCCCGACCCAGAGAGGAGAGGGAGGGGGAAGCCAGTTAGAGGGGAAGGAGGAGAAAGAGAGAGGACAGTAGCATAACACGCAAAGGGCGGTCAGCGCAGTTCGAGGCTTCGTCACTCGAACGGTACCTGGTCACGAACAGGCGACCCGTAGGAAAGTGGGGTGACCACCCGACGTACTGACATCATTCAGAGAAGACTGGTTTAAAATAGGAGAAGTAGTGGGGGAGAGGGGAGGTAGTGGCTCTTCGCACCGTTTCAGACAGACGTTAAGAATACATTCCAGATCGAGCATTGTTTGTTTCAACATTTGTTATTTAGCAAAGAGAGAGAAATAACATACCATGTGTGCACTTAGATCATATTCATAGTCGAAGAACAAGAAAAATGGCTGTTGTGAATCTTAGGCAACGCTAAGCCAACATTTAAAATTATTGTGTAAGTTATTAGATCGAACGGTGCACACACCGGTGGGCACGTGGTCAAAGGCATTGCGCTAGCAATGGATTCTATTGCTTGAGCCAGGAATGTTGATGTTAATATGTAGACCAGGCTCAATGCTGCATTGCAAGTGCTTTTTATGAGTATTTTTTCCATCCCCTTTCCAAGCAATTGCGGGTCTATTTCCTCTAAACTCCCTTCCCCATTTCTATATTTTAAGCTGTCAATAGCTCTTGGTGATGAGCGTACTACTACTACTACTACTACTACTGCTAAATAATAATAATAATAATAATAATAATAATAATAAAATCTTTCCCCCCTTCTTAATTCCCTTCTCAGTTTGTTTATACTATTTACTAAAAATTGTCACAACCTGTAATAGACAGTTTAAATTTATATAAAGGACAAGATAAGTTTAATTATTAGGTAAACGTTCCCACTTCCAAGAAAGTGATATTAAGACATCCTTTTTATCACTCGAAAGTAAAAAAAAACACAGTTTAATGATTTATTTTAAAGTCTACAAATGAGCAAGATTAGCATAGTATTTACTATTTCTTACCGATTACAAGGCAAGAAAATACTTAATTTTACAGTATACCTTTCTAAGACTTCTCCTGTACAAGAAAAGGCCTAACATTTTTATTATCACTTTCTATGACTACTACTAAGCAATAAATAGCTTACATATATCATTATCTCTTTTTAGTACTTGCTAGTAGGCAAGAAAGGGCAAAATATTAAATTGTATCTTTCTAAGAATACTTATTAAGCGAGACAAGGCCTAATACTATTTATATCTTTATAAGACTACTACTAGGCAATAAAAGACAAAATCTTTTATTATATCAATATTTATTAGGCAAGACAAGGCCTAATATTACATAATGTCTTTATAAGACCGCTAACAGGCAAGAAAGGTATAATATTTAATTTTTTGCTTTATATGATTTATAAGATTACGACTGAGCAAGAAGAGGACTTATATATTTGAAGTTCTGCTGCTATGACATATGTTACAATTATCCCTTCTAAAGCTCTCTATATCTATAATGTATTGTGTGTGACTTACACCTGACCCTCGTACTACTTGAAGAAGCAAGTAGAGGCAAGATAATAACTCTTACCGTACTAGTATCAAGATGATTTTCCTCCTCAGCATCCATCCTAGTCTGAAAATTATTATTATTATTATTATTAGCACCGCGTCTTACTACCCATTCGGGTTGTACGCACTTACGCTAATGTGTAATGGTAGGGTGATTGTGAGATGAAATGAAGGACCTACAGTTTAACGTGGAATCCGAACCACGGTGGAGGCCTGGCATTCCCCACATTCCCAAGATGTCTTGTCAGAGGTGAAGGAAGAGTTTGGTAATCAGATAAATCTGTGCCGGTACCGAGGATTGAACCCCAGCCGCCAGCACAGAAGTCTGACACCTTACCCCTAGACCACCAGGTCACCTACCTGAAAATTATTAATGAAGGTTGTGGATACTCCGTATCAAAATAATACGCATAAAACAGGTTGTGTAAACAAACATAATTTCTATTACTAGCACATGGTTTGAACTAGGTTTGATTCATAGGGCCAGTTTCATAGTCAAATTTAGTACGCCTCAAGTGCGGCGCTACACTAAACACAAGACGACACCTACCTAAACTCGAATGGAATGGGCCGTTCTCACATAGGAAACTGGCCCATTCCATTCTGGTTTAGGTAGGTGTCGTCATGTTCTTAGTGTAGCGCCGCACTTGAGACGTACTAAATTTGACTATGAAACTGGCCCATTGTTGGTAAAACTATCCTAGATTTACAAAACGATTTGTTTAAAAAAAAAAAAAAAAATACAATTGGTTTCGATGGTTGAGCCACAACAGTGGGCACGTGGACTTAATATCAAGCTCGTTTAGTCTAGTTTTCCAATGATGGGAAGGTCATAGTTCGAGTCCTGGTCGGATGTACTGTGGATATTTTTATCTAAATATTTTACCACTCTTTATTTCCCAAAAATATTGATAAATATTTTTTAAACCCAACCATCTCCTCCTTCCACATTTGAGGAGTTAAAATGTGCACTTACTGGACGAGTAGAAAGATGTAAATTTTTTAATGTGGCTAATTATTTTCTACAATTATCATAATTTATTTTATATTTAAATTTAATTGAAAAACAAAGTTCATATCAGATTTTAACCTTTAATACAATTGGTATTTTTTATTTTATTGTAAAAAGGAGGCCTATAGCAACAATTTTAAATTATTAAAATTTATAACCTATTTTAACCCATGGTATTTATTATATTTGTGTTTTTAATGTATTTTTTAGGTAATTGCCTGGTGTTATATTCCCCCACATCTCACTACCTGTTCACGTTATATGTACAGTATATATACTATATTAATTATGTTAATTAAGTAGAAGGTGACCTGGTGGGGTAAGGTGTCGGACTTCTGTTCTGGCGGCCGGGGTTCAATCCTTGGTCCCGGCATAGATTTATCTGATTACCAAACCCTTCCTTCACCTCTGACAAGACATCTTGTGACTGTGGGAAATGCCAGGCCTCCCACGTGGTTCGGATTCCACGTTAAACTGTAGGTCCTTCATTTCATCTCACAATCACCCTACCATTACACATTAGCGTAAGTGCGTATAACCCGAACGGGTAGTAAGACGCGGTGCTATTAATAATAATAATTAAGTAGAAATTATTAATTGGAGATAGGGTATAAATATAAATAAACTTTAGAATGTATTTTTGGTGATAAAAAGGTCTGAGTTTGAATCCCGGCCGTGTTTACAGAAGGTATATTTTCTTAGATAACTTTCCCCTCATTCTCTACACAAACTCAAGTGTATTTCCACTGTGCATGTGCATATGCATAGCCCGAACGGGCGCTAAGACGTGGCGAAATTTTTTTTTTTTTGCAGGCGCTTAATACATTGTTTCTATTGCGCTTAAACCCACTTTTAGATTAGTAAATTCAAAATCGCTTGTGACTTAACTTATTTTGTTCCAAACGAGGACCAAACTCTGCCTTAGCCGGGATTGACATGCGAGTCAGCTTGAATGTTATTCAGTGCCTGAAGCGTGTTGCCGCAATGCTCCCGACTAGGGCTGAATTCTCATGTTTATAAACATCTAACAGATCTACACTGAGGTGACTAAACTCCCGATTATTCGTTAGCTGTTTTCGGATTATTCATGCGTACATAGAGCATTCATTTGTATTTTTATGTTACGTATGAGCTAGGCTCCCAAACAAACTGTGAGTTTCCGAAGAGTCTTCGTTGTTTTTTTAGTATAACAAGCATTTAAAACCACGTTTTAAGTAAACCTATTTGTTAAATAAGTGTTAATTTGTTATTGTGACAGGAGATTACAATCATTACTATATCGGATTATCCATACTTAAGAAATATCCATACATACATATTATCTCTCTAATTAACCCAGAGTCAAAGAAATGCTGTATTAAATTTATTCACTGGGCCATTAGAAAATATATTAATATATGAATGCAGGAGATACAGATTAGTTTAACTTAAAACTTCACATCTACCTCTTAAAGTGGAAGTGGAAGGAAATAAAATTAAGGGCGATGTTTTTGCAGTTTTTATATTAAAACATTGTTTGCCCAAAATAAATAAAATCTATCTCAAGGAAAAACAAAGTTTGATTTTCTTCGTTTGGTGATATCAACAGTTGTTCAATATTTATCATGAGCATAGCGACAGTTTATTAGAAACCTTTTTAAATGAGAATAAAAAGTTGTCATTAAATTCCAGGACACCTCCAGAACTGTTTATGTCAACCTGTGAATAAACTTAAACTCTATGTTTCTACAGGAGAATAATCTGATTTCTTTTAACAAAAAAAAAAAAAAAATTGATATAAAAAGTGCAAAAATACTACCCTTAGTTCACGTTCCCTTCTCTCCCACCTTAGCAACCGATCATTTAAAAAAAATTATTTGGGTATTAAGAAAATACTTTTAAAATATATTAATCTATTTTGAACTGCCCAGGTTTGAAAAATCCCTCAGATATTATTAATTTTAGCACACTGTCTCAATATCCGTTTGGGTTATGCTCTTTTGTACTAATTACACTAATCGTTTTAGGGATGAGGAAAGTTATACGTATAGGATGTGTACCCGCGTTTGCGTGGAGGGAGAGTGGAAAAACATTTTGAAAACCATCCTCAGTAATCCAACTGAGATTCGAACCCTGATCTCCTCGTCATCAACAGTCTAGTATACTGCAAGAGTAATGCGTTCCAGTGGTGCACAGCCTTTGCTTTGCAGCTTTTGCTTTAACTGACCAATGGTGGGCCACAAGACCATCCCCGCTCCCCCTCACTTTCCAAACATACATCTAACTTTTCCAAATTCAACCAATAAGCCTTAAGTTATTGTGAGCACTTATGAGTGATATTACAATAATTTTAACTACCTAATTAATTATTACATTTTACAATTTAGATATTAGATTCCAAAATAAAATTTTTAATTTGTAATGAAACACTTAAAAAAAATAAACACACAATTGAACTAAGAGTACATTTATTTAAAAGAATGCACATATTTACAAAAGAAAAAACGTAAAATAGGTCACCAATAATGTTTACGTCTTATATAGGCCTAATTAGAAATTTGACATTGTTTTTTATTAGTCTGTCAATATCTGGTTCAACGCTAGAAAGAGCAATTAGCAAGTTTCCCTCCAAATGGTCATCAGTCAGACGGTGACGACCTCTTGATTTGATCTGTTTCATCACAGAAAATGACTGTTCACATAAGTAGGTGGTTCCGAATAGTTGCCGTTTTTAGAGCATGATTATTCAGTACTTCCATGTTCTTAGACAAGTATTTCTTATAAAAATCCAGTAAATAAATTTCTAATAATTATATCTTTAATTCATTGTCACATTGTAGTTCAATTAACTGCATCCAGAAATCGATGAACACTGTCTCAACATCAGTAGTGAACGGTCGAACGATTTCTCAAATGATCTCAAATCTTGAAACCAACGTTTAAACTCATTTTGAAGATTCTATACAAGTGAGGCTTATTTAGTGAAGTTAATGGGTGCTTCTTTAGAAATTTCCGCAAAATGTTTAATTGTTGGAAAATTCACCATCTGCCCGGATTTCAATTGTGATTACCATAATACCAGATTAACCTAAAAATATTTTATTTAGTAAAACACGTTATGGATCATATTATTTTTTCCTTGAATCTTTATATTTAGCTCGTTAAGATGTTGGATCATATCAACAAAGAAAGATAAATCACACACGCGATCAATTCTCTTAAAGTCTACTAGCAGATCCTCACTATGACTTTCTAAAAAGAGAAGTATTTCTTGACGCAGCCCATACACTCTTAAAAGCATTTTTACAGCACTAAATAAACAACATCGCCATAATGATAGTCTAATTCTGACAAGAATTCTCGGAACTGACGATGAGTGAATCCTCTGAAAAAAATAAAATGTATTACATTGACTACTACTTTCATAACGTGTTCCATATTAATGGTCTTTGCACAAAGGTTTTCTTGGTGTAAAATACAATGTCATTGCCCATGTTTTGCACTCTGTTGCTAAATAGTTCACAGCCCCTTGTTTTTTCCCCAAAATAGCTGGCACGCCATTTGTTGGAATACCATGTGATATCTTTAGGCTCAAATTATACTTTTCCAAGATTTTTTCACTTCACAATAAATGTATGAGCCTTTAAATGTATCTTTCATAGGAACCAACACCAGTAATTCCTTTGTAATATTAAAATTTCTATCAAAATCAAGGATAAAAATTGAATACCACGCAGTGTTAGTGACGTCTTTGTTTTCATCCATGGACAATGAAAAGTACTTACATTCTAATACTTTTTGCTTCAATGTTTTTTCAATACGTGATGCCATTTATTCTGCTCTTCTGGATACTGCCATACGATTAAGATTAATTTTTGAAATTTTACTTTGTTCTCCGGAAAAGCTATAAGTACCACTTGTTCTATACATTTTTTAACTATCTCTCCATCATTTTATGTCTTCATTTTTTTTGCAAAATTTTTAGATACAACCAAACTTGCTTTAACTGCAATTTCTGAGTCATCAGTTACTTTTCGAAAAAGAAAAGAATTTGTTGTCTTGTTAATTTACGTTGCAATTCACGCCAAGCTGGACGGTGAACAATAACAAACAATAATGCGCGTATCGGCGTCAACCATCAACTGACTGAGCCAACATTACAGGAATTGCTGATACAGCTTGCGCATCCACAGACAGCAGTCCTCCAATACCGTTGTCACGTACCTGGATAGTGGAGCGATCGTTTTGTTATTTATTTTATTATTTCGATAACGTAATGTAAACTATTTTAATCTACAACAAATCAATTGGCGATGCGAAACAAGAAAATTTGATTTTCTGCGTGGATTTTCGAACACAATTTTATATTATCTCGACTCTTAAACCCTTTTCTCCTTATCCATCTCGCGGGACGCATAAACAGAGGTCGAGGGCCGCATGTGGCCCGCGGTCTGTGGGTTTTGCTTCACTACCGTTTAGACTCTAAACGGTAGTGGCGCACAACCGACAGAACTTTAGACCATGCAGCCATCGAAGCGGGTCACTCAGATATGGTATTTCATATAAGACAAATGGGCAATCATAATTCATAATATACGATTGTTTATATGAATTCTCATTAAGATGTGGTAATGGTACTATAGTAGGCTACTAGGGCATCGGGTTAGTTGAGGTGAAGAATACCAATCAATATATTTAGGATGGTTTTCAGAGGTTCAACCATGAACCATTCAAATGCAGAACATGGAGAACAGGCCCATATAAAGTTTTAAAAACAAAACCCTAAGGACTCAAACATTTAAATAAAAATATATTAATTTAATTTTTTCACCACGTCTTACAACCCCTCTAAGATATACACATTTAACACGACTAATGGCGTAAGTATGAGTAAGCTAGAATTGAGATAAAATGTACCCGAATTTGTTGGAGGGAGAGCGGGAAACCATTTAGGAAAATAAGCACACAGCCTATTCTTCGGGATTCTAGCGTTGACCTTTCAATAACTGGGAAATCACATTATACGAGCCTTACGTTTAGTCCGCATATCCAGCAATGTGGGTGTTATAAATATTACACTAAATGTAGTGTTGGCCAATTGATTAGTTTGATTCTGACTTACGAAGTTTGTTCCAGAGACGCTGTGCGTTGGGATTCCTCTATTTCTTGGTTTTCTATCCTCCTTCCAGGTGAATGTCAGTTCACTTATTTTTGGTTTCTATACCTCTCCCTTCACACTAATGATAATCCAACTGAATCAAACGTAGCTTTATATATATTTTCCAACTAGCCGCTTGGACTATATTTTGTAAATTATTTAACTACGCTAGGTAGGTAGAGATGAGGAGGGTAAAAATTAGAGAAACTGTACTTTCATTTGTGTTAAGGGAGAGTAAAAAATCATTGTAAAAATAACCACTATCAGTAAGCCAGGTCTGGATTTCAACCCCAATTTACCAGTCATCAGGAAACCACATTAAATAAGCTGGACATCTACAGTAGATCACATTCACAGTGACGTGGGTAGCCATAAATTAAATAATTATCTCTTTTTTTAAAAAAAATTCTCTGTCCTTTTACATTAAAAAAAATCGTCTGACAAATATGGAATAATGCCATCGATAATATATTGTAAGAACATATTAAAACAATGTAAGGTATGGTTCTATTATACGTTTATACATTTACTTTATCCTTAAAAACTTCAGCATCATTCAAAAGTTTTGTTCAGTCATTTATTGAACAACCAAAAAGCAATTTCTAACTTGATTGCTTCAAGAAATACTTTGTTGCATGACTAGAGATAACTTTTTTTTGTACTTTTCTTATTTGAGATATAAGTACTGATTGCTTGCCATTATGAAGTTTTAATTTGAAATGCCATTCTGTAAGGAAAACATTTCCCTAACATTGAATAAGAAAATATCTGGCAGCGTTCTGGTAATCTAAAACTTGTCATTATTATTTTTTGACACTTCCTCTTTAATTTTGATTGCGGTATAAACATTTTACATTTCTGTGATCCATGATTTATTCATTTAATTATTTCCGTAACAAAATAAAATTCCAAATGTAAAATAAAAAATAAATATTGTTAAAATAAATCACTTTGGTAAAACATTTATGAAAGTTTAATGCTTACTCCGTAATGTATCATTAAGCCGATTGGTATGTAAAGAATATAAAATAAAATTATTATAAAATACGTTTAAAATATTCATTAGTTTCAGAACAGATAGTTGAAAATTCACTTTATTTGTGAGCTTACTATAATATAATTAAATCTGTTTATATAACTAAATAAAATGAGGAGTTTGTTTGTCTGTCATGAATACTGCGTGAAATCTACCGCAAGCAAATGTCTGAAATTTAAAAATTAGTGGCCGCTGTACAAGAACATGTGCACCTAGAAGCCATAATTTTTAAATTTGTATTTGAATTTCTTAAATTAATTAAAAACTGAATTACCAGATATAAAATGAAACTTTTTTTTTCTGTTTGAAGCAAATAAAATCGTTGCTAGGGGTAACCACGTAAATAATTTCGTTGCTACCACGGACAGTGTCGGTTTGGTAGTATACTATAGATTTAACAATCTGAAAATGTATTTTATACCAAAACATAGCAATGCGTCAACTCAATACGAGTTTACCTTAAACTAAATATTATAGAACTAACTAAATAATATTTATAAAATCTATTCAGTTCGATTTTTAACTAATTTGAGGTATTAAACGTGCATTTTCAGAACCGACGGATTTTATATGCACATGACTAATAAACTAGCCTAAATTTAGAACAGACACAACACCCAGCCCCCGGCAGTTAATATTCATCACTGTGAAAGGGTAAACCCACATTTCAACAATGATAAATTTTTTGGCCAAGCCAGGAACTGAGCTTGGGACCTTAGCTCACTAGACAGACACGCTACTGATTGGGATAAGGGGCTGGACATTCAAACTACTCAAAACGAACTCGAGGAATATATGGTTTCAAATTATTAAAACTTTAAAATATAAAAAAAAACTGTAGAAAGAAACCTGCATTCTTGGGGGGGAACGTGTATTAAACAACAATCTCATCTAATCCGGCTTGTTGGTTGTGGGTAGATCAGGGTTCAAATCCCGGCCAGCTGCACCTTTATTTCTCCCTGAATGGTTTCCCTCTCATCCTCCACACAACCTCGGATACATTTCTTCAAAATTTTCCTTTTTCTATTCCTACCCTAGTAGTGTAATTGAATGCGTAAAACCCACAAGGATTGCAAGAAGTGGTAATAAAGAGATAGCTGACACTTAAATATGACACGGAAACAATATTATAACAATAGACCAGTCAACCTGTTCCGTCAAATTCAAATAAAGAAAAATATAATATAAAGCTAGTTTGTATCCTATCAGCTACCCTCATGTAGACAAGTGTTTAGTCAAAAGTCCGCACCCCTACCCCTCTTGCTTTCTGCCTTACTCCCTCTCAAAATCCAAAAACTCACCGTTTCCTATTATCAGTGTTATCTCAGTAACTATTAATCGTAAAACGCTGCAATTTGTTTTAAGAAGCTTCTAATAGAATGGTAAATTCAAATAATAATGTTATATTTTTTCTCCATTAGCAAATAAAAACGTTTAAAATAGATTTCCCTAAAAAAATTCTTTCCTCTTTGTGTTTGTATGTATTAATATAAATTTGAACCGAAAAGAATTTAGTAATAAAAATTCCCCAAAATAAGTCTAAAAGCATTTAAAAAGCTTTAAAACCGTGTACTATAGGTCACATATTAGTTTCTTATTATTTCGGGGAGAAAGAAGCAATTGCATACTTAAATATACTTAAACGACCTCCAGGCAGTTCTTCTTATTCCTTCATTCATTCAATGTCGCAAGTCCTAGCAATGTGGCATTTTAACGACAATTATAAATCCATACTACTTTTAGTATATTTGTTTATTGTCTGTACTTTACACTCTGTGTGACTGAGGATGCTTAGCTAGGTATTTGAGGAGTTCTCTGGGTGTGTAACAAAGTTCAGTGAGCAGCACACTTAACTCACATATAGATGAAGAAAACGAGATCTCCAGGATGTAAACAAACTTGTTTATTGGTTTCACGCTAATCATCCTTTTCGGCAGGACAAGGAGTTGGTTTCTGTGTATTCTAGACTTGGGGTGTGTAACAAAGTTCAGTGAGCAGCACACTTAACTCACATATAGATGAAGAAAACGAGATCTCCAGGATGTAAACAAACTTGTTTATTGGTTTCACGCTAATCATCCTTTTCGGAAGGACAAGGAGTTAGTTTCTGTGTATTCTAGACTTGGGGTGTGTAACAAAGTTCAGTGAGCAGCACACTTAACTCACATATAGATGAAGAAAACGAGATCTCCAGGATGTAAACAAACTTGTTTATTGGTTTCACGCTAATCATCCTTTTCGGCAGGACAAGGAGTTGGTTTCTGTGTATTCTAGACTTGGGGCGTGTAACAAAGTTCAGTGAGCAGCACACTTAACTCACATATAGATGAAGAAAACGAGATCTCCAGGATGTAAACAAACTTGTTTATTGGTTTCACGCTAATCATCCTTTTCGGCAGGACAAGGAGTTGGTTTCTGTGTATTCTAGACTTGGGGTGTGTAACAAAGTTCAGTGAGCAGCACACTTAACTCACATATAGATGAAGAAAACGAGATCTCCAGGATGTAAGCAAACTTGTTTATTGGTTTCACGCTAATCATCCTTCACGGCAGGACAATGAGTTGGTTTCTGTGTATTCTAGGCTTGCATCGACAAATGATTGTGTTAACTGTGATAATGCATATGAGATGGGGCATTGTAGCATGAAGGAAATTGAAGGGAGCAACTTTGCTGATGTTAAAAAAAAGAATATGGTCAAAAAGATAGCTGCTGTAGCAAGCAGTATAAGGGTGAGATCAGATAATGTTGCAATATATCCTGTTGCACCCTCTCTGAGTCTGAATACTACCCGGCCATAAAAAGTAATAAAGGGGAGAGGATGAACTTAACATACATGATAAATGGAAATTATAAAAAATATATTGATTCAGCAATATGAGAAGTTTATTCAATTAAATGACAATAGCGCAGATAACAAAAAATGGTCTCATTATATCATAATGAGTACAGTTGGAAATTATGCTCGAAGCAAACAACTTTATATAATTAAAGTTGCGCAAGTGTTTTAACAAAAAGAAACATGAAATCCATCATAGTATTGATAGTCCAGTCTATAAGAGACAATACCATTGCGTATATATTTAAATGCGATACAAAATTATAAGGGCCTAATGGGCACCTTGATATGGTTCCAAAGGTTTCGTAATTCACAGAAAACGATATCATAAATATAATGTAATTTAAATTTGACGACCACACAACAGAGTTTACAAAACGTGAGGGTTTGACTACCAGACCTAAGCCAAACTCCCACGGGACTATCAGATCTGACTTAGAATATGGAACAAACAGTTCCATCAATTAACAAAACTTTAGCTGTTCAAACAGAACTTACGTTACAAAAGATTAATGTCATCCTAATTCAAATTCCAATAAGAAATGTTACATCACGTTACGTTAATTCAAACCATAATTTTAAATATGAAAAGTTACTTCGATAAAAAAAATTAGAATACTCTACAATTCCAAACAATATAAAATTAACATGTCAAACTTCTAATCAGCACATAACTGAGGATATTTACGAGAATAAATATATAAGCAAAAGTCCAGCGCCCGAGCGGCGACATTTTAAAGATAGAGTATTTAGAAAAATTGACGATCAAACTAGTAATACTTTAGATTTTGAAACTGAATATTATATGCAAAATGTTTAAAGTTGATAAAGAAGTTAGCGTTCATAACTCCACTCGTCTAAGCGACGATTTTGATACATTTTACAAGTTTTCTCCAGCCATTGTCCAGGTCCATAACAATGGTCTGTCGTTGTTCGTTGATCGTAGGATAGTCGATTATGGCATGCTTGCACAGCCATTATATAGGGATTTCGTTGTTCTGGAAGGGAGGTGGGAGTACACCAAACACACGCATGATGACGTCAACGATGCCTTGAAAAGGTCATGTATACCATTGTTGATTCCACTGGCTCCATCGGAATATCCGTGAATATCTTCAATCACCCGATGTTTTGAAGGAGGTTCCTCTAGTATCCGTCAAAGGTCGGATACATAATTGTCCTCTAGTTGACGTTGATAGTTTACGGCTCATTTCTCACTAGTACAGTCGGAGTGCCGGGACGCTTTGTTGACCCACTGGATCTCCCTTGACCCACTCGCCAATCTAGGATTCCAGGTGCCGGCCAGCCTTGCAGGATTCTATTGTGAGCAGATTAGTATTGTAAGTACAAGAACAAATTAATACTTAGAATTGGATTGAGTAATAAATATATTGTCCAGCATTGTTTCTATTATGTCTTCTTAGCCTACAAGAACTACAATAGAGAAACATACTATTGTAGGGATCCTAAATGATTTGAATTTATTGGAGCGGGTGGTAAGCTTTGTTGATATAATATCTCCGTCAGTATGGCGCGGGGTCCAGTTGTAACATTATACCACGTAATGTTACAATCCTGATCAGTTGTTCAACAGAGTCGTTTGCATCACCCAAGGAACACAAAACTCCAATTAGTATTAGTTCCTGTACGAACTCAGCCCTATCAATTGGCTTTGTTTTATAATAGTAAGATGTTCAGAATGGAAAACAAGTCAATTATAGTTAAAATATTTGAGAAACGGAATGTAAACGAAAATAACAGTAACATTTGAGAAATAATATAGATGTAACAGTTGGGGGATACCTTCTGCACAGTATTGTGTGGCCCAGTGCAGAAACATATGGAAACATTATTTGAAGATATGTGACCCGTGTCATTGAGAAATCTGGTAAAGAATGCTATATTGTGTTTGATGGATACCCAGAGTATGCATATGAAGTCTGAGCAGCACCGTACAGATTTCATCATATTTAATACAAGTGACGCTGACCACAACGAGATTAAAGAAGCAGTAGACAATTTCATTCTCAAGTTGTATGGCTGTTGTATTTTAAATAATTTGGATGAAAGCGGGTATACAATGTATCGCAAAACAGTGGCGAAAATGTCTTTGAAATCAAAATTCAAAATGGCATATCTATTGCCAACCTCTGCTGCAGCTGACCAATACTCCCTTCGAACTTATTACCAGGTTAAAAAATGGCTTAGATAAAAGAATATCAATGCAACTAAATGGGGCTGGAGACCTGACAACAACAAACTCTACGCTGTTCATTCTACAAAACCAGCAACACTCGAGGGGGTTATCAACTTGGTATTATGTAACGGTAAGGTGTCCTGTCAGAACAACTGCAGCTGTGTGTACAAATGCAGCTATGACTGTACGGAAATGTGTGGAGTTTGCAGAGGATCCTGTACAATTGTTACTATGGTACAATAATAGGTTGTAGATAAAGACATAATGGAGAATCAAGGAGCCTAATCTTGAGAACTATGTTATAATTGGTGCATCTCCTCAGACGAACTTCGTAACATGGACATTATACTGTAAGTGTAAGATGTTTAGTACTTCCGAGTAGCACCTATGTATTAAGATGTTCACTATCTTCTCATATTTTGTTAGAACATAATTTTCTTCTTCTTGAAGTAAGTATTTATTGGTTGTAGTCGTCCTTTAAATCATTTTATTGTGACACATTTTACAAGAGCTGAAAGGTCGTTCTTTCTGACATAATGTCCCACATTGCCATTTAATGAACGTTGTTACTCATTTTCAGCATTATTAATGAACTAAAATGTGACTTAGAGGATATGGTTTTAAATCTCTTATAATTGTTTTCAAATTATTTTGTGGACTTTTTTTTTTTTACAAAATCCTTCTTTGTCAAAATTTATATTAATAAATTCAAACACAATTCGGAAATAATTTATTTTTGAAGGAAATTTATTTTTTATGCTTTTATTGCTAATGGAAAACAAATATAACATCATTATTTGATTTACCCAATCTATTAGGAGATTTTTAAAGCAAACCACAGCGTTTTACGAGTGATAGTTACTGAGATAATACTGATAATAGGAAACCATGTGTTTTTGGATTTCAGGAGGGGGTGGGGGAAGAAGCAAGAGGGGTAGGGGTGGGGACTTTTGATTAAATACTTGTCTACATGAGGATAGTTGATAGGAAAAAAGGACCCGCCTCAGTGGCGTAGTTGGCTAACGCGTTTGTCGTGTCGTGTTGAGCCCGACTGCTGAGGACGGGAAGATCGAGGTTAGAATCTCGGTCGGGTGAACTGGGGGGGAGGGGTGTGTTCCTAAATGGTTTTCCACTCTCCCTCCGCGCAAATGCGGGTTCACTTCCTCCAATTCAACCTTCCCAATTCCTAATCCATTAGCGTAATTAGTACTTAGAGCGTATAACCCGAACGGGTAGTAAGACGCGGTGCTAAAAAAAATATTATAGGAAAAAAATTATCTTAATATTAGTTTTTTTCCTTTATAAACCTTAGGTTGACTGAGCTACAATCAAACATATACTTATATTGCGTGAAGATTATTGAGACTATGTTGTTTGGTTTTTAGTTTTATTTAATTGTCAAATGCACGACATAATATTAAAATAATACAATCTTAAGAATGGCGTAAGAAACAACGTGTGAATGTTCTTGACAGTTGAAAACATATAATAGACTATTCTGACACTAATATAAGTTGCACGTCTATGTCATATAAGCTTTTCATATTTGGAAAGTGGTATGTAATTCGAATAGTTAAACTTGTTATATTATTTAGGCCTACTTTGAACTGCTCACAGCAGTTAATAATTTCTCACAATATACCATTCATTTACTCTGATTAGTGATTGAAGTGAGGATGTTTGAAGACGCTGGGGACACACGTGCTGTAAAAGGTTAATACATTACATTTTTCCGTATTTATCTATAGTCCTCAAGAAACTGCTTTATCACTATTCCCATAATAACCACCTCAATAGTATGTTGATACAGCTGTTGGTAGCCATGCGGGAACTGTTCTAAGTATTTTTCAAAATAATCTTTTACACAAAATTATTTGCATATATCCTTCAAAGTTACACACGCTTTTCAATTCCAAATAAACCCTATACATCTTCTTTATCTAAACTATACTTATATCTCATAAGATAGTGAAACTAAATCATATGCATTGTTATAGAAACTTCGTGGGGGGAATATAACATGACATTTCAACAAAGAGTATACATGAAATAATATACAGTGTTACACAAACATATTATTTATTCTGGGATTTTCAACTTCTTATTTCCAAAAGCTCCTTTTAGAAATATTTATATTTGCCTATAACTCACAAATATTGACTTTATAAAATATTTTTTTAAAAGAAAGTTTGTTTATTGTTAAAATTACTACAATTTTGCAATGGTAAGTTATCACGCATCTCAAAGTATTGCAAGTATATGATCAAATTAGGAAATTTCCGTATTTATAAAGCACCTTCAAAGCCATTCTCACGGAAAAATTAGATGTACTATCATCTTGTTTGTGATTTTAAAAACTGCCTAGGTAATAATTGTAATCAAAATGGTTAGAGCCAATTTTGAGATAGTTAATTATTTTCTCTTTTCATCAAAAAGTAAACCACCTTAATCTTAGGGTTGGATTTATTCTTCTGAAAATCCCTCTGAGGACACTAATGAAAACCCTAGATACCAAATTTTAACCTGATAGGTTTCGTCTCCAGTAACAAATAGACATAACGCATTGAAATTATAAAAAGAGGAAAGTGTAGGGGGTAGTAAAAAGTCTGCATCCATCACAATCTTAAATTCAATTTTTTTATGATCACACAAACGAGGGTTTTCTAGAACGTAACAAATTAAAAGATGAGTGCTATAATATCAAACATGTAATACACAACTAGTGGTAAAATCCGAGAATATTATCCTTACCTTACTCTTAAACATTGAATAATCCAGTGTCATTTTTTTTAACGATAAGAGCACAGCGGGGACATAGTAATAATAGTAAAGGAGCTTGGAAGCATGTTTGTGTTCTATGATTACTGCTTTTACTAGGCGTAGACCTGCATCAACAGCACTACAGTTACCATGACTCAGTCTTGTATCAGCAGTAGATCTGCATCAACAGCACTATAGTCACCATGAATCAGTCTTGTACCAGCAGTAGATCTGCATCAACAGCACTATAGTCACCATGGCTCAATCTTGTACTAGCAGTAGATCTGCATCATCAGCACTATAGTCACCACGGCTCAGTCTTGTACCAGCAGTAGATCTGCATCAACAGCACTATAGTCACCATGAATCAGTCTTGTATCAGCAGTAGATCTGCATCAACAGCACTATAGTCACCATGAATCAGTCTTGTATCAGCAGTAGATCTGCATCAACAGCACTATAGTCACCATGAATCAGTCTTGTACCAGCAGTAGATCTGCATCAACAGCACTATAGTTACCATGGCTCAATCTTGTATTAGCAGTAGATCTGCATCAACAGCACTATAGTCACCATGAATCAGTCTTGTACCAGCAGTAGATCTGCATCAACAGCACTATAGTCACCATGGCTCAGTCTTGTACTAGCAGTAGATCTGCATCAACAGCACTATAGTCACCATGGCTCAGTCTTGTACTAGCAGTAGATCTGCATCAACAGCACTATAGTCACCATGGCTCAGTCTTGTACTAGCAGTAGATCTGCATCAACACCACTATAGTCACCATGGCTCAATATTGTACCAGCAGTAGATCTGCATCAACACCACTATAGTCACCATGGCTCAGTCTTGTTCCAGCAGTAGATCTACATCAACAGCACTATAGTTACCATGGCTCAATCTTGTATTAGCAGTAGATCTGCATCAACAGCACTATAGTCACTATGGCTCAATCTTGCATTAGCAGTAGCTCTGCATCAACAGCCCTACAGTCACCATGGCTCAGTCTTGTACTAGCAGTAGATCTGCATCAACACCACTATAGTCACCATGGCTCAGTCTTGTACTAGCAGTAGATCTGCATCAACACCACTATAGTCCCCATGGCTCAGTCTTGTACTAGCAGTAGATCTGCATCAACACCACTATAGTCACCATGGCTCAATCTTGTACCGGCAGTAGATCTGCATCAACAGCACTATAGTCACCATGGCTCAGTCTTGTACTAGCAGTAGATCTGCATCAACAGCACTATAGTCACCATGGCTCAATCTTGTACTAGCAGTAGATCTGCATCAACACCACTATAGTCACCATGGCTCAATCTTGTACCAGCAGTAGATCTGCATCAACAGCACTATAGTCACCATGGCTCAGTCTTGTACTAGCAGTAGATCTGCATCAACAGCACTATAGTCACCATGGCTCAATCTTGTACTAGCAGTAGATCTGCATCAACACCACTATAGTCACCATGGCTCAATCTTGTACCAGCAGTAGATCTGCATCAACAGCACTATAGTCACCATGGCTCAGTCTTGTACTAGCAGTAGATCTGCATCAACAGCCCTATAGTCACCATGGCTCAGTCTTGTACTAGCAGTAGATATGCATCAACACCAACTATAGTCACCATGGCTCAATCTTGTACCAGCAGTAGATCTGCATCAACAGCACTATAGTCACCATGGCTCAGTCTTGTACTAGCAGTAGATCTGCATCAACAGCCCTATAGTCACCATGGCTCAGTCTTGTACTAGCAGTAGATCTGCATCAACACCACTATAGTCACCATGGCTCAATCTTGTACCAGCAGTAGATCTGCATCAACAGCACTATAGTCACCATGGCTCAGTCTTGTAATAGCAGTAGATCTACATCAACAGCACTATAGTCACCATGGCTCAGTCTTGTACTAGCAGTAGATCTGCATCAACAGCACTATAGTCACCATGGCTCAGTCTTGTACTAGCAGTAGATCTGCATCATCACCACTATAGTCACCATGGCTCAATCTTGTACCAGCAGTAGAACTGCATCAACACCACTATAGTCACTATGGCTCAGTCTTGTACTAGCAGTAGATCTGCATCAACAGAACTATAGTCACCATGGCTCAGTCTTGTACTAGCAGTAGATCTGCATCAACACCACTATAGTCACCATGGCTCAATATTGTACCAGCAGTAGATCTGCATCAACACCACTATAGTCACCATGGATCAATCTTGTACTAGCAGTAGATCTGCATCAACACCACTATGGTCATCATGGCTCAGTCTTGTACTAGCGGTAGATCTGCATCAACACCACTATAGTCACTATGGCTCAATCTTGTACCAGCAGTAGATCTGCATCAACAGCACTATAGTCACCATGGCTCAATCTTGTACTAGCAGTAGATCTGCATCAACACCACTATAGTCACTATGGCTCAATCTTGTACTATCAGTAGATCTGCATCAACACCACTATAGTCACCATGGCTCAATCTTGTAATAGGTTATTCCATGAGCTGTTGTTAGTTGGATTTGTAAGCTAAAAGTTAGTTCTCTTTTGGGTTCTCTATTTTCAATTAAAATTTCATTAGCAGCCACTGTCTCTTACCACCGCATCTGCGGTGCCTGTTTATCAATTCACTTGATTAATAACTATATAATCAATAACCATTGAATACATTAAAATAATATTTTAAACACTTTTAGATATTGAGCTAAACGTTTATTAATGATGTCGTGGCAAATGAGAGGATTGAGGGGAAGTGATCAACTGTTTAGTATAATCTGAGGGATCGTTAATGGTTTCATGAACTGTTATTATCATTTCAGACTAACAATGTAATTACATTATTTAGTCAAAGGTGAGCTCTGTATTTAGTGTCGTGGCCTGGTTTGAAATCTTGAAAGTGCAATCCTAACATTCCAAACTAGCAATATACCACATATTTAGTCATTAATATATATTGTTGTATCATTATGCTCACTCTTTTGGGATATCACTGGTTTGGGATCACAATTCATATTTTTAAATTAATCTTTGTTAATGAAAGGGTTCTCGTTTTTTATAAACTAAAATATAATATATGTGTCTGTCTTATATATTCCTGACTTATAAGTAACCTTTTGCTGAGCCTTTCATTCGTTGGCCACAAGACTATTCTTTGGGACCTAAATTCAACATTTCTCATAAATATATGTCCTTTCAGTTGTACCTTTGTGAGGGCAAGTATCTGTTAAAGCTATAGGCCTATATACAAAGTTTTGGTACATAGCAAATACACAATACATTGAAATTGACATTTAATACAAACAGCTCTAATTCAAATATATGTTAAAATATGAAATCAGGCAGAGTTTGACTTCCAGGTTAAGGTGTAATGTTTCAAAACATATCTAAATACAAATAAAATAACAGAACAACGTGGAATATGGGAGCATTTTCCCCATTGCTCCTAAATGAAGTTACATCAATCACTATTGATGGTAAAACAGGTTATATTAATTTTGTTTAACACCACGTCTTACTATGCATTCAGTTTATACCCTTCTGTACTAATTACAATGATGGGTTGGGTATGAGGAAAGTTGAATTTAGAGGAAGTGTACCACCGCATTTACGTGGAGGGAGAGTGGGAAACCATTTAAGAAAAATCACCCTCAGTACACCCAACCGTGATAAAATCAAGATCTCCCCGTAACCGGCAGTCTTATATGTTGCGAGTGTAGCACCTTAGATCATGTGGCCTCCAAAGCGAGTTTATATTAACTTAACTAAAAGAAACCCCATCCAGTGATAATTTGATCTATCCATTCTTAAGTTATGGTAATAAATATTTTAAGAACATAGTTTGTTAGTTGAATGTATTTTCATCGACATTGACTACATTAGCCAGGGTCTATTTTTCCAATAGTGGCCTACTAGGCCTGTAAAGTGCTAATTAACTGCTAGAACTTACACTCAAAATACCTTATAGATGATTTTCACAATAAGCCCAAGAACTAATAAATTCTAATAATCAAAGAACTAGTAAGTTCTAATAATGTGTGGCAGATATAAACTCACTGTGAAATCGTGTTGCTGGAAAAGCCCAAACTTGAGGAAAGTGTCCCAACTGACTGCTCAACACTGGAGGAAGTTCAACACACGGACATCTTTAAAGCTTGCCAGACCAACAAGTAACGACGAATCACTTCCCTGTGTTGTCCTCAGCGGCCGTCTCCTAGCACCAGATGTCTTTATTGGTTTTATTGCTCTTTTCTTAGGAAATAATCACTCCTCCCTCCTTGTTGAAGTCCCTTTCCTAAATACGTCAGTGCATGTTTTATAAAGCCACCATTCCTCGCTTCACATTTTGTATTCTATTGTATTGATTCATCGGAGGACATCCTAGAAGCTAAACGAGGACCAGTGGACTAAACCAGTGGTGATCATGATGTTTGAGGCATCGGTCTCTCCTCCTCGCCACAGATAAAGTACAGTCTGTGACTATGAGTACTTAATCTAGTAATATTTGATAGAGTCTTTGTGATATGTTTAACTATGTTTATAAGGCATAGTTTTGTATGTCAGAGTTATGACTAGTTTTCTATGCCTAAAAGAATTTTTTTTAGAGTGTCAGAGTTAGGACTTATTTTTCTATGTCCATAAGACATTGTTTTTAGTGTCAGAGTTTCTGACTAGTTTTTCTGTGTCCATAGGACATAATTTTGAATGTCAGGGGGTAGGCTCTGTTTTCCTATGTCCATAATACATAATTTAGAGTGACAGGGTTTATGCTCTTTTTCGCTTAGTCCATAAGATGTGGTTTAGAATGTAAAAGTTTCTGATTATTTTTTATATGTCCATAAGACATAGTCTTAAATACCTGGGAAATAACCAGACGCCCAATATTGTATGACCCGGTTCAGGCTAGGATAACTTTTTAGATTAAAAAATTGTGGAAATAAGGTTATCCATAGCTTTGTTCCATGACCTAGTTGGATCTTTGGCTGATACGATTCTCTAATCTTTCTATTGTTGTACCTTTGTACGGTATTAAACTCGTAAGTACGCTACTTGATCAGAGTCATGGCCCACGTGATATTGTTTATTTTGTCCAGCCCCCTTCAGGACCCGATTGAATTAGTTAATGTTTAACTGTTTGCAGTTGTTATAATCTGTGTTCAGACTTGTTTTGATATTTAAATGCACTATTGAATGACCAGGCAGTACTAATGAGGAATATACCGGCCATAATGTGTTTACAGCCTAGATTCCTGGTAGCTCACCATTAACTATTTGTAAACTTATTGTTCCTTTTCTATGAACTTAACCTTTGTATCTCGTAACTCAATATGAGTTAACTCATGCTAGCTGGCTCATTTAACTACAAAGTTGTAACTCTTTAAACTAGGACTTTCTATAAATGAGGTATTGTTAACTATAATTCTTTTGTATGCATATTAGGTTAAAGTCTAGAAGCCGCAAGACTGGAATGGTGTTAAGTATTGTAACTTAACCTTAAATCGATAATTGTTTACAATCTAAATTGCCGTTGTGTTGAGGCAGACGCACCTTCAAATCGGGTGTGCGTTTGTTCTAGTTTAACGAGTACCATCCTTTCTAACATTGACACAACCATACTTGTCATGGTTGGAGGTCAAACCGAAGTGCTTCACACCTAACGCTCCCGATTGGTACATCAATAAATAACGGAACGTTTTGGTTACAATATCGTCAAACCATTTGGGTTACTTTCAACTTGTTTAAATTTAAATAAGATTATTTGTTAAACTTGTATATCTTTCTTATGTTTGATCCTTCCCATCCTTCTTTAAATATAATTGTAACTATATTCGTCACTTCTTCTATAAGATAGGAGAAGCGGCGATACAGGACAAAGAATAAAAACAGTATTTATGTACTTTAGGCCTGTATATTTGCCTAAGTTAGACATTGTAGCTATTCACAAAGTGAGATTTCTAATTATTACACGGAACAATAGTATACAAATAAAGGATATAATTTTTTTTTCAACATAAGCTTACATTATTAATGGGAGTTATTTTGAGAGTATTTAGGTATTTAATATATGACCAATGTGTACTCGTAAATAAACTTTTATCGTCCAATGGTGTAAAGCTTTATTTATTGTAAAATAAATATATGCAATGAATGTCCGATATTTTAACATTTGTATAGTAATAATATAATATTTTAGCTATGAGGCCTCGTGGTATAGTGGTCAGTGCACCTGACTACCAACCTAAGGGTCCCGGGTTCGATTCATGGCTGCCTGGTACCATGGGCATTTTTCCCAAAAGGGGAATTATTCCAACGGTCAACAGGGTCTGGTTAGTAAGGTTAAGTGTTTCTATTGATTCCCACACCCACATACACACTATCACCATCACCTCATCTCATCAGGACATGGAAAGAGCCTCCACGGAAATAATGCACGAATTCGTACATTCGGGCGTCCCCTGGACAAAGTTACACAAGTACCGGCTAATATTCCCACCAACTGGGCTACGAGTGATGTAGCTCAGACACGCACGAATATAAATAAATAGCTGTAAATACATAAATAAATATAAATTCCCAAATAACAGTTATAATTTTTAATTTACGTATTAATTTCCTAATTTTCATAACCATAGAATATATGACATCAGTAAATATTTTAATACATAATACAGATAATCAATAGAAAAGTTAAATTAGTATTTAAGAGATTTTTATTTCAGTATTGACATATTCTAAGGTCTTTAAGACTTAAATCGAGATCCAAACGCTTTTATCATAATATATATTCTACACTATCTTAATATCATGTCTTTATTGGATTGAAGAAAAAAATTATATAATTTTTCCAATTATTTTAAGGGTAGCCATTTCTAAGTTATTTTACTAGACTTAATGTCATTCATAGCTATTTCAAAAATAGTTACGTTATTTTAATTAATTGCTTATTCAATACATTTCACTTTATTTTAAACAACATCCTCCCATTGTATTTAGTGGTCGAGGTAAAATTAACTACATCAGAATGGAAAGCCCGATGCCGATTTAATTAATTTATCCTTCTTTTTTTTCATGACGACTCTTTTATTGTTTGGTTGTTACGGCAACAAAAAATATTTACAGTTAACGATTCTAATTACCTATCCGTGTTTTGACAGTAAATTGTATTTTGACTGGTGCGAGCCTCATTATTTGGACACTAACCTCCAATTTACATCCCTTTCGATTTTCAACATTGATTAAGGATAAGGGGTTTAAGGGGATTTGAGTATGGGAGGTAGGAGTTGGGGATCACCAGTATTAATATAGCCTGCTTAAAAGAACAGGACTATATTTGTTGAATGGTTGACGACAATAATGAGCAATAAATAGAAATTTATAAATATATTATATCTATAATAGTATTAGCTAAAATGTGAATATTTATACATAAAAATATATAATATATATAAGTATTTTTACTCTTATTTAAAATAAATGTTAATATAATTTGAAATAAATATGAACCATATATATATATATATATATATATATATATATTATATGTGAAATATATCACATGTACATGATTATATATTATATATTATGTACGACTATACAAATATGTATATTCTAGTTTATTTAAACTATATATGGATGGTTGACATAATCAAAAAAATACACAGCCCCCATATTCATATATTATATGAGTATTTTTACTCTTATTAATTTTTTTTTATATTATCTGCAATAAATATGAACAATATATATTAATCTTTGTATTGTTCATATTTATTGCAAATGATAGTAAAATCTATTTTAATAACAGTAAAAACACTCATAATATATATAATGCGTATGTATAATATGAGTGATTTTACTCTTCTGACAAGACATCTTGTGAATGTGGGGAATGCCAGGCCTCCACCGTGGCTCGGATTCCACGTTAAACTGTAGGTCCTTCATTTCATCTCACAATCACCCTACCATTACACATTAGCGTAAGTGCGTATAACCCGAAAGGGTAGTAAGACGCGGTGCTAATAATAATAGATTTTACTCTTATTAAAATAGAGTTTAATATTATCTGCAAAAATATGAACATTATATATTAATCTTTGTATTGTTCATAATTTTTTATTATGTTAACCATAATCAATATAACAACCTAATAAATATATCAACATAATCAGTAACATTACACAGCTTCATATATATATATGGGGATGTGTATTGTTACTGATTATGTTGATATATTTATTACGTTATATTGATTTTTTATATATATATATATATATATATATATATAATGATTATTTTTACTCTTATTAAAAATAAATTTTCATATCATTTGTAGTAAAAATGAACCTTAAATTTTAAACTTTGTATTGTTCATATTTATTCCAAATTATATTAAAATTTAATTTTAATAAGAGAGAAAAAAATCATATTAAATATATATATATATGGGGGATGTAATTGTTTTTGACTATGCCAACCATACATAAAATATACATATTTGTATATTGATACATAACATATAATATATATCATGTACTGTACACGTGATTTATATCACATACCAAATATATATACTATAAAAATAAAGTATATGATATATATAATATAATATCATAAATAAATAATAATATGTACAATATACATACATTTATAATGTATTAGGATTTATATACATGTTATGTCTTATATAAAGTAATATTTATTATATATAATATTATTGTTCAACATAAATATATATCATATATATATATATATATATAAATAAGAAAAGTATTGGCCTATATAAAATACAAACTTATTTAATTTATCCAAACAAACAAATTATATAATAATTTTGGATAATATGTAAGCGTGATTACGGTGTGAGTTGTTGAGAGTCCCCTACATACAGGAGGTGGCACATAAGGGTAAGGATAGTCGTGTGTACAAAGTTTGTTGGGAAGCCTGGAGATATACGACACCTTGGCAGGTCGAGATGCCGATGGGAAGAGATTGGGTGTGAGGCTAGAGACAGGATGAAACTGTTTCAGGTAAGGATTGTATGGTGATCTTACGTTGTGGTGGCCATGTACTTTCAAACTCCTTAAAGTCAGAGAATTAGTTAAGTCTAAGTTTCCAAAAGGACACACTTCAATGGAGAATTTATCGGTTTTGGAAATTCTATTAAGTTTCCAAGAAAAGTAAACCAAAAGTCTACATACCTAGTTACTGCCTTAGTAATATAATCCCTTCTCTCCCGAGTCAACTAAATGTTAAATGCTAGCAAGACTATGTTCCTACCCATCAGTATAAGGAGCAATCCCACCTACCATCTTAGTGAAGTTTTTTTCTTCATAAATGTGCTTTCCTGAGATATTTCCAATCTAATACTGATGACAATAATTTGTCCTCATTCGCCTCGGTGACATAGTTAGCTAACGCACTAATTTCGTGTTGAGCTAGACTGCCGAGGACGGGGAGATTGAGGTTCTAATCTCGGTTGGGTGAACTGGGAGTGATTTCTCCTAAATGATTTTCCATTCTCCCTCCACGCAGATTTGGGATCACTTCATCTAAACTCAAACTTCCCAAACCCTAATCCACTAGCGTAATTAGGACTTGTCGTATAACCTGAATGGATAGTAAGACGCGGTCAGAGATAAAATAATAAAAAGTGTCCTCATCCTTGTCCTTTAGTTTAGGATATCCAATTATAGCCCTAGAATGTTTGAAAACTATATAACTTATCTGCATCCAAATGTAATGGTAGTGATCAAGTTGACACTAAGGATGAGTCATACACAATAGCACAGGAATTACCTGCTTCAGTGACCGAATGATCTAAAGCAAAGGTCGTCAAACTAATCGAGTCTGGGAGCTACTTTCAATTTGTCAAACGCTTTCGCAGGCCACCCAGATGAAAAATTTGCAGTATTGCGTATTGGATATTATTGTAACATGTACAAAGGGTGGGGGTAAGCTCTGTGGAATGGATTCGCAATTTTAATGGAAATAATGTAAATGTTGTAAATTAAATTTTTAATTCTATAAAACACAAGATGTATTAATTTTTTAAACAAAATTGTGTTAAATATATATTTTTAAACAAGTTGTGTAGCTTACTGAGAAGAATGGTACTCACTCTCATCAACAATTTTTTTAAACTGTTGTAATTCTTCTCCCATTTGATTGGATTAATCAAAATGTTCATCTGTAAGCCTACTTCTACTTTTATTTTTTATCCCCTCCAGCTGAAAGTTATGAATCACAAAAGTTGGTAGAGGAGAACAACGCCTCCCCTTGGAGTGAAATACGAAATATACCTTGATAATATTCCTTAGAAGCAAGAGGCCACATATTCTAAACTCGGGGCAACACTATTCAACATTAAGTTTTTTTGGAAAGGGCAATTTTATTTCATTTTAAGCGAGTGATCGACCGTTTGGCGACTTCTGATCTAAAGCGTCACCTTCGTGTTAGAGTGTCCTGCTTAATATGTGGATATCGGGGTTTTAATTTCGGTCCATTATACTCAAGGTAGTTTTTATTAAATGGTTACACACTCCATGATGATGTGGGTAGATTACCTCCAAAATGCTTCCTTCCTCATCCCTACCCCATTAGAGTAATTATCTAATACGCGTATAACCTAAAAGAGGTATTAAAATCCGGTGATTTTAAAAACAATATAATTCACAATCAACTAGATAACTCTCCCTACGGGTTGAGGTTTTTACACGTCCTACTACCCATCCTAACTACATGAACATTCTCACTTATTGAGTAGGAAGGCATAAATTAAAATTTAGAGTAAAATGTATTCGCATTTGCGTGAAGGGAGGGTGGGAAACCAATTAGGAAAACCACCAACAGTACATCCAAAATGGATCTAACTACGATCTCCCCGTCACCGGCAGTCTAGTATATTGTGAGAGTAACTCCTTAAACCATGTGGCCACCGAAGCGAATCTTTGTATAACCATCCTTATGATGTATACCCCTTATATTTTCTCATAAAAAAGTTTTTTTTTTTACTGAAAATATGTACCCGCCCTGGTGTCCACACGGACTAAACGTCAAGCTTGTATAGTTTGATTTTCTGTGTTTAATGTTTTTACCTAAAGGGTTTACTACTCTCTCTACACGCAAATATAAGTATATTTCTTCTTAATTCTATATACATAATAATCTCTACCTCATTTGGGTAGTTAAATCCCTTTACGTCCATTATTCTTTCCAGCCTGTGGCCTGGTTCAGTATTTTTATTCATACCATACATTTTCCACTACCGGCTGGCTAGGCTTGTCGTAGCTTCTTATGCTTTATAGTCTATCTTAAGAATAGGACGGGCACAACATACAGTCCCAGGCCATTAATTTATCAATGTGAAAGTGTAAACCCATAATTTCATCAATGATAACATTTCAGCCAAGCCAAGAATCAAACCCAGGACCCTTAGCTCAGTGGGCAGACATGCTACCGATTGAGCTGAGGTGCCAGATAGTTAAATCCTTATAAATTCAATTGATATAATTAATTTAAAATGACACGGGAATCGAACCAAGGACATTTAGCTTACTATAGCAATACTCTACCACTGAGCTATATAGGATTCGCCCCATTATCAGGGTTATTCTTCAATAATGGTTTAAGGCTGAGTCTGTGATGGACGTAGTATCGCGAGCTATCAGATACCACGTGAATCTGACACTCGGGCGGGTTGTTATGCTGACAAGTATTCAATACAAGTTTTTTTAAATTTTTAAAGCGATATTTCGAATAATATTCCCATACAAGTTGAAAATTATGCCGGGGGTAGTTACCGTTAAATATATCAATTATGTGGTTTCAATTTTATTTATTTATTTGTCCGTAACAAATACCTTATTCATAAGTTTAAAAATCTTTAAATATAAAAATTCCTGAATCTTAATCAAGGTGAAACGTTAATCTAATAAATTATTTATTTGTGACTACTCATGGACATGCAAATCAAGAGAAGCTATATAATTAATCATTGAAATGTCAAATCAAGGGTCCAAAATTGATCGAATATATTGTACTGTCCTTTTTAACTACTTAGGTGTAGTTTTTCACTCGTTGTGTGAACTTATAGTAAACTTCAAAGCTCGTTTAGCTATTAAAATAAACATTTCAGATATCAATAAACTCCTTCATTCACTTATGTATCACAATCAAAATATTATTCTAACTCCTTCAAGAAACCTATCTGATATAGACTACCGAATAACATTCAACTCCTGCAATAAACGTATTTAAAACAGACTACTTAATATTATTATTATTATTATTATTATTAGCACCGCGTCTTACTACCCGTTCGGGTTATACGCACTTACGCTAATGTGTAATGGTAGGGTGATTGTGAGATGAAATGGAGGACCTACAGTTTAACGTGGAATCCGAACCACGGTGGAGACCTGGCATTCCCCACATTCACAAGATGTCTTGCCAGAGGTGAAGGAAGAGTTTGGTAATCAGATAAATCTGTGCCGGGACCGAGGATTGAACCCCAGCTGCCAGCATAGAAGTCTGACACCTTACCCCTAGACCACCAGGTCACCCGACTACTACTTAATAACATTCAACTTCTGCAGTAACCGTATCTAAGGAAAACTAATCAATGACATTCAGCTCCCGCAGTAACCATATCTAAAATAAACTACGTAATAGCATTCAACTCCTACAGTAATCTTACCTAAAATAAAACATGTAGCTCTAGTCAACTCCTACAGTGGCTGTACCAAAAAAACTACATAATGGCATTAAAATCCTACAGTAATCATACCTAAAACAAATTATTTAACACAATTCGATTACTGCAGTAAGTAACCGTACCTCAAACAAACTACGTAATGATATTGAAACACATGCATTAAACGTATCTAAAGGGAACTACATAGCACTATTCATCTTCTGAAGTAAAATAATCTTAAGGCGATTGGCCCTTTTCATTTGGCGTGGAAATTCAGAGGTATAGGAACAAATGGTTATCTTCAAGAATTTTTATTGTTTCGCAATTTTCTTTTCGTAAACGGTTTGTTCAAGAACAGCAGTATGTTGATTAAGTTATACATTTTAGATACGCACCTCTATAGTTTTAATAGTGATCAAATATCGATACAATTGACATTATTCAATAGAAAACTGCCAGCTTTATAACAAAACATAAGAAAATGTAACATTTAATAAACATCGATACATTATTTTTAATGTTGTGTTGAAAATATTACTATAAGAATTTCAATCATTCTCGGGAAAACTGAGATTTCCAAACGTATGATTTTTCCGCAAGACCTGTCCGGTATCTAGCACCATTTACGGTTTCCGTGATCCATAATTATGTTCTTGTTGGCGCGGAAGGATACTTTGGTTGGTTGTGAAGCCACGCCACACCTTTCACCCTCCCGCCCACCATCTCACAAAATAGGTTTTAGACTTGCACTCGACAGGGTCGAGGGCCTCAATATGCATGTTCGCAATCATATATTTGTTGCTAAAATAAAGTGGCATCAAATCTATTTTAACGGATATCCGTCAATATTTTGTCTATCTAACTCACTACGAGTATAAGTAACAAAGTCACACAAATATAGCCTTAACTGAAACTGGTATCCAAGGGTTGTGCAGAATAACTTGCAAACCTTTTACAAGATACCTATGATGTAAAAAAATACTACACTGAAATAATAACTTCTTGATAAGACCTCTAATTGCAAGGCGATATCAAATGGGTGTGTCTCAAACTTTACTGAAAAAGCTATTAACAGAAGATGTTTAAGTTTAGAAAAATATCAGAATGGTACATTTGGTAAGAAAAGATACGATATGCGGTGAATATCATATAAGATTAAATTATGTTTGTGTTTGTAAAAAGTACAGTTTATTTTAAATCACCCACACCAGTACGACTAAAAAATTCTGTATTAAGATTATCGTTATATATTAGATATTTTTATTGAAAGATGATCATTGCGTGTATTTTAGTGATCAGTATCGTACGTAAAGTCAAAAGGTAGGCTATAGAAACCATTTGTTAATGTCTGCATAGATTTTTCAAGAACTTCTTCCAAAAATGAAAACTAAAATTTGGAAAGGATATAACAATAATCTCTCTCAAGTTTTACCTAACTGATATCTTTTAAAATAATATGGAGATATATATGAAGGGCCTATTTACAATACAGAGTTAAATGTATAGTCTCTTGAAGTGTTCAATCTCTAAGTTCCTATCTATAGAGTGCTGTGAAATATATGATACACTGAAACAATTCATCAAATAAAAGTAGACGTTATGAGTCAACAGAAATCTAAACGAAAAATAGTAAGCTGGTTCAACATTGGAACCGATAAATTGTTCGGTTTGTCGACCTAATTGAAATATGCTTTTCACAATTTAATTTTATTTAAAGTACATTTCAAATTATTGATAAATAAATATCGGATATTGTAAACACGCCTTAACACAAATTAAATATTGGCATCATCCACTTTATTCAATAATCACCCATTTGGTGGGTCTTACACACAATAAAATATCTAGTTAACAAACTACCTATATTCTCTTAAAAGGTATTCATACAAGAGACAAAACTAGCTGTAATCTCTTAATTCACATAGTAATTATCAAGGAAAAACCCACCTTGGTGGCGTAGTTGGCTAACGCACTAGATTCTTGTTGATCTAGATTGCCGAGAATAGGGATATAGAGGTTCAAATTTTGGTCGGGCGAACTGGGAGTGGTTTACCCTAAATGGTTTTCCATTCTCCCTCCACGCAAATGCAGGCTCACTTCCTCTAATTCAACCTTCTCAATTCCTAATCCATTATCATAATTAGTACTTAAGCGTATAACCCAAACTGGTAATAAGATGCGGTGATAAAAAAAATCAAGGAAAATTTGCATAAACACTAAATTTCTGTAGTAAATAAATAGCAACATTTTTGCAACCTCAAATTCCTGTGGTAAATATTTAGAACATAAACAATATGAACTCACATACATCTTGTAGTAAACATCTTTAGAACAGCTACTTAAGACCCACTTCAATGACGGCGTGCTTTGACGCGCTACTCTCGTATTAGACTAGACTGCAGAAGATGGGGAGATTGGAGTTCGATTCTGGACGGGTGCACTGAAGGCTGTTTCTCCTACAGGATTTTTCAATATTTTTCATGCAAATTCGGGTGCACTTCAACTAAATTAAGCCCTCCTAACACCTAAAACATTAGTGTAATTAGTATATAGGCGTGTAACACGAACGGGTAGTAAGACACGGCGCTAAAAGAAGAAAAAAAAAAAAAGCTACTCATGCTTTCATTTTTATGGGAAGCCCACTCTAGACTGCCAACCAACAAAGTCACTAAAATTTGACATTCTAAAAAAATATAATTTGATTTATTAGTTAAATAAAATTAATCTAAAAAGTCATAAAAAAACTTCCAATAATACTTCCTATGAACTACTGTAAAATTTATCTTTACATTATTAATTAAACTTGCTAAGAATGTAAATATGACTGTATTACGATTATTATTTTAACGCCTTTTTGACAACTTGAGTTCGCAGTTTTCAAATAACGGACTTTCTATGTAAATCAGACTGTAGATCTACAACAAAAAATATTGAAAATGTTGACAATATGAAGGAAGATTATCATGCTCACGTGTTTGTAGGGGTGTCTAAAGCTTCGGATTGTCCAGGTCAAATATCAAATCTTCTTCGCTTCTACTTTGACACACACAATAGCCTTCTGATTTTCGAAACATTTAAAAGTAATAATAAAACGTTAATTCAATTTTATTTTTTACTTATTTGAGGTATTTAACTTGCACTTTCTGAACCAAATGATTATATCAGTATATGAGAATTTCTATGAGCGAGAACGAAAGCACTTACTAATTTTGCCAAGAAAGGTATTTCTACATACTTCCCAGGGTTCCTTTACATGCTACAATTGGCATGGGACCAACAATTTTACTTTCCCTCCGAAGGAAGTTGTGCTACAAATTTTTATCTCTCAAGAAAAATCCGTTTACCCCGGCTGGGTTTGAACCCACAAATATCGAGTCCCGAGGAACGTTAATGTAATATTAACATGTTTAGAATATCTACTAAATAAACAATATTTTAACAATTAGTATGGATTAAATTAAATTTATAACGTAGGCATGAATAAATTAAGATATAATAACATAAATGATTATTGTGTGACCCATTTTGGTGGCCGCATTACTTAGAGCGTAGTTCTCTCGGTAAACTAAATTGCTAACAGCAGGGATATCGGTGTTCGAATCCCAGTTGGGTGTACTGAGAGTGGTTTACCTAAATGGTTAAGACTTTCCCTCAACTCAAATGCGGATACACTTCCTCTGGATTTAACCTTCCTCATTCCTTATTCATTAGTGTAGTTAATACATATGCGTATAACCTGAACAGGTGGATACAGCTAAAAATATATTTTCTTTTTAGATACATACACTTAATGCATTACTTGAAAATGTTAAATAGTGTAGTATGACACGACAAATCCTATATTCACATTCCTTTGCGTTTCAAGTTTAGCTTCGATTTAGCTTCGCGTTTCAAGCTTCGCTTCGACTTAGCTTCGCGTTTCAAGCTTCACTTCAACTTAGCTTCACGTTTCAATCTTCACTTCGACTTATCTTCGCGTTTCAAGCTTCACTTCGACTTAGCTTCGCGTTTCAATCTTCACTTTAACTTAGCTTCGCGTTTCAATCTTCACTTCGACTTATCTTCGCGTTTCAATCTTCACTTCGATTTAGCTTCGCGTTTCAAGCTTCACTTCAACTTAGCTTCGCGTTTCAAGCTTCACTTCAATTTAGCTTCACGTTCAATCTTCACTTCGACTTATCTTCGCGTTTCAAGCTTCACTTCGACTTAGCTTCGCGTTTCAATCTTCACTTTAACTTAGCTTCGCGTTTCAATCTTCACTTCGACTTATCTTCGCGTTTCCATCTTCACTTCGATTTAGCATCGCGTTTCAAGCTTCACTTCAACTTAGCTTCGCGTTTCAAGCTTCACTTCGACTTATCTTCGCGTTTCCATCTTCACTTCGATTTAGCATCGCGTTTCAAGCTTCACTTCAACTTAGCTTCGCGTTTCAAGCTTCACTTCGACTTAGCTTCGCGTTTCAAGCTTCGCTTCGACTTAGCTTCGCGTTTCAAGCTTAACTTCGACTTAGCTTCGCGTTTCAATCTTCACTTTAACTTAGCTTCGCGTTTCAATCTTCACTTCAACTTATCTTCACGTTTCAATCATCACTTTAACTTAGCTTTGCGTTTCAATTTTCACTTCGACTTGGCTTCGCGTTTCAAGCTTCACTTTAACTTATCTTCGCGTTTCAATCTTCACTTTAACTTTGCTTCGTGTTTCAAGCTTTGCTTCGACTTGGCTTCGCATTTAAAAAATGACATTCATCCACACCTATATATCTGTATACTATAAAAGACACACCTACATTCAAATTTCCATCTATGTCTCCACATCTATTTCAAATTGTATTTACACTTTAGTATTAGCGTACAAATAAATACAAATTAAAATAGTTTAACAAGGTCCGGGTAGCTCAATTTGTAAAGCTTTGGAGCATTATAGCAAACGTGTAGGCTTCAGTCTATTGTATAGGACTTTTTGTTTAATACAAAATAGAAATTGTATTAAAAATATCAACATATAATATTTCAACCATACGTAATATCTAGGCAAGGGTTCAATGGGTTTACTACCGTGTTCAAATGCATTGTTTAATTATCTGTATTGTAATATGAATGGTCCGAAACGATAGCAAATGAAATCGAGTTTAGTTTAAAAAGATTAGTTTTTTTTTTAAAAAGATGATTGTTTGAAAAAAATAGTCGTTGTTTAAAAGGGATCTATACAAGAGAAGGATGGACAAACGAAGGAATGAGTGGTGGTTGGTTTTTAAATACGATTAATTTCGTGAGTAATAGAAGCGTTACCACCCCCCTGCGGTGGCCTATGTTCAAAATTTGCAGTCTACTGTCAATGACAAATGAAAATGAAAAAGTTTCACCCTAAAACATCATGAATAATCTCACACCTAAGTAAATTTGGCACACGCAGTTCCAAAGAGAACGGAGATTTAATCCCAACGTAATGTTAGATATTGAAACAAAAAAGTTTTTTCAGTTAACATTTTTTTGCACTTTGTCTCGAATCCCGTCCAGGATATAAACTTTTTTTTTTGCATAGCATTATAATACTTTACTACCTGTACATATTATACGCATATGTACTAATTACATTGCTGCATTAGTGATGAGGAAGGTTTAATTTAAATTAAGTGTACCCGCATTTGCGTGAATGGAGAGTGGGGAAACCAATTAGGAAAAACCACCCTCAAGTGTCCCCGACTTGGATTTAACTGCAATCTCCCCGTCAACGGTAGTCTAGTATATTTTGAGAGTGATATCTTAGACCATGTGGCCACCGAAGCTGGTTGTAATTATAGTAGTATATCCTCATTGTCGCTAAAGAAGGATAGAGTTCCTTTCATATTTTGAGGATGCTCTTGAGAACAACACGTATATTTGCAGAACTAATAAAACAAAATACGTCCAGTAAAGATGTAATAAAGATTAAGGCTTGTAACTCAACTAGCCCACTGTTTTTATTCTGCCAAAGAAAGTAAACACATCAACTGGTCTATCATCCTCCAACACATCAACTCGGCCACCCAAACTTTGATTGTTCAGTGCAAAAGCGTTCTAAGTAATTACGACTATAACTAACCTAACCTAACTACTTGATTTTAATACAATGCATGTGAAAGGATTGAATGTAATATTCAATATTTTGACGACCAACTGTTATACCAGTGCTGTGAAATCTTACTACTTGATTTTGAGTTGCTTGGAGAGGGGAGGGGGGGGGACGTTACGGGTATACAGTATGTACTTAGTAAGCTTTTGCACTGAACAATTCAAGTTTGGGTGGAAGAGTTGATGTGTTGGAGGGTAGACTACTTGATGTGTTTACTTTCTTCCACAGAATCATAACAGTGGACGAGTCGAGTTTTACCCAAGATAAGAATCTCTTCTTACTACTGAGGAAATCCATACTGTTTTGATGCTCAAAAATGAAAAATTCAGGATGATTTTGTCAACTATACCTTATTGCCATATAAATCTTGACTAATATCATTCTTGTTTTCTAATCCTAAATTATATTAATTGATTGTTATAGTAATAGTAATAATTAACTTCGTGAATAGTTTTACTTTTTCTTCTTTAATTATTCTATTTAAATAATAAAAATATATACGTATTATATTTGTGTATTATTAGAATATTTTAAATTTGGCTTTTAGCTAATATAACATTGCTAGTTAGGGAAACATTAGTAAAACTCGTAGCAAAATCACACTATACTCCATAAACAATAAAAGTGTCTATATCTACTATAGAAATGACTTCAGCCATGTACACATATATAACATTTATTTGCTACTAATATTTTTCATATTTATATTAATTAACCTATCACCCTATTTACTATATCATTAAAATACATTTAACAGCTTACAATGCTATCCAAAGTTAAAAACAACAATTGAAGTCCCTGATCGCTTTGAGCCCCCTTATTTAAAAACCTGAATAAGTCACTGATCCCATAACTACTCCATCAGATTGTAATCTGAAAATACATGATGGTTTGATTGTAATATCCCCACTGTTGACTCTTATATTACAGATAACTTAACAGTTTAAAGTATTTACTGTTATGCAGCGTGCTCTTGTAGCAAGTGGTGGTACCAATTGTTTACAGCCTGTGGTCAGGTCAGTTTAGTAAAATGCCCCATCCATCTCCCTCTATCCTTCCACCATTCTTCCTCCTTTAATTAAAGTGGTAGCCTACTTCTACTTAGCTAAATTAAATCCCGTTTATTCAGTTGATAGGTCAGTCAGCGAGTAAAGACAAGCAATCAGGGTTCGACTCCCTGACTTAGTTTAACTATTCTGAATTAACATAATTTAAATTAGATAATAAGTTAGTTAACGGTTTCTTAAATATTTTTAACACCCACTTCAGTATTCGTAATATGATACAAAGGCTCATTCTCCCAATATAATAGACTGTCAATAACGGGGAGACTGGGGTCTGAATACGGGTCGGGTGTACTGAGGTTGGATGTTCCTAAACGGGTTTCACTTCTCCTTCCACGCAGATGCGGGTGTACTTCCTATAAATTCCAAATTTTCATCCATAATATGTGTATAAATTGAACGGGTAGTAAGATGCGTTGCTGAGATTTTGTTCTATAATACACCGTGACCTTAAATTAATTGTAAATAATCTCACTCGATACTTTAATAGAACATATGACAACCAACACACTTTAGTTAATAGTGCTAAAGTGGTTATGCTGGCGCCATTTTGAGATACAAATTTAAATAAGTTATATAATAACTTCTGTGTTTATTTTTAAGAATCCTATATATTTTACAGTAGTTAGTATGGGATCTACAATAAAGATTTATAATTTTTTGATGATAAATTATTTCCATTGGCCTTGGTAAAGTTCCCTTTAAACTTATCACAATGATAAACATTCTGTGTTAAAAACTAAAATAGCCACTATGCTGATGTTTATGTCATGGCTGAATCTCAATAACTGATCTTGATTACATCCAAATAAAACCTCAATTCACCCCCGTGTTTCATTATCTACGCTAGGGCAACACTGATTGTGCGGAAACCAGTGAACAAATTTGTCATTACGTCACGATGCTGCTGAACCGAACTCCTTGGCATTATGTTCCGGGATATTACATTGCCAACATTTCTTCTCTATAATTGATAGGATTTATTTAGTTGTTTAGTAACTATAATTGCTTCACTAAGCCTTGGGTTGTATCCTACATAAAGATTAAGAATAATTATATTGATCTTAAATTTAAACTAAAGACCCTTTTATCAGTTCATTCACAATTATTTTTTAACATCGCGTCTTACTACCCATTCAGGCTATACGCATATGTACTAGTTACGCTGACACGTAGTTTGATATTTTGAAATCAATATTTCAACAGTCATGACAATCATTGTCATTTCAAAATGGTCTTTGTTAGTTCATTGGTTAGAAATCGTAATGAGGTGTATCTTGTGTTCTGTTGAAGACCACAAGATATAAACGGTACATAAATATATTGGCTAGCAAAATACAATATATCTCAAACTAATATGGAAAAGAATATATAAGTTCTTGATTTTAACATAATATATAATGTATTTTCTTTTTTTCTAAACTGAAGGTGTTACTTTCAATGCTTTTACTTTAAGTTATTTTAATTAATATTGTCTAAGACCCTCACTTTGATAATTTAGTACATTCTTCTTCTTTGAAATTAAGGAATTATTAAAATATTTACAATTGTTTTTGAGTTATTCTTTATATTTCATAATACTCAACAAGTTTTGGTTTTTAAATGCTCATTAAAAACGTATTTAAGAGGTGGCATCTAGACTCATTCAAAATTCAGCTGACCCTTAAGGTGAGGCAGAAGGGAGCGGAAGTATGTTTACAGTTTTTATAGAATATAAACTTTTTGGCAAAAATAAATCAAATATTTCTCCAGTAGCAACATATAATTTAATTTTCTGCACATGCTAATATCAACAAATCTTGAATATCTGTAAAGGATGTCCTGGAATTTTGTCAAAACTTTTTGTACAAATAGAAAAGATTTTGACAAAATTCCAGGACAGCCTTGACAGAAATTCAAGATCTGTTGATACTAGCATGGCAGATACCCGCCTCGGTGGCGTAGTTAGCTAACGCGCTAGTCGTGTTGAGCTCGACTTTTAAGGACGGAGAAATCGAGGTTCAAATATCGGTTGGGTGAACTGGGGGGGGGGGGGGTTACTAAATGGTTTTCTACTCTCCCACCACTCAAATGCGGGTTTACTTCCTATAATTCAACCTTCCCAATTCCTAATCCATTGGCGTAATTAGTACTTTAGCAACACGTATAACCCGAACGGGTAGTAAGACGCAGCGCTAAAAAAAACATGTGCAGAAAACTGAATTTTTTGTTGCTACTGGATAAATATTTAATCTATTCTGTCGAAATAAATTTAATGTTATAAAACTGTAAGATTACTCGCACTCACTTCTGCCGCACCTTAAGTGGCACACTGCCCGTAAACGTTTGGCCATACCTGCCTTAGACCCTTTGACCACCGGTGTGGGCTGTGGCCTATATACAGGCTGTCCCCGGGTTAACCTACTAAACTTTGGGATGTAGTAATGGATCAAATATCTAACTCAAAATATATTTAGGAGATTTGCTCGCTTTATCTTACTTTTCGCGCAGACAGCAAAAAACTAAATAAAAACACATTTTTCTGTAAAGGTACTCGACAATGGCTTAATATTAATTTTCTTGGAAGATGGATCCGTTGTGATAGACTCGTGGCTTGGTCTCGGCGTTCACATGATTTAACACTATTATATTTTTTTATATGGGGAGCTCTTAAACAAAAAGTGTATGAAGTGTTAATGACCTTCAATCAAAACAACAAAGGATAACGCAAGCGTGCGAAGAAACAGTCGCACAATGTCAGTAATCCACTCCTTCTGTCATTAATAGGGTATATGCTTGTCTCCGAGCTGGAGGTCATCAGTTTTAACTAACTAAATAAATAAATAAAATATTTTGTTTAATACCTACCTATTTTGTTTTTATTCTGTCTTTTTGTTGTTTGCGCGAAAATAAAGAGAAAACGAGCAAATCTCCAAAAAACTTTTTGAGTTAGTTTTACTATCCACTACCACTTACCAAAGTTTAGCCGCTTAACCCGGGAGCACCCAGTATAATACTAATTAATAAATTGTAGCTACCCATGTACGGTGGAAGGTAGTTAACCTAACTCAGGGGCTAGGAATTTTTTTGGGCCCCGATTGGCTTTTACGTTTATCAAAAGTCCCGCGATAACTTTTGTTTTCCCCACTATACTTTTAACTCTTTTTTTTTCTATACATCTTGTATTTATTCCTTAAATTCAATATGTCTTCCAATATTTATAGAAAATACATCAAATAATCAAATATATATTCCGTTTATTTTACAAGCTGCAACATAGTGGAACCAACCAAGGTAGCAGTCTTACCTTAATGGATTACACTATGACTCTATTTTACAAGCTGCACCATAGTGGAACGAAGCACGGTAGCAGTCTAACCTTAACTGATTACACTATTACCCTCTCTTACAAGTTGCATCAAAGTGGAATGAAGCAAGTTAGCAGTCTTACCTTGATGGATTACACTATGGCCCTATCTTATAAGATGTACCCTAGTGAAATAATGCAAGCTAAGCTTTCATTTTCGTGAAGATATAGTTTTATCACGTGATCGACTTAAAGTTGCTGTAAGATCGACCGGTCAAACATGAACATTCTTTTGCCGACCCTGCCTTAACTACTACACTACCGTTGTATTTTGGGGCACTACATAGTCTGGATGGACCCCTGAGTGGTGAGGGGGTTTGAATCCCGGTGGATTGGTTGGGTCATGAGAGTGAAGAATAAGGCTAACTATGGAGAGATGATCATAAGTAATTTTTATTTGTTGACGCTAAACATACTAATCTAATATTGAAATGGCTACACTATCCCGTGACGCTATATCTACAGACCACGCAAACTGTCTAAAGAGTAGAGTACAGCCCACGTCGGTGGCCGTGTGGTCTACTCTCGTGTTAGACTAGACTGCCTATGACGGGTGTATTGAGGGTAGTTTTTCTTAAATTATTTTCCACTCTCCCCTAGTGCAAATTCGGGTACACTTCCTCTCAATGTAAACATCATAGTCCCTAATTACATTTGCGTAATCATTACATAAGAGTGTAAGCCGAACGGATAGTAAGACGCGGTGCTAAAAAGAAACTTAGACCCTATAGTTCAAATCGGCACGTTGGAGCTGTGAGATAGAGACTAATCTATCCAGTCTCCTCCTAGATGATGATTAGCTGACGGTCCAGCTCTATCTCTTATAATCTAGAGCATGGCTTCTCTTCAAGTGAGGTGAGGATCCAACTCTAAGTCTAAATACAACCATTTAATTAACGAGGACACACCAGTTATTACTTGAAACTTGCAAAGCCTGGACTCTTCATCAAACACGCAAGGAAACGAGGTATTTAGGTTGCATGATGCTCGCTCGTCAACAGTATATAATACGAGTAGTTCTCATATAGCCAGTGTTTATTTTATTTGTATACAGAATGTTTGGAAACTCATAGCCCAAAATGCACATATAGCTTGTTCGAACCAAAAGTAATACAAAATCTCTTAATACTTAAAACCGGAAACCTATGCTAATACCATTAAATTGTATTCATAATTTCAGCGCATAGTGTCGGGATATCAAAGCTGTCAAGGCTGCGTGTACAACAAGTTGCATAGGAGTTAGGCACGTGGCACTGCAAATGTAATAATGGCAAGTACTTTCTGTGATGTAGGACCGTTAATGACAACCCTCAGAATGTATTCGCATTTATAGCTAGACTGGGGTGTTGTTTACTATTGGTGACCTGGCGGTCTAGGGGTAAGGTGTCAGACTTCTGTGCTGGCGGCCGGGGTTCAATCCTCGGTCCCGGCACAGATTTATCTGATTTCCAAACCCTTCCTTTACCTCTGACAATACATCTTGTGAATGTGGGGAATGCCAGGCCTCCACCGTGGTTCAGATCCCACGTTAAACTGTAGGTCCTCCATTTCATCTCACATCACCCTACCCATTACACATTAGCGTAAGTGCGTACAACCCGAACGGGTAGTAATACGCGGTGCTAATAATAATAATAATAATTGTTTACTATTAATTGTGGTATGTTCTGTTGCCGTTCTCCAAGATGTCAAGGTGTGTAGTGCCACGCGCCTAACTCCTATGCAACTTGTTGCCCATGCATGCTTGAACAGCTTTGCTCTCCCAGAACCGTACGCCGAAACTTTGAACACAATTTAAGCTATACACACACTATATGTGCAGTTTGGCCTATTAGTTTCTGAACATCCTGTATATTCGTTGCTGAACTGAACTGAGAATTCTCTGAAGATAGCAAGTCCTCACCTGTGGTGCCGGACGTAGCGTAATTTCACGCCTAATTCAAGCTTCAAATAACGCTCACGCCTGGTCATGCGATGCGGCGTTTGTAGCGTGTTATCATTTATATCTCTCACCCGAGCAACATTTACTGCTCATCCGTCCGTAGCCTAATGCAGTGAGTGCCGATCATATATATATATATATATATATATATATATATATATATATATATATATATATATATATATATATATTGTTTATGTTGTCCACATTATACGGGGGGTTAAGTGACCAAGGTTCCCGTTGTTGTCCCTCATCCTAAGTCAACAACCCGAAGATTGGGTTTATTTCTGTCATTCCGTAGCTGGGCACACACTCACTGTTTCGGATGGTTAGTGCTGCCTTCACCATCTGGTAGAGATCCCATATACTAGGGGAGTTCAGGGAGTGTGGGGGTTCCCCATTACCTTGAACACGGAATCTCTATGAGCGACTGTAAAAGGGCCCACAAATTCTTCCAGAAAGGTGCTTTCCAATGCCTTCCAGGTTATTTTTCCATGCCACAATCGACACAAGACTAAAAATGTGTGACGGAAAATTTTCTCTATATTTTTTCGGAAAATGTTCAATTATTATTTTTGTAAAATAATTTCAACTGATTAAACGCAGTTATTGTAATCAAGATATAGGATATCTTAATGTCAACGTTTCTACTTAAGATTAGTTTCTCCTGAGGGCGTTAACACCAGAAACATCATCAAACGATCTTTGGTGGCCGCACGGTCTAACGCGCTACTCTCTTAATAGATTAGACTGCCAATAACACGGAGATCGATGTTCGATCCTGGTCGGGTGCCCTTAAGGCAGTTTTTACTAGATATTTTTCCACTCTCACGGGTGCAATTCCTCTAAATTAAATCCTCCTCATCTCTAGCACATTTGCGTAACTAGTACATAGACGTATAAACTGAACGAGTAATAAGACGCGGTGCTAAAAAAAAGTATTAAAGGAACCAAATTATTGCGAGCCTTTGTATACCCTTTATGTTAATAAATTATAGTTCAATCTTTCATCATCAATAAGTTATTTAAAATAATTTTAAGGTTAGCCCGACATTTGTCTGCCCCATTATCTACCGTACTTCCTATCCGCTCCTGCGTCCCTACTTCACCTCTGTACCCCCTTCCCCTTCTTATAACCCACTCGTCTCTTACCACACTATATTGAAGTATAATAGGGACTCTAGGTGCCAACTTTACAATTTAACCCCTACCCCGCAAGCCAACACTGCAGAAAATTTTCTGATTAAAAATTTCACGGAAATTTTTTATCTCTACATGAGACCGGTGGCTTTACTTTCCCTCCGAAGGAAGTTGTTCTACAAATTTTTACTGCTCAGGAAAAATCCTTTAACCTCGGCTGGGTTTGAGTCCGCGAACAACGGGTCCTGGCCTAGGGTTAGCATTTTTATTATTATTATTATTATTATTATTATTATTATTATTATTATTATTAGCACCACGTCTTACTACCCGTTCGGGTTATACGCACTTAAGCTAATGTGTAATGGTAGGGTGATTTTTAGATGAAATGAAGGACCTACAGTTTAACGTGGAATCCGAACCACGGTGGAGGCCTGGCATTCCCCACATTCACAATATATCTTGTCAGAGGTGAAGGAAGGGTTTGTAAATCAGATAAATCTGTGCCGGGACCGAGGATTGAACCCCGGCCACCAGCATAGAAGTCTGACACCTTACCCCTAGACCACCAGGTCACCTCTAGGGTTAGCACTTTGCCCAAAGACCACTGAGGCAATATGTTAACAATCGTGTACAATCTCAGCTAAACTGTCTTTACTATACAGTGTGTCGCGTGACAAAAACAATTTGTTTTAGTGCAATAACAATATTTTGTCATTTCAGCCACAATGTTTCACGTAATGGAGAGAAACATGTAGCTATGATAGTTTGTAATCTCAGTCACATTTTCTGCACTATACAGTGAGTCTGTTAGGTCCTACTAAATCCTGCCCCCCCCCCCCTATCCCTGCTATGTGGCATTGTTATTGTTATATTATACCAACTGCGTGAGCTGTTGATGGATGTGAGGCCACAATACTGGCTCTTACTGAGCTTGTCACTAGCTACATAACTCTAGGAATATTGATGAATCCATGTGTCATGTCCTCTGAAAATATTACTCGGCAACTGTGAGCGTGGGTAAGGGGGTATTTGTGAGAGCTGGTTGTTTATTTCCGTCAACTGCAGTAAGGGGTAGTCAAATTAAGGACTCACCAGAAACAGAAAATTAAGAGATTAAACTTAAAAGTTTCCAGATAATTTTTTATTTTAGGTAAATTTTTGGAAAAAAAAAATCAAATAAGTGCATCCCAAAGTAATGGAATATATTCATTAAGGTTCTGATTATAATATTGAAATACAGTGTAATTACGTTCATCCCACCTATATTTAGCCGGGTTTCTGGTTCATCCAAACTGGGATTTCAAGTTTGTTAATTTATTTTGCAACAATTTTTATTAGGATGAATAATTGATGTATTATTAAAAAACTTAATTCCACAACATTATATAGCCACGATAAGGTAGTTGCAGGTTGAGTATAATATTGACTTTGTACTGAGCTAAAATTGTGCAGCAATCAGTGGTACAGTACTGTAAAAATTATAGCTGTAGCTTAGTCGTTGCTAAAACTGTGTTCTGTCAAAAAACGTTCGCTACGGTCGGATTTCCCTAAGTACCGATGTGCACTTATATTTTTCCTATAATTTCTGGTTAATTTAGGTACTACTTGGTCCTAGTTAGGCTGCATAAACGAATCGGACACTGCTGCTTTACTGTAGTTCAGTTAATTTTTCTGATGTAAACGTCCTCAAAGTACATTAAAATTAAGTGTAAACTTTAATACTTCAAATATATTTTGATCGTATTCGTTCTATTTAAGTATTTGGAAATGATCAAAGAAAATTTATCTCTGTCAAATGTATCATCTCACACTTGTACTGAAAATACATTTTTCCATTTAAGGTCACCGTGAAATTATGTTTTCAATGAGCAATAATTATGTTTCATATTATTTAACCGTGCTTAGAGAACACTTAACTAAGTACCCGAGTAAAGTTCAATATATATTAAATGAATAAAAACCTAATCCTATCAACGCCAAGAAGTATATTGGGTATGTTGCTATATCGAGTTTGGTATGTGTCCTCAGAACGAATTGATCAATAAGAATAATTCAGAGCGAAACACTGCTTATTCCAGACAAGTTTGCTTGAAAAAATCTCCACATGACATAAAAAACACCCAATGTTTTCATTAACTAATTGATTTATCAGTAAACGAATGCGTACACGTCACAGAAAAAAAGTTCTGTCAAAATTGGATATAGTATTTATTTTTTGTAACATTTTTGTTAAATCCAATTATAAAAAAATATTATATTTATTTCACCAAATGAAATGAGTGAGATTCGCATTACTCATTTTAATTAGTTGGCCTATATATTTGAGCTATGGTATTCATAATAAAAATTTAAAAATAGAAGGTATTGAGTGATATTAAAAATATTGATTTGTGACTTATAATACACAATTCATAAATATTAAAAATTAAAAATATTTAAAATATATATTAATCAAAAAAACTTATTTTAATGAGAGTATAGAGGAATAAATCTGTCAATTTAATTACATGCCCCATATTATTAATTTCAAAACAGCCAACGAGTATACTTTTCAATATTTAATATTATAAATACAACCTCAATTATAAAACCGCTAGAGCATTTTCCGGTATATATTTATTATTATTTATAATAATTACTATAGGCCCTACGTAAATAACAATCCAACACTTAAACTGATGGTAGGCTCATTGCCTGCATCGATATACAATAAATTGTATAAAGTATAAATATATACGCAGAGAAAATGTCAAACTTAATACAAGCTTATATATATAATGTGATTGGTTCTACATCACGAATTATATGCACAACGTAGCCATAACAGGGCAGAGTACTCAATATTCGGTCACCATTAGTGGTTGCACGCGCGCACACACATACACACACATGCAAACTCCCATTAGGTTATTTTTCGTCAAGTGCTTTACTAGAACCAACAACAATTTATTAGCAACTTCCCCAAACATTATGACAAAGGATATCGAGAGAAGTTAACAAACAAGCTATATCAGCGTGCACTACACTCTGATCTACATGAGGCTGTCAGGGTATCGATGGTCGGCTCCATCAACGTTAATGTCCTTCGCTTGTGTGAAGGAGATAGAACAGTCACATCATCATAACGCTGATGAGGGCTATAGTAATTATTGTATACATTTACTAGCTTCAAGCTCCATCCCCATCAACTCGTTAAAGGCGTTTCTCATATTTCAATAGCTAAACTACACAGACATTCATAGATATTTTATATTTAATTTTGCGTTATTCTTGAAAGTATCTATTGTAATTATTTTATATTTATATTTAAATGACACTTATATAGGGTAGCCCACAAGTACTGAGGATTTGTAAGTACAATTATTGGTCTTTGAAAATATAAAATAAACAATTATGATATTTAAGATGAGGACTACATGGCTTACTTGAAATAAATTAATATTATTTTAGTTAAAAAAATGAATTAATATATATCAACTTTAAAAAAAGAGTGCATTCAAGGTTTAATTTTAAATTTACTACTATAGCTTGTCTTCTTTAAAATATGTAAACCAGTTATTTGGGCTCATTTTTGCATAAAATATAATCGTAATTATAATCATAAAATTCAATTTAAGCAATAGTTAATGTAGGATAGAAAATATGTTGTGAATAGTACTAAATCTAGGATCAAATGGAAATTTAAATACAAATACAGTCCGTAATATCTAAGAGGATATTAAATATTAACAAATGTGAGTCACAATACGAATATAAAGAATTGATTAATAGAACTATAATATGCAAGTGATGTAATAATATTTAGCACCTCGTCTTACTACCCGTTCGGGTTATACGCTTTAAGTACTAATTACACTAAATGATTAGGAATTGGGAAGGTTGAATTAGAGGTAGTGAACCCGCATTTGCGTGGAGGGAGAGTGGAAAACCATTTAGGAAAAACCACCCCCTGTTCACCCGACCGAGATTCGAACCTCGATCTCCCCGTCCTCAGCAGTCAAGCTCAACACGACAAGCGCGTTAGCCAACTACGCCACCGAGGCGGGTGCAAGTGATGTAAAAGCAATCGTTATAAATGTATTTTCTATATATACCTTATTACTTTGTTATATTTTATTATATTGTATATTCACCTCTCACTTGGACTCATGTGATATTATTAAATGTACTTTAATATTTTGGTCTTTTTATTATATGTGATTTAGACTCAGATTATTTAATATGTTAATATCCTTTTAGATATTGTGAAGCACAGTATTTTAACTTTCAAATTTGTCATCTGATCTAAGATTATTATCTTTTACAACATTTTCTATCCTACATTTATAACGATTGCTTTTACATCACTTGCATATTATAATTATATTAATCAATTCTTTATATTCGTATTGTGACTCACATTTGTTAATATTTAATATTCTCTTAGATATTAAGGACTGTATTTGTACTTAAATTCCCATTTGATCCTAGATTTAGTACCATTCACAACATATTTTATATCCTACACTAGATAGCTGTTGCCCGCGGCTTTGCTCGCGTGGAAGTTGATTATATACAAATACGAAAATATACATATGTATTTACAGATTAATTTAAAATATTACGTTACGTTGATGACCATAACTTGACCTCAGATCAAAAATAATGCAAGTCCGATACAAACTTTCACCCCCTTTTTCATCCCTTATTAAATAAAATTTCCAAAATTCCTGAAACACGTATTTATTTGTTTTACGTCGATAACCGAAATACAAAATTTTGTTTATGTAACTTTCAAAATGACGGACTTTCATACATATTATCATACATATTATCATCCCCTATTTTGACCCCTTTGGGGTGGAATTATCTAAAATCCTTTCTTAGTGGGTGCCTACATAACAAAATGAATATACAGTCCGAATTTCATGCTTGTAGCCTTGATAGTTTGCGCTCGGCGATGATGAATCAGTCAGTCAGTCAGTCAGTCAATCAGGACATGTTATTTTATAATATCCTACATTAACTATTGCTTAAATTGAATTATATGGTTATAATTACGATTAAATATTGTTTCCTTACTACAACTCTTTAAGTTTTTCAAAAATAAAATATAACGTTACTTTTTTTTTTGTGCACCTCTGGCTAGTATATTATGAAATGTAAAACTTAAATACGCATGGGTACATTATGTATCTATGGAAACAATGGATTTATATAATATGGGTCGGATCCATTAAAATTTATTTAAAAAAAATATTAATCAACTTAAAAACCTATTTAATTTTTATTGTTTTAATATTTTTTATGTTTGGAATCTTTATAAACATGCTAATTTTAATAATATAATGTTTTGTGCTATTTTTTTGTATACCTAAAATAATATATACTTAATTTTAAATATTCTTGACACCCCTGAATAAAGCTATATTATTATTCCCACCTACCCACCCTCACCAACTGACGGCAGACGTTGTTGCACAACACTATACTTCTAGCCTGTTAGAATTTCTTACCCACCATTACATTTGACCTGTTAGGAGCGCTTACCCCCTTCACATTTAATTTAGTTTTTTTTTTTTTCATAAATAGATCAACCCCCACGCTCAATAATTCTTATCCCCTTTTTGCATTTAGCTTGGCGGGCTTGAATCTCTTTGGATTGTGTGCAATATTTGTATAGTTATCACGGTTTGGATCCTCTGTGGACTATTATTTGTAGGTGAGTCTTGCCAAAGGGGGCCAAAATCAGTTTATATAAATAAATATTGAGTGTTGTTCGCATAGGCTCGGGGAGTTAACAGCCCAGACGCAAACATCCATTAAAAATTATCCCAATTTTTTTTTCAATAACAATAATTACTTCAAAATACTACCTACTATTCTTATTTCTTGTTCATCCTTATCACAGTTTTTCGTTCATATTGCCATAAATGTTAGCATAGTTGTTAGCTTAATGACTTTGTTTTGACCTCCAAGAACGTTTAAACCATATAGTTTGCTTACATCCTACTCTCTGGTGGAAATGTCTCTTAAATATCTGGTTGGGGACATTGTCGAGTAAGGATTCCGATTATTTCTGACTTTAAATTTCCCAGGAGTCGGGAAGAGCTTTGGGGTATTCCCCGGGAACCAGGAATTTAAAATGGTGGATGAAATGTTTAGCTATATGAGTACAAAGGTAAAAAATGTTATCAATATTAGGATTGAAGAATAACATGATTTATTTAATTATAAATATGTTTGATTTTAAACTGTACTAGAATTAAAACAACATTATTTTATTGCTTTATTTGAAATAACATTTTTTATTTGTAACATTTGGATAACGTTGTATTCTTGAAAAAGTATTTTATCTTTATTTTTTATTTTTGATAAATTAAATTATGTACGAATTTTTGTTACAAATTGCCAGTTTATGAAAAACTTCTTTAATTTTCTGTTGAATTATTATGTTTCATGGTTAGTATATATTTTCAAAAATGAGATCCAAACCAACAGTTTGCTTCCCGGTGTCTTTAAAAATTTGAATTATTTTTTTGCAATTTATTGTTGCTTTAATTTGCTTGTGCTTTCTGATTACCTACTTTCATTCACGTAAGTGAGTGTTATTAGATTTAGTTATTATAGCATGACCATTTTCATTGACAGATCAATTATCATAACTTTCATTTGTTTAATCCTCTATTTCATCTGCATTTGTTACCGTTGTCGATGAAGAAACTTCGCCGAGCCAGTTTTACCAACAGGTTTTTTTTATGTATAAATTTCCGTGTCTCATACTTTTATTTCCAAGATTATATATATTAAAAAATTTTCAGGAACTTCAGAACCAGAAACTCTGCTGCCGAGGGATGACATCTGAATCAGAGAATTCAATATTTTAAAACCCAATTGTTTGGTAGCTATGCCTACATTTGAATATAAGAAAAAGTAATTTTAAGTGAATGTTTATCTTGTTTTGTAAGGCTTATTTCACCTCAAGCAGGCAAGTATTTAATTACTTATAGCAGCTTAAGGGTTCGTTGTACTTACCACATGACACCCTCTAGCTGCAAAAGTTGGCACTATCGTTACCAACAGACGGTGCCCGCTCGGTTGGTATGGCTTGATTGCGGGCTAACCCCATGCAGTAAATATATTTACAAAAAAGTAAAAATAATATTAGCAATGAGAGTAATTTCTGTAATATGACAAAAGGTAAACTATCTAAATAATAGAAACAACTTAAGGCATGTATATTTTTTCCCTACACGTGAGATGGATGTCACGGATTGGATGTTAAGTTATTGTAAAACTATAAAAATGTCTAAAATGAAAATATTAGCAAATAAATACTTGTGTAGCTACTCAGTCTCTATCCCGTGGACAATTGGTCACGATTGCCTTTGTACTGGGAAGGATTGTTAGACAGAGCGTCGAGGGGTTTTGCTGACTTTTATTATAAACTATAGAACATGAATCAAATAGCCAAAGCTATTATTTATGCTTTTTAGTGAGGATTACTCCATCTAGATATCATTTTCTGAAAATTTAAAAATGACACCTGATTCCGGGCTCGATTCCCGTGCCCAGGTGTCATTTTTTAATTTTAAGATATAGAACATGAGTTGATGTAATCAGTTATAATCGATTACGTTCAAAAAGTGCAGCTAGTCCAAGTCAATAATTTTACCAAACAGTCCTTTTGTACGTTTACATCAGTGATATAACTCTATAATTCTAACTGTTGTGACATCCCCCCACCACCACCAACTCTTACTGTCCTAGTTTCAACCCTCCTTATAGTTTAAAAATGTGCCTTTATTTTAACATTTTTAATAAGTTCCATAACACTTATGTGTACAGATACAAAAATTAAGCTAATTGCAATAACAGCTCTGTAATAATATTGTGGACAGTTTGTGCTATTGGCTGACTCTGGCTTCTTTTTTTTACACCGCGTCTTACTAACCGTTCGGGCTATACCGCGTCCGTCTTTAGTTACAGGCTGGAATACTGAAGTTTTGAAACAAAGCGATGAGGCTGCTCGACAACACAGCCACACGCAGTATTACTGATTTAGTTCAGTTTGTTTTACTGTCCGGTATGTTTGTTCCTCATGTATTTATTTACTTGATTTGAAATTTTGTGTTGTTCACGCTTCTAATGCATTATGTTTTGTGTTATACAGAAAAAGTGCAATTGATGAACATTTTGTAGATATGAAAAGCAGGGCCGGATCCAGATCATTTTCATAGGGGGGGAGGGCGGTAATGATTATAAATAGCACAGTTACTTACAATGTTAGATTTCTGTTTAGAGACATTTAATAATTTATCATTCATGTTTGATCTTATGCATGTTTTAAACCGTGGTCATCCTTTCCAATTTTTTAAATTCAGATAGTTTTCATAAACTATTTGGAGTGGCCTTCTATCATTTAAAAAAAATGGTTCACTATAGAAGCTATGAGTAGTCTCCACCTTTTTTTAAATAAGATTCTCTTATAATCCATTTAAAGTGTTCCTCACCTAGAAATTTTTGAAATTTGGATGCCCCTCGAAGCTATTTAAAGTGATCCTCCCCTTAATTTTTCACGATAGTTAGATACCTTTAGAATATAATCTTTGAAGTGGTCTTCCACCGACAAAATTTTGAAAATTTAATTATTCCAGAAACTAGGATATTTGGGGTGGTCCTCACCTGAAAATTCTTCAAAATGACATGCATCTAAAAGCTATTTGGAGCTGTCATACCCTAAACATTTTTGAAATGTTGTCGACATTGGAAGTTATTTAGAGCTTCCCCCCCCCCCCCTGACTTTTTATGCCAGTTAGATGCCTGTAATCTAGTAGTTATTTGAAGCGCTCTTCTCCGACAAATTTTGACAATAGAATGCATCTAGAATTCATTTGACCTTTGATTTAAGGCAATCTTTCTGCTTCATATTTGATTATATCTGAGGATTTGAAATATCTTTAGGGGGGAACTTATTCCAGGGAGGAGCAAATTATTTCCAGAAGATATGAGTCCCCCACAGTTCCGCTACTCCTGCTGTCCACACATACTCTATATTCGGTATTCGTGAATGAACTGCTCTCAGTTGATTATTAGCCTTCTTTGATGTGGTGTAGTCTACCATCTCTATGCGTAGCAATGTTCGATACTCGCCATGCACTACAAATATTACCATATAAAAACGAATATTTTTTCCACACTTGCGTGAGTTATATCGCACAGTGAATAAACGTGGACGAATAAAGCATGTGTGGACCCGGCTTAAGAGGTGTCTGCACGTAAAAGGATAAAAAAAAATGTTTAATTTATCTGTGTTTTATTTAATTTCTAAAATTTGAACTTTCATTTTGATTTTCGTATTAATTTTCTAAACTTTACAGGGGGTAAATTGACCCTTTAACCCCCCTGAATCCACACCTGGTGATAAATGATATTCAATTAACAGCTTAAGTTATTCCAGAATCCTCAGTTTTGTACATTTGTGTTTATAGTTATTACAAATTATCTTCTCGTCTGGAACGCAGTTGTTGCTTTGATTTTTTAGTTGGGCATGATACAGATGCTAACTATTTCGATGATCTTACAAAAGGAGGACTAACTAGTCCATCAACAACAGTTTTAAAGATTGGAGTTAATGGACATACAATACTGAAGATTTTAAAAACAGAAACGTTCGAAAATAAGTTTCTTCAGCACAAAAATCAGGAGGAATTCTACTGTGAACCCACTTCAGTGGCCGTATGTTATAAGATACTATTCTCGCATTATATTAAACTTCCAATGACTGGGAGATTAAGGTTCGAATCTCGGTTGGGTGTACTGAGCGTGGTTTTTCCTAAATAGTTTTCCACTATCTCTGTTCGACAATGTGAGTACACTTTCTATAAATATAGACTTCCTCATCCCAAAAACCACGAGCGTTATTAGTACATAAGCATCCAACCTGAACGGTTAGCAAGACGCAGTGCTAGAAAAGAACCTTTTCCTATGTTTGGCATATATATATAAGGATCCAGATTTAGATCAATTTACTAACAACTGTTTCTGCGGTAGTTCCTTGTGTGAGTTATTTTCTTTGGTTTCGTCAACGCTTGGTAATATACATCTTATAAACTACAGTAGCCCCATGGCTTCTTTGGTGCTGACTGACAGCTCACAGCTGACTTCTGAGAGTCAAAATTTTGGTATATAGCTAAATTTTGACTGTCAGAAGTGACAGCTGCTAAACACATGTTTTTGCAGATCATATGGTTCTGCGTAGGGATACATAATTTGGTCCGGTGACTTTTCAAAGCCGTCAGCTTTCAGCTGTGAGCTGTCGGTCAGCACCAAAGAATCCATGTTGCTACTGTGCGTTAAGTATATGAATGATCAACTTTGCAGTAAATATTCCGGTTTAGAAAAGAAGAAAGGTTGAACATTCTACAAATTAATGTTTCAAAATTATACATACCAAGCCTAGTAAGTGTTCAAATTAACTACATAAATAGCACCCTTAATTTTATTAAATATTTGTTTAAGACCTACACATGGACATGAGAAATGAACCAGGGACATTAATATTAGTGCAACAATGAATGCTCTTTCTAGGATTCGAACCAATGCTCTTTCGTAATTTTCATCATAATATTATAGTCTTGTTTGTAAACGGTACATAATCAACACCTAGCAAAATTACTTTAAAATAATTATTTACATGTTTATTTGTTGTATTTTTCAACCTCCAAAGTATTTTTTGTTTAATGATATACTATTTAAAACATGTTTAGATTAATTGTCAGTATCGTTCAAATTATTCACCAGTTTCTAATGCGGGAAACTGTAAATATTGACGCAATTCTCCGTAAGAACCAGCAGAGCGCTAGGCCTCATGACGTCACTACAAGCGTAATCGCCACATTTAACATTCTGGCCAGTGACTAAAAACGACCAGGGTTATACGCTTACCTCAGGCTTTCAAACCAAAGATGGAGCACGTGTCTGTTAAGTAACATTAATACTTATAACTTAAGACTTAAATATATTGCATAAAAATCTATATAAAGAGTTGATTGATAAATTTGGTAAAGTTAGTTGATATAAAAAAAATTGTAGATCAAAATAAGTAATTAGGTTAATTTATGGTGATAGCATATTGTCAAATAGTAAACATTACACATTTAATAAAAAAATCATCATCAAATAAGCATTATATCAGGTGATATTAAGTCTAAAATACATGAAATACGTTTAAAAAATTTAAACCTTACGAATAATAAAAGAGGTTAGACAATACAATGTTTAGTTCATGTAAGTTCAGAATTAAAATTATAAAAGTTTTTTGGGTTAAAATGTTAATATCTGCTAAAAAAAAGATTAATTGATTGACTATTATTATACAACGACTTTAAATTATGAATATTTAACCAAACAAACTCTCGTACTAACACTTGTGTCCTTCACAACGACTTATTTACCATGATTCGTTTCTATGTCATGCATAATATTCAGGTTTTAAGTTTTTAGAGCAGATAATTACAAGTGAACCCGCCAAACAAGCAAATGCTAAATAGTCTTCATAATCACTACTTTCCATTGTACACGAGTATTCACAGTCTCAGGGTAGCTGCGAATGGGTGAATCTTTTGCGAACATCGCCGAATCTACAGTAGCCCCATGGCTTCTTTGCTGACTGACAGCTCACAGGTGACAGCCGACGGCTTTGGAAAGTTACCAGACCAAATTATGTATCCCTACGCCGAACCATATGATCTGCAAAAACATGTGTTTATCAGCTGTCACTTTTTACAGTCAAAATTTAGTTATATACCTAGATGCTGACTGTCAGAAGCCAGCTGTGAACTGTCAGTCATCACCAAAGAAGCCACGGGGCTACTGTAAATTGTTCTCTCCAGTGTATACGCCATTAGAACAGGTCCGAACATCTCCGAATGGAACAGGAGCGAATGGTAGCGAATGTTCGCCGAATGCTCGTTCGCTCGTATTCGCTCCGGTGTAAATGTACCTTCACGACCTGAAGTTTGTGGCTTCAAACCCAGCTGGAGTGGACAGATTTTTCTTGAGCGATACAAATCCGTAGCACAACTCTCTTTGGAGTTAGATTAAGGCTGTCAGAATTATTTTAATTGTGAAATGTAAAATAACCCTGGAGCATGTGTGAAAATACCTTTCCAGTAAAATTTGTAAGCCCTTTCACGCTCGCTCATATAAATTCACTTTGGAAGGTAACGGGAAATCCCCACACTTGTTTAACTCTCCTAGTACATGGGATGTCTACCAGATGGTGTAGGAAGTACTAACCAGCCGAAGGGTGGAGTGCATGCCCAGTTACGGATTAATAGAAATAACATCAAACCAACCTTTGGGTGTTGACTTATGGATAGGATATATATTATATGCATTTATAGTATATACATTTAAACTTTATTTCTAATCAAACTTTTCAAATTTTAAAAATTTTCAGTATGATTTAAAGCTAAATCTACTTAATTGTATATATTGTATTAATGGTGTTATTGTAAATTAAAATTTAAGAAATCTACATGCAAATTATCTAAATGTTAAAAATATATACATGCTCACCTTGGGTGAGCTTTTATATTAAGAACGCTATGCAGAACCATTATATGACTTGGCAGTTAAAGGATGCTGTCCTTGAATGTGGTTTCCATTCTTAAGAAAGTACAGAGAGATATCAGCGTTTAGCCCGAACGGGTAGTAAGACACGGTGCTAAATAATAATAATAAACACAGAGGGATATAGCTTCGTATTCTATTAATATGGAATGTTTGTAAAATGATATTATAGTATTTGTTCTGAAAACAAAAAAAGAGATCGTTGAGAAACCTATATTAATAAAACAATTTGAAATACTTTGGGAATAATGACATAGTATAATAAAAGCAAAGCATAACAAAATACAAACCTGGATTTTATGATAATCTGTTAAAAATTGTATTCAAATGTCAGCATAATTTTAAAATTTGGTCAAAATAAAAGCTGTTTTCATTTTCTTAACAGATGCCAATTTCCTATATTCAGGCTAAAGGCTAATGCTCAATATTAATCAAAGAGAACATTTATAATATTGAGAAGCTTCTTTGATAACGTTATATATATCGTAAGCTTTTCGTAGATCAAACACCAATGATTTAAAAATTAAACCTCAACTCCTTATGACTCATTTATCACTTCTCCTAAATACACTGTGAACAATTTTGAAGTAGTCTACGTGTATATTTTTATCACAACAATGTTAGATTTTGCATTGATCACAAACTCCATAAATGAGATGCACATTACATTTACCCCGAAAGGGATCAATTTTACTTTGATGGATTATACTATTATCCTATATTTTACAAGGTACACTATAGTAGACTAATGTAAGGTAGCCTTACTATCTTAAAAGGTAGACGAAAAGTACCTAATTGGGCCTATGAGTGTAAAGTATTTGAGAGAGTTTAGTCATTAATCCAAATACATCTCGAAGTGACAGAATTGACGAACTAGACTTCGTGATTCTAGTAATTGGATACATTTATTTAGATTAGTATTGTTACTGTTTACCACACCAGCTTGTAAGACGTGCACTATTAGTACTCAATAAACAATGTTTACTTATTGTTTCTTTGGCTGCAAACAATTTTAATCGCCCTATTAATTTTTAATTAAATGTAAAGTGGGTTTTGTTAGTTACTCCAATTATATACAGCGCATAGCAATCGATTTAAATTTTAATCAAAAATACACGCTTGAAGTTGACTTAAACATAAGTTCTAATAAAGCAATGCAATCCCACCAGCTTTGGCAAATATTTCCATTCGTGTCTGGCATCGGAGCCAATTCGCAACTAGAGCATAGAAATTCATCACTTTTTAATCTAGTAGTTATCTCATTTTCCAACATGGTTACATTGGAAACTGTTGATTTAATAACTTTGTTTCTGATTAAAATCCTCCCATCTCCACATTACTATTGGCCTTATAACATATTTCAAACGTGCCAAAAACGAGATTTCGGGGAAGAGAGGGAGAGAAGAAAAACATTGATTTTAATAAGAATTATTTATTTCTGTTGGGTCAATCATAGACGTATAAGAACATTAAATTCAAAAACTATTCTAGATATGAATTTATCAACTTTTTAAAATATAAAGTAGTTATATTAAATCGTATATCAGCTTTAAATTTTTACTCTTTATATGAGATTGAAAAAAAAATGGGGGATGGTTTCAAACTTTTTGTGAAGTACACATGTGTAAAATAGATGTCGTTGGTTTTGTGATAAATTCAGACGATATATAATTTAATTTGATTACTGTTAGCATAATACATATTAATATTTGGGGCTTGTTTCATTGCAAACACCTCTTTAGAAAATATGTTCAAAATTTAAGAGGAAAATATATCAAAATCAACAGAAAAATAATATAATAGAAAAATAAGAGAATAAAAATGACCTCCTAATTATTTGGTAAAAGCTTTATCTATTCAGCTGGATAATTTTTTGTAACATCGTTATAATCATTTGAAATATTATTAATGAACTTCTTAAAACCAATTTGAATTTAATAAAATTAGTTAAGCGGCTTATATCGGGTAAGGTTCTTAAAATGTTTGGTAATTGAATATTAGTAGTCACTTTGAGTTAATTTTAAACATAAGAATCTTCATCAGCTGAACCATAATCAAAATTTACAATATTTTGAAGTAAATCTATTGATATACGCCATTTTAAACTACTCTCGATATTTGAGCAAGATAACTTTTAAAGGATCCACCAGACAGTTGATATGAGATAACGTTTGAGAGCTGATACAGTCCTCTTTGTTATCTTAACCAACGCCATTTATATTAAAAATTCTTAAAACAACCACCCGGTAAATCCTACTCTAGAATCAAGACATAAAGGATCTATTATACGTCTAAGCGTCTAGTTTCAAACGTCCCCGAACATTATTTCCACATTGAAACAATACCAGCCCCTCACAAATTGATGTAGGTCACGATCAATAACTGAGAATAATACTGAGACCATAATGGCAGTGAGCATGATATACCAAATTTCTCTAACCTCTGACACATGACATAGATCAAAGTCGATGGGAGGTCAGGCGTCAGGTATTGAGGATTATCTTCGGCCACGTGGAAACGCTCCTTGGTAAGCACACACACAATACTCAGGGGGGGCCTAGCTCAAGGTTTGACAATGGTTACTGAATACACACAGGGGAATATATTTGAGACGTCGGATATAATATACTGGATGATATCTTTGAGGCGTCAGCTATCATATACTGGATAATATGTATTTGAGACGTTGGATATCGTATTCTGGGAGTACTTTTGAAATATCGGATAACATGCACTGGATAATATAATGAGTAGTCGGATGGAAAAATTAATTAATATATTTAAGACGTTGGATATCATATACTGGACGATATATTTGAGACAGTGAATATCATATACTGGATAATGTATATTTGAGCCTCAATAATGGCCATGTTCTGCCCTTAACACTGGACAACATCACCAACATTATAGACTCTACTTTGGATTCTAGTTTGATTGAAAGGTTGATTTCATAGGGACAAATATTGGGTGAAATAAAGATTCCTAGGTATTTTAGGCACATTATAAAGTGAGTTATTAGAAATTTATAGCCAGCTTGCATTAGTTGCCTAAAAACAACATTAAAATAGCTAGCCTACTCTTAATGTTGTGTTTTACAAGGCTACGAATATTTTTTAAAATAATTTAAAGGTGCAATGTCAGGTTTACTCACTCTATGGCATTAGGGTCTTGAAAGTTTATTTCCGTATTAACTAAAGTACGCCACTCATCCCTATCTTGAGCTATTTATATTCAGTCCATCTCAATAAACCCAATCTTTTTCAGGTCCATTCTAATGTTATTCTCCCATATACTTCTAGGTCTTCCCAATGAGTTGGCAAGTCTGTACTCTGTACAAGGTTCTAGAATCTTCAATTCACGCTCCGTGTCTTTCACACGGTAATCTGTACTAGACTTGATTTCTTAACAATTTTTTGTTATGAGTACATGGTAAGTAACTCATCATTATGCAACCTTTTCCGCTCCCCAGTAGCCTCATCTCTTTTTTGGACCAAATATATTCCTAAGCATCTTATTTACAAAAACCTTAACTTTTAGTCATGTAAGGTACGAGACCAAGTTTCACACCTATAGAAAAATTACAACTGTTAAATTATTGCTATGTATATTCTGTGTTTTACATTCCTTGAAACCAGGCGATATTTTAACAACTCACTGATTGAGTAAAAGCTTGCATTTACAGGCCATATTATTCCACTTATTTCCACTCTATTATCGTTACTGTTAATTAAAACTGTTCTTAAATATTTAAACTTATTAGCCTTGTTAAATAATATGTTGTTCAAAGTAATTTCTATATTATTGTCCTTAATTGGTGTTCTGTGTGATCATATACTTAGTATTTTCAGATTTCAAATATTATGTTTAGAAATATAAAATTAAGTAGCTTATGTAAAACTATTGACATAATATAAGACTATTAGATACCATTAAATGTTATTATTATCATACCTATTTGGTAAAAGTTATGTAAGCCCCTATTATAAACACTAAATAAAATATTATAACAGCATATTACTACAGAAAATATCTTCTTTCGATGAATGTTTGATGAGCTATAAAGTTGGAAATTTTTGAAGAGTAGGGGTTGGCAGTTTGGAAATCTAAAATTTTTCTGTACAATTCTTCGATAAATAACTTTCATAGTGGAAAGTACTGTGAGACAGAATAGATCTCGACTCTTCACAAAATCCCCATTCTTTCAAACTTTTCCCCAACACTGGGTGGGAGAAGGGGGTTAAACCCCCACTTAACCTCTCCTCAATGTGATACCCCCTGACGAGGAGGTCAAAGCTCTAAACTCAGCCGGATGTACTGAGGATGGTTTTCCTTTAACAGTTTCCCAACATACATCCACGCAAACGCAAGTACATTTCCTCCAATGTATACCTTTCTCATTCTTACCCTATCATCATAATTAATGTAGACCTATAGGCGTATATCCCGAACAGGTAATGGGAAGTGAGGGGGGGGGGATATATTTTAATTAATATTACTCAAGTCCTAACAAAAAAAAACTAAGCAACACTGTTCTATATTCCACATTAAATTGGTTGTTTTTATTTTTATGACCTAACTTACACTCACTACAGTGACTTGAGCTATTATTTAAAATGTCCAAAACAACCAAATCTGTCTAAATAATTGTGTTATTCTAAATTATTACAAATACGACTATTCCAATTACTAATTAAGCTTCCTGTGTTTTTCAAAATGCATTAAAAACTGAATATAGCTATTAAACAACGTCGAATAAAACGTGATGATGACCCAGTAATAATGGCTGGAAACTGCTCTCGTTTTGATACTTTCGTTTGCATAGTAAATTTTTATAACGTTCTCTTGTTTTATTTTAAATATGATAATTTGTCCTTCAAACATAATTATGCGGTGTTTTTTTAAATTGTTTTATTTACATAACAAAACAGGAAGGGCAAATTTCTGTAAACTGAATTCTTTGAAATGTTATGACAATTTTGGCATGGCATATTTTAGTGAAACTAATTTTAAACATAATACGTTTAATTTTGTTTGCGAATGTTGGTTGACATTACATCAACTCCTTAACAAAATATAGTAGGGATCTATGTAAATTTAAAAATAAAATATTACCAAACAATGAACAATAGTTACCAATGGAGAAATTAGTATTAGTTTCAATCAGGAAAATAAATTACTTAGGTGCAGTTTTGAATTTATCATTTATGAGATTTTTTTAAATATATCTTTGTAAATATATGTTTGTTTTTTTAAAAAAGAATACTGCTATAATTTTCTTACTGAAGCAATATTTATTCTAATGTTTTGTTTAAGAAAAATAATACTATTACTGACCATTTTATTTGTCCATTTCGGTCAGATTATAGACAAACTTACGGGTAGCTATTAGAGTATTTAACAATGTATTTACAATGGAACCCCAACAATTCAAACTAATTAGGTCCTAGGTTAGCCCGTATAGTCGATAATCCATATTATTGAATCTATAGGGAAAAAAATGAGGATTTCGCACTAAAATAATGTACTAATATGGTCTTATTAAAAATATATGTAATGTATGTAGGCCTACAGTACTCTAATGTACTGTACTTACAACACATAAAAGAATTACAAATACACAAATGTATTTACTATACAATGTAAAAATACATTTTAGAACTTCTTAAAACCAATAATTACTTACATTACATAGAATTCTGAAAAGCTAGAAAAAAGTTACCAAACATTATTTTGTCCTAATTTAACGAAAAAGGCATCTGTGATACGATTCCAGATAGTCAGGATACATGCTATCCAGATAATTTGGGTTCTACTGTATTTTAAAACAAATATTAATGAAATCTAATTAAATGTCATTATTAACAACAACAAAAATATTCGCCGTTTACAATGTGAGTGTTTCAGCCTATCAATCTATGCGCGTCATAACAATATGATAATGGAGTCATGTAGTCTAATGTGTTAGTATCTCATAGCACTTGATTTAATTTCATTAGATAGTCCATAGTTCGAATTCAGGCAGAGTTCACCAAGGAAGGTTATATACTGTACATATAGTATTTCAACGCAATTCTCCCATTCTATCTCCATGCTTGTGTAATTCTTCTATACCTTGCTCATTCCCACACGTAATTTTATTTTAATAACTAGCTTGTGTACCCGTTCTTCACGCGGGGAATCTACAAATTAGCATTATTATTTTTAGTATAAAATAAACCAAAAGTAATCGCAAACAAATCTTAAATTATGCTTAATATTAATCCTATATTGGTTTAAATTGTGATACAAAACGTAAAAGTAGGTTTAATAATACACTATGTCAAAATAGAGATATGATCTGAATATGGTTTAAAAGCTAACATTTCTTTTTAAGATTAATGTATAACTTATCTGTATACAATACTTGGAACTATTGCCTAATGGTACTAGCAAAATGATAAAAAAGAGGGTAACAGCATATATAATTGTTTGTTAAAGGGCTGTGAATGAAACCAATCTAAAGTATTTTAGCTTTTTTTAATCACATTTACCCATTTAACCTTTTAACCCCGTTTACCCTTTTTACCCATTTTAACATTTATGAACTATTTACGCCTTTTTACATCTTTTTTAGTATTACGTCTTACTACCCATTCCGGCTATACGCTATTTACCCTTTCTTTCCATGTTTACCCCTTTTGGCCATTCTATACGCAAATATATATATTTTTTCAACTTTTCGAACACTTAACGATAAAGTGTTGCGACCGTAAAAAAATCTAACCTGAAATGTTACCTGATGTCGACGTCTCATGAACCCCGAAACATAAAAAGTGGTTTTTGCAACGCCATCTGTCTGTGTGTCTGTCTAACCTTAAGATTAATAGCAGTTTACTAGAGGATGAAAAGAGAAAAATTCCATTTTTTCATAATCGGCCATAACGAGTCTATCTTTCTCCTTTTACACTCAATAGTAAATAATTACCTATTTTATTGGTCAAAATGTATAAAAGAGAAATTTAATAGCAATGCGATAACCATAAGATGTGCATCCCCTAGTAAAATGACAAACATTTTAACCAGAAGTCAAAATCTTAATACCAAATGTTGGCCCTCGGGGACCCAATATCGATATTTTTTATTGGTCCAAATATACAAATGAGGACGTGAATTCTTTAAAAATAAAATTATAAAATTTAGAACCATTAATAAAAAATGTTTTACGTTTGTCTAGCGCAATTTGTTCTTGGGTCTGCTATGTTTATTATATTACTAATTTTGAGTAAATATCTCCATTTATAGACAATCGAGCGATAAAGTTCGTGCGGAGTTTGGTACAATTTATTTTTATTGGTGAAGTTTCGAAGCCAGAATTTGTTTAGAAGCGAATTAGAAGCTGATGTTTGTTGGGAAACCAAGTTGAAGTTTCGAAGAGTCGCACACCCATATTTTTAACATTTTGGGTCGTCTTGCCCTTCTCACCCAATTTTATATCAAATAACCCGCTTATCCTCAGAGAAATAGTTTAGAGTACACTATAAAAAAGTTGTAAAAATTTGTAGAAAGGGCAAAAAATGATGTAGGTTACAAAGAGTGTAAGGAATGAAAGTTATAGGGTAAAAAGGGTAAATAGGGTAAATAGGTTAAAAAAAATTACAGATTAAAACGTATTAATGCATAAAAGCTATTTGTTAGAAATAAATCAAAAACACCTAAATATATAAATATATTACGGTGACATTAGAAGAAGAGTTTGGTTTTGGGTACCAAATTTTCTTGTTTACTCACCATGGCCACCAAACAAAATTACAAATTGTATTAAATGTAGTAGTAAAGCTTTATCTGGGTGTTAATATTTCTTCTTATTTTTTCAGTTTTTAATTAATATAAAAAATTATAATTAAAATTTCAAAATTCTTGTTTTCAGACCTCTGTGTGCTGTAGATATCACGCAATGCTCATGATCGACACATAATATCTTTATTTGATTAATGTAGCTTGGTACTGGTTTGTTAAACATACTGATTAATACGCAATATCAAAATTACCCAGTGCACTTTATAAACAGCCACAAAGTGTTGTGGATCCATTTAAACGACCAGAAATAATTATACTATTTTCCATTTCGTGGTTGTGTTTTGGACAATTCATAAATACCTTAACGAGAGCTTGTGATCATTTTATTGATTTCATTATCCTTTTTCAAGTTTTGAACAGCTATTATAATTTTAAATGTTCGTCTCATGGTTTGTTTTTCCCCGATTTGATGGAATAACTTTTGTTTTTGATGGATCTTTTAAGTTTGTAAACTGGCACCTAGATTGCATTAAGCATGTCTATTTGCATGGTCCTGCTCTTGTCGGTCAGTTGGTCCACATCTTTTACGGCTGTTTAGAGTTGGTCGGTCTTCTAATTTTTCCTCTTGTACCAGCCAGTTTGTTGTCCATCATTTTGTCAGCACCCATTTGGACCACATTTAGATGATACAAACGTATTTTTTGCTGTCATCTCAGATAATATTGTAATATGTTATTGGGGTTGTTTTGTAAGGATTTACAAACACTATTTATCAAAAGTGACAGCTGAATATCACGTAACTTGATTACAAATACGTGTAATAGATCCAGTAACCTTTACAGGTGTCATATATGTCAATTCGCAAGAAAGGCACACCAGGCACACTTTAATGAATAAAATATGTATCTGTGCATTAATTTGAACGAATAATATTCTATTTGACTTTTAAAGTACAGATTGTTTACATTTAACATCAAATTTAGTAACATTGAGAGTTCAGAACTAATGTTGATTTATTCATTTTTACCAGCCCATTATACAACCCAATTTTTAATTTGTATTTTTTAAGTAAACCTAGATAAACATATGGATAGAATTAGGCTTGATTTAATTTTATTTCATCATAATCATTACCATCATCATGAACAGTTTCCAGTCACTAGCCGGTTTTGTTTGAAACATAAGCCTTTCCAACGTCTCCTTTCTCCCCACCACATCTCTTTCGCCACCATGACCCAGTCTTTTCCTCTCTCCTACACACTTATCTGCACTCTCTTCAGCCACATGTACTTTGGTCATACTCTTGGCCTCTTGTCCCCACTTCCATATCCAACATCTTCTTTGGTATCCTCTCCTCCTACATTCTCCTCGCATGGCCGTACCATCTTAGCCCTGACTTCTCTATCCAGCCCTGTATTGACTCCTATTTAAATATACATCTCACCTTCTCATTTCTCATCTTACTTATCTCTTCTTGTCACCCCAATAGTACTTCTCATAAATTTAATTTCATAGGTTTGAATTCTGCTTCCATCCTGCTATTTCATTATCCACGTTTCCTCTGCACATAGTAAGAATTGTAAATCACGACTTTACATCTCTCACCCTCCGGCACATTCCTGCTCCAAATGAAATCTTTCTCACGTCTGAAAAAACTCTTTTTCTTGCCTCCCTCTCTCACAGATTTAGCTTATGTTTATTCCAATTTTCTCTATCATACTCCCTGGATATTTCAACCTTTTGCTATTTTAAACTGCTCCTCTCCTTCTGTCACACCTTTTCGTGCACCTATCTCACTTCTTTGTTTTAATCATCATCTCAATCTTCCTTACATTAAAGTTTTATTCCATACCGCTCCACCACTTCATCCCACACATACAACTACTGTTAAATTTCTTTTTCTTCATTGGCTCATACCATCAGGTCATCCACAAACATAATTTCTTTCATACATCCTTTCGCAATCATTATTTCATCCATCACCACAATGAACAGTAAATGTGAGAGCTCACTTACTTACTTCAGGCCATTTCTTAACTCAAACCACTGTGTCCTCTACACTCCCACTTTAACACAACTCACACTCCGTTTGTACTGTACACATTTCTCACTTTCCTTACCTACCATCTCCTCCCTCACTACTTTCTTCTTCATTGAGTCCCATAGGCCTACTCCACATCTGCACACATTGTCATAAGATTTTCCAACATCCAGGAAGGGAATCAACAGGTTCATCTCATTCTCATAGTGTTTCTCTTGAGAGCTATCGTGAACCATTCTGGTCTGAAGTAATACTGCAAATCCCTTAATCATCTTCCCATTATTCCTCTACTTCTTTTCTCAAGTATATGTTTGTACAACTTTGCACAGTGGCTCATCAGGGTAGTTCCCCTGTGATTCCCACACTTATGCCTGTCTCCTTTCTTGAAGATATGTAGGCTAATATTAAACTCTTCTTCCAGTATTCTGGGATCCTCCCCTCCTTTTATTTAACTAACGCAAATAATGTTATATATATTTGAAATTTTTACTGTTTACTCTTTCCCCTCCCCCTATCCACCAAGTCATAACTACGGACTTGAGCTGCATTCCATATTATGTAATGTGCTACGCATACTATGATTAGCATAAGTTCAATTTGGGTTCAAACGCCTATTAGAGAGTAAGTTTTGAATGTTATTGGTAATTTATAAAATTTTGTAAGCAATATACTTTTTTCATTCAAGGGTATTCTTATGGGCTATAATAACAGTTTTAATATTAATAACTATTATTTTGGTATAGGCCTAAGAGGTGTATTTTGTGTTTGGTTCACCAATGTGGGTTTGAATTATAATAATTTTAAAACAAGGAAAATTAATTACGTTGGCCTGGATATCGATAGGTTTGGACATAATTTAACCATTTAAGTGTACCATTGGCCATTTGTAATGTCGAATACTTTTACATTGTGCAAATAAGAATTCCAAATAAATAAAACTATTTTAGCCTCAGGTTGGAAGTATTTGGATGAGATTAGCAAGTTGCATATTAGAATGTGGATCTCGGGTCTGAGTTTAAAACTAAAGTGTGATAATTTTATTAATTTATTTATAATTTTTACTATGGCTGTTTTTATTAATATTGATAATATGCCTATTTTGAGAGACTACCAAACACATATTTTACATATTTTATTTTGTTTTATCAATAGGTGTAACTTTATAGATTATTATGATGAGTTTATAAAATATTTTAGATATATTATTAAGAATTGGGATACTTCTGAGAATCTTTTAATCAACTTCTAAATCTTTAGTTTTAATCCTATAAAAAGGTGTAGTAATTTGCAAACAAATAATTAAGTAGTTCTGAATTTAAAGAATATTAAATATAACATAAATGTTGACATTCAGGCTATAAGTAGCCCACGACTTTACACGTTCATTATAGACCCTTCCTTAATCTATGAGTGATGACTGATCAATGAAGCTACATACAAGAATAAACCTTGATATCTAAGTGTTATAACATTGATATTGCTAGCTAAAGGCACCAGGTTCGATAACCATATTCAGAAATCATTTGTCATGGATACATTTAATAATAATGATTTCAATGTCCCTTTCCTCTAATATAGTGCTGGCCAAAAGTCTTGGCCCTATAACAAGCCAGCACTGAAAAGTACACAAGTATGTGATACATAAGCATAATTACTTCTTCTTATTATTATTATTAGTATTATTATTATTATTATTATTATCATTATTATTATTATTATTATTATTATTAGCACCACGTCTTACTAACCGTTCGGGTTATACGCACTCTAATGTGTAATGGTAGGGTGATTGTGAGATGAAATGGAGGACCTACAGTTTAACGTGGAATCCATACCACGGTGGAGGCCTGGCATTCCACAAATTCACAAGTTGTGATTAATACACGTCTTGTTGGAGGTGAAGGAAGGGTTTGACAATCAGATAAATCTGTGCCGGGACCGAGGATTGAACCCCGGACCCTCAACACAGAAGTCCAACACCTTACCCCTAGACCACTAAGTCACCTTTTTAATTACATAATAAAATATAACAAAGAGTCATAGCTTAATAATGATACATATATAGTTCATGTAAATATTTACTAAAAAAATAATAATAAAAATAACATTTTAAGAGAAGTAGTAAGGATAAAGAGTAGTGACATCATTAAAAAAACAGTTAGCATAATAATGTAAATTTAAGTATTTGCAATAGAACATGTACTGAGTAAATTAATGCTATGAGATTTCATTAAGTAATTCTCTGAGTTGGCTCTTCCTTTATGGTAATATTAGAATTCGACAAATATAGAATTTGCGTTCATGATGCAACAACCTATTGGGCTGAGCTTGTAAGAGTTAGTGAGAAAACATTAATGTTGGATTACGGGATGCTACTACATGACCAAGAGCAAATTTACAAGAAAAGTTGCTATTGATTGTAATACTCAAAACATAAAATTCAACCACAGTAAAGTCCATGCGAAACGAGAGTTTAAACCTTAAAGGGTTTCTTATTTTGTCCTTATCATAAAAATCAGATTAAAAAAAGAATTTATTATAGCAAGTAGCCACAAATTTACGTTTAATGTTTTCCAACCTTAGAGAGTCAGTTATTATTAGCACCGCGTCTTACTACCCGTTCGGTTTATACGCACTTAAGCTTATGTGAAATGATAGGGTGATTGAGATATGAAATGGAGGACCTACAGTTTAACGTGGGATCCGAACCACGTTGGAGGCCTGGAATTCCACACATTCACAAGTTGTGATTAATACAAGTCTTGTCAGGGGTGTAGGAAGGGTTTGGTAATCAGATAAATCTGTGCCGGGACCGGGGATTGAACCCCGGACCCCTAGCACAGAAGTCTGACACTTTACCCCTGGAGAGAGAGTCAGTTAATTGGTAATGTAATTCCAAGCAACAATCGCATATTCTAGCTTATATCTAACCAAAGCTTGGCACAGTGTTAAAATACAATAAACTTCATCGAACGAGGAGGTAATATATTTATTAAGTCCAAGTAATGTCAATAAGTGAAATATTATAGGATCAACATGAAAGTGAAAGTGGAGTTAGATATCTAGGAAAACATCTAGATTATAATATAAAGATTGTAGCTTTGCTATCGCTGACAGGTTAGTAAGTGCAATATATAGAATTTGTTTTCCTTGTAAAAGATATGGATTTGTTCTTAGATTTGTTAATGGATATTCAATTTTCAGTAGACCAATGTAATATACTATTGAAGTCATTTTTTAAAGATATAAAATTTAATATTGATTTGATAGTTTTAAATAGTTTGAAATCATCCCCAATAGATTAAGTAACTAGATGAGTTTAATTTTTTTTTTACCAATATCATCAATACACACATTAAAGAGGAGTGATTCCAAGAGGTTAGAAATGTATTTGCGCTTTATGAATCTATTTTAACAGCAGTAAATGTATTCTTTTAAGAGCTTTTTTTTTTGCCCCACGGGTATTACTACCCATTCGGGCCATACGCGTATGCACTAATTACGCTAATGAGTTAGGAACGAGAAATGTTGAATTTATATTAATTGTACTCCTATTTGCATGGAGAGATAGTGAGAAAACCATTTAAGAAAATCACCTTAGCACACCCAACCGGGATAGAACCATAATATCTCCGTCATCAGCAATCTAGTCTATTGCTAGAATAACTCCTGAGACCATGGGGCCACCGAAGCGGGGGCAGATATTTGTGGAACCAATTGACATAAGTGTGCGTTAGGGCCAAATTACAAAGTTTTGAGGTAAAAGTACTATGTAGACTTAAATCAAAAGCTTTACTTTGATCAAAATATATTTCATCCCCCGACCTTGAGTAGGGACTTGAGGGGCAGTAAGATTAGAAATAGTATATATTTTAAATGGTGAAAAGTTTGCTTATGCATTATTTTCTCAAATATTAAAAAATAATAATTAAGGGATAAATAGTTATAAGCAATTATTTTGGCTCAACTTTATAAATAGGTATGACATGCTAGGGGAAGAACTTAACTTGACAGGCTAAGATTGAAAATGTAAACTAACTGGCACAGAAGTGAGAATGTTGGAGCATTCATTGATAAAAAAAAGATTAAAATTCCATCTGAATCAGCACATCTTGATGTACTCAATTATTTAATATTAATAGATACATCTCATGATGTAATGAGGCAAGGCTACAAAGAAGAACTAGTTTCAATAATAGAACAATGTGTAACCGATAAAGTGGAAATGTACGTGGATTGAAAGTGGGTACCAAATTAGTTTGTTATCAACAAAGGATACGTGGTTATTTTACAATTAATTTCTATGTTATAGGGGGATATTTTACTCACAATTATTTGTGAAATATTTCCAAAAATATTTGGGGTTTATTTTGAGACAATTTCAAAGGAGTTCATCCAAATGGTTCAATACAATGATAATGGTGTTTTAACTAATTTGCTAAAGTGAGTAAAACGTAAATAAAAACTTAATTAATAATAATATATTTAATATTACTAAAATGTAATACTATAATCATAATAAAAACCTTTACTATTGATTTTGATCACCAATATATCAACTCAATATTTATAATTTGTTTCAAACCAAAACTACATATTTATTTTTTCCAAATCATTGAACTGAAAACTTTTTTATTTCTTATTAAACTTTTTTTTAAAAGTTTAATGAGAGTTTATTAGTACAACCCAAGCCCTTACTGATCTCCACGCAGTCTTAGGTGTCAGACTCACACTGGAAGGGGTGTCAAGGTTTTAATCCCGGCTGAGGGCACTTGGTATGGCTTTCATTTTTTCACCCTTCCGTACATTAATGCGGCTGAATTCTCTCAAGATTACTCTTCTCACCCTTGCATCTTAGATTAAGTCTCAATAATCCTGTGTTAAGCGTACTAATAACAAATTATAGAAATCAGTAACACTCAAATTCTACACAAAAATTACTCATCAATAATCAAGAAAAAACATTTTTAAATGTATAAAAAACTAGTGTATATTTTAATCTGACACCTTAGCTCCGTCGGTAGCGTGTCTTCCTAGTGAGCTAAGAGTCCCAGATTCGATTCCCGGCGTGGCCAAAAATTTATCATTGGTGAGATATGGGTTTACCCTCTTACATTGATAAATTAACGAGTGAGGACTGGATGTTGTGCCTGTCCTAGTCTTAAGTTAGATTATAAGGCATATGAAGCTACGACAGGCCAAGCCAGCCAGTAGTGGAAAATATATTGCTTGAATAAAAAAATTGACCCGGACCAGAAGCTGGAAACAGTAATGGATGTAGAGTAAAGTATTTATTTCGATTCAAATATTACATCAATTATGTGCTCACAACTTTAAAATGAAAACACTTATATTGTATAGTTTTAAAATGAATACACAGTAAATAATACTGCAAATCCGAGTTCACAAACTAATAATCTAAATAATTTCCAACAAAACGTATAGAATAATTCAATACGGTTTGCATTGTTAAACCACTAGGTAATTGACAATACACTGAGAAAAATAACCATTATTGTGTTCACAAAATTATTTTAAAGCAAAAATGTTTGTGGTTGAGAAAAAGGCTTACAATGCTATCAAACAAACCTCAATATTGGGTTAAATAAATTCAAAACCAGTCAATCCATATTGCATTATATTAAACTCATATGTAATACAAAAACTAAATTTGAAACAAGATTTAATGTTGGTGTCAATTATTATTTAATCTTACTAAGCACGTATTCCATATTGAATTAAATTATTGAATCTTTTATTCTATTGAGATTCAAATTATAATTTATCGACTTTCGAGTCATTTTTAACTTCAATAAATACCACATAGTGAATATTGCGATGTCAACAAGTCTAAGTTATAGCAAAATTAATTCTAATAAAACAATATCTCTGCATAATACAACTTTGTTCAAAAATTGTAAAATTAAAAACTTTTAAGATAAGACCACTATAAAACTACATTTTTTTAGGGTGAGTTCAGAGTGTGAATCCCATTCGCGTAATTGGGGCCAGATAATCACGTGTGATTAGAATTCTGATTTTTTCATTATACATCGACGTTGTGAAACGTATTTATTTTAAACTAATTATCCAAATAATTATCATTCTAATTTTAATATTTTCAATAGCATTATGTCTTATAAGATCTTTCCTTGTTCATGTAGGTGGTATTCATCTATTTTTTCGGGATTCTCGTAATCTAAAATTATTTTCTCAGTATCGCTCATAGGTAATTTACACAAGCCATGTGAGTCATAATAATAAACATGATCATAAAATAAACCAGATATGTTCTAAATCTCGTCAACATCATCACATGAATGAGGGATGTTCTAAAAATCGTCAACATCATCACACGAACCAGGTATGTTCTAAAACTCGTCAACATAATCACATGAACCAGGAATGTTCTAAAACTCGTCAACATCATCACACGAACCAGATATGTTCTAAAACTCGTCAACATCATCACATGAATGCGGGATGTTCTAAAAATCGTCAACATCATCACACGAACCAGGTATGTTCTAAAACTCGTCAACATAATCACATGAACTAGGAATGTTCTAAAACTCGTCAACATCATCACATGAATGCGGGATGTTCTAAAACTCGTCAACATCATCACACGAACCAGGTATGTTCTAAAACTCGTCAACATCATCACACGAACCAGATATGTTCTAAAACTCGTCAACATCATCACATGAACCAGATATGTTCTAAAACTCGTCAACATCATCACACAAACCAGGTATGTTCTAAAACTCGTCAACATCATCACATGGACCAGGTATGTTCTAAAACTCGTCAACATCATGACATGAACCAGGAATGTTCTAAAACTCGTCAACATCATCACATGAACCAGGTATGTTCTAAAACTCGTCAACATCATCACATGAACCAGGTATGTTCTAAAACTCGTCAACATCATCACATGAACCAGGTATGTTCTAAAACTCGTCAACATCATCACATGAACCAGGAATGTTCTAAAACTCGTCAACATCATCACACGAACCAGGTATGTTCTAAAACTCGTCAACATCATCACATGAACCAGGAATGTTATAAAACTCATCAACATCATCACATGAATCAGAGATGTTCTAAAACTTGTAAATATCATCAAATTAACTAGGAATGTTTTTAGAACTTGTAAATATCATCACATGAACCAGGAATGTTCTGAAACTTGTAAATATCATCAAATTAACTAGGAATGTTTTTAAAACTCGTAAACCTCATTACATGAACCAGGAATGTTCTGAAACTTGTAAATATCATCACATGAACCAGGAATGTTTTTAAAACTTGTAAACATCATCACATGAACCAGGAATGTTCTGAAACTCGTCAACATCATCAAATGAACTGACTTAAGTACCAGGACTGCTATATAGCCCCTCATTTTCATTACATGCATTAGGAATGCATTCTAGGAAGAGTTCAAGGTGCTTCTACTTCTGTCAAAATGTTTGCCCTATGCAGATATTTAGTAAAGATTGTTTACCGAAACAATATTAATATTGTTTTTGTATGTATGCATGCGTGAGTGTTTGCGTACGCCCGTATACATCATCACTTTGGACTGTCGACATATTTACAACAGTTTGGTAGGTATGAGGAAGGTACATATAATCTTAGATTAAACGTTCTGGTCTTTGAGTGGAAAACCAGTTAGTAAATGAGACCTTCAGTGCACCTGACCAGGATCCCAACCCCGAACTTCCTGTCGCCTGTAAATCAGACCAGACGAGATAATTGACTCATTTCCCTAGTGTTTCGATTGTTAATATGATTGATTTGTTAATTTTCTTGATTGAACAAATAACAATTTTCTAGATAACTTTAGAAGTTGTTTTAATAATGTTCTTACGCAATTTTTTCGTCTAAATTTTAATCTTATATTTATTATCATAAAACGACAATTAAGTTTGTCTCTTTTACTAAGTTTATGTATTATTTTAATGATAATTTTTTTATTAGGAGTGTAAATGTAAAGATATTATCTTATGAAAGTGTTACATATTAAAATAAAATAATTCGTTTATGAGAGATAATCAGTAAACTGATTAAATTATTAGCCCAAATATACAAACATATCTGCTCCTTCCTGCTAATGAATTAGACTACTCAATCCATTGGCGGCAGAATATTTTATGTACTAGAGGTGCAGTTAGGAAACAAAATTGAACTCGTAAGAATTTGGGGTATTTACCCTCCAATTTAAATGCTTGTTTCGAGGTCCTCCTCTGAAAAGTATCTTAATGTTGAATGACCAAATATTCAAGGCCGTAGCCAGCCAATAATTTCAGGGGGATTTGGTGGGCACATCTCCCAATTGCTGGAAGTTAGAAAAAATTATAAATGATAAACAGTTCTAGACGCTATCTGAAGTGTTTGTGTTTATTTTGCAACATAATACCATAACTGCCGAAGGCTAGGAAAAATTCTAAATACTAAACACCTCTAGAAGCGCTTTGAAGTGCTTTTTATGGTAACACAGCCCCCTAATTTGTACTTGTACCTTAATTTCGATATTGTTTGAACCGTAAATAAAGCCATATATATTTTGTTAATAAAATTTCGGGGGGTTCTAACCCCCAAACTCCCCTGGCTACGGCCTTGCCAATATAATATTTTAAGTAAACATTAAAAGCTGGAAGATAGTCCTAGGTAGTATTTATTTTTATATATTTATTTCCTGAATAAGCTATTTAGAGGCGTCTTCGCCTAATTTGTTTTTTAAAATTGGATGCCTCTAGAATCTATTTGATGCATATGTTTACTGGTAATTATAGTTAAAAATGTCCATCCGTCACACACAACCAAATAATTATTTATAGCTTTTATATGTGTACCACCTGCCCAGGATATTCACAACATATATTATTTTAAGTACTTAGGAAGGACGGTGTGAAAGCCCCGAGAGGATGATATTATGAAATATATTTATTTATTTAATCAAAGATACAGTTATAGAATGCAGAAAAAAGTTAGTCTAAAAGCCCTTCACTCAATATCATTGCTGAAGGTATTTTGTAGAACTTTATATACGATCTCTCTCAGTTAATTGTCACCCAATCTCCTCGCTCTCAGTTATATCGTAAGATGATATGCTGGGGTTAGAAAGATCTACTGGCAAACTCGACTAACCAGTGTTTCAAATTTTTTCTTTTATTTGAGGGGTGATTCCCCAAACAAAAACTAGAGAATGGCAACGCTGTATCCCAATGGTAGCCATGCAGTTCTATCAGCGATGATATGTCTTAATATCACATTTTTAATTTATCATGAGTCAATCAACAGTGGATTGATCTTGGTCAAAAGAAATAACTTAGGAAATGGCCATGTTCTGCCCTAAGCCCCACCTTTTATAGCTCCCATATAATATAATACTTTATTTTAAAATCTGTACATTTCTTGTTTAAAAAAATTAATTTGATGCCAGATCAAATTTCAACTCTATATTTGAGAATATCATAGGTTGGTGAAATATATTTAGAGTAGTCAAATTTATTCTAGATAGGGGTGGGGAAATTATTCCTAAGGGGTTTTGACCATTCTGCCCAAATGGTTCCGCCACCACTGAGCTAATTCCTCCTTCCTCAACATAAATTAAAAATTTCAAACATTAATTGATTAATGTTTAGTTTTTAATTTCAAAAGAAAAAAAAATATTATTTTCAATGAATGTGAAAACCTTAGTGGTGGGAAAATGTAGCTGGTAATTTGTATCTGACGTATAAAGGGAACGTAGCTCTAATTTGTAGATGTATGATATACTAGTAGAAATATCCGGCGTTGCTTTGCTTCTAACAAAAAAACTATCTTTATTTGACCCTATTTTTAGTTCATTAAAATAATTTAATCAAAATAATCATAAAATTATGGCTTCAAGGTGCACACTTTCGTGCATAGAGGCTACTAATATTTAAATTTCAGACCTCTGCGTGCGATGTATATCGCGCAATGTTCTTGACAGACAGACAAACGAATTCTTTACTTTAATTATTGTGATCGAGAAAAAATCTATCTTGAGATTATGACAAATTTTTAAGTTTTATCTGAGCACGAACTCAAAAAAGTTGATTTTAAAATCCTGTCTGTCCCCATGTATGTCTGTTTGTCCCTGGCCACGGATACAAAACGAGTTGATATATTTTAATCAATCTTTATGTTTCGATATTATAGGGCTAAACCTTTTTTTTAATCCTATTCCCCAATTGAAGGTAGTTTACTGATTATTTTTTCTTAGTTACAAATTTTTTGAAAATGGCTTTAATGGTTTTGTCTAAAGTTCCTATCTTATATTTGTTTGACATTATAAATAGCACTATATAATTGGTTTCTTAGCCAAGATTCGTTGAAGGGTAGTTTATTGATGACTAATTTTTCAAAAACTTAAACTATTTTAGAAATTCCTCTACGATTTGGTTCCAAATTGGTATCTTGAGAATGTTTGACACGACAAATTAACACTGTTTATTTTTTTGGGGGATAAAAACTCATTTATGGGTTGTTTACTGATAAATGATTTTTAAAATACTTAAAGTATTTAAAAAATGACCCTAATGATTTGGTCCCAAATGTATATCTAGGGAATGTTTGACATGACAATTGACACTATATATTTATTTTGGGTTAACAAATCATTTATAGACAGTTTACTGATGACTGATTTTGCAAAAACTGGAATTATTTTTAAAAGGGCCTTAACAATTTGATTCAAAGTGGGTATCTTGGGGATGTCTGAAATGATAAATTGTATACTTTGTTTTGGGTAAAATTTCGATAAAGTATATTTTACTGAAGAAAGATTTTTGAAAATTTGAGTTATTTTGAAAATGGCCATAACAATTTTGCTTGTAAATATATCGGGAGTGTTTGATAGGAACATGACAAGTAAACCTGTATACTTGTTTTGTGGGGGGAGGGGGGGAATTTGGCTAAGGTTAGTTTACTCATGACTTTTATTTTATAATTTGAATATTCAAAAAAGGCCTTGTTGAATTGGTTCGAAATTGGTATCGGGAGAATAATTTACAGATCAATAAATATGTATCTTTATTTATCTAAAATAAATTAATTGAAGGATAGTTTACTTACAATAAATTATAGAAAATTTGAATATTTTGGCAATCGACCTGGAAGATTTAATTCCAAATAGGAATCTGTGAATAGTTTTTCATGATAAATAAGAATACGTTCTTATTTTTACAAATAACAAATAATTTTAAGGTAGTTTACAAATAATCTTTTTTTTTAAATTAGAATTCCATTAGATATATTTGAACGATTTGGTTTTAAAGGTATGCGTGGTTCTTGTGATTAAAAGGATGATTCTGTGTTTGTTTTATGAGTAAAACTTATTTAAGGGTATCTTAATAAAAATCTATTTTGAAATCTTTTTTCGTAGCTATAACACACAATATGAGAGAATTTGTGCGATTGTGTCTAACTGTTTTTATTTTCTACGTGATAACAGATGGGAAAAAAAAACTCCTTGCACAGTGGCTTCTTTAAATAACAGAAAAAATGGGTCAAATAAGCGTGATCAAAGTGAGATAAGAAAAACATTTTTATGTGAACAAATAACATTGTGGTCTCATCTTTATTCTCGCCATTAATGTGAGATGGAAGGGAACATAAGTTAAGGCCAATCTTTTCGCAGTTTTTATAACAAATACATTTTTGGAATAAAATAATGCTTAGAATATATATGTTGAGTTTAGCTTTCCCCACATTGTAATAACAAGTTCTTGAATAGCTGTAATGAGATTAGTGATAATTGGTGATTACTTACTTACTTACTTATACTATGGCATTGAGAATTCGAATAAAATTACGCCACCTATCCCTCTCTTGAGCTATCTATCTATTTCAGGTCCATTTTAATGTTATCCTCCCATTTACGTCTAGGTCTGCTCAATGGTCTCTTCCCATTGAGTTTGCCAGTCAATATCCTAAATACTGTTTTACAGGCTCCCATTCGCACTGCAGGTCCTGCCCACCGTAATCTATGAGACTTGACTATCCTTACAATGTCTTGATATGAGTACAGGGTATGTAACTCATCATTATGTAACCTCTTCCGCCCCCCACTATCCTCATTTATTTTTGGGACAAATATCTTTCCAAGCACTTTGTTTTCGAACATTCTAAATTTGATTTTTGCATGTAAGTTAAGAGGCCAAGTTTCACACCCAGGGAGAACAGATAAAGTTATTGATTTGTATTTTCCGAGTTTTACACTCCTGGATAGCAGACGAGATGTCGACAACTTACTGACCGAGTAATTGCATGCACTTATCTTTTCCTAATTTCACCTGTAATATCGTTATTGCTAGTTAAAATTGTTTCTAAATATTTAAACTCATCAACCATGTCAAATGATAAGGTTGTCTGCAGCACTTTCTAAATGATTGTCCTCAATTTGTGTTCTTTGTGTGATCATATACTTTGTCTTTTCAGCGTTAACTTCTAAACTTATTTTCTTACTAGCTTATAGTAAAATTTCTCCATTTCTTGCCACAGCTTCCTACTACTACCCAACAAAGCTAGATCATCTACTTATCCTAATAGCCGCAATGTACAGTTTAACTTGTGATAAACTTTTTAAATGAAGAAAAAAGTATATCATAAAATTCCAAGATGAACATGACAGATGATCAAGATTGAGATTACTACATGTATAAATTTAAACTAAACTTATCTACTCAAGCAATATTTTACTTATTGTAGAAAAACAAATTTGTTTGTATAAAAAACTGCAAAAATATTGGCCTTAATTCGCGTTCTCTTCAATACCGTTTTGAACGGTTTGCTCCTTCAACTGGGTAAAGCCCTTAATTTGGCATAATTATGAGGAGACCAGGATATTGGATAGTTTATTAATCTCGGTTTCATCTGACTGGAGCGTACATGAGCCCTTCTCCCGTGCGTCGGTGGTTGAAGATACTAAGGGGAGCAGTGAGGGGGTTAGGGGCCAGTGAAACTGTTACATATTGATCAGCCTGGATCTTGGCCCCCAAGTAATTAGCCTGTACAGGTCAATCACCGGAATAATTTGGTGGTCTCGACCTCCCTCACATCACGTATGAATACAAACAAGGCCGGATGTTGCTCAGCTAGAATTAGACCGGAGGCGCTTTTACATCTGAACCGGTCCATTCAACCGATACTGTTATTGTTCAGGGTACGCAAGGGGGGATCTTGTACCTTCCTTCATAGAAATACTTTCAACTAATCACGGAGTAACAAGTATCCCATCTTGAGCTGTTTAATGTTGATTATTTAAGAGCCTGTTTAACGCTTCAGAAAACTCGCAACTTTTGTAGGTAATACAACTTGAACCAGATGTAGCATCGTGGTATGTTTTTCGAGAGTTTAATCTATAAAATCGTTAAATTGAGATCGATGACACAGTGTTTTTTAAATACAACCAAATGTAAAAGTAATTATTGAAGTTATACTTCTTTAGGCGCGTTCTGAAAAAATGATGAGAGTGAAATTTTAAGATGCGCGCGCAGCACTGTAACACAAAAGTAACAGGTTGAAGCTAAACCGCTCATTAAGTCTAGAAAAAAAAAAGCTACCAACAAAATAGAAATAGAACCTCTGTTAGCCGCACATGTTGGTACGCTCATAGAGAAATGTATACTATGTTATTCCTTTCTCTATGGTACGCTCGTCGCCTCTGATCACTGTTTTCATATATATTATATTTATCTACATGTTTCTAGTTTCTACATTCACAACACGTGTTTTAGTTTCATACAAGACGGAATTATATATGTGCTAATAAATTATATTCAGTAGTGATTTAAATTGAATATTTTTATTAATATTATTTACTATTCGTAAATATTAGTGAAAAAAATTGTGCTTATAGACTTTTTCAAGTGCTCCAATATAATTGAGGTTAACTATCCGTATGTATTATTTATTGATATAAATTAAAATATTATTATTTAACATAATTAATACTAAATATTATTAAATTATTATTGTTAAATATTTATTATTGGTTATTTAATATTTACAAAATAAAGAAATAAAATTAATAAAACATTTAATAAAAAAATTGTGATAAAAATTTTAATCAAACATCAAATTAAAATATTAATTTTTAATATTTATTATTAAATTGAATAAATAATAAATATTTATAAAAATAAATGAACAAATTTAATGAAAACTTTTTGATAAAAATGAAAAGTGAATATTAAATTAAGAAATAATAAATATTTAAAAAATGAATAAACTTAAATTCAATTTTTGAATTTATTATTAAATTTATTCATTTACTTTTAAAATATTAAATAATCAATAATAAATATTTAAAATTAAGAATCTTATAATATTTAGTACAAATTATGTAATATATATTTATTATTTTCTAAATTTTATTTTTAATAATTATATATATATATTATTAAATTATTAATTTTCAATTTTAAATATTTATTATTAATTTCTAATATCTAATTCTCTATTTAATGATGCCAAAGAAGTATAACTTCTCACGCGCGTACATAAGTACACATACCCATTTTTATTAAAATGAAAACAATACCAAACTTATCCCAATTTCACCGCTGTCAACTGAAGAATGAAATAAAGTCCACTTTAATAAGTTTTATGATACGAGTGTAATCTTGTAACGTATTTAATTTACTAGTTAAATGACCCTCATATGGTTTCTTAACGATGGTTTGTTTTGTGAAGAGTAAAACATTTAATTTACCTTGTTACCCACATCAGGGTGTACGTGGCCTTATAATAAACACATCTTGATTTAGTTGTTGAGGAATATTAGGAAGAGGTTAGCAGGTACCTGGTAGGGTGGGCTACTAATTGACGAAAAGTTAAAGTGAAGTAAAAAGAGAGGAACAGTGATGGCAACTTTCTTTGCAGACAAGAAAGTTATGATCTTAGTTAATATTGAGAGTAAAGGAACAAAAATATAAGAGGTTGTTATCTGGTAATGATAATGCAGGTCGGCACAACAGATTGGGAGTTGAAACAGAAGCCACCACCAAATTGCGCTGGACTGTGTTGACCCATCCACCTCAAACCCTGTATTTGGCTTCAGCCTCATCTGTTTGGTACAGTTAAGAACGTCATACCATGGAGGAAAGCTTAGAGATGGCGAGGTTATTGGGGAAGTGAAGACATGGCTCCAACATCTCTCATTTCAAAATGGAGGATATCTGTAAAAATAAAAGGAGGATACTGGGTACGTGAAAATAATATAGCTTATAAATAAGGTAAGTGGCAAAATCTGCCCTGTCTTTAATAAATTTTAGGTGAGAAAATATCGGGTTTTCCTTCGCCGCGTCTAAGTACCCGTTCGGGTTATAAGAATACATTAATTATTGGTGTTAAGTATTTATTTTTATATTATTTTATTAACATGTTTAATATTTATCACCTCCTTGAAATTAAAATATTTTTGTAAGGGAGGCGTGCTGAATTGTGTTTTCGCACGTGCTGTTGTACCAGTTCGCTAAGTGTTTGGTCCGATGATTGACGTTTGTCAACACCACAGTTTAACTTCTCCATACCCACTTCAGTGGCCGCATGGTTTAACGTACCGTACTCGTGATAAACTAGACTGCTGAAAACGGAGAGATCGGAGTTCAATCCTGGTCGGGTGCACTGAGGGTGGTTTTCCTAAATGATTTTCCCCTATCCCTCCAAGCAAATTTGGGTGTACTTACTCTAAATTAGACCTCCATAATCTCTATCATATTAGTGTAGTTAGTACATAGGCGTATAACTCTAATGGGTAGTAAGACGCAGTGCTTAGAAGAAAAAAAACTTATCCATTTATTTCGATTTTGCACGCCATGCAGAGCCTATCTCGTTTGTTTCGACAAACACCTCTCTAATTTCACTTCTTAACTAATTATGTGTGTGAATTGAAGAACAGTATAAGCGTGTGATATTATATCTCGTCCATAATCCCACAACAATCCCAGGTGAGCCTATTGGAACAACTATATCATCAGTTACAGGTAGACATAAAATATTTTAAACTTATTAAATTTTAATAATTGTATACCTAAACCATCGAAACTATTACGCTAACGTGCTAGAGATTATAGAGGTATATTTTCAAAGTAAATTTACATGCACTCTCAAAAACCGAAAGTGGGAAACAATTTAGGCAAAATCAGCCTTAAGACACATGATTGGGGTTCGAAACACGTTCTCGTGGCCACCAGAAATTCAATTTAATAAGAAAGTGACACGTTAGACTGTGCATCCACTGATTCTGATGCTCATAAAATAAATATGTGTAGGGCAAAACTTACTAATTGACATTACTATAATCTGTAAATAAATCCATATCATTGGACGAGTTGTTTATAAATGCTCATGTCTCCTTGGCTGAGTAGCTAACTATCACGTGTCTTTGGAAGAGTTGTTAACAAACACTCATTTCTCCTTGGCCGAAAAGCTAACAACTATCACGTGTTTATGGACGTGTTCATGCAAACACTCGTTTCTCCTTGGACGAGTAGTTAGCTACTATCATATGTTTTTAAAAAATTGTTAATTAACACTCATTTCTCCTTGACCGAGTAGCTAGCAGCTATCACGTGTCTATGGACATGTCCATGCAAACATTCTGTTCTCCTTGGCCTAGTAGTAAGCAACTACCATGTTTATCCAGACTATTTGTTAATAATTTAAGTAAGGTTTTAATTTTCTTTAGCGCTATGTGTTTTTGTTAGGAAATAATTTATGTTCTTTGAGTTATAACATATTTTTACCAAATAGCAATTTTTTTGGTTAAGGAAAATCTCTAAAAATGTTTATCATCGAATAAAAGGTTATAGTTCCAGAGAATGCGATTGGTTTTACCCAACAAAAATGAAAATAAACTAGCTTTAACAACTTAAGACATATTGCATTAAGTTATTTAACTACAGTCAATTTTTCATAAGAAAGGATCTGATGGCTATTACGTTACTAGACCTACTTTCAGGTATTCATACTTAGAGTTATGTTATCTGGAACTGTCGCTTTTAATTGATATATTCATTAATAATGAAATAATACAAATAAATGTCGAGAAAAATGACCTATGTTGACAACCCCAAAAAAATATGTTTGTATTTCCTAAAGTTCTTCCTGTGTAAATTATACTGTATTTATTATAATTCATAGAGTCCTAAATAGTTATTTATGGTGGTAGAGTCATAATACTCTTTTGTGTAAGGCTGTTCTAGTTTAACATAATTCATGAGTCGTAATTTATTATATGTTTGTGTTTTTAAAAATACAAATAAAATTAATCTTTTAGTTAAAATACGTCTACATAGGGACCTACTCTGAAGCTGTGTCATCAAATTGAACGCTAAAAAAAATCAATTGCTGTAAAACAAACATCAATATGTATTCAGCACATATCAAATTCCAAGTCAAACAAAGTAGAAACAACATTTGATCGGCACTCCAGTTTCAACCATAAATATTGTTGTAACACGTTGAAAACTTGCTATGATCTAAACTACGCTTTTCTAAGAACAACAATGCATGTAGGCATATTAGCGCTAGACGGGAAAACAACGAATAATTAACTAGAACTGTCTTCAATGAAATGTCAAAAGATGTAGTTTCAACCAATATTATCAGTAATTTTAATGTGTATACATAAAATAGAATAAAAGTTAGCATGTATAAACTAATATTTAATAATTATTACTAGTATTTATGTGAACAGTAGATCTCGCTCCCTCAATTTAAAAAAAAAATGGTACGAAGCTCCAAATGGACTTTCTCGATTCCAATGTTTAAAAATGGAGATATTTACTCAAAACTCTTAATATATCTGAAACGAAATAATATCCACTAGCAAACCCCAGCACAAATTGCGCTATACTTACGTAAGACATTTTTTGACTCCCAGTTTTAAATTTTACAATTTTATTCTTCAAGAATTAAACATTGAATTGAACATTTGGACCAATAAAAAAATGATATTGGGTGAAAAGGGTCAACAACTCTTATTAAAATTTTGAATTCCAGTTAAAAATTTTGAAATTTCATCAGGGGTTGTACATCTTCAGGTCATCGCATTATTATTAAATTACTCATTGATAAATTCAAACCAATAAAAATTGTAGATATTGACTATTGAGTCTAAAATGATAAAGATGGATCAACACCTCTTATTAAAATTTTGAATTCCAGCTGAAATTTAATTAGGAGTTGCACATATTCAGGTCATCACATTGTTCTTAAATTACTCATTTATAAATTCAGACCAATACAAATTGTAGATATTGACTATTGAGTCCAAAATTATAGAGATGGATCATAGTTGTATAAACATTTCCCCTAAGAGGTTAAAGGAAAAAGAACATCAATATTTTATAGACATACTTACTTACGCTATAGTATTAGATAATTAGGCACCTATGCATTAAAACTTAAGTAGTATCTCTGTACAACTAAAGCTAACAAAATTATATTAATATATTTGCAAATATATCATTGCCTATTGTTTTTATAAAAATATATTTGAAATAAAAGTTTTTTAATTTTTAATAGTATTACAATTTTGCAATGATAATTTATTTCGTATTTCAAATAGTTGTGGGGATATGGAAATTTCCGCCTCTCCCAAGTACCCAAAAAGTCATTTTGACGGGAAAATGAAAATAGCCATTTTGTTTATAATCTTAGTCAACGTCTATATACGAATTTTAATCAAAATTACTACAGCCAATTTTGAGAATAGGTTTTTGCTTTTTTGCCCTTTAGTAAACTACTCTTTAATTTTAGGGTTAAACAGATACACAGATAGACGACATTGCAAAACCCACTTTTTAGGGTTCAGGGGGTCATGAAACGTTGCCATCCATCAATATCTCAAGCTATATTTTTTTTAAAGTTGAAATAGTTTGCCTTAAGTTTTCGAAAAGTCACAAAATAAATATATTTGCGTATAGCTTGAAAACTATTGGTTTTATAAACATATATTTAAAATAAAATATTTATATTACAGATAGACCTACACATTTTGCAATGATAAGTAATTTAATATCTCAAAGAGTTACTGAGATAAGATCAAAAAACTTAGAATATACACATCTGTAAGGAACCCTTAAAGTCATTTTGATAAAAAATTGAGAGTGGCCATTTTGTATGTAATACTTAGAAATGACATCTAATCAAAATCATTAGAGCCGATATTTAAAAAATATATTTTTTTATTTTTTATTCTTTAAGGAAATTGCCCTTAGTTTTAGGGTTAGATATACAACTCCAAAAACCTCTCGGGACAAACTCATTAAAATCCTAGATACCAAGTTATAACACGATTGGTAAAATAGTTTAGGCTCTACTCCGAGGTACAGACAGAATGACGGAATTGCAAAACCCACTTTTTTTGGATTTGGGAGGCTATGATAATTTGACATTCATTAAAATCTTGAGTTAAAATTTTTTGACAATCACAGTACTTTCTCTACCTATAAGGTAGTGAAAAAGTAAAAATTCTAAGTAAATCATGTTATGAATGATCTATGTTCTTGTCGTTACTACAGTCTTAAAATTTATCTTTGGACATCAAGTTGATATTCTTACTTGGTGATCAAGTTAGACAGAAAACCAATAAGATACTCAATAGTACATGATATTCTAGTTATTCTTGTGGCTTAAAGCGTTAGTATCACAATAAATATTTTTAAAAATGTAATTTTTTAAATAATTATATACGTATTTTTGTCTAAGTTCAAAATTTGGTCTAAGCTATGGCAGAGTCCATTTTCACGAGCGATTCTAGCAGCACTGCTTGGCGATACATTGTTTTAAAAGGTAGTGAGTGTTTCCACGAGCGTGCACGGCTAAAGTTGCAGCGCTGCAGTCGCGCTCGATCGCTTGTTGTAGCTACACTACGCGCGATTTCTCGCAGTGCGGCCAGTGAACAAATGTGGATACGTTGTTTTCATAAGTCGTGTTTTCACAGGGGAGCAGAAATACGCACGACTCTTTCCAAAATTATTCTAATAACTCAAGAAAGAACTTGGCAAATATGTTTAAATCTTTCCTTAATTAGTTAATGATGCTATTGACGTACGAAAATACTCGTAACATATGTTTTCATCTTTTCTATATATTTTTTAAATAACGTATATAGCTGTCCTTTTTCTAGTCTTATTGAAAGCAGAGGGCGAAACTAGTACCAATGACGCCATATTTTTAAATAAATTATCTTATGTAATAAAACAAATGTAAGTACTTAGTCCTGTAAGTCTGCTGCTAAGTCGAACTGCTCAGTCGCGCTGCTAAATACACTCTTGGAAATGGCCCCTAGCACTAACTTGTGTGTTTGTTTACTTATGACTCACATTTTCTCTAGACTGTGTCTGTTCAATTGCCCGGTTGTTGTATTTTTGTCACCGAGGCTTACTCCACGTTCGGGTTATATGCTTATGTACAGTACTTATTACGCTAATGTTTTTAGAGATTAGAAAGATTATATTTATAAAAAGTGTACCCACATTTACGTGGAAAGAGAGTGGAAAACAGGAATAAACATCCTCAGTAGGCCTACACCCAACTGAGATTTGAACCTTAATCTCCCCTTCATCTGTGGTCTTGTGTACTGTGAGAGTAGTGCCTTAGACCATACGGCCACCAAAGCGGGTCACCTGATAGTTAAGCTAGCTTTGCAAATCTGAAAGGGCATCGCCTGATGGCTATGTTTAGCTGTGTTATGTTAGGCTAGGCATGCTAAAATTAAAATAAATTACCTGATAGGTTAGATTAGGCTATAATAGGTTAGGTCGGAATAGATGAAAAGGAAGAATCCTGTCTATCCTAAGTCCATATGTCCTATCTTTTGTGTAAAAAGAGCTCCAATTTACTTACTAATACTACGTCAAGCATCCTGTATAAAATGGTACAAACAAGTTGCTTTTCGGAGGGAGGTTGCCAATCGTCCTAAGGCCGTACCGAGAGTGTTTGTTTTTTTCAAAATCGATTCCGATTCTACCACCAGGAAAATATAGGTACATATCACCTAAATTCTACCTGCCCCATTAGTTAAATATGCAGGTTATTCGGACGGTTAGTTGCAGTTAAAAAACTATTTTTTTAAATTATATTCTGAACACCAAACACTTAAAATAATTAAAAAAAACACCTTTATAACGTTATCTCAAACGTTCGCCTTTCACCTTTAAATATTTTCACAGGGTTTGTTGACCAAATGAACACCAGTAGTAAACTTCAAGTAGCAATTTAGTAGGCAAGCCACTAAAGGTTTGTGCATAATTATAATCAAGCGTTCCCAAGCGCTAAACAAGCTTAGTGCAGTGAATTCAAATCCACTAAAAAATGACTAATTCGGATATAGCTAATTATCTATTCAATTGGTCTACTAATCTAACATTTGTGAATTGGTTAAAACCACTCTAACCTTTTTACCAAGCAGCTTCCATATAAATTAAGCAATAAACATAACGGAATATAGTACATATAAATAAAGTGAGAATTAAATGAATATATTAGTATCGCTCAGATGCTTGATCTCTGAAAAAAAACTGAAATATGCTCTTATAGATGTTGAAAAATGCCCTAAATAGTTCAAATACGACTCAAAATTTAAATTATGTTTTTTTTAACTAAACCCTACATTTAATAAAGTTGCACAAGAATCTTTGATATGTAGTTTGAATAACATATATTTGAGAATCAAATAGCCAAAGCTATTATTTATGCTCTCTGCATTAAAATATGAGTGAAGAATGACCCATGGCACGGGGTGATTCCTGGATAACTCAGTGGTTAGAGCATGGGCGTACTAAGTCAAAGGTCACGGGTTCGATTCCCGTGTCCATGTGTCATTTTTCAATTTTCAGAATATAACATCTATTTGGTTAAAAAATATATTAAGCTCGTAGATAAAAGATATTAATTATTTAAACATATCTAATCATAAATCATTTTTATTTTATTAAATGTAGAATATAATTTTAAGTTAATCATTACAAATTTTGATTATAAAATTCTTCAAATATGCACACTATGTATACCCTGAATACGATAATATACCTTCTGAAACAAAAAAAAAGTTTTTCATATGCAATTATGTGCCAAATAAAATTAAAATTTGTGTATTTAGGACATTATAAACATGTGTAGTTCGTGTTTGGCAGTAAAATGAAGTTTAAAATAAAACAAAAATTTGTCATAAGCATCCTAACTTAATCATCCATTCACATCAAACATTTATTCACTAACTGCATTAAATCTTATAACCAGTGGCAGCCTGTAGCTAAAATTAGTGGCGGTGCTGCTCCAGAAAATTTTTAGCCTTTGTTTTGAAATTGTGTAAAAGGAAAAAAACATTTATAAAAAAAATTATTCAGGAACTTGATAAAATATTAACAAAAAAAAACTCTTTTACTTACTTTAACTTAAATTGTTACAGTTCAAGCTTGATCTATTCATTTAAAAATGAAATCTATTCTTCTTGTTTTAATCTAAGCAAAAAGTTCAAAAAATTTTTCTCCTAGATCTCTGGATTAAAATTGAGGAAAATTTCTCCATTGAAAGTACTGCAAGCACATTTAGACTTTTTGTTAAATAAAAGAACCGGAAAAAATTAATCAAATAGAATAACTGGAAGCAGAATAATAATCTAATTCTACACTATTCTACACTTGATCACATTCAAGAATATGGTACACGGTTCTTAAGCACAATACACTCTGAGTAAAAAAAACCTTCCTTCCACCATCACGCAAGATCCGGCACTGCGAGAGCAACAGTACTATCTCTACCTGGCAGTCCCACCTTCCTCCCCACCCATCTCCTATGTGCGCATGCGCACAACGGTCAAATACCACGTCACTGGCACTGTGAAGCGTACAGTTCCATACAAAGATTTTTGTATCTTTTTCATAAACTGGGGGATGGCTACTGAAATACTGACACTAAGGTTAAGAAATATATATTGTACTACAAAAATAAAGAAAGAATTAAAGAAAAAGGGACTCATTATATTAAATGTTATCGATAATATCAAGTGGAAATAGGGGGTGCTGCAGTTCCGCATTGCCTATACACGAGCCACCAATGCTTATAACACTTATTTCAATCTTTTTTGCTCCGGTTGTTATAAATACCAAATCAAAACGATATCGTTTACCTCCTTTTTAAAAACAAGTCAATCTATCTAAGCTGAGGGTAGGGGGTTGGAGAGTACCGGTGGTTGTCGATGTTGATGTAATCCCCCAAGAGGGTGCTGTCGGTGACTTGCCCCCTTCTAATAGCAACGACTAATAAGGTTACCTTGTAGGCACAGCCCCCCTGCGAAATCCTCCAACACGACTCCATTGGCACGCAGCTCCGAGCTCAATCAATACAAATCAGTGCATGCCGCGGAGGGCTATTAGTCAAGATTACATGGAGCAATCATGTATGTCTAGAACGCCACCACTTGATCAAGGTAGAGTTTTCTCTTTAAGGCATAGACGTAGCATAGACGGAGCATTGTCCCATTTAGTATGCCATGATAGAATCAATTTTACATAACATTTTGTTATATGGTAAGTGACTATACGTAAATATATATTAATAAAAATAATATGTTAACCAAACCTAATTATATATATATATTATACATATATAACTTTGATTTTATAAATATATTATTATATATATTGGTGACCTGGTGGTCTAGGGGTAAGGTGTCGGACTTCTATGCTGGGGTCCAGGGTTCAATCCTCGGTCCCGGTAAAGATTTATCTGATTACCAAACCCTTCCTTCACCTCTGACAAGACATCTTGTGAATGTGGGGAATGCCAGGCCTCCACCGTGGTTCGGATTCCACGTTAAACTGTAGGTCCTCCATTTCATCTCGCAATCACCCTACCATTACACATTAGCGTAAGTGCGTATAACCCGAACGCGTAGTAAGACGCGGTGCTAATAATAATAATAATATTATTATTATATATATTATTAAATTAATTGTCCTTTTCTTGTGTTCAATTTATTAAATTAACCTTACTTCATTTGTGGTATCTAACCTTATAAATATTAATACTTTAACTATTTAATGTGGAGCAATTATTGCAATGTTTTTAAAACTTCTGATAAACACATTTTTACTTTAATCTTCCTTATTCTCATGAAATCTCATCCCTCCTTACTAAAATCAAATGTTTTTCAAAATTGATATTATTACTATTACTATTATTATTATTGGAAATGAATATTTCCCAATGGCTAGTAAATATTTATTTAGAAAATCCCCCTTTAACGATGGATTAAATAAGCAAGATATTATATTTGTTAATTATGACTATAACTTCATCTAAATATCATATTCTTTAAATAGAAAAATAGCACCTGGACATGTAAACCAATTCCCTGGGTTCGATTTCCGTACCAAGTGTTATCTTTCAATTAAAGAATAAAATCCCCCTTTGCTTGTAAAGCTTAATGTACCATATTTGATAAGTGGTATTTTTTTTCATACTACGTCTAAGTTCGGGTTACGCGCATACATTTATTACACCAATAGAATTGAGATAAGTAAATCAGAATTTTAGGGGTAATATACTCAAACTTTCTTGGAGGGAGGGTAGGAAACTTTTTAAAAAAATCTCTGAGTGCACATAACCAGGATTCGAACCCCAATCTCTCGTGTCACCGATAATTCAGTCAAACACAAGAGTAGCGCGTTAGTCCATTGACCATCGATGGGTGATATAAGTAACAATAATATTCCCCTGTAGTCTAGTGGTCAGAGTTCCTGGTTTCAGATAAAGAGGTCTCGGTCTCTATCCCCGGTGCGTACAGATATTTTTTTGTGACGCATTGGGTTTGGGAACACGATCAAACTCAGCGTCGTGAGTACAAATTAGGAGCCACTTGAATAAAGAAGTAGTGTATATGGTCTAGAAAACTGAGATTAACTGCTGGAGGGTTCGTTTTGCCTAGCACATGACACCCTCTATCCACAAATTTTTATACTATCTTCACCAACATGCGGTGGCCTCTCAGACCATATAGCTCGCTTAGTGACGCCATGGAATCAAGCTATTTAGACAATTCCAATTGTAACCATTTTAATCTATACAATGATATGGCAATCACAAATTTGAAGATAAGGAAGATTTTTTTAAATATTATTAAAAAACCAATAGAAAATTGTATTAATTTTTTTTCGCATACTCGATAGTTAAAGAGACTCCCCCAATAAATATATTTTGTAAATTACCTTTGCTCAATGTATAATTTCGCTTTACATTGCCCACTATAGTATTTTCTGTTGGTCAGCCCTTCAGTAAATGAAAATTTAAATGAAATTATTATTCTGAATATTTAAAGTGTTTTTTTCTGAACCAGCTAATACTACCAATTTAAGACTTTTTTTGTACCACTTCTTACTACCTGTCCGGGCTATCCATATCTTACTACACTAATGGGGTATTGATTAAGAATAAAGAAAATGTATCCACATTTGCATCAAGGGAGAGTGAGAAAGTATTAAGGAAAATTATAATTAGTAGGCCTACATTTAGCAGGGATTTGAGCTCCAGCCTCTTTGGAACCGGTAAACTTATACTAAACCAGTTTAACGTAAAATCATCGTGCCACCGATGAGGGCCTACCAATTTGCAAACTAACTTACTAACTAACTAACTAACTTCTAGACTAGAACCCAGTCCGTGGCCGTTAATATCCACTGTGTAATGAGAAACTCTAATTTAATCAACGGATAACTTTTCAGTTATGTTAAGAATCTAAGTAGTGAAGAGTTCATCGAGTGGGAGGACGGACTATCAACTGAGCTGAGATCCGCTTCGTTAGCCGCATGATATTGGTGTAGTGCACTAAGTGTGTATCTTCGTAAATGGTTTTCCCCTCTACCGCCACTCAAATGCAAGTGCACTTCCTCTAAATTCAATATTTCGCGTCTCTATCACATTAGAGTAATTAGTGCATGGGTGTTCAACCCGAATAGGGACTAGGTGCTAATAAAATAAATTAATTAATTAAAAATATTGGTTAAGGAGTTGTACCTGGTACACTTGTAAAATTATTTTTAATTGGGTTGGTTGGAAAACTAACTTAATAAAGCACACATATAAGTCTGTCAATTCTTCAGTTGAAAAACATTTTTGAGAGCTAAAAAAAAAGTTATAACTATTCCCATTGAAGTATATACTATGGGATGTGGTCTGCGGCTCTCATATGACAAGCTGCCAATCTAGTCACCTGCAGCCTGAATAGAATGATCATTGATCATAATAATAGCGTTTAACTAAGCCATTCTACAAATTGACCTAACATAAGGTGATTATTATGATAACATCGTTAGTACGGTTAGTAGTGTAACAGAACTGCTAGTCGGTGCTACCTCCTCCCCATCAAAACTAGACGCGAGTAGAGACGTTTTGTCTCTCCTCTGTCGACCCAGAGAGCGGTTGGTTGTCACTCTTGAAAGAAACTGAAGGTGAAACTATTTTAAGAAAAGTTAGAGATAAAAAAAAAAATTAACGTATGGACCACGAAAGTTAAGGGGTGGTGGGGAAATTGAGAAAGTATTAGTTGGATTCAGTCGGTGTAATTAACGACGTAGTATACACTGGATATCATCGCTGAGGGACTACATGGTTATTTATAAGAAACAGAGTTCTCTATCTCTCGTTTTTGTGTGGTCAATCTCTCCTCAAATATAAAACAAGTTTCACAACACTGGTTAGTCGAGGTTACCAGTAGCTTCTTATCCCAGCAAACCACCTTCAGACATGACTGAGCGCAAGGAGATTTGACCACAGTTGATTGAGAGACAGAGCAAAGAAAAGTTTTCTTCCATAAGACCTGCCTGCTGTTCCCTCAGCAGTGATATTGGATTGTAATATATCGGAGAGTATGTATACCTATAGTGTTATATAACCTGCTTGTGTAGTTAACATGTAGTGCAGCGTCCGGTTACATGTGTACATTGTGGTCAATTTCGGTGACAATGTGGAAGATAATTCGGACTTTTGATTGTTTCCTTTGAAAACGACAAAAAATTACAATATTTAAATAGTGGCCAAAGGTTTGTAAACCTTATAGCCAGCTACGATTTGTCTGTTAAATATTTAGTCATTCATATTATTAAATTATTTTGGTATTTTAAATTGTGTTAAAATATCTACATGCACATTATTCGATAAGTAGCTATAACCCTATGCTATTCTGTGGGCTCTATATATTGATACAGTTTTAATAAACCCCAGGATACCCCAAGCTCCGAAAACCCACACACCCCAACACAAAATTTCCATACAATAGTGTAGTTAATATATGCTGATGAATAGTTATCAATTAACTACCCCTGACCTCCAACTTGACAAAAGATTTATACAGTTAAAGGTAAGAATACTCTGATCAAAGGTTCAAACGTTGGACCGATCCATCATGACATCCATTCTCATACAAATTTATACAGTTTAATCTTCTCAGTCCTACTGTTTATGTAACAAGACTTCATGGAATCATCAGGTGACCTGGCGGTCTAGGGGTAAGGTGTCAGACTTCTGTGCTGGCGGCCGGGGTTCAATCCTCGGTCCTGGCACAGATTTATCTGATTTCCAAACCCTTCCTTCACCTCTGACAAGACATCTTGTGAATGTGGGGAATGCCAGGCCCTCCACCGTGGTTCGGATTCCACGTTAAACTGTATGTCCTTCATTTCATCTCACAATCACCCTACCATTACATATTAGCGTAAGTGCGTATAACCCGAACGGGTAGTAAGACGCGGTGCTAATAATAATTCATGGAATCAGCATTACGCTAATTTTTACAAGTTGTCATACTTACTATATCGGGGTAAAGTGCTCGTCTTGAAGAACCTAATATCCATGGGTTCTAACTCAGACGAGGTCGACAGATTTTTATTGAGTCATGAAAATCCGTAGCATAACTTCCTTAAGAGGACAAGTAGGGCCATCTTTCCCATGTCAATAATGTTGCATGTATAAGATCTCTAGAAAATATCTATAGATATTAATAAAATAAAAAGTATTTGTCATGAGCATTGCATTATAGCTACCGCACACAGAGGTGTGAAATTTTAAAAATTATAAATTCCTGTGCACAAACATACGCACCTCAAGGCCAGAATTTTAAAATTTTGATTACATTTTTTCAATAAATTAAAATACTGGTCGGAAGAAAATTTTGTTTTATTTATTTATTTGACGGAATTGAGCGTGCACTTTCTGAACCTACTGATCATTTCAGCACATAAGAATTTCTATGATCAAGAGCGAAAGGCCCTACCAGTTTTACCTGAAAAGGTATTATGACACACATCCCAGGGTTATTTTAAATGCCAAAATCAGCATGGGACAAACGGATTTACTTCCCCTCCGAAAGAAGATGTGCTATAAACTTTTATAGCTCAAGAAAAATTCGTCGAGCCCGGCTTGGGTCGTAAGAAAAGTAATATTAATAAAAGGAAGCGTTTGTCTGTCTGTCATGAACATTGTACGATAAATACCGCACGCAGAGATATGACATTTTAAAATTAGTAGTCCCTGCACATGAAAGTGTGCACCTCAAGGCCAGAATTTAAAAAAATTTATTAGATGTTTTTAATTGATTAAAAAAGGGGTTGGAAGCAAAAAGGCCACGGGCAACTCAAGGCTTAAAGGCGCTATCTTTAAAATTACCTTCCCCGTAAGATAATTAAACTAAAAACATTTCTTCCGGGCAAAGCAGGGTACTTCAGATAATACGATATATATTCCCAAGAAAATTTTTAGGCTCTTTCTCGCTCGCTCATATAAATTAAGTTCGTAAAGCAATGGGAAACTAGCGTACTTTCAGGACTTCTCAAGCACATTTACTTTCACCTATATGGTGCTTGTGGGCTCCTTCGGATATGTGGGAAACACATAAGGGTCAACCTTCAGGTTGTAGAAACATTAACTAATATTAAATTATCATTACTACTAGCACCGCGTCATACTACCCGTTCGGGTTATATGCACTTACGCTAATGTGTAATGGTAGGGTGATTGTGAGATGAAATGGAGAGCCTACAGTTTAACGTGGGATCCGAACCACGGTGGAGGCCTGGCATCCCACACATTCACAAGTTGTGATTAATACACGTCTTTTCAGAGTTGAAAGAAGGGTTGGCAATCAGTTAAATCTGTGCCAGGACCGAGGATTGAACCCAAGACCCCCAGCACAGAAGTCTGACACCTTACTCCTAGACCACCAGGTCACCATCTGGATTATAGAGTACCTATGTAACCCCCCCTTCATATGATCAGATAGGTTCAAATTACAATAAATAGAAGGTAGGTTAGTTACAAGAGAGTTTATTTTATTCAACAAACAACTCGCAGACATACAAGAGCGAGGCACTCTAGGAAAGTCGAGTGACTGGCCGATAAGGGCCGAGATAAACAATAAATAAAGGGGCAAGACCCCAAGTCGTTAAGAGAAAACAGAACAATTAATACCAACGTAGTCATAATTAAATTGACCCTCGCAGAAGGCGACTAACCTAGCAGGAAAGTTAAATACAAGTAATATGTATAGGTCTACACGACCTGGCGATGGCGACACTACATTGACATAAGTATGAAGTTTATAATAGACTGCCATTATAAGGCGCAACAGAGAAAATGATTAACCTAAACCTAACCTGTTACAATAGTTCCTAATCAAATTAGTTCAATCTAATTATTATTATTATAATGACCAATGTGCTGGGTGCACGGGCTCGCGCCCCCCGAGTTGAATAACAATTTAAAAAAATTTACAATCGTAACAAACCTTTAACCTTTTAGTAAGCAGAACAATTATTTTAAAATAAGTTACACGTTAAACAGAAATAATTAGCGCCCCAAGATGGCGACATGCTAAAGTTCCATTAGCGCCCTAAGATGGCGCCATGCCAAAGTTCCAACCCGTCCGTGAGGCGGACACAACGTTAAGTACCAAGAAAAAGCTAGAGCATAAACCATAATGGCTGACAGGCAAATCCTGCAGTCTCAGAGAAATATAGCTATTAGTAATCATGATTTATATTTAAAGTCGAAACTTAAATTTTGAACACTTTAACCCAAACATAATTTAGAATACGTCGAACAGCAACCTACGTCTAAATCTAAGACAAGTGTCTCACCTAATCGAGTGCAGAGAAAATGAGTGACATCACTACACAGTCCAGCCGTTATATACAGTACAAAGTCAATCACGTGTTCACAAACGGCGGGAACACACTGGGGTGAAGGGAGAGGGGTGTACGTCGCTTCGGGAGAAGTCTCGACGATTCTCGTGATAATTTCAAATCACGCGCCGGTGGATGAGTCTTGTTTCACTCGAGCACAACCGTCAGCGCATACGGGTTAGCGCATCTCGATGTTCTATTGTCCGAGTCTTGCTCTAATCGGGCCTCGAGCCACGGGTGGTCAGTAAGCCGCGTGATGTTGAGTGGAGTAGAGTGTGCGTGTTTCATGAAGTCGAGTTCCAGCCCAGTCAAAGGGGACCAGATCAGGTGAGCTAGATCGTCCATGTTTGCATTATGTCTGTGACAACGTCACAATGTCCCCCCTTGGACGGAGAAGAAGGACGTCCTTAGCCTTTGGTGAAGACACGGGGAGGCGCCTTCCCCGATGTTCACCGCTGACTAGAGGGTGGGTGGCGGCTCCGGTACCCTCCGAGGCCATGTTAGGTGGCCAGATGCAGGTTCGGGAGATGACGAATAACTGGACTCCGGGGGCAGACCTCTGCTTCACACGCTCACTCCAACACACCGTCATCCCGGGTTGACAGGGAGACAGCATATGCTCGTAAGGTGGCCCGCTTTAACCACCAGGGAAGCTTCATCGCCACGCCCAGCTGGGCGATCATTGACTGCCGATGAGTGTACAGCAACAAAGGAGGGGAAGGAAAGGGCAGGGCAGAAAAGGGGGGGACGGAAGGCCGAATAGGTGAAGTCTCTGAGAACAAAAGTTTACACGTGAACACCACATCCAATTGTAAAGTTTATTAGTTAGCGCAGCCATCCTTGAAAGTTACTGTGGCAGTTTCGTAGCACTAACATTGTCTACCAGCACGAGTCACAGAGATACCCACAACTCTGTTTAGCGACGACTTTCCATGAGTGAGGAAAGGTGGGTTTGCCGCTTCACACGCACTTAGAGGTAGTCCGGTCGGTGGGGCGAACGTTCTGCACCATGTACTTTGGACCCGACACACGCTTTATTATAAACAGTCCAACACAAGTTTCTGCCCAAAGTCATACCTAGGCCCTACAGTACTACAAATTTATGCTAACAATACCAGGGGGTGGTACCCCTTCCCTTATATAAATTATATATACAACAGTATAGAATACTTAGAAACATGCACTTGGAACGCAAAATTAAATCACAAAGGTACATTTAAGCAAACAGACGACACACAGCACGGGGTCAATTGACTCATTTCCCTGCAGCCTTTAGGTGGCTGACATGTGCTCTACGCGTCAAAGATGGGTCGGATACTTCTTTTAACAATACCGAAACAGGTGTAAGAAATCTTTCAATTGACCAGGGACCACTCCACTTATACGCCATCTTCGCCGAAGACTTGTCAGCAGCTGAGCTAAGAGGAAAACACTTGCACACAACAACGTCCCCAAGTTTAAATGGGACAGGGATACGCCCTCGGTTATAGGTGGCGGCAACCTTCCTTTGGGACTTCAGGAGGTTAGAAAAAGCTACCTCACATTTCTTTTCATAAGAACAATCACCTGCGTCATTAAGGAGCGGGTCAATATCCCAGTTAAACAATAACGGGTGGTTCAGGTCCCTATTGAGGAGGATAGAGGAAGGAGTGGCTTTGACTGACTCATGGAAAGCGGCGTTAAAAGCAATGTTCAAAACGTCTAAGTCCTGGTCCCAGTGGGTGTGATCCAGGTGGTGAAAGATCGTCAAGGCAACGTTTAGGTTACGATTAAACCTTTCTACATGGTTCGGCGATGGGTTGTACGGGCTAGTGGTAACGTGTCTTATCCCCCACGAAAAACACATATCTCCGAAAGCTTTAGAACGGAAACACGGTCCATTATCACTTACTATGACCCTTGGGGTCCCTAAAATCGCCCAAACACGCCTGCACAGAGCATTAACAGTCGTCCTTGCCTTCATGTTCCTTAGGGGGATGAGTATGACGAATTTAGAGAAGGCGTCCATGGCAACGAGTATAGAGGTGTTCCCTTGGGTAGAGCGGGTAAGGGGGCCGACGAAATCAACAAAAACTTTCTCCCACGGTTGCTTAGCAACATCCGCGGAGTGAAACCCTATTTTAAAATTACGCGCCGGTTTGGCCAATTGACACGGCTCACATTTGCGCACCCAATCTCTAACGTCTCTAGGCATTAAGGGCCAAAAAAATTCCTTAGAAATCTTGCGTTCGGTCTTAAGGACACCGCAATGGCCGCCAAAAAGGGAGTCGTGGAAATATTTAAGTAACATAGGCCTAAGTTTCTCTGGCACAAAATATCTTATCCTACCCTTGACACGAACTACTAAGAGGCCTTTAAAGATCTCGTAGTTCCCAATCCTCTCTCCACGCTTGATCCTGTCAACGATCTGTCTACAACACGGATCCATCAACTGATGGTCTTTGATTGAGATAAAGGATTCGGGAATCGTATGGATAACAAATAACGAGCCATCCTCCTTACATTCTCCTACAGGATCCTTATCCTCACACATCCTAGACAAAGCGTCAGCGACAACATTAAGCTTCCCAGCAACGTGATGGGTCGTAAACTTGAACCTGGATAGCTTCCAAACCCACCGTCCAATTTTCCCTAGTTGTTTCGGGTGATTCCACATCCAGCTGAGGGCCATGTTGTCAGTGTACAACTCAAACTGGCGAAGCTCTAGATAGTCAGCGAACTTGTCGATGCCGAAGATACAGCTGAGACATTCCTTTTCATATATACTATACTTTCTTTCGGCAGGGCTCAAAGTTCTGCTGGCGAAAGCTACAGGTCTACTTCCCTCGGAAGTCGTTTGAGAGAGAACCGCTCCTAGCGCTACAGAGGAGGCATCAACATGTAGTTGGAAAGGCAGAGAAAAGTCAGGCATGCGTAGCACGGCTGGCGACACTAGGTGGCGCTTAAGCGCAACAAAAGCCTGTTGTTGGGCAGAACCCCAAATAAAGGTGGCACCCTTTTTCTTCAAGGAGTTAAGGGGGTTGGCTAAGTCAGAGAGGTTCGGGATGAACCTAGCGTAGTAGGCGCACATACCTAGAAACCGTAATACCCCTTTTATGTTTTTTGGGGCGGGAAAATCCAAGATAGGCTTAACCCGATCCGGGTCAACGAGCAGGTTACCCTCAGAAATGATATAGCCAAGATATGGGATAGATCTCTTCGCCCATGTGACTTTCTCCGGGTTTACAGTCAACCCAGCCTCGCGCAGGCGCCTCAACACTACCTCAACATGACGCAAATGGTCATCAAACGATTTGCTGTAAACGCAGATATCATCAAGGTAGTTAAACACGAATTTGTATTTCAGGTCCGCCAAAATATGGTCTAAGACTCTACTCAACGCTTGCCCCCCGCAACTTATCCCTAACGGCACTCGGTTGAATTCGTAGACTTGCCAGGGGGTGATAAACGCGGTAAATTTCTTAGACGACTCTGAGAGAGCACATTGCAGAAAGCTCGCATTAAGGTCAATCAAGCTGTAATATTTGGCTCCGCCAAGATGTTGGAAGGCGGACTCTATGCTAGGCATGGGGTATGGGTCGAACACTATTTTTTTATTAAGCTTTCTATAATCGACAATCAAGCGATGCCCATGACCTTTCCTGGGAATAATGAACGCAGGACTAGCGTATGGGGATTTGGAGGGACGAATAACCTCCTTTCGTTCCAAGTCCATGATAAGATTTCTAAATATCTCGAGTTTGGGGGGTGCACAGGAGTAGGGACCAGATCTAACAGGAATGTGGTCCTGCGCCACAATGTCGTACGGCAAAATGTCGCACTTGCCCCATCTGTCAGTGATGACGTCAGGGAATCGAGCTATCAAACGATCTATCGCTTCACGTTCCTCGACAATGGGGAACAACCTGCGAGGATGGTGCCCAACACAAAACGGAATAAACAAACTAGGTTCAAACTTAAAAGATATTCCTAAGCGTCTCAGGTCAAGTTTGACTCCAGTCTCGAACATGAAGTCAGTCCCTAGAATAACATCAAAGGGAAGTTCTGGCATAACAAAGAATGGACGTTTCCAGGCAAATCTTTCTATCTTAATAGAGAGCACTACTTTACAATCGACCAAGATAGTCTGCCCATTAGCCACGGCGTAAATCTTAGGACCTATCGACCTATAATCGATTTTTGTTTTACCCTCTAACTGGCGCAAAAACTCACGGCATATAAATGAGTGACTGGCTCCTGTATCTAAAAGAGCAACACAATCATTTTGGGCTACCTGGATCTGAACTACAGGAGTAGGAGCATGTGGTCTAATACAAGTGGGCACGACCGGACCACGACTACGAGCGCGCCCTATAAGTTTCCCGATCTACACTGTCTCTGTACGTGACCCAGTCTTCTACACCGAAAACATCTCATGCGCGAGAGGTCGCGGGGCGCACGGTTGTCAGAACCCGAAGGCCTGAAGTTGTCCCTAGGAGTGTTAGCATCGCGATCGCCCGGTAGTACAGGCGCTAATGACAAGGCCGTATTCATAGGTTCGGGAGTTGAACCCGTGCGTCTGCGGTTTAATGCCGCCGGCGCATGCGCACTTAAATACTCCTGTTCGGCGAGCAGGGAGTTTTCAATCGAAGATGCTAGAGAGAAAAGTTCAAGTACCGTACAGGGCTTACATGTAAATACAAAATGTCGCCGGGTGAGGGGCGACACATTCTCAAGAATAATATCAACGATCTCACTTTCCCCCAGACCACTATTGAGAACTTGAGCTGCCTCTGTGATAGATAAAATAAAATCTCTCAACGATTCGTGGGGATATTGAAACCTGTGAATAACTTCCTTACATAACCTTTCTCTAGCCCTACTGGGTAACAGCGCTTCTAAAATGAGGTCAGTAAGTGATCTCCAAGATAAACCATTTTGAATCCCACGGGAGAACAGCTGGGTTAAAAAACCAGAAGTTTTGGCCAAACACAGAATCAAAAATTCACTATCACTCGCTAGCTTTAGACAATATGCTCTGTTGATCTCAACCATAAATTTAAACAGATTAGCGTGACCTTGGCCGTCGCAAACAGGGGTCCGATTCAAAATCTCCATAAGTACTTTGTTCTGACATTTAACTAGTGAAGGGGGTGGAGGAGGAGCGGTTGGTGCTAAAGGGGGTGGATTCCCATCCTCAATCCTGTCCATACCCGAGTCAGTCTCAGCCTCCCCAGTCCCGCTAATCTCCCCACATAGCTTAGATCTGAGCTCACCCACAGTAGCATTGGGAGGGAAGGAGACGCCCCTTGAAGTCAGCTCAGCTGTCAACTCGTCCCGGCTCAGGCGGTAGACAGCAGTCTTAGATGTGGTCAAAGTGGACATGGCAGTTGCAGGAGTGGTCTCCATGGTCACGGAGTCATGAAACATAAACAAACAAGAATCAATACAATATCAATCATCCAACAATACTGCAGACAGGCGGACCCTATTTTCTCTCCTAACTATACCTAATACCCTATTAAGTGCCCCACTCAACTCTGCAAGAGCAGAGTGGCGCAGCTTCTCTCTTGTAACCCCCCCTTCATATGATCAGATAGGTTCAAATTACAATAAATAGAAGGTAGGTTAGTTACAAGAGAGTTTATTTTATTCAACAAACAACTCGCAGACATACAAGAGCGAGGCACTCTAGGAAAGTCGAGTGACTGGCCGATAAGGGCCGAGATAAACAATAAATAAAGGGGCAAGACCCCAAGTCGTTAAGAGAAAACAGAACAATTAATACCAACGTAGTCATAATTAAATTGACCCTCGCAGAAGGCGACTAACCTAGCAGGAAAGTTAAATACAAGTAATATGTATAGGTCTACACGACCTGGCGATGGCGACACTACATTGACATAAGTATGAAGTTTATAATAGACTGCCATTATAAGGCGCAACAGAGAAAATGATTAACCTAAACCTAACCTGTTACAATAGTTCCTAATCAAATTAGTTCAATCTAATTATTATTATTATAATGACCAATGTGCTGGGTGCACGGGCTCGCGCCCCCCGAGTTGAATAACAATTTAAAAAAATTTACAATCGTAACAAACCTTTAACCTTTTAGTAAGCAGAACAATTATTTTAAAATAAGTTACACGTTAAACAGAAATAATTAGCGCCCCAAGATGGCGACATGCTAAAGTTCCATTAGCGCCCTAAGATGGCGCCATGCCAAAGTTCCAACCCGTCCGTGAGGCGGACACAACGTTAAGTACCAAGAAAAAGCTAGAGCATAAACCATAATGGCTGACAGGCAAATCCTGCAGTCTCAGAGAAATATAGCTATTAGTAATCATGATTTATATTTAAAGTCGAAACTTAAATTTTGAACACTTTAACCCAAACATAATTTAGAATACGTCGAACAGCAACCTACGTCTAAATCTAAGACAAGTGTCTCACCTAATCGAGTGCAGAGAAAATGAGTGACATCACTACACAGTCCAGCCGTTATATACAGTACAAAGTCAATCACGTGTTCACAAACGGCGGGAACACACTGGGGTGAAGGGAGAGGGGTGTACGTCGCTTCGGGAGAAGTCTCGACGATTCTCGTGATAATTTCAAATCACGCGCCGGTGGATGAGTCTTGTTTCACTCGAGCACAACCGTCAGCGCATACGGGTTAGCGCATCTCGATGTTCTATTGTCCGAGTCTTGCTCTAATCGGGCCTCGAGCCACGGGTGGTCAGTAAGCCGCGTGATGTTGAGTGGAGTAGAGTGTGCGTGTCTCATGAAGTCGAGTTCCAGCCCAGTCAAAGGGGACCAGATCAGGTGAGCTAGATCGTCCATGTTTGCATTATGTCTGTGACAACGTCACACCTATACATTTTGATCTGTGATTTGTACTATTTGTAACGGGATGATCTGTTAATGTTTACTGTTTTATATCGATATAATATATATATATATATAATTAAACATTTTTTTAATAAATTTAGCTTTATATTTTTGTTTAATTATTTTGTTTCCATGTCTGACCACTAGAACTTAAGCTAAAGAGTAATGCTTGGTCATAAAACCAATAAATGAAGTACTAAAAAGCCCTGTAGACGTCACTCTTATAATTATTGGCTGGCTAAATCACGTGATACCCTTATTGTAACGTTCATTAAACGTGAAATACCTACCAGGACATTTATGAAGTTAACTGCATCGTGGTCGCTTCCATTTAAAAACATGGAAATAACCTTTACGTTAAGTTAAGCTTAAGTGAATGTTAAGTTGATCGTGATCCCGGCATTAAAAAGAGCCATTATTAATAGACCTGACCGGGATTCGAACCTCAATCTCTCTTACATCAGCAATCCGGTCTAACACGAGAGTGACACCTTAATCCATTAGGCCACTGAAGCGGGTCACAATATTGTTGGTGAGTTTTTAATTTATTTCACGGATTATACGGGAGTTTTTTAGTTTTGTCTGCTTTGAATGTAGGCGTGGACTTAAAATTTTGAATGTGGTGAGATAAGTGGAGTTTTTAAAATAGTACAGGAGGGGTTTAAAACCACATCACATACCGTGAAGCATCAAATACCTAGCTTATTGCAAAATGATTTGTAATACCACTTATAAAAGTACTACGCGTACCTCCAAAATTAATAAAGATTAGAATTTTTTACTTCTGAGTTCACTATGGTAGTTTTTCTGTTGGAATAAAATATACTTTCGGCCATGCCAGTAATCTAACCAGGGATCCTTAGCTCTCTAAGCTGGCACGCTATTGAATGTGTGAGGGTGTTAGACAACTTTCAATAAGATGTTCTCCAGGCATTTGATCTCATCCTCTCCCCACATCTTCTTTAATTAGATGTTCCCCTCAAAACATTAGATCAAATCCTCCCCCAAAGCTTCTTTAACTAGATGTTCCCCTCAAAACATTAGATCACATCCTCCCCCACATCTTCTTTAACTAGATGTTACCCTCAAAACATTAGATCTCATCCTCTCCCCACATCTTCTTTAACTAGATGTTACCCTCCACACATTAGATCTCAGCCTCTCCCCACATCTTCTTTAACTAGATGTTCCCCTCAAAACATTAGATCTCATCCTCTCCCCACATCTTCTTTAACTAGATGTTACCTTCAAAACATTAGATCACATCCTCCCCCCACATTTTCTTTAACTAGATGTTACCCTCAAAACATTAGATCACATCCTCCCCCCACATCTTCTTTAACTAGATGTTACCCTCCACACATTAGATCTCAGCCTCTCCCCACATCTTCTTTAACTAGATGTTCCCTCAAAACATTAGATCTCATCCTCTCCCCACATCTTCTTTAACTAGATGTTCCCTCAAAACATTAGATCTCATCCTCTCCCCACATCTTCTTTAACTAGATGTTACCCTCAAAACATTAGATCTCATCCTCTCCCCACATTTTCTTTAACTAGATGTTACCCTCAAAACATTAGATCACATCCTCCCCCACATCTTCTTTAACTAGATGTTCCCCTCAAAACATTAGATTACATCCTCTCCCCACATCTTCTTTAACTAGATGTTACCCTCAAAACATTAGATCTCATCCTCTCCCACATTTTCTTTAACTAGATGTTACCCTCAAAACATTAGATCTCATCCTCTCTCCACATCTTCTTTAACTAGATTTTACCCTCAAAACATTAGATCTCATCCTCTCCCCACATCTTCTTTAACTAGATGTTACCCTCAAAACATTAGATCTCATCCTCTCCCCACATCTTCTTTAACTAGATGTTACCCTCAAAACATTAGTTCTCATCCTCCCCTACAGCTTCTTTAACTAGATGTTACCTTCAAAACATTAGATCTCACTCTCCCCCCACCTGCTTTAATTAGATGTTGCTTTCAAAACACTACATTTGGTCAGAGACATAAAAACGCTGTCAAAGGATGATTTTGACCCCTCCTTGTAACCACTACTCCTCCCTGCGTTAAATCAGCTGTTAGTAGGAGACATATTAAAGTTCACACATCTTAAGATAATGATATACATCGGCTAGTACTATCACTATAAATAGTAGTGAACTTGAAATTTGTATGTGGTTAATTTGGAAATTTCAAAATTCTAAGTTGAGACGGTTTAAGTAACTAGTACACATTAGCCAATACTATCATTCTAACTAACTAAACAGTTTCACAAAAAATTGGTTGCTCTTCTTAGATTATATATATATATATATATATATATATATGATTTTGTAACATATAACTTTTTTGGTGTGTTTAACATTCACTTTCTGAGCCGAGTTGATTACAAACTAACTTAATTTGAGCACAGACATAGCATACAGTCTTTGGGACATATCATCACTGTGGAAAAGGAAGGTCCTATTTGTATAATGATACATTTTAGGCCATATTGGGAAACAAACCTGGGACCCTAACTCAATAGGCATGCACGCTAATGTTTAACCTAAATAGTTCCTATAGACTATAGAGCAACAAACTTGTACCCCATTTTACTCCCATTCTTAGATTAGCACTGCTTCACAAAAATTGTTTTCACTATTCTGTCAAGTTTTTTATTTTACTTAAAATAAAAATTAAACATATATTTTAAACTCGCATGGTAAAATATTTTCTCATTTTAATGTATGATCACCTGTAAGTTTTTAATAAAAGGTATCCACTTACCTGCATAGCAGCAAACAATGTGCTTATAAACTAGTGTTATCCCCTGCTAGAGCTGAACTTGTTTTTAATAATAATTGTTACATTTAAAACAGAATTAATATCACCTTTACAGATACTTCAACATTTGAGAACAATATAGGCGAACTAAAATCTTTTTCTTAGCTTATTTAAATAAAAACAACAACATTTCATTCACCTTCCATCCACCTTGGTGCTTACCTCATGCCCCGATGTACGTAGGTTCAAACTCAGCCGAGGTCAAGGTATTTTTCTTGAGCGATAAAAATCCGTAGCACAATTTCCTTTGGAGGAAAAGTAAAGCCGTCGGTCACATGTCGATTATGGCTTGTAAAAGAACCCTGGAAGGTGTGTTAAAATACTTTTACCGGCAAAATTGGTAATACCTCTCAAACTTTCTTATCGAAATTCTCGTGTGCTGATATAATTAGTCAGTCCAACAAGTGCACGTAAAATACCTCAAATAAGTAAATAAAATAAAATCAATTTGCCTAGATTTTTCAATTATCTGAAATCTTTCTCAAAACAAATAACGAATAATAAAATACAGTGTTATACCACTTTAATTGAAAGTACCCCTCTTATAGTACTTTAAAAAAATTAAAATATTTTTTGATTACTGCTTAATTAAATTGCTTCCCATATAGAGCTTACTGGCTATATGTGCGAACGTATGTAAACCTGGATTACACAGAGTCGTATATTTCCCTGCTGCATGTAGATGCAGATAAATACACGTCCACATGCACACACGAATACACGCCCGAGGGACGTATAAAATGGAACAGATCCCGGTAACTGGCCAACAGAAGTGGTTTGTTATTATTATTATTATTGCGATAAAACCAATCTTCTAATTTATGACCTGTTTTTCCCTCGCGACCGTGCAGATGTGTTGGAGTTATTTTTATTATTAAATAAATAATAGCAAAATCCGTACCAAGTAGAAGTGGTCAGATTTAATACTGCTTTAACGTATTTTTTTTAAGAGTCGGCTTTGTGGTTTAGAACTATAAAACGTTGTAAATCTAGTGATGGAGTGCGAGATTTGAAACCTTCATTTTAAAGGTTCTATATTTAACCTGTACAGTCATGGTCACTCAAAGTGATACACAGTATAGTTTAAGGTCCGATCTTTATAATTTAGTCCCGGGTGTCGACCTACAGCCCAAGTTTCATAGACATAACTTTTAAGAAAATACACATTTTTTTATTGTGAACATCGATAACATTTTACTATATTACTAGTGTAATTTAATAGGTATTGTATTGTGCGTTGCCTCTTATTTTTTCCCGTCCTTACCTCTTAGAATGAGGCGTTAACAAATTAATCTAAAAATTATAACCTGAACAAGTAGTAAGTAAGACGCAGTGCTAAGAAAAAAAATATTAATCTCAATATCAGGTGACAAGGCTGTACCTAGAGGTGGGGAAAGCTTATGCGAATCCAGCCCCTTCACCCCTCACCCAAAAGATTATTGATAATACATTTTGGTATTCAGTCACACTACCTAAGTTTATTAGAGTAATATAAAATCAAAAGTAGCCATGACCACAATCACTTTTAAAAAAGCGGCTACTTCAACAAGGACTAATTCCTTGCCATTTTCTGTTCAGGGGAGTTTCAAGATAGAACCCTTAACAAGTATATTGCTATTATTATTGTTAGTTTAGGCTATCAATGACTTCCTATTTTAATATAATAAAGCAAAAGAGTGCATATAAACAAGATGCATTAGCCATCACCTGGAGCGATGTTAGAAAACCACATTTATGGTAAATAATAACTCCATTGGAATAGAACTACAGCTACCCAAATTGGTAGCCACACAATCTAATTAATTAGACTCGCTAAAGACAGGCTAACCGGTCGTGGGGAGGTTGAGGTTTGATCGCTAAGGACAGGCCTAAATTAAAAAACCTACCACTCAGATAGGCTTACTGATCGCTTAATCTAACCTTTATAAGAATCCTTAGTAATTATTAATATGAGATATATATTTGATAAACATATTAATAGTTAATAAGGAACGAATTATATCATTATTAGAAGAATTTAATTTTAAGTAACGTTAATAACTATGTCATCTAGTATAAATAAACATGGAGATATATTAGGCAATGTGAGATAGAGGCATCAATATAGAAGTCCATGAAAAAGTTTGGTAATACACTTACAAGTCAATATCATTTAGATAAACATATAATGACTAAAATTTTAAGCTCTAACCAACACCTAAAAGTTATAAACATCTTAAAATATTATTAAAATGGTGACTTTTAGTTAATTGCTTTTTAGCCAATGATGTAAAAATATAGTTTTATCATGAAATGTTAATTGTTCCAAGTTGAATGGGAATAAAACAAAAAACATATATAATTAAAGAATTTTAACAAAAATGAAAGAGTTGTTGTAAAATTGAATTTCTATTAATTATAAATATTTTGCTAATTTAAAATGATAGAATGTGAATTGTTATAGGGGTTGTTTGACCCAGGATGAGGCAAGTGTCATCTAATAGAAATAAACATCCCTAACAAATTTTTAGAAGTCAGGGGTTTTATGTGTTTCCAAGGAAAATTAGCTGATATTGTTTGACGTCGTGGGTTAAATAGCTAAGACCAGACCAGTTGGTACCTACAATTAGGGGATGTTCCCCCAAGTGGCCTGCTCAAATGCGGCATGGGTCCGACAGGCGGTGATTGGTCGTCAGGTGAATCATGGGGGGGGGGGGGGGGGGGGAGAGAAACGCCTCTAGAATGTTCTGTCTATTTTATTCTTTATTATACCTGGAACAGTGAAATCCGCTTTCAGCTGGCCACCGTGTACAGTTTTCCAGTCGACATTGTGCGGAAGTTTGCCACAGGCCACCAATCGAACAGTGCTGAAGCATCGTGAGAATTCAACAACGTGTATTTAGGGGAAGGGACCTGGCGGCTGGATTGCTCCAACAACTCAACCACAATGCGGTCTCCATAATGTTTTGCTATGACGAAGAGGGCAACTTTTTGTGTAAAAAACTGTACTTAATAATTAGAATTTAAAACAAAATGATAATATACTTATCCATGCAAGATCAGTCAGTGAGTCAATAATTCTGACAATGCAAAAAAAAAATCAATGTAAAACTTTTTTTAAATACTCATGATTACACTTAAATGCGTCTTATTTTATTTTTGAATTTTGACATTTTCCTTTACCAAACAAATGACACAAAAGGATGGGCTATTAATATTTTCCATTTCCAATTATCATGGATCCAAGCCACCTCCAACAACAAACAAATGAATAAAACCTGACACTTAGGTTTGGGAAAGTAGAGTTGCCCTGCAGAAGATGGGGCAGAGCCGCACCAAGGGAGATGGGAGGATTTAATCACTCTTTCCCCCAAAATAATATTAATAATTCACGTATGCATTCCTCCTCAATGCCTTGGTTAGAAGGTTGAGTACAGCAAATCCTCGAATTACGACATGAAATTCTGTCAAACAAACGCCACTTTAAACATAGAGATGACTTTCTTAGTAAGCCAACACACAGATTATAACACCAACCATCGCACTTTTGTTCATTTCTACCTTGATTGAAAGCAATGTATTATTGTAAATAAGTTATAAACTCTAATTAGATATGTCTGAGAATACATTTATTCCCAGTGGTAAAAAGAGCAGATATTTGAGCACCATTTGACTAACGAATATTCCAAAATAAGTGAAAATCTTCCAAACAAATTAGAATTAACCAAGTAAGTCGATAACTTTATTTATTATAAGATGTATAGTACCTACAGCCCAAATTATTCTTAAATAAACTTTCTTTAAGTTACAGTAGGACCCCGCTCATGCAGTGAGTTAGTTTCCAGAGCCCCGATGTAAAGTGGAACAAGGCTTTTTTTTTTTTAATTTCAAATGTGTGTAAAATCCTAATAACATGTTTATACTATCATATTATATAAAGTGCGAAATAGATCGTCCAGTCGAATGAAAACAATTGGAAACAATCAAATAAAAACTATCAAATGATCATTCATTTATCGATAGTCAAAATGATATAATAGTTCCCATCACTACTGTAAGCAACTGAATTACAGACATCAAATGGCGGCAAAAACCATGCTATGTGCGCTTCATGGCGAAAAAAAACCGGAAGAGTGAGACCAGAGCATAGTGGATCTATGAATATAAATTAAAACCGCCATAAAGTGGGGGCTTAATGTACTTCAAGAGAGATTTTATGCTAAACAAATTCCTTGCCATTTTCTGTTGTGAGACTTTGCCACGAGGCAACCATCCATTTCCATTTCCTCTCACAAACGCACGCACGCAAACACACAAAGTGAACAAATGTTTCGTCAGATTTCTGAGATTTGATTACCAACCCAACCCAAATATGGTAAAGTATGATATTTTCATGATAATTTTAGTTTTTTGTTTATAATATTTGCATTTATATGATTTTTTTACATTATGACTGAATTTATGGTATAATTGGGATGAAATACGAACTCGAAACAATATATTTAAATTTGCTTAATTTTCTTAGTTAAGAAATGCACTTCAATTTAAAAAAATTAAAAATGTATGTTCATGATAGGGTTATTTAATTTCGTGATAGTAGGAATGTAATTTCGTGTGTAATTAAATGGTGAAAGATTTTGCCATTAATCATGTACTTGTTTAAATTTCATGACATTCATTTACCTATAAAACAGCATTAATGATAGATACTTATTATAAAAAAAAATCATTGTTCAAAATACCTTGGCTAGTCTTAAATATTTTAAATATATCCTTGGAGTATTATTCACACTTTGAGATTACATAATAATTTCCTTTGTTATTTGACTAGAATATGAAAGTCTTAAAATTTAGCAATTACAGCATTAAATACTATGGCTTCACACATTTTAATCACTGTCATTGCTATCGGATTCTGCTCAGTTGCCACGCATGAAAACCTTTTCTTCAGCGTCTGCAGGTTGGCACATCACATGATAAGGTATTGGGTAATACAATCACTGAACTCATTTGGCACCATTTTTCATTCTAGTATCCTCAAAATAACTGACCCCACACACACCACATCCCCATTCTTCACCACTTGTTCCAGGCTGACCCCACACACACCCACATCCCCATTCTTCACCACTTGTTCCAGGTTTCTTTGTTTTAGGCCTACCTGTTAGCCGCTTAGGCCTACATTGATCTGACAATAAGGAAGACTCCAATGTTGGTGATGACATTTTCAGCATTACTGTAGAGAGAACTGGAGATTTGGAATGTTCATCGATTGGTGTTAGGCATTTAGCACTTGGGTCATTCTTCCTTTTAGCTCTTTTGGTGCTGGGTTTCACTGAAACCGATGGTAGTGCCAGTAGGCCTATGTTTTCAACTTCCAAAGGCTGATTATTTTGTTGCAAGTTTTCAGGTAGAGGCTTGTTTGTTAGCTGTGATGGCTGGTGAGCTTCTCAAGGAATCACACATTTATTAAATGGACAAATCCCAGTTTTCGAGAAGGAATTCATAATATTTTTGGTACAAGAACTCTGAATGAATGCTGGGTTCAGTATTTAATGAAAATTGACCCTGTTGAGTTTTTCAGTAGGATTTGTTTTTATGTAAGAGTTTAAGCTCTGTGCCCAGTGAGATTTTAGTGATTTTTAAACCCCTACATCTAATAGCTGGAGCAGATGGGTTGTGTGGGAAGGGAATGTGAATAAGAAAATTGAATTTTCTTTGGTTAAAGAAATCACCGCAGGAATGAAATGGGACGCATGGGAATCCATGAAGAGGATAACGAGACAAGCACGAGGATTTGAGCTGATAAAGAAACTAAACCATTCAAAGAACAAATCACTGTTGATCCAACTCTTTGAGACAACCTCACCATTGCATTTGGCAGACTATCTGTTTTTATATTGTCGTTCTAGCTAATGCCTTTGAAAATTATGAGGAGTGGAATCCATGTTCCATCTGCGCACGCACATCCCAACAATGTGTGAGATTCACCTTGATCAGCGTATACTCTTTTATAGACCTATCGCTTGCCTACAGCAATAATGACCTTACCAGGTTTCACCACATACAACATGTTTCGTCGCAGTTCCATAATCTGTCTGGTATATCCTTAATCCCCGGGGCATTAATTAATGTTCCAAATTTTCCCAAAAAATCCCGCCCTGTCTCGTGGTTTGCCATCAAAGCTCTGTATGCTGCCAATTTTCTGGAGTCCTTAATGTCAGATTGTACCTCACCTTAAAACTATTCCACCAGCATTTACTAGTACTATCACTGTCACAATTGAAGAAATTTTCATGCCCACTGCTTTTTGTAAGATCATGTGCCACTTTTCTTACCATAGAAACAGTCAGACCAAAGCCCAACTCTTGCGTCGCTATAATATAATTAAAGAGATTCACTTCCAGATCAACAGTGAGGGTGAATGGTTTACCCAGTTTCGGCAAGGGCTCATTTTTATTCGGGACAAGGTTTTTGTTCATATAATCTACAAGCGAACTCCATGGAACTCTCTTTTGTTTTGGAGCTTTATAAATGGACATATCCTGTTCTTTTAGTAATACCGCAGCTTTTAGGATTCGCTTGTTTTCTTATTGCTAGTATTTGGAATGATTTCGAGACATGTTAAATAGGTAAAATCATGATATAAGGTAATTTCGTTATAGTCGTAAATCAATAAATTACTGTTGCTAAAATGAAATATTTACTTACGGAACAGTTTATTTTAATACATTATAGTGAAAAAACGTACAGAAAACTAACTGTAATGCTATATATTGACTGCTGTACAAGCATAGTCCATTCCATTCCATAAAGTCTAGGGAAATACGTTCACTACTTAAGCAATGATTGCCAGTGTTTATAAAAATGTATGTATTTTTATATTCAGTAATTAATAACAATTAATGAGCTACAATTTGGTACTAAAATGGTTTACTTACGTGTTGTATTAATCCTGTAAAATACTCACAAACACATGTCACACTTATACACCAGAAAACATAGCTAAACAAGGCGGACAGACAATGCAACTTTTGTTGTGGCGCGAAGCCGTCAGTTATACCAAACAATACTTACTCATTGTGCCATCTTTGAAGAATCTGGATGAACCATTATGCCAAATTTAGCGCTCATCTGGCAATAGATAAGTCCATTAACGAACAGCTTCCTAAAAATATCACAAACTTATCTGTGTCATAAAAATACCTTACTTCACTCTACTTTTGACGGTAGTGTCGAATAAGTGGTTGAGGGGTGAGAAAGAAAACAATAATTTTAATTCTATATTGTATACTTTATTTATAGCTACCAATCCAGTGTGATCAGGACCATATTTAGGGTTCTTACACACATATGAAACATAAATTTAAGGACTTGTCAAGGACTTTTTAAGGACCAAAACTGTTATTTCTTGTACTGCCAAAAACTAAACACGTCGATAAAAAAAAATTATAAGCCATACCAAAATTTTAATAGATAGGAAACAATAACTTTTCACCAAATTTAATGAATAGATAAGACTATAAAAATAGAAAACCTAACTTTGTTGTCACTTACTCCACTCTCCTTGGTTTATTGGTTAGTGCAGTCATTCTATATTCAGTATTCCACAAGAAGAGTATGGATTTCATAATTTAACAATATTTTCTGCTGGCACATGCTTTTCATTTATAGTATTTTATATACAGGAGTCTAAGCATGAATGTTTGTACTAACAATATTTAAAATATCAGTTTTTTATAGGTCCTAGAATCAGCATAACGACTAATAAATAGTTTAAACAAAAAATATCGAGCCAAATAACATTTAAATGTTTTTATATCCATTTAACTTATAAGATAGCTGCTTGTTGATGTCAGCCAGTGCAGCAGTTTTTTCTCTTGCTGTTCTTCTGAAACTGTTAGACTTCGACACAAATGTTAGATTTCCTGTTGTTTCTGATTGCTCTGACAGTCTATCAGCAGATTTGATAAGTGTGTCTACATCAGCCTGAAGCCTTTGTTTTTTTGCTTTGAGTGCATCGATTTCTTCTGTGAAACTTTTCCTTTTTGAATTTTTCTGCACAGTTTATTTCCCTCTAACGATTCGCCTCCAAATAACTTTGCCACTTTTGTCGTGCACCAGTGACTGAGATAACCATGTCTTTGATGATTTCAATATTAGGAACACCACCAACTGATGCAATTTGTTGACAAATTATTCGCTGTGCAGTGAATGTGCGCTATTGCATATTTTCCACTTCTATTTGCCTGTTTACATAAAAACCTCTCTCAACTGCTGCTTGACCATGTGATAGAATAAGTACCATTTTCATCACACACCAGAATTTGTCATATTTTGTACTAGGTTTTGCACAAGCACATAACAGTGACTACAAACAATTTGCCCCAGGCTTAAAATTTTGACATTCAAAAGAAAAGCCCAACTCTGCAGTAAATTCTTTATATGATGAAATTAATGTATCACATTCAGTTTCCTAAAGTCTTTTAGCCTCTACTTGTATCTTAAGCACTGACACAAACTTGGTTGCACAGTTAGTATTCACATTCATATCTCGAGGATCCATACAACTAAGGTTTCTCACAATTGAGTACTGTAATGGGCACCTATGTAAGATTTTCTTTACTGTTTAAATAAGAAAATAACGATATTCCATTCGCACTTGAAGAACATCCTTTTCTTTAACAATTTTTTTGTGGAGCAAATTCTTGCTCTGTTTTCTGCAGCGAATCCCAAGTTTATTTTGGTCACTGGCAGCTGGTTTTCTTTTTTCCCTACTTCAACTTTAACCAGTTTGTTACTGGTAGTTGCTTTATTTATTTCATTTTCTTTAATGAATCTCTCCATTAAGTTTCTAAGCATTTTCAACATGTCTATTTCCAGAAATGGAAGCATTGGCGTATCAGTTTGGTACATTGTCTACTTGTTTTGCAATTGACTGGAATATTAATAGCTTTATAGGAGTCAATGCATCACTGGTTGCTTCTTTCACAACTGTAAAGGATTTGATGTTTGGATTGGGAAGTTTCTTGTCAATAACTAACTGCACATATTTAGCTACATGAGGTCACATTTCAAGAGTGTGTGTTACAACAGTTGAATTTTCAACCCACCTTATGGCACAACATTTTTTGGGAAAGAGACTGCTATCAGTTACTTTCATGTAATCTTCTCTTCTCGCTGGTGTGTCCTTAAATGAGTAATAGAGGCTATATAAAACTCGTTCCACATCCCAGGTTGATGATGAGCCAAGCATAAAAGCACCATGAATGATATGAAGCCCACAAATGCCGGTATAAATTACTGCCATGTTTGTGTCTCTCTTCAATTGATTACACACCAGGTCATAAAATTTCCAATTGACATTTGGACCATTCATGGATAGTTGCAGTAGAGACTGTTTCGGAAGACCAATTTCAGAAATCAACTTTTCAAAGGAAGTGAACATATCTTCTGCATTAGCATGACCCAGGAAATCTGAATGGATGTAACAAGACTGTACTTTATCTGATTCCCAGTGGCGAATATGGTAATCTAACTGCTTCTCCTGAAGCTTTTTGTAGAGGCTTTCATCAAATAACAAAACATAAGAATCTTGTTTCTTAAGATTCTCCATGAGTGCAGACGGAAAATAAGGAGCAATGCCAAAACAACATATATATAAGCACATTTTGTCTCTCCCAATGAAAAACTTTTTGCAATTCCACTGTCGAAAAACATTTTTTTAAATAATATTCCGATATCTTTGCATGATCTGTATTAATAATGACTGCTGCATACTTTCAAGGCCCAAATAATTTCGGCCGTTAGAGTTTCCTGACCAGTTAAGGAGATTGCTATCTGCTGTCTTGTGGTAGTGGTTCTGAATCAGGAGCCGCAGAACTCGAAGATTGCTCTGGTTGTGTAGCACCGAAAAAATAGTGAATTCCTAAAGGGTTTTTTTACATGCAAGACTACAATGTTTTTTCCCCATTCATGTGACTTGTTAAAGCACACACCCCCATTTTGGCAATGTCAAATACGGAAGAGCATATGCTACATCTGGCTTTGTTCCTGTCTGGCACTTTTACAAGCCATTTATTAAATTTGGGGTTATGTTGCCACAAATCATTGAAAGTACAATTCCCCGGCATATTGGCACGTAAATAAAAACAAAACAAAGCAAAAGGCGATTTTCTGCCTTTACATAACACACGGTATTAAAAATTACAAAAAAAATTCCATTCAAGAATAATGAAACAACGGTTTATTTATCCATGGCAGATTACTTGCTATAACACTTTAATAAAACTTTTGCGAGGAAATAAACACAGCGGTAACGAAGCAAACTGAACCAGTACTTAAGGATTTCCTTAGAAATAAAACAAACTACACAGCTACCATCTAAACAGAAAATTTCACGGGAAAATGTTTACAGACACCAAAATGGGGCAAACATAGATAATAGAGTTATAGAATGGCAACTCCCTGTAGAATGGCTAGAACAGGAATTTGAGCGCTAAGGTGGTTGAAAGATAAACTAATAGCTATTAGCGGGCATTTGTGCAAGACTGTAATCATAGGTTCTTAAAGTGTTAATAGGTAGTCGCAAATCTTCAAAGAATTATTACAAATGATGGTTTTAAGGCATCTTATAAAAATCTGGCAAATGCACAGGAATTGAGTTTTTAAATATAGGAAATTAGAGAAAACATTGTATTTCGACAGTAGCGCTAATGTGTTTGCCAGAGAAGTTAACACTGTTTCCCTTGCCCCTATAGAAATCAAAACCCATGGGTTGATGATGCGATAAGATAACAAATAAAACAAAAGAAGCGGGAAGAGTAGCAGAGAGTAAAGTAAACAACAGACAACAGCTAACACTTGATCAAAGAGCATGCGCTAGATATTTCATGTCCCAGTAAATCTTAAATCACGGTCCTTACAACCATTTCAAAATTTAATATTGGAACCTGGAAATTCCAGGACTTTTCAAGGCCCAGAGTAATTTAAGGACTTTTCCAGGCCTTAAACAAACACACAATAAATTCCAGGTCTTTCAAGGACAGTACAAACCCTGATATTTGTGTAGGGAAGGCCTTGCAAAAAAATAAATTATATATACATGGACTTTCCCTCCACCCCCATACTTCCCTGATAAAAGTTTGAAAATGATGTCTCTAAAAGCTATTTGGAGTGGTCCTCTTTACCAATTTTTGAAAATGTAATTATTTCTATAAACTAATTGGAATAGTCTTCCCCAATTTTATTTTTTATTGGATGCTTCCATAAGACATTTTTAGTGGTCCTCCTTCAGAAAATTTTTGAAAATTGGATGCCTCGAAAAGCTATTATAAGTAGAAGAAATCACCTTGATTTTTTTTAAATTAGACTCTTCTTTAAGCTACCATTTAAAGTGATTGATGCTAAACGAAAAGTTTTTAAAATATAGATGCCCCTCGAAACTATTGAAAGTGAACTTCACCATGATATTTTCCAAAAGCTAGAGATACCTTTATAAGCTATTTGAAGTAGTCTTCTCAATAAATAAAAAAAAAAAAAAATGTAGGTATGTCTTTAGATTACAATATTGCAGATGTCACCTATATGTTTTTAAATCTCTCTATATATTATATAATATATTATATATATATAATATGCATCTGGAATCTATTTTGAGTGACCTCCTCTTAGTAAATTTTTAAAATTGGATGCTTCTTGAAACTATTTGGTCCCTACCTCGCAAATTTTTAAAAAGGGAATGCCTTTAAAAGCTATTTGCGGTTTAATATAAGTCTTTCAGCTTAATATTTGAGAATATCAGAAGGTGTGAAATATGTCTTAATGGCTTAACGTTTTAATATTTATAATATATTGAAATTGTTTATTGAGTATAAGTACAGTACAAACAAATTACCTGCAAATCTTTGTTTATGGAAGTATGTCTTTTGATTTATTTGTCTGGACAAGAGTATATCACATGCTTCCTCATGGTCTCCCTTGCAGTCTTGTTTTTACATACTAGATAACTAGTACACTTTTAAAAATAAAAATAAAATAACATTTCCATGCTTAAATTAATGTTAGTATCACCTGTTTTTATAAGCCAAGGACATAACCGAGAGTGGTGATATTTAGGGGGTCAAACACTCCCTTCCCTCCACCATTCTTTTCTTATCATAAACCCAATTTTTCATTTAAATTAATACTTTCTTATTTAGAGTTTGAAGAATATCAAAATGAAGGTACAAAAAATATATTTAGCCAGCATCCATTATTGTGTTTAGGTACATTATCCTTTTTAAAGGTTTTTTAACAATATAAATATATTTAGAACCTTGTATGACACCAGACACATTAGGCCAAAGTAGCTTCCCCTGAGCAGGATTTGAACTGGCAATGTTACCAGAGCTTACCATGGTTGGCATGAACCCGCTTATAAAATAAGATATTTGAAACCATTATAATTAATATCTACCAATGAAATAACAATTTCCTATATATTTTAAACTGCTATTAACTAAGGAGGTTAAGAGGAATGAATACCAAAGTACAGGTGGCTAAAGGGAGTGAAAAGGAGTGTGTAGGAGAGAGGAGAGGATTGGCCAGTGGCGGGAAACAGTTCATGATGATGGTGATGGATTAACTAATTTATAAATAGAAAATTTGATCAAAGTAGTTCCAGTTTTCGAAACAAAACAGAGTTTTGAACATTTTAATACAAGTCTTTATTTATGAATAAAAAAGTTTATACATTTAGTATATTTGAATGATTTTTTATGTTAACAAGTACAAAAAAAGTATTTTATAGCATATACATTATTTAAACTTTTGATTTGAGTTACATTAAATAAAACTCCTAATAACTTTTAAATGCATTCAATATTAAAGGTAAGGCTCAGTTCACATAGACTAGAATTTTGGCTTGCTACAGCATTGTTGGAAAAGTGTTGTCATTGTTTACAGACATAACCTTACTGTAGTGTTAAATTGCTACTTTATGTTGTTCTACATGGTGTCTACTCAACATGACCAATGAAATCCCCAACCTTTTCCCTGATTTCCCTGATCATTTCCTAAAATTCCCCGACCAAAAAAGTATGTCACATCCTTCTAACTAGCCCCCCCCCCTCCTTGCCCCGTCATTTTTCTATTAATCTTTTTTATGAATAATAATAAGTTTAAAAATTTGAGTAACTTTTTTAATTTGTATTAAAATTGTTTACCAGGAATTAAAAATATATCACACAGCTACAAACAAAAATATGATATAATTTACTGATTTAATGATTATTGTATTTCATATTTTGAGTAAAATATAATTTTCCCAGGTTTTTATTGTGATTTACCAAATTCCCAACTTATTCCCGTTTATTCCCGTTTCCCTGGATGGTAGACACCCTGTTCTAGCTATGGAGATGAATGAAAATAATTAAACAGTGTTTCTAAACTTTGCTTTAAAGAATATAAAAAATACAGTGAAGGAAATACTGGAGATATTAAATTATTAGTTTTTGTTCTAAATATCAAGACATTCTTTTTACGTTGTCCTTATTTTGCTTAACACACAAATCTCAAATCTCTAGCCTCTTTTCTATCTCACTTATAAACAATGCAACACCTAGGTACTTTGGGATACTTAGGTTTCCAAAACTTCCATAAGCCAAAGACTGACAGGTGACAGTTGTTACAATAAATAAGAATTATGTGGCCTAACCTCCTTGCTGGTGTTTTCTAGGAATGCCAAGATTTTTATTGTTCAAATACACTGTTACTGTTACATTTATATAAGTACCTACAGCAGTTAAAATAATTCACAACAATAAAAGTGACATATATCATCTATGTTACTGCACTATTGAATACAATGGTTCTCTAAAAAGTAAATATAAACAATGACAACAATACTGCAACTAACTGCCAGTGTGAACTGATGCTAAATTAAGGAACTATAAGTCTAATAGTGACAATTTATGCGAATGAAACCACTCCATAAATTTCGATACACTTTTAATCAATCTTCCTCAGAAGTTTAAACCTTGACAACAGCTTTGCCCAAGTTTTCACCTTTCAACATACTTATGAAAGCTTTGGGTGTGTTTTCAAAACCTTCAGTCACCGTTTCATGATACTTCAACTTGCCCTGAAATTAAAAAAAAAAAGTCATTCATACATACCTAAACATGCCATTCCCTTACGGGATGGACAAGAAACTGTGCATATAGTTCAAAAAACAACTCTGTGTGATTAATCCATCCTCACTAACTTTCTCCACACTTCCCTATTCTTGTGTACTCCCTTTGCTTTAGCAACATCCATACACCGAGTCACTAATGCTCTTCCATCCTTAAAACTCTTAATGTTTCTATTTATCACACACTTGTCCACAATATTTAGCCACTTCTTACCAGAAATCCAAGGCCACTTTGACACCAAATTCTGTTGTTTCTTTAACAGTAATTAAAGTGTGACAAGGCATTCATGTCCAGAACAGACCAGTTCCATCAAGAAAAAACACTTGCTTTTGAAATAACTTGTTTCATGTTTAATCGTTCACCTGCAGCATGGATTGTGACAGCTGCCTCCCCAGACAATTTTAGATTGTGAAATATATGGCGATATTTTAATCAACTAAACTAAAACAAATTAGCTGAAAAAGATACAGATACATGTAGAGTCATTTTTTTCCACTTAAGCACCACACCATATTACCTGTTTGGGTTATATGCCTATGTACAAATTACACTAAAGTGTTAGTGATAAATTATGACAACATTTTAGAGTAAGTGTACACACATTTGTGCAAGGTAAATGTGGAAAACTATTCTGGAAAAACCACCCCAGTACACTCAATCGAGATTCAAACTCCGATCTCTAAGTCATCGGAAGTCTAGTTTATTGCGAAAGTGATGCATTATACCGTGGGGTTATTAATGTTGAGCTTGAATAAGATGAAGAATTATATGAAACCAAATGTTTCAGGGGGGAGGTTAGGACATGTGTTCAAATCAGCGTGCTTAGTTAGTCAAGTTGTATTCTTTGATCCCGATAAAATATTACAGTTAAATATCACAAGATTGCAAATATTATAAAATTTCGACTATTATTATTATTTTTCCTTCAGTAAAGGAAGAGCCAGTCCAGGACTGGATGGAGAAGGCATGATTAAGGTGGTATGGCCAAGCAAGAAGAATGGAGAGAGAAAGGATGCCCAGGAGGATGTTTATTATGGATGGATGATGGAGGGGGGTAGGAGGCTGAGAGGAAGACCAATGGACAGATGGCTGAAGGGATTAAGGAGGAGTATGGAGGATAGAACTAGGCCAAGGTGGAGGGAGATAAGTGATGGGAGGAAAAGAGGTGATGGTGATGATGGTGATGCTTATTATTTTGATCATTATTAAAATGGTTATCATTATCTTTTTTTTTTCCCCAGGTCTCTCTACATGTATGGCCACATTATATTTATATAAGGTAAAAGTTATAAGGAGAGCCTTGTAAAAATGGTTTTATTTTTAGCTAAATTTCATTTTTTAAATCTCACTTTTCGGTGTTATTTCGTTTTTATTCAACGTTACATGTTATCTGAAGTGTTTAAGTATTATTTACATATTGAGACAATGTATACAAAATTAAAATTTATTAGAGAAAACTTTATACATGTGATTTAAAATTCTTTGTCAAGTTTGTCTGCATATTTCACAATTTTATAACCTAAAGTTAGCTTACACTACAACAAAATCCTAGTTAAATTATAAAATGTTCAAAATTTTTGGTTAATTTCTTCTTAATTTCATGTTATTTAAAGATTTTTATGTAAAATCAGTGTTATTTCATTTTATAGGAGGATTCCGTTTTATTTCACTTTTCAAAAACATTGTAAATCATATCTAAAAAAATATCAAAAGAAAAAGTACTTGATTCCATGGCACGTTTTGCTTTACCGCATGTCACCATTTTTACGGGGCTCTAGTCATAGTGAAATTTCTAGAAGACCTTTTCAAACAATAACCAACGTTAACCAAATATTTTATAACATGTGTTAGTTTAGTACATGAATATCAAGAGTTTGATTATAATTATGATATTACATATTATCGAGGGAAAGTGTAGCAGGGTACCAATTCCGTATACAAACATTATCACAAAAATAAAATACTTTAATCGTAAACAACATTGTAAACAAATCTATGTCTTACAAACCTCTTTTGTCCACTGCACGAGTTGCTTGAGGCCATCTTGCCACTGGTCTATCCATCGTCCAACTACAAACCCTTGTATAGTCAATTGGTTGACAAGAACAGCCGGTTGAATGATTGGTGCTACATACACAGAAAAACACATTTGATCTAAAACCTTCCTATGATTTAGCAAGAGTCAAAAAAAGAACTTACACTGTGCCACTTGAAAAGTTATACCTTGTAGACTACACCCATTTGGATTTTGGTTCTTGCTTTATAGGGGTTAGTTTTAAAAACAAGCCTAACTTCCCAGTTTTCAGAAAATTCATGTTAGAATTCTAAAATGGAACATTTGGTGTGTTAGTATGTAATATAGGATAGCATGTAGTTTGATGTTCAAAACTAAAACAAACATGTTTATATTTAGTTTATAAGTCTATTTTTATTTATGGTTTTGTATTTTAATGCTGCAGTGTAGAGCAAAGTGACCTATCCAAAAGAAATATACGAGTTAAAGAGGGTGTATATTAAGGAAATATACTAGTTTTAGCCAATAATAAAAAAAATTAGCAATATGTTTTACTACCCATTCTGGTTATAATGACACTAGTGGTTTGGGGGATTAGGGAGGTTATATTTAGAGGAAGTGTACCCACATTTGAATGAAGCATGTGGAAAAAAACACCCTCAGTACACCCGGCTGAGATTTGAACCTCTGATCTCCCCGTCATCAATAAAACTATAATATGGAATGAGCACCCTTAGTGGACCTAGACAGATGATATTAAGCTGTAGACCTGTCAGAACAAACTATGCTATGCTATCCATTCATGCACCTCCACAAATACCACATATACCTGAATCCCAGATGACCCCCAGTTATTCAGTGGTTCTAGATAGATTTTTTAAAAGTGGTATTTATTTTGTCATGAATGAAGACAATAATAATTAGGTTAGACTTATTTTGTTATACTAACATATTGTTTTTTATTTACAAAACAAAACACCTATGTTGACTTAATATCTAATTAGGGTGATAGAATTGCTAAGGAATTAAATTTTTTGTTGCAAATATTGCTTTTGAATAAGGAGGTTAACTTTGAAATGGTTTAATAAAAAAAAATGAGAAGTTAATTTTTACTATGACAAATGATAATTGTTAGTGAAAATTTGAGTTTCATCCTAATCCCCCTAAATATGAACATTGGACTTGACAATTAACATGCAAGCCTAAAAAACATGACATTTCCACTTTCACAATGATACACAGAAAATAAAATAATATAAAGTAAAGAGATATAAGAAGAAATCAAAGGATAAATATACAACAAACTGTTAGTTTTATAAGGAAAAGATAAACACATTTCACATGTTTAAAAATATCTAACCAATAAACATGTCTGTGAATTACCGTAAAAGTCAGCCGCCATGACAGCCAAGCGTAAAAAAATAGTGATGACTAGACAAATATCTTTATTCTTATTCCAAAACCCGATGATCTAGGAAGTAGAAACATCTAATCAAGGAAATAAACGTACTTGATATTATTCAAAAGTTAGATATTTTGTGGAGTTTCACAAATTAAAACTAAAGTTCGGCATCGCTAAAATTGTCTAGTAACCTCTATGTATTATCAATTATTTGTTTAAAATCGATAAACATTTTCTCCTCATGTCTTACAGTTTACTTAATAAGCACTAGCTATGTTGTCAAAGTTTTAATAATTAAATACATAACACTTTGATAACTTTTTATTTGTTTTTAAATCTATTTTGATTATTGTGAATGGCTGAATTTTCAATATCATAGTGAAGTAATTGGTAAGGTAATCAAAAAGAGCACAATGAAATAAAATTCAATTCGATTATACCTATTACTATCCTCAAACCAATTGTGGAGTTAACGTGTTAAATACTAAAGCGTGGTATCAAAATTTTGTGCGTAAAGTACAGATTATTGCAATACCAGTTGATACTAAGGATATCAGGTATCGTATCAGGCCACAACTAGGTAGTTATTTTTAGCGATAACCTAAAATTTATCCTAAAAATCTGTAAAAATAATTTGTGTTATACCTTTAAAATGTGTGAAAATAGATAAAATATGTAAAAAAGGCAGCCCTGCACTATTATATCATTATCAAATAAAGATGTTATATGTAACCTTTTTATATAGGTCTAACCCATTCCTTAGTCTGTGATTTTAAGATGACCCCTATATTTTGAAGCTACAAATTGTGAAAAAAACTCATCTTAGATTCAGATAAATACGGTATCTGATTAGCTAGAAGTGTTGACTATGCTAAACCATCCATGACTATTCATTCATACACCTACAATAGTATCTGATTAGCTAGAAGTGTTGACTATGCTAGACCATCCATGACTATTCATTCATACACCTCCAATAGTATCTGATTAGTTAGAAGTGTTGACTATGCTAGACCATCCATGACTATTCATTCATACACCTCCAAAAGTATCTGATTAGTTAGAAGTGTTGACTATGCTAGACCATCCATGACTATTCATTCATACACCTCCAATAGTATCTGATTAGTTAGAAGTGTTGACTATGCTAGACCATCCAGGACTATTCATTCATACACCTCCAACAGTATCTGATTAGTTAGAAGTGTTGACTATGCTAGACTATCCAGGACTATTCATTCATACACCTCCAATAGTATCTGATTAGTTAGAAGTGTTGACTATGCTAGACCATCCATGACTATTCATTCATACACCTCCAATAGTATCTGATTAGTTAGAAGTGTTGACTATGCTAGACCATCCAGGACTATTCATTCATACACCTCCAATAGTATCTGATTAGCTAGAAGTGTTGACTATGCTAGACTATCCAGGACTATTCATTCATACACCTCCAATAGTATCTGATTAGTTAGAAGTGTTGACTATGCTAGACCATCCATGACTATTCATTCATACACCTCTACTAGTATCTGATTAGCTAGAAGTGTTTAAATAGAATATAATTTTCACTATGGTGGAATTACCTTCTGGTAGACTGCTGTTGTTGTAAGAAGATATCGAACCACACACAGACACTCTACCAAATGAGCTCATCTTTTGAATGACTGCGCTGCTCAACCTTCCGCCCACCTATGTAATCCAAATATGTTTAAAAACATAAAAATATATACCAAATTACAGTAGTAATGATTTGTGCACTATTAAACTCGCTTACCAAACCAAATGCTTAAGTTAAAAGATTTATTGTAAGTTTCCAAATAAAAGAAGAGATTTTTTCCTTCTAATCTCAAAGTCATTCTGCAATTTAATCATTCTATATAATTAATAAAATGTTATTTCTTTTGGACAGACAAATATAAAAATTATGGTGGACACATTCTTTAATTGAGTTTATATAGCATACTATAAATAATTTTAAGCTTACATAATTAAGTAAATTAAAATATTTTGTAAATACTTTAAAAACTAATTAATGAAGAATGAAGCCAACCTGTAAATATAGATAGGTTAGACCTTAACACATTATACAGACAGATTGATTGAATTTTTATGAATAGCCTTTATCGAAATTAGAACTCAGAAGTTAGTGACAGCTATGTTAGAATACTGAATGAGGCTTGCAGAGTTGTCAGATAGCCATTTTTAATGTCTAAAATATTTGTTTTTGATAATACCAGCAAACTCTAGACTTAAAATATGATAGATTACATGCTAGGCCTATATAGAAATATGATTAGGTATACGTGAAGATATTTTAGATTTTTTTTTATATTATAATTGTATTCATACAAATAGTGTCTTGTTAACAAATAAGATCTACATCACCATCATCAACATCGTCGTTGTAGTCATCAACAACTGTTTGTAGCAACTTTAGTAAAATGCCTCCTCTTCCTCTATCCTTCCATTATTATTCTTTTCTCACTTGCACACTTTCTGATATCTGTTCCTCCCATCTCTTTATTGGTCTCTCTTGCAGTCTTTTCCCTACATTTCCTATTTCCATAATTTTCTTTGTCATTCTCTCCTTCTCCACCCTCATTATATGCCCATTCTATCTCAGACTTGCCTCCTCTACTATCTCATGTACTCCCTCCACTCCCGATCTTTCACAAATAATTAAGGGAGGATCCAGATAATTTTCATGGGGGGTGGCATTATAATTATAAGTAACATAATTACTTACAATGTTAGATTTTTGTTTTAAAGCCATTTAATAGTTTCTCATTAATATTTGATCTTATGTATGTTTTAAACCATGATCATTCTCTCCCATTTTTTAAAATCAGATTGTTTTTATAAACTGTTTGAAGTTGCCCTCCTCAACAATTTTTTGAAAATGGTTCACTATAGAAGCAATGAGTAATCTTCGCCTTGATTCTTTTATAAGCCATTTAAAAGCGTTCCTCACCTAGACATTTTTGAGATTTGGATGCCGCTCGAAGATATTTAGAGTGATCTTTACCTTAATGGTTAACGATAGTTAGATACCTCTAGAAGATAATCTTTGAAATGGTCTTCCAATGACAAAATTTTGAAAATTAAATTATTTAAGAAACTAGGCTATTTGGGGTGGTCCTTGTCTGAAAATTCTTCAAAATGATATGCATCTATAAGGTATTTGGAGTTGTCCTCCCCTAAACATTTTTGAAATTTGGATGACCTTGGAAGCTATTAAAAGCTTTCCTCCACTAACTTTTTGTGCCAGTTAGATGCCTCTAGTCTAATAGTTATTTGAAGCGGTCTTCTCCGGCAAGTTTTTGACATTAGAATGCATTTAGATGTCCTTTGGAGTTTGATTTAAGGCCATCTTTCAGCTTCATATTCGATAATATCAGAGGATTTTAAATATATCTAGGGGGGAATTTATTCCAAAGAGGGGAAAAATATTTCCAGGGGGTCAGAGTCCCCCACAGTTTTGCCGCTCCTGTTGTCCCAACATACTCTATATTCGGTATTCGTGGATGAACTATTATTTTTACTATTTTTACCTGGTCTCTTTCTAAAATAATAATTTATGTTAAATTATAAATGTAATATCAAAGTATTAAGACTCTGCGAAGACTCGTATTTCGAACTCGAACTCGAGCTTGTCGCTTAAGCTAGAGATTGAGATCAAAAGTTTTGTAGGCTCGTCATTTTCGAGCTTCTACTTGATGTACTTAATAATCAATTTTTAAAACACAATAGTAAGCATAGTATGTTTAATTGAGTTAGTATCAGCAATTCCAATTATAAATCATTTGGATACTTAACAAATTGTTAAAAATTAATTTCAATGTTCACATTAATAATGTAATAGAGCTTTAAAACCAGTTTCAACCATTAAATTTATTCAATATTGTCGTCCATTTTAAATTTACCTTGATTGAAGTTGTTTACTGGTATTGCCATTAAAATAAAATGGAAATAAAAATAGCTAAGAAGATTACTAAATAATTGAATGATTCTTTTTACTATTTTACCTGGTCCGCTTCAAAAATAATAATTTATGTTAAATTAAAAATGTAATATCAAAAATATCTTATGTTAAATGTTATCAAACTTAAGATATTTATAACTCATTTTAATTAATAAGTTTAGCAACAAAATTAGCTCTAGTTTAGTTACTGTTTAGTTAATATTTAGTTTTAGAATTATGATGGTTAACCTCTTTACAATCAAAGTTAATCTTATTTATTTAAATGCATATTTTACCAAACTTACCGCATTTATATTATAAAAAGCACTTACTATTTCATATTGGGTCTAGAAATAATATTTTTTTTAATTTAAAGTATGAACATCAAGTTTTATAAACATGAATAATTAAATTGAAGTCAATTTCTCAATAAAATAATGTCTAACGAGAGCCCGTACAATGCGCCAATGTGCTTAGTGAATTGGAAATAGAACAGAAGTCGCAATAATACACAATCACACTAAGGAATAATAAATGATATACCAAATACTTCAAATTTCTAATTGTTTATGACTTACATTTTTTTATAGGGTAAATTAAGTTACTGAAGCATATTTTGGGGAAATATTAGCTTATTACAAAAATCATATGTATTAACTCTTTATCAAGACAGTGTAGAAAACCTCTACAATAATGTAAAGTGATAGTGAAGGAAACCAACCTGAAAGGATGTTAGGTTAGGCCTAGATATAAACAAACATACTTCTCAGTTTCTTCTTACACTTACACTTCCCACTTTTTCAAACGTCCACCGTTGCACATTGTTTTGAATTTTCGGAAATATTTATTTTTCATATAAAAAGATATCAATGAAAAAGTAATATTCCTAAAAATTCAAACTAATATGCAACGGTGGAAGTTTTAAAGAAATGTAAAGTGTAAAAGTTTAAGACGACTTGAAGAGAGAAGTGTGTTTGTTCTTATCTAGGCCTAACCTAACTAACCTTTCAGATTGGCTTCCTTCACTATCACTTATTTTACATCACTGTACAGTGTTTCTACATTGTCTTGTTATACATTTCCCAGCCATCATGAAATTATTCATTTTATTAACTTTGTTTTATAATTGTTAATTTAATTTTAGTGTCCTTACATTACATATTAGCGTAAGTGCCTCTAACAAAAATGGGTAGTAAGACGCAGTGCTAATACTAATAATGTAAAATATATTTTTACACTGTTCCTATTATATGTAGTCATTAGGCACTTGTATACAAGTGGTAAGGTGATATATATATATACATATATATATCCATCCTCTATCAATTAAGAATTTAAAATATATTTTTACACTGTTCCTATTATATATTTGTAGTCATTAGGCACTTGTATACAATAAATTAAAATGAGTGGCTTAGACCCTCCTGTATTCAACTTACATTATCAAAGTAGCAGTCAACTCCTTCTGGTGCAGCTTCTTCAAGAGCTTCAGCAATATCCTTGGTCTTGTAGTTGTACGCAGCATCAAAACCCAGTTTCTCTACTAACCACTTCACTTTGTCATCGGAACCCGCAAAACCAATCACTTTGCAACCTATAATTAACAGTGCGAAACAAACGAAATTAGAGGGAAGTAGGGGAATTGTTTACTATAGTTATATCAATATTGTTTTCCAAGTTGTGTCTTATCATACCTGAGTACCATACCATGTTTAAAAATGAGGTGGCCCAATGGCTAGATAATTTTATAATAAAGGAAATTGATAATACTAAAGAAAAACAAAAAATAAACTACTAAGAATAAATTTGATGAAGAAAGCCCACCTAGGGAAAAAGGAAAAAATGTGGGGAGAATCCAATGCACAAAGGTGACATCTTCTTCCTTTCTTATGTCTTCTATAGTAAAAGTAGTCACAGACACATTTTAACACAAATAGAATAATATTTCGACATTGTTGCCTTTATCAAACACAAAGAAGAAGAGAATACAAATAATATAGACAATGGATTACTCCATTTTGAATTTTAAAAGAAACTGCTAGAAACACATTGTGCCAACTGTTTTTGGGAGTAAAGATAAATTCCTTGGCTATGGTTAATATTTATAGAAAACTGATGATGATGATGATGATGATGATAATAATAGATAAGAAAATAATGATATTTTTAAAAATTGTAATAATAATAATGTTAATTTGAAAAATAATAATATTATAGAAATAAACTATCTTCTGTTGAGGCTTGGTGGTAATCTTGATTTGGTAATCCATTGGTGGGCCAGTTCCCACTGTCTAAGTTGAGAACTGTTGCACTGTTTGGGGAATGCTCTTAATATTTTGGTGGTGTAGCAGATTTGAAAGTCCTGGTTGTGGGTACTAGCATGGATGGGTACAGGCTTGTCCGGATCTTTGTGGTTTGTGTCAAAGCGATGATTGTTCATTCGCTTTCTGAGAGAACCTGTAGTGAGGCCTATATATTCTGCATCACATGATTTGCACTGTAGTTGATATATCAAGTTATTGGTTTTACAATTGTAATAACCAGGGATCTTGTATTCCAATTTGGTTACTTTGCTGTTGAAGGATGTAGCTGGTAGATGGATTCCACATGTGCTGCAACGGGTGCTACCGCAGGGGTATGAACCTTTGGTAGTCGGTTTTCCTTCTCAGATTCTCTTGGGGTCAGGAAGTTTGGGATGGACTAGAATATTGTGGAGATTGGGTGATCGTTTGAAAGTGACTCTTGGGGGTGAACTAAGAAGGTTTTTGGTCTGGGTATAACTGGTAAGGAATTTGTAACCACTTTTAAGGATGGTATTGGGTAGTGAGAGGGATATCCTCAACTTGTTTTTTGGAGGGTCGTAGTCATCCCTGGAGAGTGCTCTGGAGATTTGGTTGTCTATTAGAGGCTTGGGGTAACCTCTACTTTGGAAAACTGTGGAGAGTTGTTTACAATATTCAGTTAAATTGTCAGGTTCTGAACATGTCCGTTTGGCTCGTGTGGCAAAGCTGAATGGTAGAGACCTTTTAGTGTATGAAGGATGGCTGCTATGGTAGTGGAGGAAAGCGTTCTTCTAGTAGTCCCATGTAAAGATTTGCATATAAAGGAGCCATGCCTGTACCCATAGCTGTGCCCTTTATCTGTAGGTAGTGTTTGTCTAGAAAACGAAAGTTGTTAAATTGAAAGATCATCCTAGCCAGCTCCACCACAAAATAAGTGGTAGGTTTGGACCCAGGAGGTCTGCGCTCTAATAAATGCTCCATTGCTGACATTCCATGCACATGAGGGATGTTGGTGTAGAGTGCTGTGACATCAATAGTGACCAGAAAACAGTTCGATGGAAGATTTTTGATTTTGTGAATATTGTCTAAGAAGTGTTTTGTATCCTGTATGAATGAGGGAAGTTGTTTTACAAAGGGTTGTAGGTGTGAATCAACCATAGATGAAATTCTCTGAGTTGGAGAGCTGGAACCAGGTACAATCGGACGGCCAGGCGGAGGTCTTATTTCTTTGTGGATTTTAGGGAGGAGATACAGTGTGGGAGTTTGAGGTTTTTGTGGAAAGAGAAGTTGAATTGAGTTGGTGGTGAGATTCTGCCGGGGACCTTCACATTGTAGGAACTCTTTAATCTGCGCGTTGTGATCTTCAGTTGGGTCTTTTATGAGTGGTCTGTAGATGAGTGGTCGGATAGCTGACTTTGTGCCTCTGTGATGTAGTCGATACGGTTCAAGATGATTGTGGTGGAGCCCTTGTCAGCTGGTAGGATGATAATATCAATGTCATTTTTTAGTGCATTGATAGCTTTTTGCTCGTTGGTGTTGAGGTTCCGTTTCAAAGGTAGTGTCTTCGGGAAGAGTGGATCAGCAATATTGGAAAGGAGGTAAGTGATGAACTATTCCAGAGGGTGTTCTGAGGGTAGAGGCAGGGGTCCCAGTCTGAAGGTGGCTTGAACTTGTAGAGCGATGGATCTATGGCTTTGTCAGGACTAGCAGTGTAGAATTTGTTCTGGAAGAAATGTTTCAATCTTAGAGTGCGAGCATAGGAAAGGACATCCTGAACTAGGGCAAAGTGATCAAATTAGGAGTGAGGTGAAAAGGAGACAGAACATTCATTTCGTGTTTTGAGAGATTGTATTTTGATAGGTTCAGGATGGAACTGCTGACTGGACCATTGGTGGATGTAGTGCCAGTTATGTTATTATTGACGGGCTTATTAAAGGGCATTCATTGTCTCTGAGAGATTGTGCTCTGATAGGTTCAGAATGGAACTGTTGTCTGGACCAATGGTGGATATAATGTTGGTTTTGTTATTGTTGATGGATGGAGCAGTCCTTTCATTTATCTTTATAATAATTTATTTATTTGTGTTTGCCTGGTAGTGGTTTTTTCATGTATAGTTAGTTACTTTATTATGTTTATGACTTAAGTATATGTTTTAATATGCTAATATAAAATACAGCAGGGATGTTATAGGTAATGATTCAATAATAGTGACTACAGTACTAACAATATGTATGGATGCTAACTATATGTAGTTGTATTGTTCTTATAATGCTGTTTATTATTTTATATGAGCTTTTTTATATAATATATTTAAAGGATACATGTCATTGCTGAACAATCAGACTCTTAGGCTTTTTGTTAATTTATTTACATATGTTAGGTACGTAAGGCTACAAGTCATCGTTGAACAATCAGACTTTTAGGCTTTTTGCTAATTTATTTGCGTACATTCTTAAATTTTAATTACATGTGTTTATAAATAGACACACAAAATGCCTAGCTTTGCTATTGCACTCTTTGTAAATAAAAAAATAATCAATGAAACTGCAAGGATAATAATATATCTTTTTACTCCTTTCTTAAGGATCCCGAAATTTTTCAAACATGGGAGCTCAAATGTTAAAGTAAAGACACCATTAATACAAATTTTGCTCAAATAAATTCCATTCATTTTTCCGATAGTGACTTTGATATTTGTGGTGCTAAATTGAAAGTCAACTAAAATGCCATGAAATTAAAACAAATTGAATGTTGCCAGTGTTATTACAATAGTTCCAACATATAAATAATTTTGAACATATTTTAATAGTTTTTTAAGTGTAGTTTATTAAGTTTATTTCATTTAGTGGTGTGGATTTTAAATATGTATTAATATGTTTAATGTTCCCAAACGTGATATTATAATTTCTAACAATAATTATTTAGAAAGGACTTAACTTGTCTTTCATAAAGCTTTGTGAATGTTAAACCATGTTCTTACGTGTCATTTTCAGTGATCCACTGAAGATTAATACAAAATGAACGTCAGAACACTCATTTCATTAGACTGAATTATTATCTCATGCTTTCATTAAAAGTTAAAAGACGTTGTACTTTTATTAAATGTTAATTATTATCATTATTAAAAAATGAAAACAAAATGAGCCGTGTGAACACATACAATAATTAATGAATTTGTTTTTATTCAGATTTATTTAGATATTTACAGACATTGTGTTGTTATAAGATTTCTCAAAAATGGTATTTAAGTGGCGAGACGAACAAACTGACCCATTTTTGGACTGTTAAAGACAATTTGAATGTCTATGGAATATAAGTAGTGATTTGTATTAAATAAAACAACATGTGGCCCCTTTAAGTAAATTAAACAGTAGTTGATTATTGTCAACATGATAATTATGATAAATGACACATGTGAACAAATTCCTTTAATTTTTGTTTTTATTAAAAACGAATTACTTGTAATTATTTACTGAAAAAGACAGGTGAGAACATGGCTTTTAAGTGTTGGCTAGTGTACTGAGTGACGTCACACGCTCAGCCAATCAGATGTTTTCTCCAACTGATGCTACCTTCTATTCTCTTTACATTGGTTTGACATTTAAAATTTAAGAATATATTTTAATGGTTTTAAAATTCTAATGCACACGCGCGCGCACGCACGCACACACACACATACACACACATTTGACACCATCTCTTCAGCTTATGCTAACTATTAAAGCAATGAAGAGAATTAATTTCTATTGTGCTCAGGAACATCATAAAACACCATTTTTTATCCACAGCCCACCGACTATGCAACAAAAAGGTCTTAACGTATAGTAGTGGGGCCCAATGATTCAAAACTGGACCATTTAATTTGATAAACATTAATGATGTAACATGATTATGTTAATAGAAAAGTATAATGGAATAGTTATTACAATAAAACCATGAGCTGGCAACCTACCACAAGTTTAAGAAACTCTAAAATACATCTTCTGCCACAGTAAATATATTCTAGAAAAACATTCAAAACATTTGTTTTCAGTTCTGTTTCAAAGCGGCTGCAACGGCATTTTTTTTATGGAGTCCCTATTTTTGTCACTTCCTTATTATTCTGCCCTTAAGTTCAGTGTTTCAAAATCCTCAAAAAAAACTTAAAATATTTTCCTTGACAAATGTGATTGTCTTTCTTTCAATTCATAGAATGGAATAGTTGTGAAACATCCAACTATTAAATTGTGCATAATGATAATCAAAATAATTACAGACGATTTAATGATTAGTGTCATGACTTGTCAATAAGCCCTTCGCACGAAATTACCCGATCTCAGCTCCTTCAATACTTTTTTTTACTCTTTCGCCTTGCCTGGATTTGATTCACTCATTCATACTGTATGATGTATAAGCTAATCAGCCTGTGAGACAACCACTTCCCATCCAGAATTAAACCCATTTCCTTTAGTGATCTCCAAGTGTTGATGCGATGGCTAGCAAATATTTTGGGATCCTAGGAGACTGACTAAATAACGCACATAATATGTTCATAAATGCTTTGAAATGAATTTTTGCTTCAACCCTTAAATGCCCATCGCACCAATCCACCAGCACGCCAAGTAATGGCTAAAACACTCATGTGGCTGATCCATCGGCGCCAGATAAATCTTGTCTGTTAGTATAATAAATGTTACTAGATGGCACCATAAGCCTTTATCATAAATATTATGCTTTAGTTCATATTTTCCTCAACAGAAAGCACTGTTTTGTCAACAAAAAGTTTTTTTTCTTGCACAAATGAATTATGTTATTCCCAGTTGTTTACACCATAGCGTGAATATGTTTTGACTCTCGTGTTGTTTTTTGATTCGAATGTTTGCAGTTGTTGTTTGGTTTGCTTACAAAAGTTTATGCATGCTTTATTGTTTTATTCTTGTTTCCTTCATAGTATTTTTATAAATTATATAGGCCTAAGCGCTAGTACAATATATATATATATATATATTTGGTTTGCTTACAAAAGTTTATGCATGCTTTATTGTTTTATTCTTGTTTCCTTCATAGTATTTTTATAAGTTATATAGGCCTAAGTGCTAGTACAATATATATATATATATATATATTTGGTTTGCTTACAAAAGTTTATGCATGCTTTATTGTTTTATTTTTGTTTCCTTCATAGTATTTTTATAAGTTATATAGGCCTAAGCGCTAGTACAATATATATATATATATATATATATATATATATTGTACAATAAAGCATGCATAAACAAGTTTTATTCTTGTTTCCTCCCTTCATAGTATTTTTATAAGTTATATAGGCCTAAGCGCTAGTACAATATATATATATATATATATATATATATATATATTTGTACTAGCGCTTAGGCCTATATAACTTATAAAAATACTATGAAGGGAGGAAACAAGAATAAAACTTGTTTATGCATGCTTTATTGTTTTATTCTTGTTTCCTTCATAGTATTTTTATAAGTTATATAGGCCTAAGCGCTAGTACAATATATATATATTGTACTAGCGCTTAGGCCTATATAACTTATAAAAATACTATGAAGGAAACAAGAATAAAACAATAAAGCATGCATAAACTTTTGTAAGCAAACCAAACAACAACTGCAAACATTTGAATCAAAAAACAACACGAGAGTCAAAACATATTCACACTATGGTGTAAACAACTGGGAATAACATAATTCATTTGTGCAAAAAAAAAAACTTTTTGTTGACAAAACAGTGCTTTCTGTTGAGGAATATATATATATATATATATATATATGTTTTTTTTAACTAGGCAATGGAGGGTCCAAGTTCTAGGTTAGATGACTAACATTTTGGGTTATTTATATACTATAGATAATAATATTGAATTTATGCCTGAAAGTGACTGATTTATTTATTATTAAGGCCTATTTATTATTTATTTATTTGCTGCATGTAGTGTGTTTTCCAAAACAAAGGTGCCGACTCCAAAAGTATCTAGGTCTATACAAAGTTTTACTAAAATTGATGTAGTTTAGAAACTAACAACACTACAAACACCAAACTTATATCAGATTTTACAGAAATAAATTATCTTTCTTTCAGGAGTGAGGAAGACAAAAGGCAAAAATTTAACCTATTTTTTCACCTCTAAATTTTAATTCAAAATTTCAAATTTTCCAATGTTCAATATATATTTTACAATTCATCTATTGTATAATGATATATGACTTTTTTGCTAATTCTAGCATGTTTATAGAGTATAAAAGTGATTTTTTTTGTATATATGTTGAATAGTTTTTTTATAGTAGGAATTCACAAATACACAGATAAATATGTAAGAATTGACCTGAGTGTTATAAACCGAAATTTTGAAAATATGCTGAGTGCAAAGGGTTAATAATTGCTAGTTTAAATCCATTATTTAAACAGTGTCAAGTTAAAATAATGGGAAATCTCACACAAATAATTGTTGCCTTTCTTGACCACCCCTAATATCAGTGGTGTAGCAAGGGCATTTGATGTGCGGAGTGGGTCTCAATTTTGGCACCCCCTACCTAGTGTAGGAACCAAATTCTTATAAGAAGCTTATTTGATATAGAGCACTGGGCTAAATCATGGTTTAAATTGGGATAACGGAGTAGAAATTGTTTAGATAGAACACTAAAAACCCACAAACACATTTTTAAGTGTTCTCTAAACAATTTCTACTCCAGTACCACCAAGCTAAGTGTGCTGGCTATCCCTCCTAATTCAAACCATTATAAGCAGCTTATTAAGAGCTTAAATAAAAATAAGGTTGCAAAACCAAACCTGTGTAAAGGCAGCAATGTAACGAAATTCAACCTTATAAAAGGCAGTCAAAGCAGTGAATCTCTAATATAACCCCAAATAGTAATAATAGTTATAATTTATTTAATATATAATTTTAATCAAACTAAGATAAATATTAATTTTTTTTATTTATTGTAGTTCTTATGTAAATTACGAATGTAGAACGTTAATTTAAGCTTGTTGACTCATCAATTTATTAGAAATAGTTTCCTCTCTTCATTTACTACTTTGAGGTATTTTATTAAGTCAAACACCCATCTAAATTAGGCTCGCTAACACTCAGCTACAATAAAATAGTTTAAGTCTCTATTACGCATTGCGACTCGTGAGATTCAGATTTGGTGCTGAATTTTTGTTTAAAAACTATGTTTATAAGCCTTTTAAAGTACCAAGGTGGCTCCCCGGCAGGTTAGACCACAGGTATTCCTGTGTGAAACACGTCAAATCAGAAAAACCCTAAGAAGAGAGAGAGTCTGAAATTTGAGGAAGTATCAAATGCCAGGTATATGTAATCACTGTGTTAAATACGGTCAAGAAGAGGTTTTGCCATATGAATTGGCAAAAGATTGCTCAAAGATTTCTTGTCAAGTACAACAATGTTCTGATTGACAAAAGAATGAACCTTATAAATCAGGCCACAATGAGAATGTTTTCATTTGAAAGTGTAAGAAAAATGTATTTTAAGATTAACTTGGCGTGGAGAAATAAATAATAAATACAGTACTCATTTTTGAATAAGTCCATAATAATATAGCACCACTTTGATTAATAATGGAACCATTTATCTACTGTATGGAAATATAATTAAACATTATTACTGTGTGCTCACCGTAATATGATAGTGACCTAATGCTGGTGTATAAATTGTTGTATATGCAGAAACGTGGTGCTGTTTTCTGGACTTGAGCCCTAATATTTTTAAACTAATACTAATTCAACTCATATTGATGTAAATAATAACATAGCTTTCAGCATAAAATATCATCACTTTGTTAGAAACATAACACAACTTTTCCCCTAAAAATAACCTCACCTTTTGCAGGACTCTACTAATTCCTTGATTGGCCTAGATGAGTTCACTGGTTTAAATGACTTAGCACAAGTTTTATTTTTTATTTAAGAAGGTTTACCAGGTATTGTCATCTTACCTTTAATTTTAGCAATCTGCCCCACAATGCTGCCGACTGCACCTGCTGCTCCACTAACTACCACCACCTCACCGGGTTTGGGTTTACAAATCTCCAAGAAACCAAAGTATGCTGTGTTCCTACAAACAATTCATTCATTAAAACAAAACAAAAAATCAGTTTGATTCAGTGTTGTTAAGGTTATAGACATTTCAAGAAGTTAAGACTCACCCAGGTGGCCAATCCTATCCCAGAAACTTGATATCAGGTGTGAAATTAAATAAGGTATTAGTGGTTTGGAATTAATTAAAAGTCCTGTGTCAGGCAGACAATAATTTTACCCTTTTATGCTTTTTATTGGTTTAGCTTTACTTGATTTCTGAAACCAGTGTCTTAAAATACCATCTTTCATCATGCCACAATCAGTAAAAACATTCTGCACTCTTAATGAAAATGGCAGAATCTTTTCTTGTGGAAAAAAAAAGTTTAAATTTTTTAAAAGTTCCTTGCTCTCAGAAGTGAAATAATTCTTATCTTTCACCCAGAAAACTTAAGCTTTATACTTACAATCAAATACACCAAATGTATCAATTCTATTGGTAATGAAGGTTTTTTAATTCATGGTTAACACCAGTAAAATTAATTTTAGAGTTTATATACATTTTAGATTGCTGCTAAAGGGATAATATGGTTATTAAATGTGGTTTCTCATACTCTTCATGCTAATGTACAGTGTACCCTTATTCTAACTACCCTACTCATCCTTAACCTATAGAGCAAGCTATTACATAACGCCTTTGCTTAAAACTTAAAAAAAAAAAGATAAACAGAGTTAAAAAATAATGTGTTTTTCAAAATTATTTGGGCTATATTGTGTGTTTGCTATTTTTACATTAACTCAAGATGAGAATTTGATTTAAACATAATTGTATTTGCTATTCGTCTGTAAACATTATCCACTATTTCTTTTGTAAATACATTAGTTTCCAGCCTTTAGTCTGGGTCAGTATTTTTATTCAAGCCCTATATTTTTCAGTACCAGCTTGCTTGACCTGCTGTAGCTTCATATGGCTTATGATATACGGTACCTTAAAACTAGCACAGGCACAACATCCAGTCCCCGGCAGTGAATTTATCAATGTGAAAGGGTAAAACCATATTTTTATCAGTGATAAATTATCAGCCATGCCAGGAATCGAACCAGAGACCCTTGGCTCATTAGGCAGACATGCTACCGACTGAGATATTAGCCACTATTACACATCAATAATGATATAGGTAAAAGACCGCAAGGGAGGCCAAGAAAGGGAAGTGGAGGAGTAGAGACAGCAAGTGTGCAAGTGAGAGGAGAAGAATGGAAGCAATTAAAGGAGGAATAGTGATGGGAAGGATTGAGGAAGATGGAGGCATTTTACTAAACTGACCCAGACATAGGCTGGAAACTGATGATGATGATGATGATGATGATGATGACGACACATGACAATTCACAAAATAATTGAGTGCATCAATATCTGAGCTTAAAGAGTTAAAGGACCAAGAATTAGAAGCCCAGATTTTAACTCGACAACCTAGAATTTATTTTTAAGAGAACCACCTTCTCGGTCCTATAACTATCATTTTCAAATAAAGGCAATTCCAATTGAAATAGCCTGCATCCCCTCTGCACTTTTTAGTTTAAAACAAGACACTAGTTTTGGAGTTATTTCTATTCCTAGATTTTCTTAAAAGAAAAAAATTATCAACCATATTTCAAATGTTGTATCAAGATCCCTTACTGATCTTAACTTTAAATTATATTTACATGATTTTTTGGTTACAGCTAATCATGACAGCTTGAAGGTAGCCTTGCTTTTTTTTTCCTTTTCATTCACAAATAAATAACAACTTTGTAAGTTAGCTTAAAATGATTTAAAAGTTTACAAATGAATGGAAATAGAGATTTGTGAAACCATTGCTGATCATGGCAGAAAAGATGAATTTCAGCTGTTTGCAATGTGTGAATGAATAAAGTAGTCAACATTTAGGAAAGGTCAATATTTTATCTTAAAGCGAAACTCTATTTTCTCAGACTTTAGTGATCCAAATTTACATATAGTTTTGACTGATACTCAAAAACTAGGTTTATTTTTTATTATTATTATTATTATTATTATTATTATTATTACTATTAGCACCGCGTCTTACTACCCGTTCGGGTTATACCCACTTTCACTAATATGTAATGGTAGGGTGAATGTGAGATGAAATGAAGGACCTACAGTTTAACGTGGAATCCGAACCACGGTGGTGGCCTGGCATTCTCCACATTCACAAGAAGTATTTTCAGAGGTGAAGGAAGGGTTTGGAAATCATATAAATCTGTGCCGGGACCGAGGATTGAACCCCGGCCGCCAGCACAGAAGTCTGACACCTTACCCCTAGACCACCAGGTCACCTGTTTATTTTTTTAATGTGTAACAGTAACCTAAGGCCCATAACTACAGTAATAAACATGAATACTTTTTTCTTTTGCATACCTAGTACACTGGTTAATTATTCAGTGCTATTTCTGTACCTTCTTCTAAATATATCAAAATGTATCTCAAAGATTTAGGTTTTCCTTAAAGAACGAGATACTGCTTAACGACTATAGTACATAGACCCAGGTATAAAAATCCTTACTGTTATAAGCAATGGTTGAAATAGTCTTATATTTCACTTTTGAATTCTGTCAAAAGTGTTTTGGTTAATGTATCATACCATTACAATTTAATTTGTTATATTACTTGTAATTCACTTTGTCCATAATAAAGATAGGTCTAGACCTTAAAATATGTAGTTCCCATTTTAAAATCTTTTACTAGTTTTTTAGTGGTTTAATATTTGTTTTATCAATAGCCATAACAACCTTTACTCATCTTTTTGATAATTCTTTCCATACAAATTTAATATTTTTATTTTGTAAAATAATGTTTTACTTTTTTTTAAGCCAACAACTTGTACAAAACACAGTAAAAAACCAATACTAATACGTAATTCTGTAAATTGAAAAATGACACCTGGACCTTTGGCTTAGTATGACAATGCTCTGCCACTGAGCTATCCAGGAATCATTCTGTGCCAAGGGTCATTCTTCACTCATATTTTTAAGGCAGAGTTTGTGATGAACATGCAGAAATCGTCGGGTACAAATGTGTGATTGATTAAAAATATGAGTGAAGATTGACCCCCTGGACACAGGACGATTCCTGGATGGTTCAATGGTTAGAGCATTAGTGTACTAAGCCAAGGTCTTGAGTTTGATTCCCGTGTCCACGTGTCATTTTTCAATTTACAAAATATGATATCTAGAGGTGGGTGGCTATAACCATAACTAGCAAATAAAATAATAATAAAGCTTCGCTATTTAATCCATCATGTGTGGACCCATACAGTATTAATTATTATACAAATGGCAGCATAAAGCCAACTACTAAGTCAATGATGGTTGTATTATCTGATAGTTTGTGATCTTAATTGATCACATGTTTGTAGCCAACAATTTCCGCACGTCCATCACAGACGCTGCCTTAAAATATGAGTGAAGAATAACCCTGGGCAAAGGACGATTCCGGGATAGCTCAGTGGTTAGAGTAATGGCGTACTAAGCCAAAGGTCCGGGTTTGATTCCTGTGTCCAGGTGTAATTATTCCATTTACAGAATACGGTATCTAGAGGCAACTATAGCTGCAACTAACAAATAAAATAGTTTTGATATTTAATCCATCACTAATAAGTAGGTTTAATTTTTCGATATACATAATGTGAATAAACCATACATGTGATTTTTCTCATGAGTTTAAATACCAGCAGTTCATCAAAGAACATTTCTACAATATATTTTATGATATCAGTAGGATTTAAGTGTCAGTTTGCTGACTATCAGTTACTTAAACTTTTAGATCTAATAAAAAAAGATGCTAAGAACGAGTTAAAGAATTCTATTGGCATACTCTTGGAGAAAATAAGCTAGTCCCTCGTGTTGGAACAAAACATACACCTAGCTCTTACAGATTTTTTTAAAATTACCTCTTTAAATGACAAAAAAGTATCAAGTATTATGATATTCATCAAGGGACTCCATTGAGATTTTTTATAACAATAAGTTCTGCTGTAAATAAATTAAAAGTAAATCAATATAAATAACTGAGAAAATGGTTTTGATCCTAAATCTAGACTACAACACAACCATAAGCTATTTGTGAATACCAAAAATATGTCCAATAGAAGATACTAAGCTATATTCTAGAGGCATGTAAATATTCAAAATTTCAAATCTCTTTGAATGATTAGTGGCCAAATATTTAATTCAACCTGGTCAATACTAAAATCAAATAGTTATTTTGTCTATTATCTCTTAAAAGCTTCAATAGTCCCGTTGTTTTCCAGCACTAGCCATGCAGATAGTGAACAATGTTTGTGGACAGTCAATAGATTGTCTCTCTAATATTAAGTAAGGGGGTGCAATGTGTAGGGAAGGGGCGGATATCCCCTGTCAACAAGTTGGAAGAAAGAGGCTAAGGATACATAGGAATTAAGAAATAAAGTATTTTTTAGGTTTTATAAGTGTTGGTAACTGTATTTGTGTAAAGTAAAAGCTTGATGTATATTTCAAAACAAACCAGTATATGGTTCAAATTATTAATATATGTATACAATATATTTTAACTACTATTTGAAAGACAGGAAAATCAATGTTTAATTTCTCGTTTGCATATTAATTTAAGATTAAACATTGATGATAGATTAGACCTGAACTACTAACAAATTATGCTATGGTGAACATGATAGTTACTCGCTTTGACCATAATTGCTATGATAGTTGGTCATTCACATGGTTAAAGGACTTGTACTGAATCATGTACAAAAAAAAATCACCTATGTTGAGTACAGGCTATAGCAGAGATTGAAGAATGGATGGATAAGCAAATACATGCAACTGTATGAAAGTGTGAGAGGAAGAATGAAGCTTTTTCTTAATACCCCTTATTTAGCTAAGATTATGAGAGCACAGGAGGAAGTTAGTGACTTAACAAAGATAGCCACTTTGTGTGTGAGACTGTGAATGTGATTTGCATACATGAGTGTTAAACAAAGATTAATACGAAGGTCTTGTGGCAATACTTTGTTATGCCTAGAAATTATAATTCAGAAATATTAATATTTAAGGTTTAAAAAATAAACAATCAATAGAACTAAATAGTTATTTTGCCCTAATTTGATTTAAACTCTGAACTTAAGGAAATGATTACAAACAAACTGGTTGCTTTATTCAAGTATCGAAACACAAATAGTAACAATAGTGTTAAAGTGTTGTGACAAAGTACATTACAGCCCTAAGACTTACATGAATTATGTTTTCAAAATAAGGGATATTGGAGGAATGTCATAATATATGTGACTATTAAAGAATTGTTAAACCTAAATCATTATTGGTTTAGTTACTATCTAATGTTTATCAATTTAATCAATAGTTAATTATTTTCTTTATTATTTAGTAATTACCATCAACTTACACTTAGTTGAATATCTGTAAGCTTCCTTCTTATCAAGTGTTAATTTCAATTTATGAATAGATTCCCCTTTAATTTTTGATAGTATTTATAATGTTTATAAACCTTACAGCTAGAATGTAAAACAGCACTATTTTCCCCCTGTAATCAAAGATGAGCAGTCTGAGGTACCTTAAACTACAGATTTGAAGAGGATTCATTTAACCTCATGTTGGCCTAAAATATTTAGTTGTGTAGCCATTGTGTCTGTTGTATTAGTAAAATAATAGCATTATTAATGATACAATAATTATTATTTAGTATTGGATATGGTACGCTAGATTGTATTAATTTCTAAGTTGTGTTTATAGTAAATGCTACAATAAAGCCAACAACACACACACATAAGTTACCCTGGCATCCCCAAAAATCCTACTGCTAAAGATTCTGGCAGTCCTTTGAAGTCTGGAAGGAGATATGGTTTGGGTAGTTCTGCATCTCCAGGTTTGTTTACATCCACCACACTTTTGGTTCTCCATCCAAATGTACCAACCACTAGTTTACCCACAGGGAATTTGGGATTGCGGCTTTCCACAATTCTGAAATATAATTAACAAGAGAGGTTACATAAATTTACCTATATATATATATATATTTTTTAATTCCATGGTGTGAGCCTGCAAGCAAGCTATGCCGACTGAGCGATCGCCGCCGTTAGTGATTATAGTGACAACATTTGTGGATAGAGGTTGTCATGTTGTCAGCACAACAAGCCCTCAGGGCATTAACCTCAGTGTTTTAAATCTGGGTTAATTCTTCTTTATTCAAGTAGCTCCTGATTCGTCCTACCAAGGCTGAGTGGGATCCCATTCCAGGCCCACTGTTTCACAGATCAATTTTGGAGGCACCCGATATTGAATCCGAGACTTCTGGATAGATAGCCAGGAGCTCTGACCACTAGACCACAGATACACACACACACACACATACACATACATATATAGATTGTAGAGTATGACGCCAAACTCTACCATCACTGCAAGCTACTGGTCTCTGAGCCTGCCGTGTTTAACGCTAAAGGGCAGATCTTGCTCTCCAGTTTTCATGCGGACGAGACTAGAGTTCTGGGCTGAACACTTCTATTCCACTTGTCGAACATGAAGGTTTATTGGACTTACAGATTACAGAACATTCTTCAACATTCAGTATATGTGTAAACCTGAACTCCAGTTTGTTTACGATATAGCAACCCATCACTGTGTCATTCAATAAATGGTTCAAACTTGATTAAAGGTTTTTTTTAACTAACATTAAAATAACATCATCAACCGCGATAAAGACCAGAGCAACAGCTATATGTTTCCACTACAACAACAATGTGGAAGAATAAGGGTCAATCAACAAAAAGAATAAAGGATTTCATGGTTAAAGGATTCAAATAGGTTAGAGGGTTACATGGTAACAGATCAAACAAGTACATAAAGGCAGTTCAGGGAACCAACGACCATTTCAATAGCTGACTTAGGTGACCTGGTGGTCTAGGGGTAAGGTGTCAGACTTCTGTGCTGGCGGCCGGGGTTCAATCCTCGGTCCCGGCACAGATTTATCTGATTTCCAAACCCTTCCTTCACCTCTGACAAGACATCTTGTGAATGTGGGGAATGTCAGGCCACCACCATGGTTCGGATTCCACGTTAAACTGTAGGTCCTTCATTTCATCTCACAATCACCCTACCATTACACATTAGCGTAAGTGCGTATAACCCGAACAGGTAGTAAGACGCGGTGCTAATAATAATAATAATAGCTGACTTAACGTTAAGTCCTTTACAAAAAAATCAAGCTAAAGAACCAATTTTCTGTTGCCTGCGAGTACACAGCTTCATCAACTGGAACAACATCCTACAATGATATTTAAGTGTCCAACCCCACATAGAAGTGTCAACCATCCATCCCAAGTGACCTAAAAAGTCTTCACAATGAACTTAACCTTCACCAGAGCACTTCACCCAATGTGGGGATTCCTGTCCCCAACAGCGCCATCAAACAAACAAATGATTGCTGTGAAGAGTGAAACAAAATGTAGGAAGTTGTGGGAAATATAGAAAGAGAAAAAGATTAATGCAAATAATGTAGTAAAGAAGAGTAAAGGGCAAATGAGATTAAAAGGAGAAAGAATGGAGAATGATTTTGAAGGAAATAAACTGTTATTCATGGAAGTGGGTAAAGAGAACAAAACAAGGAATGCAAGAAAATACCTATGGCATTTAGAATGAATGTGGTGAAATGATCTGGGATGAAAATGGTATTTGGTATTTTGAACAACTGTATGGCGAAAGTGTGGAGCAAGTAGCAGATAGTAAAGAAAATGTTATGACGAGTGAAAGAATTAACGAGATTGAGGTGTTTGAATCTATGAAAGTGTTAAAGAATGGCCAAGTTGCGGATGCCGATGGGATCAAATTGGAATGCTTAAGTGTGGGGGAAATGGTACTACTTGCTATATTTTTTTGGGTTGTTCAATATGTATGCTGACATTTAGAACCTTTTTAATGACCGGGAGAATGCTGTCATTGTTGCCTTGTAAAAACGCAAAGGCAAAAAGAGTGAATGTAAGAATTATAGGGCAATTAGTTTGTTGAATATTTGAGACAATGTTTTCGGGATGCGTGAAAAAACTGCGGACAAGATTTGGGGTGTGCAATGTTGTTTCATGCAGGGTAGAGGTTGCATGGACCAGATATTTGCATTATAAAAAGTGATTGAGAAATGTATGGCAGTAAGGAAGTAAGTTTATTGTGCATTTGTTGTTCAGGAAAAGCATACAATTGGATGAAAAGGAGTATGTTATAAAATTTTCTCAGAGAGTAAGGTGTGGATGTATTGTTTATAAATTCAATTATGGCAATTTAATAAAAACTTGTGAATGTGAGGAATGCCAGGCCTCCACCGCGGTTCGGATTCCACGTTTAACTGTAGGTCCTCCATTTCATCTCACAACCACCCTACCATTACACATTAGCGTAAGAGCGTATAACCTGAACGGGTAGTAAGACGCGGTGCTAATAATAATAATAATTATGATTATTATTATTATTATTATTATTATTATTATTATTATTATGGCAATGTAAGATGGATGTAAAGCATGCGTTACAGGGTGGACGGAGCTTTCAGCGACTTGTTTGGCAGTTAACAGGGTGTTAAGCAAGGTTGAGTTATGAGCCCATGGTTGTTGTTTTCATGGATAAGTTTATGAGGGATGCTTGTGAGGACGAGGATGATGTACAAATGGTCAATGTGGATTTGAGTGTGCTGTTATATGAAAATAATGCTGTATTAATGGCTGAGAATGAATCTTCGTATAAATGTATCCAAAATTAAGGTGATAGTTTTTGATGAGCACAGGTCAGGAAATAAGTGTCAACTTAGTATAAATAGAAAACTTTTAAAACAAATAAATTATTTTGTGTATCTGGGTAAAATATTCTGTATTAATGGAAGGATAGATGGTGAGATCAACATACGGGTGACTGCATCTCGGAGAGTAGTTTGATGTATGTGGACTTTTGCAAAGAATTAAGATGTACCAAAAGAGGCAGAGATGATAGTATACAAAAGTGTGTCAGCACCAACATTTTTCTATGGATGTGAAGCTTGTGTTTTTCAGGAGAAACACAAGAGCAAGGTAAATGTGCTTAGAATGAGATAGCTAAGAAATGTATGTGGAAAAACTCATATGGACAGAGTCAGTGATGAATAGGTACTAAAGGAGTGGGGTTTGAAATGGAATCCAATAGGTCAATGTGAAAGAAACATGTTACGTTGGTTTGGGCATGTTGAGAGGGTGAGTGTGGATCAAGTAATAAAGCAAACATATATGAAGGCAGAGTGTGTGGACCAAAAGGAAGGGGTAATATATGTAAGACGTGTTTAAATGTTGTAGATAAATGTGTGGTAAAGAAACATTAAGAGTTTTAAGAATAAAAGAGTATGTATGACTTGTTGTATAGGTGCTGTTGAAGTGAAGGGAATATGCAAGGGTAGGGAAGTGTGAAGAAAGTCAGTGAGGATGGATTTAGTAAGGAATTGTTTTTGAGATATATGCACAATTTCTTGCCTACCCTGTAAGGGAACGGCGTGATTAGGTATTTACATAATTATGTATGTGTATATATGTACACACACACATTTATATACACATATACATATGTGGACACACCCACAATTATCAGAATATGTGTTTAGGTTCCTTTGAACTTGAAGTTAAGAGAAGACATAGGTACTTAAAGACCAATTTTAAGGTTTAAGAGCTAATTATTATAATATATATATATATATATATATATATATATATATATATATATAAATTATTGAGCCTGATTAGCTTTAGAGCCTTAAAATTGTCTTTAAATATGTCTTTATTAACTTCAAATTCAAGGGAATATAAACACATGTTTTGATAGTACAAAGTAGACAGAATATAATCTTAGTTCCATCGTAAGGACATAAAATGTATATAATTTTAAATAAAGTTTTTATATAAGAAAAGATAATCAAGTATTTACTTTATGGTACACAAAATATGCCGAGATGTCCATCAATGAAAACATTTAACATAATTTCTTAATAGTCTTATGGTTTAGAAAGTAAGTAATGTAGTCGCTCGGTCCTCACCCTCTTAGTTTTCTACTGTCAGAATGGCTCTCAGGAGGGTATATGTAGTGCATAAGAAATAAATGGTAGTACATTTTTAAGCTGTTTATTAGAAAAGTGCAAGTTGACAACAATATGAAGTTACTAAAGATGTGATGTAGTTCCAAACACTAATTAAAGATAATGAAACACGAGTGTGTAGATTGTTTTAACAGTAACCCACTGTGAAACATAAAAATAACTTGATTTCGATGCCCGCTTGGTAGTCTAACTGATGTGTGGCCAGGTTTCCAGATGGGGACTTCCATCCTGCCCAAAACTTCAATAGTTATCTACCTGAAATAAGTCACTGTCTACTTGTTTGTTTGATAGTGTCTATACAATTAGTATGAAGGTAAACATAATTTACTACACCCCTATTATCTAACATACATACACCATGGATGTTACTAAAGAATATATGAAGCAACGGTCAAGGAAAGAACACAATTACACTAGAGACTGTTACTGCAAATATTAATTTTTTTGTCAGTTATTTTTTATCTTAATTTCTATTTCAGAAATTAGCTTAGATCCTTCAGCATCTCCTAGTGACAATATGGTATAGCCAAACTATTAATGTTTCGCTACCAAGGATGGAGAGATTGCTCAAGCTGCACATGAAACAATGGCATTCCTAATATCCGTACTATAAAATGTATAAAAACTAGTGTTTTAAAATATTGGCCACAATTTTAGAATTTGTGTGCATACATATTTATCTCTGACTGTCTCCATGTTTGTTATTGAGAAAGTCCATTACTGGAAAGCTGTTAGGTAAAACGTCTACAATACAGGATTTAATATTTATGTAAGTATATATGATGGTGTATATTTTCTAACAAACTTTATAAACACATTAGGAATCCCTTAACACATCTTATATAAAATCATAAAAATCAACACTAAGGGTCAAATAAAAATTAGAACAAGCAGATTATATGCTAAATTTCCTTCTTAATGAAAGAAAAAACACATCAGATGGTAGGCTATGCCCGGACAATTTCAACAAATTACACATTTTAGGTTATTTATGTTTACTTTGACAAACAGTAGATTTGATTTAAAATTTGGGTACTCTCCACACTTAAATATATCAAAGTAGAAGCGAGACAAGAAGAGCAGCTTTGAGATTGAACATGCTCAACGTGAGTCACAATACTGAGATGATTAATGAGTATACAGTAACGTTAATTTTTTTGACAAGGTGGGCACAAAATTACCATTTTCAACTAAATTACCTGATTTGTGTGTTTTCAAGGTTTTGTAACTGTGTGGATATCCTGTTTAAAGTGAGTAGTCCCTTGATTATTGATGTTTTTGTCATCATAAATATTTAACATTTGAGCAAATTTGTTTGGAAACAGTTTTTTTACACATTTAAGCTTCCTTCATTTAAATGTACATAGAGTATAAAAGCCTCAAAGCCATAAAAAATAATACTAGCCAAATTAAGCTAAGTCATCGTGTATAAGGTCTTCAATTCTATTGATATTTAGTAAAGTTTTAAGTCCACTAGTTTCAATACAACTGTTATACATTTTGAGAAATTGATTCAAGTTTAAAACAGTGTAAACCATGTGGTGTGTATATTCTAACTTCAATAATGGGATAAGGTTAAAATATGTCACATGAGTTCAGGTCACTATAATTAAAAAGAAATAATCCAAACTTTATTATTTTAGAGAAAGGAGTGAGAGAAAATATTTGGGAAGCTAACTAATCATTTCCAAAATGTATGACTTGTGTGTTGAAGATTCCAAGATATCACTAGAAAGAGTAGATAAACAATTAATATCCAGGATAGTTTTCCATTAAAGAGCTCAATTTGGGCTTTCATTAATCAGTCAGTTAGTTATACATGGGGTCTAAAAATTTCAGATTCTAGTATGTTGACATAAAAGGAGAAATTAGTCATTGAAGAAATAAAATACACCATTCAGATGCTGGCATGCGATAACATTTTATAAGAGAATATAAGGTGCACAAAATAATGTATACTATAACAAATAAAGTCCTAAAAAGAGTGAGTGAGAAGAGAACCATTTTGATGTGACTTTTCAGTTCAAATCAAACTAAATCGAAAAGATTTTTAAGAACAGTCTTCTGCATGACATCATAGAAGGAAAGGTTGAGGAGGGAAAGGAGCTAAGGAAAGAGGATTCAAATATTATATGACTTGAAGGAAAGAATAGCATTCTTGGAGCTGAAGGAGGATTGGTGTGCATTGATTATTTAGATTCAATGACAAAATAAGATGGATCTGTCAAAAGACAGAACACTTAATATTAAGTGCCTTGTGATACTTTTAGAAATACAGCGCCCTACCTTACCAAACAGATTTTATATAAGAAAACTTCTGACACTTAAATATAACATTATGATCTCACATGAGTGTACCCATACATTTTGTGGGATACGGTTAGCGAAAGTCATAGTGGGACTGAAATGGTTTGGTGTTGGTTTTATAAGGCAACTCATGAAAACGGTGAGTTGGAGGTTTTTACATTTTGTAAGTGCATATGTGCTGCATAAAATCTGAATATAATGATGACTATGATGTACACATAGCTTCTATTACTCTACTAACCTTATATAAACAACTAATTACTTCTTGAATCAGAATAGGAAATAAGATTCGAGGTACTGGAGGATATTCCAATCGGTTATAAAACACTAAGCCATAATATTTTACAATTTTAAAGGTCATACATATTTAGTGTAAATCTCCAAATGCATGTCATCATTGTTATTAATAGTAGTTTTGGTATTGAAAGAGGGCTTTCTGAATCAAATGAGTATACCAGCATAGGACTTACAAACTAATTGAATCCAAGAATAGTGACAATATCCAGTTACCCAGACGCAAATTCTCTGTGAAAAGGGAAACCTAATTTCAAAAATTACATATATTTCAGTCGTAATGAGAATAAAAATTAAGACCCTAAACTTAGTGGGCAGACACATTACAACCAAGTTAAGTTTCTAAATGATAGTAGAAAAGTTCACTCTTGTAATATCTTTAAATAATTGAAATGATAATACAAATTATAAGAACTGTCACTTTTTGGAAGCAATTAAAATTTACATGATATTAAAGAATGGTAGACAATGCTCATTAACCGCCTCAGTGCATGACATTTAAACAGGTGGTGCAAGAGAGTGTTTATATAATATGAGTGCAAGATAAATATAGATAAATAATTTTATCAAGTTTGTCAACAGAATTATCCTGAACACATGAAATCACACATTTTATATATAACTAGAGAGTTATTTTATATGTATAACCCCTACCTGGAAACTGCTATACCGATCATGGTATCGCCAGGTTTCATCTTTGGAGCATAAAATCTGTTAAGAAAAAAATGTACAGCTTTTTAAAAGAGGTTAAACAACAAAAGAGATGCCAAACTATGATAAAACTAAATTGTAGTTGATATTAAAATAGTCAATGAAGGTACCTAATTCCTAAATATAATCATCACAATAATTATGAAAACATTTCTGTCCTTATTGTTTGCTTTATTTGAAATATGTAAATGGTTATTTATGTTATATTATTTAATGGGCATTAAATTATTTTTCTTATAATTCATCCAATTATGTGGTCTATAATAAGTGTGCTAACAGTCAAAATTTGAACCATAGTCTGCCAACAGAAGTCTCTAAAATTAACTGACTTCAAAAATCTATAATCGATAAACTAAAGCTAAAACATATAACTAATTACATCAGAGTTGATATTAAGGACATACCTCTGATAAGGATCAACGCTTAGCCAGAGAGCCTCAACCAAAAGTTCTGTAAACCAAAATTTTTAAATGAATTTAAAAATATAAAATAAATGATATGGTGATAGTGAAGGTGATAATGTTAAAAATATTAATAATAGCAAAGAAATATAGAGTGGTGTTTTATTAATGTAGTATATATTCACAAGACTTCTATATCAAATATATAAATAATAGACTACAAAAGAATTTAGCTCCAAACTGTAGGAGATAAGTACACACAAACTAAATGTTTAGTTGGGTAGCCTTGTTTGACAGTGTAGTTTGAAACTAAACCTTAAATTGTTTAGTCTTTTTGGACAGTAGATTTTGAAACTAAACATTAAGCTGTTTAGTCCTGTTTTAAAGTGAAGTTTGAGACTAAACATTAAGCTGTTTAGTCTGGTTTGACAGTGAAGTTTGTAGACAGACTTTTCCAGGTGTGTGTCAACCTTGTTTAGATGAATATTTTCAACAAGAAGGCCTAAAACAAGGATTATCTACGCACATACAATTCATGTGGTGTATTTATGTCCTTCCAGGGTTTATTCTTCCCCTTTGCAATAAGCTAGAGTTGAAATTTGGTATGGACATTATGGACTATGCAGGCTATGTATTGTATGAGAAAAACCTTAAACATGAAACATTCAAAATGGTTGACAAAACTTGGAGCCTGCCATATTTATGAGAATCATACAAAACTTTAAACATCCAAAATGGTGGCTATAAAATGGCTGACGAAACCTACAAATTGAGTCCTAGAGTGCTGAAATTTAATATGAACGCTATGGAGCATGCTGTCTTTATGAGGAAAATCTGAAACTTGAAAAAATCCAAGATGGCGAAATGATGTACAAATTGAGTCAAGTGTAGATGAAATGTGGAGCTTTAAATTTTTTAATTAATATAAATGTATGGTAAAAATCTAAATTTTCAGGATTTTCTAAAAAGATTAATGCCCCAACCTATATTTACAAACACTAAAAGCCTTCAGTTATCGATACCACACACGGAAAAAAACCTAAAAATATACACATTACCAAAGATTATCTTAAATGAACTGTGATGGGTATTTTCATTATGTTTTAGTAACAGTGTATATTATTTTATTTATGCTCCCCAGTGATTTGTGAAGCTCTTTTTCCATTCTGTTTCTGTAACAATGTATATTACTCTGGTTCATATATTTTATGACCGTGCTAAGAGTGTGATGATCTATATTAATAATATAATAAAACTAGTGATTATTCATTTGTTTAGCCTTGCTGTTGCAGTAATCAATGTTGTCTGTTGGAGTTGCCTTTTTAATACAAAGAGTAATGTTTTAGATTACATTCCAATTGGTAAGATACCAAATAAAGTATGTCATATTGGTGTTTCTCAGTCTTTTTCTGATGTTATAAAAATTTCACAAAGGAAATTGTTATTCTTAGATTATCAAATTATTTACCATACTATTTGTTTCCTACTATTAATTTGCATTTATATATATTAGGTTAATTAGATATTTTTTCGTATATAATTTGAGAATGTTATAGCTTCTAATCTTTTAAAGGGGGGCTAGCCATATAATTCTCAATTTAAGTTACCTGTCCCCTTATTTGAAATGTCAACACCCAGGATAAGGAGGACTTCAGCTGAAACAGCTTCAATCAGATAAACAAAACTAATAATTTGTGATGAATTAACTAGGTGGCTAATTAATTAATGCTTTAAATGTTGTTGATAAACTATATAAAGGTATAGTGAAACATAAATTCCCTGTTGGTGATTAAGTAGTTTTGTTGAGTGGAGATTTTTATACATATTTACCAGTATTCCCCCATTCACATAGAGCTGCTGTAGTACAAACAAGTATTTAAAATAGTATTTAGAGTTTGTGACAATTAGGGTAACTAGCAGCTTGCATTCACAAGACCCGAACTATAGTCCATGGCTTCTGAAGCTGGGAGACAGACAGTTCCCCAACAACGATGTGCTACCAGACCAACTACGGTTAGTGACATAGTTAAGAAAACCTTTGACTCATCTTACATTACATTAACATTTCCAAATAAGACAATACTGTGTCCAAGGAATGATAGTGTGATGTCTGTCTATGAGGAGGCTCTAAAACTACTGGAAGGAGAAGGTGTTTTCTACTCTAGTATGGACTCTTTGCAATGACAAAAAAGGAAAGGGATAGTAACCCAGCTAAGTTTTTTAATCACCACGTCTTATTACCTTTCAAGCTGTACGCATATATAATTACTGTAAGGAAGCATTTAGGAGGTAATCCACCAACATTTGTGTGGAAGGAGAGTTGCAAACCTTTTAGGAAAAACCACTCTCAGTAGACATAACCAGGATTTGAACCCTTATCTCTCCATCATCAGAAGGCTAGCCTTATACGAGAGTGACAACTTAGGCTGTTTGGCCACTTAAGTGGGTCCCAGTCCCAGTTGAGTTCCTTAACATTCTTACTCCCTCAAGTGTGCCTCCACATAAACTTTAAATACTTAAGTAGGCTAAAAATTTAACTTCAGTACTCATCCTTAAACGTTCCTTCTAAAGTAATCCAGTTTTTAAACCTTAGATGGATCTTACACCCACCGAACCAGACATGACTTGTGTACTTTTCTGGCAACAATAAGTCCCAGTATCAAACAAACTCTCAATAGAGTTGGTGTCTACTTTCTTACTCCTGTGTTCAGCCATAGCCAGTTATATGTAGCTTTCTTAAGAGTGCACCATGCCATAAACATTAAGTTGTGGGCAGTACAAAGTAATTGTCAAGGTGTGTTTATAAGAGAAGAGCTCACTATCTAGGATAAAATTATAGTAGATGTATTGAAAAAAAAAAAGTTATTGCTCTATTAAAAATGAGCAAAAAAATCTCTTCAGTGAACCCCTCCACTATCTTGCAGCAAGGCAGTATTAAAACCTACATCAAATAGCTGTTAGAATAACACTAAATATTTGAGCATAAATGACAGAGAACAATCGCATTTCGAAATATTGACATTCAATTTTTATAGGAAGAACAGTAGAATTCACCAACCACGATTGAAAATTACTAGCATTTGACATTGTAGAAATTTGTTTTATTTGATTGATTTATTCTATATATTTCATCAAAAAATTATAATAACACTTTCAATACCACCTCCTTATAGATTACTTAATAATTTGTCTTTATTTTATTAATTATACAGACTTATAATGTAATACTATTTTGTATTTTCATTTACACCATTGTGGCAACATGAGCTACAATAGTGCAAATAGTTATAAATTAAATGTATTAATTTTCACGTTAATCTTATTAGAACCAATCATTATAAACCATAAACCAAATTATTTGTTTGTAAACTTTACAAAAAAAAGGCCAACAAATATTTGTTTCAAATAAAAGTTATTTATTTTTTATACTCCAGTAAATGATTTTTCAAGCAAAACTATCTAACTTGAACATTAAAAAACAGGTTCAGCATGAAGCAGATAGGTGACACTTTTTCTCAGCTTCATGGCAAGATTTTTGCATTGTTCTAAAGAAATTTTAATAAAATATCTTGTGTTACAGAAGGACAAAACCAAAAACATGATAAAATCTTGTGAAAAATTAATATAATTCTCATCTTCTTTAAATTGCACAAGTTTGGTATGTGTTGTGGATAGGTGTTGGTGTATGTAGTTGGTAAGAAATGTTGAAATTAATTTTTTTGAAGATTAGTGTTTTTAATTAAAACCAGTATATGTAACATTAGGGAAGGACAATTTTGTCATCCTTGTAATTAGTTGATAATTTCACATTAGTTTGTGGTGGTAATTGCTGTCGACATATGAGACTGACAAAATTTTAAAATACATTATTATTTAGGTTTTTTAACGTGCCCTTTCTGAGCATACAGACCATATCAGCCCATGACTTTGAATCTAATTAACGAACACAACACCCAACCGTAAATAAATCCTTGTGTAAGGGAAAACCATTGTACCAAATATAAATGTTTCAGCATTGCCGTGAATCAAACTCAGTACCCTTGGGTCAGTAGTTGTGAACACAGCCACCTGAGCCACACAGTTCCAAAATTAGTGCTTAATTTACAAGAGAATTATAGCTACACATTACCTGTGGGTATGTTTCAAAATTGATGCTTTCAACCAAAGTATAGTCTTTTAATTTAGCCTAACTTCGTTCTTTGGAAATGAATCAAATTGCATTGCACCTTTGGCCTTTATTCAAGAGTTATTGAACCTGTAGACCGTGCACAACAGCATCAGAGCATGTTGTGGGTAAGAAAATGTAAAATTATTTTTTAACTGATAACCTGTTTTATTCAGTATTAAAATTTCAAATAGGTGAAGAGCTTTTCCTTCTTCTAATTATGGTTTATTTGAATTGACCTGGTTTTTGTACTAATTGATGAGTTGTGAACTAATGTGGTTTGATTGCCACGACATTGGAAGCCTTTTTATAATGTTTATAAAAGAATGAGTTTTATTTATCTCACGCTTTATATCACTCGCCCCTCGTTGGGCCACGTTTTACAATATTATGTAATAAATACACATTTATAAAGTTGATATTCTTTTAATTCAAAATCTCTGTTTATTTCAAGAGAAAACAGATCATGTCATCGACAAGCTTCTTACGCTGCCGATAGCACGATTGTAGTGATCGCGGACAGGAGCTAAAGTCAGACTACATCCAGGACTGGACTCCTAGTGAGGTTCTATTGCCCCATCTTTCGCATATATCTATTGCTCATGGAAGCTTCCAGAAGCTTCTGTATGGAAAAATAAAATAAAATATAAAAATAAAAAATATGGATGGAGGTAGAATGTTCGAGAACAGGAAGCTGGCTCAAATTACCGTTTAGAAAGCATATTGTTCTTTTTAAGAAAGGAAGTAAATTTCTTTTCCTTATTAAAGACTTTAAATTGTCCTTTTGACTCTACTGGTCCTACGTCATGCACTCTGACGACATTGACAGTGGTTCTAGTGCCTTCTTAGAAGAAGAAGTGTTTTAAGCGCCATGTAATAGATTATATAATTTAAATAAAATAAGATATGTTTATAAAATCAGGACGATATTATTGCCAATGCTTTCACATATTCCTTAGGGGCAGGTCAGTAACATTACATAGGCTGACACATATTGTTATGGAAGTACAATTTTATTGTAATTGTGTTAAACTAGTTTAAAGACAGTACTTGCAAATGTTGTTGTGGTAAATTATTTTATGAGTTTGTCATAATGTAAATTTTGTGAAAAGAAATCATAAAAATATACTGGCACAAATTATAGCAAGAAAGATTTGTCTAGCATTCAGTGCAAAGTTTTATCAACAAGATAACCTAATTTTGTTACAAGAAACATAAAATTATCTCAATACCGATACACATCAGGTACTATATGTTAAAAACAAATAAATTATTAGTTTCTTGTTTTTAAATACATAGCTCGATAATATGCAAAGATTATTTTTCCGAAATGTTAATGGGGTTAGTGTAGCTGTACCTCACAATGTCCCTCACACATGATATTGTGGGTATTGGAAGAACTTGAACAATATCTTCCATATCAACTACTGATATATTGTCTCTATCATCTGGCCAAAACACTGTCTTACTAGTATCAAGACACATCATCGCCATTACTTGGAACTCGTTGTTTGGAAGGGTTGCTTGTAAGATGCAGACCTATTGAAATTCCTATTGTTCGCTATCTATACAAACTTTACAAGAATGTATGTGCCTGCTGTAACATTATGGATTGACTTGATACATCAGTGTCACCAATGTATTGCTATGTAATTTATTCTAGATTTCCCTAATAAGCTGTTTTATAAGTGTAAACACTCAAAGGGCCTATAGCCTTCTATAGGACCAACACATTTTACCTTCTGTAGCAGTAATTTGCTAGCTCAATAACTTTTAACTGATTAAGAAAATAATAATACAGGAATATGGAATTGTGTAAAGGAAAACAAAGAAAAACAGTGACTGAAAAAAATTTGAATTTGTAGTATTTTAGGGACAGTACTAACTAAACTATAAAATAATATTACAGGACATTTTAACTTTCGGGGAGACTTGTATCATATAAGCTATAGAAAACATTTTTCATGTCTTTTTTATAAAGACAATACACTATATTAAGTGAAAAAATATAGTTTTTGGCCTAGAAAAAAATAATATTTAGTAGACAGCTTATAAACTGATGTCCTTCCGTGACATCGTTTTCTTCCTTTTTTCAACTTTCATCACACATAAAATGAAAATAAGCTTGATAAAAATAATATGATATTTATTGTATGAGAGAACAATTAATTAGCTAGAATTTTATGTTAAACATATCACATTTGAATGAAATTTAAAATTTTAATCTATGTCCTTGATTACCATGACTTCTGATGAATCTAAAACCAAAACAAAAGGGAATAGTCCTGGTATCATCATCATCATCATCAACTGTTTCCAGCCTGTGGCCGGGTCAGTTTAGTAAAATGCCTCCATCTTCCTCCAACCTTACACCACTCTTCCTCCTTTAATTTCTTCCAATCTTCTTCTCTCACTTGAAAACTTACTGTTATCTGCTCCTCCCATCTCTTTCATGGCCTCCACAGTGGTATTTTTCCCACATACTTCATTTCCGACATTTTGTTCGGCATCCTCTCTTTTTTCATCCTCTTTACATGCCCATACCATCTCAGTCTTGCTTCCTCTACTCTCCCAATACTCCCTGTACCCCTCCTTACTCTTTCCCGGATAACTTCATTCCTAAACTTGTTTCTCCTCGTGAGAGCTAACATGCTCCTCACAAACTTCATTCCCATGATCTCCACTTTCCTAGTCTCTCCTGGCAATAAATACAAAATTGTGCCTGTCAGTGACAAGCCTAACCCCGATTAGTATAATTTATACAAAAATGTAATGTACTAAAACAAAATTTATTTTGAAAATCTAAAGATAAAAACATATCGTCATTGAAACTAAATAGCTAGATTCATGCTACCTTAAATAATTAAATGTGGTTTATTTAAAATCATTGCAAACTAAAAATATGGTATCATTTTCAAATTAACTAAATCATTAAAATGACTTACTATAAAAAGCCTTTGCAATCTTTACACAGTTAATTTATTAGAAATGACAATATACCTTGTTAAATCAATTAAAGTACCTTATAAAATCAATTAAAGATGTATTATTTTCATTAAATGTTAAAGCATGAAGATCCATTTTTAAAGGTTGACCGAAATGAACATGCTTGTCATTGAATCAAGCGTGTGTCTATTTTCATTTGGTCAATCTTAGAATGGTGTTTGTGCCGAAATGAGATAGATAATAATTATATTATGTGGCAGCCTTATTTCAATTTTGAATTGCGACTGGAAATGAGAAACATAGGGTTTGTATTCTTAAATTGAAGTAAATGAATCAAGTAAGTAATCACAATGTGAAGTAAGTAAAAATAAATAGCTCAAGAGAGTTGATAAATTAGTGACAATTCCCTCATTGTTAGCATATTTTTTAACTCATGGTGAAAAAGTCTAAAATAATGATGCCTCAGGAACACACTCCCATTGGGAAACCATGGACCAACTGACTGTCTTCCCAGACTTCTAGCTATTGTTCTTAAAAGTGCTGCATAAATATATATATATATTAGGGTGTCCCAAAAAAATGAATTTTTTTTTTTTTCGCATACCCTCTTATTTTTTTCCTTTTATGTCAAAACAATTGTAAATAATGTTTCATGTAATTTGGACCACGGCAACCCGTGCCGACTTGCATCTAAACATGTCAGTCAGTACATGTGTACTTGAGCGAGCGAACGCTGACGACACGTGTCTGTAGCGGAGCACCCAACAGCTGCAAATGGTAAAGATAAAACAAAAAAGATAAAGGAAGGTTTTGGAATGCTTCGACAGTGAGATTGCACAACCCGTGAAACATGTCAGTAGCAGTTTACTCAGGACAGCGCACGTCTACGTGTCAATGTGCTTATAATTCCAAGTTGTTTAATTAGTAAATGTTTGTATGGTTTTTAATCAGTGAACAGAACATGGCAGTGGAATTGTGTGATTCTAAAAAAGTGATATTTTTAATAGGTAATATAAGACATCAAATAACGGGTTCAAAACTTCCGTCTAATGGACAAGTTCTCGCAGTTTTGTTTTACAATATTCGAGAAGTGAATTTAAGTGTTAATGAAAGTGCAAATCTCGCTATTCGCGAATGTATTATATTTTGGGAAAAGGCACGCATACCTACCAAATTGTTGCCAAATTGTGCGATTAAGCTTGTTAATGTGTATCAAGTTTGGAGAGACTTACAAAAAAAATGCAAAGAAATTACAAGACGTATTCAAGCGGCGACAACAATAGTTTGTAATTAATTTAGACAATTTGTTCAACATTGCACATGCTGATGCACTTCAATTAATGAAAATAGAGGAAGATAGGATGTTCTTGCAGCGCCAAAGAGAGCCGGGCTGACCCGGTCACTTAGGTGGAGTGGATAAAAAATCTGACCAAAAAAGAGGAAAGGGCGTGACTTCGAGCTGTCAAAGAAGACAATCGGCGAATAAAATATGTTTCCGATTCAACATCCTCGGCATCAAACGAACCATTGCAAGAAGATTCCTCTTCGAATTCTAGTGAAAATATAGATTCAGAAGATTTCCCAACACTGATCGAAAGCTCAAAACCTGGGACAAGTAAATCAGTATTGAGGAAAGACTTTATTACTCCAAAGTTAGTTGCTGCTTTAGACAGGTGTCAGTTAAGTATGCGAGATTCTGTGTTTATTCTTGAAGCTACTATTGATGCACTTGGATTTAACATTGACGAATTTCCGATAAGTAAGTCTTCAATTCAAAGAATCCTAACAGAAAAACGGAAGGAACATGCGGAAAACATAAAAATTTATTTTCAAAACTATGTACCGGATGTAGTGACCTTACATTGGGATAGCAAACTGTTGCCTGCTTTGAGTGCTCGAAAATCGAAAGAAGAACGCTTGCCTATTGTTATTTCATTTGGACTAAAATAACAACTCATTGCTGTGCTGAGACTGGATAATTCCTCAGGCAAAGAACAGGCGCAGGCTATTTGGAAGGCGATCTTAGATTGTAATCTCGAAAACAAGGTCCAAATTCTCTGTTGTGATATTACGGCTTCGAATACAGGTCGTTTTAATGGTGCTTGTACGCTCCTCGAGCAAAAATTTGATAGGGAAATGCTTTTTTTCACTTGCCGCCATCATGTATACGAACTGGTGTTAAAGGCCATGTTCGATCTGAAAATTAAACAAGTGACAACAAGCCCTGATATTCCACTCTTTAAAAAGCATAAAGAGAATTGGAAAAATATCGATTCCACTAAAATACAGTGCTATAGAGAAACAGTGGAACTGTTCAGAACCGTACCCAAAATTGAAAATTTGCTGGACTTTTACCGAGATGAACTTAAAATGTTATGGTCAGAGAGGACTATCGAGAGTTGATTGAAATTTCTATGGTGTTTATAGGTGGAGATGCAGAAAAAAAAATTAAAATCAGACCTCCGGGTGCCATGCACCAAGCTAGATGGATGGCCCGAGCGATTTACTCCTTAAAACTATCGTTATTTAGTTCTCAGCTGAAATTAAACACCAAGGATACGAAAGAACTGTTAGATGTCTGCTTGTTTATCGTAACAATCTATGTTAAACCATGGCTTCAATGCATTTTGGCAGTTAAAGCACCCTACAAAGATTTGTGCTTTTTGAAATCTTTGAAAGCTTACGAAAATGTTAATGAAAATATCTCGAAAGCTGCTTTACAGAAATTTCTCCAGCATTTATGGTATTTGACTGATGAAATAGCAGTATTAGCACTTTTTGATGATGATGTGGACGAAGAAACAAAATTAAAAATGGTGGCAAATTTACATAGAGAAAATTTCTCGTCCCATGAGAAAAGATACATTCCATAGAAGGAAGAACTTTGTGGTTCATTGTATGGTGAGTTTGATACATTGATTTTGTAATTGTTTATTTAGTTATTTATTTATGTCACGCAATTGTTACATTTTTTTTACAGAAAAAAGCATCGATGATTTCATAACAGTCAAAAGCCATTCATTGTTTTCTAGACTCAAAATTGATGATAGTTTTCTCAACGAGAGTCCCTCTTCATGGGAGAATAACGCTTCTTTTCTAGAAGCAAAAAAGACGAAATCAATACTTAGAGCAGTGAACGATACAGCTGAAAGAGCAGTAAAACTAATGCAGGACTTTCATGGATTAATAACGGTTGAGGAGGAACAAAAACAATTTTTGTTTCGTTGCGTACAAGAACACACGAAGATCTATCATGACTGTAAAAAGCAAACATTGAAACGAAAATATGATCAGTAATGTTTCTTTTACTGTAATATGTTAATAAATATCTGCTTTGATTAAAATGGTGTCTTATGTACCAAAGAAACATACATTTTACAATCTTTCCATGGTATTCCCCGTACAAGATCTCACGTTCAAGTTTGAAGTAAAGTCGGCACGGGTTACCGTTATCTTATTGCAATAATACTTTTTATTTAAGTTACTGAGGTGAAATAGAAAAAAAATAGAGGGTATGCGTATTCAACTTTGCAAAAAAAATTTTTTACCTTGTATCTTGGGACACCCTAATATATATATATATATATATCTCTATCACAATATTTTTTTATCATTAGAGGCGATTTAAACCCACTCCCCACCCCCATCTGTACCTGTTTTTGGATGGTAACAAACTATTTACCCAACGGAAGGCAACAGATAAATAAATTAAAATATATTTTCAAACATTCAACAGTGAAAAAAATTATTTTCTAATAACATATCATTACAGCTGGTCAAGTGAATAAGAGAACTTTCCTATTTACAAAAAGTCTGAGAGCGATGAAAATTTGCAAGTTTCACCAAACATACATAACAGGAGGTTGAGTGATTTTGATCACATTATTGACAACTGCACAATGTAAAATGTAAAGTGAATCAGAATTCAAGGACCAAGCTGGGGGGAGAGTTGAAGATATCAGGAATGCAGTCCTTCTTTCATTAAAGACGAAAAAATAAAAACAATTTTCTATTCGGTTTCTATAAAATACATTTAATTAAAATCATTATGTTGTCATATTATAACTTAAATTCAGTTGCTTGATGTTGCATTATAAACATATTCGAGTTTTGTTTCGATCAATAGACAGCTGCAATTTAATTAGCTATGTACATATGTGCTGGTAATATTTCTGGTAGTTTAATTATTTAATTGTATTTTTAATATAATATATTTTTAGTAAGATTATTGGTACAAATTTATTGAGAATTTTACAACAAAATGAAATTTGCTGAACAATACTATGCCCCCCTCTCAATTACTATTAAAAATATTTATAAATAAGTACCTACCAAAGGTATTTGACTTTAAAAAAATTCAAGTGTGGCTCTCAAACCTATTTTGCCTCTAGCAGGTGGGAAACTTTTTACCGTAAATCCTGTGCAAATGTTGTCTTCCTTTGCCCACCTTTTTTGGATCAGCAACTTTAAAAGTGTTAATTTCTAGCACTAGAAGTCATACAAGTTAAATGGTCTAAAATATGAATAAAGGCTTTATTTTTATTATTATAATAAGAAGAGTTTTGTTCATTTGGTTTCAATTGATGATTCGTTACTGATACTATTAATTATATATATTGTAAAAAAAAAAGCAAAGCAAAATTACCCACTTAGAAATATGCTTATAATTTAATCTAGTCAATTGGTTCAAAAAAATAGATTTGCAGTGGATTTGTAAAAAAAATAATTATTGCAGCCTACAACCAACAAATTTGTATTTTTCCATATGAAAGTTTTTTAAAAAAGTATTTTTTTGGATGTGTCAAGTAAAAAGAAAAAGTGTGCTGTTTTATCATCTCAAAAATAGTACATGTAGGCTACTATGAAAAGTGTATGGTTGGTAGCTCTAGGCCGACCCATTGGTATGCTTTTTATCAACTACGTACTAGAAGTGGTCATCTTAAAAGGTGTAACTATGCAACTCTTTGGAAGAGGACACTAAGGAAAGACATACCAAATCTTAGACTTTGTTAATTATTTAGATTCAGCTTTGTTTTTATAGTCAAACGTTTTAATCACAGCTTTACTTACTGTAATGTATTTCCATGTAGGTTGGCTACCATGTGTGGTGACGTAATAAATTATCTGCTTCCCATCATGCCCCATCCTAAATGTCTATTGAGAATATTATCGATAGTGTTCCCGACCAAACCTCTCATTCAAGCAGTAACATTAATTCAAGTAAGTCGTGTTCTGATTCAAGCCGTCCTTACCATGATACGGATGTACCATATTGGCGACGAGGATAAAAAATACTATGGTGTCACATATTCCTGGCTATTTGGAAGTCCAGCTTTAAAAGTGTACTGAATTAATTTAATTATAGAAGCAACAAAAAGTTCTTAAAATGGAAACGTATGCATAACAGTCTTGAGGCAACTCCGAGAACATTTAGGGATTTTAATAACTTAGGGCGTGGTCTATAATGGCAGTCATAGGAAACAAGAGTAGTTTCGACAGTAATGAAGAAAACTGGTCATCATATGTGGAGCGATTCGAACTATTTGTCGAATGTAATAATATAACTAATGAGAAGAAAGTAAGTACGCTACTGACAGTAGTAGGCGTGAAAACTTTTAATCTTTTACAAGATTTATGTACACCAAACAAGCCGTCAACAAAAAGCTATGTGGATCTAATTAAAATTATCCAAGAACACTTATATCCTAAACCATCGTTTATTGCCGAAAGGTATAAATTTAGTTTAAGATCACAGCAAGAGCATGAAAGTGTATCAGATTATATCGCTAGCTTAAAACAAATGTCAAAGCATTGCGAGTTTAAAGAATCATTATCTGATTATTTACAGGATCGTCTTGTAAGTGGATTAAGAAGCAGCTCTATTAAGCAACGACTTCTAGCATAGAGGCAGCTAAACTACGAGAAGGCAGTGCTGATTTCAACATCTTTGGAGGCAGCCGAGAAAGATGCAGCGTCACTAGCCTTTGGACATAACACCGGTGGAACAGCTGATCGTCAATCCCAAATTCTTTGAATGTCGAAAAAGGAAGAAAGAAAAGGCGGTACCAGAGAAGTGAGGTGTTATTGCTGTGGAAGAAACGGTCATTTAAAAAATGAATGCCATTATAAACAGTATGAATGCCGTGTATGTAAGAAGAAAGGTCATTTGCAAAAGGTGTGTCGATTGAAACAGTTGGGTAAGTCAAACAATTCTAATAGGGCTACTCATACGATTGCTAGCAAATCTCACAGAGACAGACAAAAGTATGACAGTAATAAACAGCATTTTGTGGGGTTGGATGTGTTAAATGACTATAGTGATGAAAACGTTGATGACAGTTCAAATTTATTTGGGTTATATAAAAATCAGCTTGTCGAGAAGCGTGAAAGAGTGGAACCTTTTAGAATAAATGTTCAGGTGGAAGGGAAAGAAATTCCGTTTGAAGTAGACACAGGTGCAGGGGTATCTGTAATCTCTGAAAAGTATTATCTGTATAAATTGAGTCACTTAAAATTGCATCCAACTGATTTAATCTTAAATTCATATATAAATGAACCAATCATTCCTGTGGGTGTTATAAATGTAAATGTTCAATACCAGGATTTGTCACACAAAATGGAATTATTTGTAATTAAACATGGAGCTAATCCATTACTAGGACGGGACTGGATTAAGGAACTAAAAGTACAATTACTGATTCCAGAAAACTTGCATAATGCAAATAGTGTAACGGCAGATAGGGCACAAACAGAAATGGTGACTAACCTGTTAAGGAAATTTCCAGAAGTTTTTAATAAAAAATTAGGTGATTATAAGGGTGAACCAGTTAGGTTAAATTTAAAAAAAAGATGCTAAGCCAAAGTATTGCAAACCGAGATCAATTCCATTTGCACTTAAAGAAAAGGTAGAGCAGGAGTTAGAACGCTTAGTGCAAGAGGAGGTATTAACTCCGGTTTCTAATAGTGAATGGGGTACACCAATAGTCCCTGTACTTAAGAGAAATGGAAATTTTAGAATATGTGGAGATTTTAAAGTGACCTTGAACTCTAATCTAGAACTAGAAAGACATTCTATTCCCAAAATAGAAGAGTTATTTGTCACTTTACAAAAGGGAGAAACCTTTAGTAAACTGGATCTTAGTCATGCTTATCAGCAGGTTAGGTTAGATGAAGAATCTAAGAAACTTTGTGTGATAAGTACGCACAAGGGTTTATTTAAGTACAACAGAATTCCTCATGGGATTTCTCCAGCACCAAATTTGTTCCAAAAATTAATGGAAAAAACATTACAGGGGTTGAAAGGAGTAATTGTATTTTTGGATGACATTTTGGTTACTGGTAGGGACATGCAGGAACATTGCGACAGGCTCAAAGAGGTATGTAAACGTTTACGTGACAAGGGTCTCACAGTAAGTAAAAATAAGTGTAAGTTTTTTTCTAAGAGTTTAGAGTATTTAGGGTTTGTAATAGACAAAGATGGGTTAAAAACAGCCAAAGACAAAATTGCGGCTATATTAGATATACCAAAGCCAGAGAATGTTAAACAACTGAAGGGATTTCTAGGGCTAGTCAATTACTATGGAAAGTTTGTTCCAAACTTATCCACGATACTTTGTCCTATGTATCGGTTGTTAAGAAAAAACAGAGATTTTAATTTTGACAACGCATGCATCAAATCTTTTTCAATAATTAAAGAAAGGTTAGTGTCAGCAGAGTTGCTAGCTCACTATAATCCCAAATTACCTTTAAAATTAGCATGTGATGCGTCAGGCTATGGTCTTGGTAGTGTGCTGTCACAAGTGCAGAGTGATGGAAGTGAACGTCCAATAGCCTATGCTTCCCGCACACTATCTAAAGCTGAGCAGGGATATTCACAGATTGACAAGGAAGCTTTAAGCCTTGTTTTTGGTGTAAAGAAATTTAATCAATACCTGTGGGGAGGAAATTTATACTATGTACAGATCATAAACCTTTGTTAAGCATATTTGGGGAGAAAAAGGGTTTGCCAGCTTTTGCAGCTAGTAGATTACAAAGATATGCTCTTTTCTTATCAGGATATGATTTTGATATTTGCTATGTCAAATCAGAAAATCATGGTATTGCTGATGGGTTATCCAGGTGGCCATTAGTTAACTCTGACAATGATGAATTAGAGAATGATGGTTGTATTGGTACTTATTTACAATGTTTTGAAATTAGTGGGATACCTATAAAATGTGAGGATATAAAGAGAGAAGTACAAAAAGACCCTGAATTTGTTAAACTTACAGGTTATGTGAAGTTTGGTTGGCCTTATGATTATGATAAGGAATTGACAACGTATTTTCATAGGAAAAATGAATTAACATTAGAGCAAGGAATACTGATGTGGGGGTATAGAGTAATTGTACCAGAGAAATTTCGTAGACATTTGTTAGAGGAATTACATTCAAGTCACCTTGGAATAGTTAAAATGAAAACTTTAGCTAGATCTTATATTTGGTGGCCTAATATTGATCAGGACATTGAACAGATGGTCAAAAATTGTGCACCCTGTCTATGGGAAAGACAAAATCCATCAAAGAGTATGTTACATGTTTGGAATTATCCAAATAAACCATGGTCTAGATTACATATAGATTTTATGGGTCCATTCAAATCTAAGCTGTATCTTGTTATCATAGATGCATATACTAAATGGTTGGAAGTGTTAAAGGTATCGTCAACAGCAGCAAGTCCAACTATTGCTCATTTAAGGCAGATCTTTGCAAGGTTTGGTTTACCAGAACAGATTGTAAGTGACAATGGACCACCATTTACATCACATGAATTCAAGTTTTTTTTTTAATGCAAATGGTATTAAACATACTTTAACACCTCCATACCATCCTCAAAGTAACGGCCTAGCCGAAAATGCAGTAAAATTTGTAAAAAATAAATTGATGATTGCTATTCATGAAAAAAGAAATCTGGAAGTAGCTTTAAGTAGATTTCTATGTGATTATAGGAACTCGGTACATAGTACAACAAATGAAACCCCATCAAAATTGATGTTTAATAGACAACTTAGAACTAGGCTAGATTTGCTACGTTCTAATGTGAATGAAAATGTAGAGCAAAATCAGAGAAAACAGGTTAAATATGCAAAGGGATGTAAAACTCGGGAGCTAGTTCCAAACCAACGAGTACTAGTCAGAGATTATCGAGGAAAGAATAAATGGATTGAAGGGGTTGTTGTATCACAATTGAGTCCAGTAGCCTATTTAGTCAGATTAGGGGCAGTAACATGGAAACGCCATTTTGATCAATTAATTAGTTTACAGTCTTCGCCTGAAACTAGAGTAGAGGAGATAGAACCTAGTGTTAGAGAGCCATATCCCTCAGAACTAGATCCCAAACCTAATAGGGAAGGTTTGACATCTCCTAAGGCATTCAGGGGTGAGAATCATTCTCTTTCGTCCCCAGGGTTGAATCACATGAAAAGGGCAGTAGTCCAGAATCACACCCACCTCAGAGGATTGAAATCTCACCAGAAGTAAAGGAGCCTAGGTATCCAACTAGGTGTAGGAAACCTGTAGTTAAATTAAATTTGTAAATAGTAAAAAAAAAAAAAAAAATTTCACTAAGACTATTAAAAACTATGAGCAAATATTATATTCTGTATTTTTGTATAAAAAGTGTTTAAAATGTAAATTATTTCCTCATGACTATTGGAATCGTAGTCATACATTGTATTCTTATTTTATGTATATTTAGGTATTTTGAAATATCTGTATTCAAGCAATTGTAAGGGAGGAATGTAATGTATTTCCATGTATGTTGGCTACCATGTGTGGTGACGTAATAAATTATCTGCTTCCCATCATGCCCCATCCTAAATGTCTATTGAGAATATTATCGATAGTGTTCCCGACCAAACCTCTCATTCAAGCAGTAAGATTAATTCAAGTAAGTCGTGTTCTGATTCAAGCCGTCCTTACCATGTTACGGATGTACCACTTACCTCCATCCTTAAGAGGTGGCAGTTCCTCTTCAATTATTTCAAAATCACTTTCTTTAGGCTCTCCGTCAAATTGTTTGGCAATAACAATCTTCTTGGACTTCACCATGGTTTTATCAAAACAATTGTTTGTACCTATGAAATAAAATATATTTAGTGTATTCTTTTTAATGTAGTCTTATTAGCCAAGTGAGGGATGTTCAATAATAAGTTTCCCAGGTCTTCCAAATAGAAAGCTATGTATTCTATATATCTCCACATATTATATATATATACATGTCCTTCCTCTACCTCTTTACATATTCACCTTAAATACCCCAGGCAGTTGTTTCTCCATTGAATTGAGTATTAAATTATTAATAATATAAATAATAGACCAATATCTTAGTACAGTCGATAGTGTGTCTGTCTAATGAGCTAAAGGTTCCAGGTTTGATTACCAGCATGGCCAAAAAATGTATCAATGGTGAAATGTGAGTGAAATTCTCATTGTGTTCAGAAGAACCCCCACTACCGCTCAATGTTGCCAATCTTGGAAAAAAAATTCTCCCAACACGAGAAGGCAACCAGTACTCTTACTTTCTGGAGGTGCCTTGTATACAGACAACATCATGAAAATAACATGTTAACAAAGTTGTAAAATACTGTAATAATTATTATACTTTACTAACCTAGCTAAACCTAGCCTTTTATTGTGCTAATAGATTAATTTTTTTTATGATAATTGGATGTCATAGAAGGAAATGGGAGCTTAGGAAGAAGGAAGATTCAAATATTATATGACTTGGGAGGAATGAAGAAAATTCTGGGAGCTGAAGGTAGATGCAGAGGAATGGGTGCATTGGTGGCAGTCTATTTACACTGACAAACGGAATGAACCTGACACAAGATAGATCACATAATAATAATGATAATGACAATAATGATAAGAATATATAATAATAATAATCATAATAACAATAATAAAATACATAATAATAATAAATAATAATAATAATAACAATAATAACAAACAATAATAACAAATAATAATAACAATAATTATAAATAATAATAAAATAAACTATTTAATGTTTTTCTAAAAATAATAATAAATAGTCATCTGATGACATATCAGTTTTAGGGCAAAGGATCATAGATAAGTAAGACATCATCATCAATATTTTGAGTTTGTATGTGATTTGGGAAAGTTTTATTTAGATGTAATAGACATTAAAAGTTTTCAAAATGTATAAATCTTCATGTCATTCGATTCTCTCTATACTTGTGTGTGTAATAAAGTGATCAATTATTGAGATAGTACAAAGAAAAATAGCCTAATATGGGCTGGATTAAATGCATTATCACCAAAAAAATGTTTTTTTTTTTTTAAAGTCTGATGTTTGGCCTTGTTTATAGGCCCTAACATAAGAGAGGAGATATTGGCTGCATAGCACCTTAATGGTCCAAGTCTATGTATTTTCTTTCAAAAACTATGGAAAATATTTACATCATAATCACATCCTCCCAAACCCAAAGAGTATAGGACCGATTTAAAAAGATGAAAAAAAAAAGTTTTATAATATACAAAATGACTAGATTCTATAAAGAAAAGTAAAACCTTATAAAACAAACTATTGGTGACGACAGAGAAAGCATGAAGGGAATGTAAAGTAAAACCTTTGAAAAAAACAAATTATAACTGATAGCGACATGGAAATAAAACCACTATTTATATTTTTTATCATGACATAATACCAACTGAGCTCAGCCTGACCTTTCATTATTATGACAATATATCTACCAGCTTTACCCAAATCTTTCATGAGTTAATAAATAAACGTTGGGTGACCTGGTGGTCTAGGGGTAAGGTGTCAGACTTCTATGCTGGCGGCCGGGGTTCAGTCCTCCGTCCCGGTAAAGATTTATCTGATTACCAAACCCTTCCTTCACCTCTGACAAGACATCTTGTGAATGTGGGGAATGCCAGGCCTCCACCGTGGTTCGGATTCCACGTTAAACTGTAGGTCCTTCATTTCATCTCACAATCACCCTACCATTACACATTAGCGTTAAGTGCGTATAACCCGAATGGGTAGTAAGATGCGGTGCTGATAATAATGATAATGATAATGATAATGATAATGATAATAATAATAATAATAATAATAATAATAATAATGATAATAATAATAAAAATAATAATAATAATAATAATAATTAAACGTTGTTGATAAGCATGATTCAGCTACTATGTCATAACGTTAAGAAAGAGTGTTAAGAGTCGTGGGAAGACATCATAGTGCACAGGATGACATGAGCAAAGTGTACAGCATTACAGAAACCTGAGTGGAGAGTAACACTTCAGCGTCAATATTTTACATAAATATGTATTATACTGTAGATCATAAATGTAAAAAAGGTTAGGCCTAAAGAATCTTTGTGTCCAATGATTCTAGGGGCTCTTGTAAGTGCATCTTAAACCAATAAAATAACCACACTATACACCATATCAGTGTAAAGCAGCCAAATGTGGGATCGTTAATGCGCCCAAGACTTGAAATGTTTTTCAAACTGTTATCTAGGTGCATGTTTATTGCACCTTTGACAATTGAGGACATCAACATCTTCACTCCCTTCCGCCCCCCTTTTACCACTATTGGTGATTGTTGCTTGCTCCTTCAATTCCTTCTCATTAAAATATTCTAAAAATGAAAGTTTATCAGAAATTTTATTTATTCACACATGGAAGGTTTGGTTAAAATTGGATGGAATAGTTTTAGTCATAGACTAAACATAACTATTATCATGCTTTAAAATATATCTGACACGATTGAGATAGCTTTTCCAGTTTTGATCAAAATGTGTGAAACTCTAATTCAGGTTAATTTCATAAGATGTACAAAGTGTTTTTAATCAAAATAATAAAACAATACTTATTAACTTACAGTACAAGAATTAGGCTTCTTACTCAGGCATGTAAAAATAAAATTGGTGTATGTACTTGTAAACGGCTATATTCCCATCTAACTCCCTAAGTCCTTAGTGGTCATTAAAAACGGAAATCACATCTACACAGTTTGTATCCTTAATCATATGACCATGCCATTTCACATATCAAATCGACATAACTCTTTGTGAAAACTTTGTATTTCTCAAAAAAATGTTTCTGAGATACCACGCCTCCTGGGGATTTTAAATTTTGAGAAAAATATTTCTTAAATGGCTCTGTGCAGACACTTTTTTTTTACGGGTCCATAGCAATGGAGAGTAGAGAAGTTCATGGGGACTTTTAAGGATTTTTTTTCAAAGTTAATCTTTATAAAAAAAAATCAACCAAGCATAATCTAACCTTCCTCTATCTTAGTATAAAAAATCAACAAAGCTTAGCCTAACCTTCCAAGTCTATGAAAATTAAATTACAATAGCCTACAAATTTGGATAGATCAATACATTTCTCAATTCGAAGTTGCTGTGTATTTACCCTGAGGTCTAAGTGACTCATTTATTTGTATCTTATGGAATACTGTGAACATCAATAAAGTATTTTGTTGTATGCCTAGTAATTTGTAGTGATGATTCGTGATCACTTTTAATGTCAGTTCAGAAGTCATCATGGCTATTCGTAGTTGTTTTTGTGGTCGTCAACTCAATAAACACTTCTTTGATCGCTGTGCTCTAGTTTCAGTGTAAAACTAGTAACAAATACCATAACACTGCATGGAGAGTTTTTTTTTACTGTAACTAAAAAACTTTTCCCATTATTCTGATAAATTTCAGAACATCAACTAAATTATCTAACCAATCAAAATATTTTAATGGGCGACACTTTGTATCTTATGGAATAAAATTAAAAGTGTGTTGCAAAGTAAGATTTTTTTTTTAAATATATATTTTCTCAAAAAAAAACTATAAACATTCTCTAACAGCAACAGATCCTTTTGCTGCAATTGGGGCTTTCATTTGAGGCACATGTACATAAATTATTTACTTTTTTTGTGATGAGTAATCCTTGCACCCGCTTCGGTGGTTGCATGTTCTAAAACACTTCTCTCGCAAGAGACTAAACTGCCGAAACCTTGAGATTGGGGTTTGATCCAGGTCAGGTGTAGGCCTATTGAGCGAAGTTTTTCCTAAATGGTTTTCCACTCTACCTCCACGCAAATGCGGGTACACTTCCTCTATTACCTCCTTAATCCTTACTAATTGGTGTAGTTAGAATATAGGCGTAAATATAACCCAAAACACAGTACTAAAAGAATATATCGATTGAATCATGAGTTTTCTTCATTTTTTAAAATTCATATATAATTTTACTCTAATAATAATTTTGTTATCATTGTAAATTTGCTTTTGTTGTTTTGCGTATGTTAAGCTAAAAAATATAGAATTTTGCATTGTATGACATAGATAGATAAAAGAACTTCGCCTTCGGTGCGAACAGTCCCAAGAATTATTTTAACCCGCCTCAATGGCGTAGTTGGCTAACGCGCTTGTAGTGTTGAGCTCGACCGCTGAGGACGGGGAGATCGAGGTTCGAATCTCGGTCGGGTGAACTGGGAGGGATTTTTCCTAAATGGTTTTCCACTTTCCCTCCATGCAAGTGCGAGTTCACTTCCTCTAATTCAACCTTCCCAATTCCTAATCCATTAGAGTAATTAGTACTTAAGCGTATAACCCGAACGGGTAGTAAGACGCGGTGCTAAATAATAATAATTATTATTATTATTATTTTACCTGTTCTTAATAAACTTGAACATTCTTAAAATTTGGAAAACAAATTTAATTACTTACAAAAATAAAGCACGGGTTGTGGCTGGATACGTTGGAGATCTAAGCTCAGTTTAAATTTAGCTATGGTGTTGCTCAGTATTAAATACTCTTTTTTTATCCTTGAGTTCTAATATTGTAAATCATTGGTAAAAGAGATATGTAAATAATTACCTAGTATGGTGTAATTGGATGATGTTATCACCACAGATTACATTACTCTAGCTTAGGGATGGGTTGTGAAATCACAACCTGCTCCTTTGTCACTGCTCTTCTGACGTCACATTCACAACCTGTGCCTGACAGACGAAAGGAGCTGTTCCTTTTTATCATTGGTCCACGGATCAAATACGCGCTGTAACAGGTCCGTGGCAACCGTGTTCCTTTATGGCCGGGGATATTTTGGAGCAATCGTATAGTAGAAAGGAAGTGGATACTTTTGTGTTCTTGTCACAGCGCTGAAATCAGGTCCGGTGCAAACTTTATCTATTATAGGCCTAGTTTAGAGTTAGTTTGGGGACTCACAAATGAGTTTTGAAGGGGAAAGCTTTTATAGTACAAAACACAAAACATTATTTCCACAATACAAGCACAGTATGTGATGTATTCTCACAATAAATTGTTACGTTGATGATTGACATTGAAGGGAACCCTTGGTGATAAAATGATTTAAGACAAGGGTTAGCAACCTACGGGGCACTGATTGATTTTATCTAGCCCACAAAATATTTAGCAAACAAACAATTTGTTCAAAATAATGGACTTAATAACTAATTACTATATGGAAAATGTAAAATTGAACTTTTTTCAAATTAGCCTAACATATTTTTTTAAACCTATATGGCCCACTATATCAAAAATGTTGCCACTATTTAGCTACTGTCCGAGTATGCGAGTACAATCGAGTATGGAGTATTTCTCAGTATTAGGTATTTAGTAATTACTCGAATAGTCCCATGAGTATCGATTGGAAGGAAAACTAATTACTTGGGTGTTTGGCGGCTTGCAATGAAATTCGATACTTAAAGGCCTAACATAAGTTCTTCCTGTCGGCACTGACATTGACAATTGATATACAGCTATCTAATCTTCAGGTTTTATCTGGATTTCACTTTGCCAGACTAATGTACAGGTAATACAAAATTATGCGTTTTAAGATGTTTCATGCAGTTGATAAAATGAGAAAGCAAAACATTTGTTATTAATATTTTATAGTGAAATTTTATGTAATTTGGACAAAATTAGTGGTCCAACAAACATTATGTTAAACTTGAATACCAATATTAAAACGTATTTGACGTACTATGAGAAACGCTTGTAATTGTCTAATTTATTTAGTGATCTATCTGTTTTACTACAATTAAAATTTATGTGGCATTAAAAATTAACATAACATAACATAATGGCGATTTGTTTAGAAAATGTTGTTTGGAATGCAGGTCATATAGTATATTAGAGTAGTGTTATTTTATTTTAAATACCGTACATCTAATAGTAGACGAACTATACATATATTAGAAGCAAATACACTTTAGATTAGACTATAGGGTGATTAGGATAATCAACGCATAGTAAATATTTAGGTTTATTTTTATATTTTATATTTTGTTACTTATTTTAATTTATTATTTGCGATTTTGAAGATAGTATCACCGAAAAGAGAAGACATGATTTTTTTTCGTGGCTTATTCTTAAAAAGAATCCGAAATGTGAATTGCTTAGTAAGCAAGCAAGCTTTTCGATTTGGTTCTTAACAACAAATATTTTGTATTGAAAACGCATGTGAATGAAACATTTAAACCATTAAAGTCATTTTTACGTAGCAATCTGATACTGTTTTTGAAGAATAAGCTCTACGAGATCAAGTGTTTTAAATAGAAATAGCACGTAAAACATGCAGTCAATAAGGCCGATTCTCAATTATGTGGTTTAAAATAAAAAATAAAAGAATAACAAGGTCTGTGAAGCGAGTATTTACTCGAGTGTCTAGAAGAAGCAATACTAGCTCCGTAGCTCGAGTAACTGTTGCCATCTGATGCGAGTATGGAGTATCTGCTAGCTTAGGGTATCTCCAATCATTGATATTTCAATCACCGATACTTTTGAGATCGAGTCACTGGGAGTATAAGTGATCAAATGGTATCGGTGAAAAAATCACAGTCAGTGATTTATCGGGGGAAGCTGAATTGTTTCCATTCTGAATGGTATCCATTCAAACATTTCTTAAACAAGCACCACAAAAAAATGTCTGATTTGTAGCCATTATCATAATACGCACAAAATCCTGAATTGTATCCATTATGAATGGTCTCCATTCAGACAGTTTTCAAATAAACGACTTTAACAAAAATCCTGATATGTATCCACTATAATTATTTGCATTATATCCACAAAATTCTGAATTGTATCAATTCTGAATGGTCTCCATTCAGACATTTTCTTAAACACGCATTACAAATAAAAATTCTGATTTGTATCCATTTCCATAATGTCCACAAAATCCTGAATTGTATCCATTCTGAATGGTCTCCATTCAGAAATTTTATTAAACAAGCACCACAAATAAAAAGTCTGAATTGTAGTTGTGAACTAGTATGGTATCCAGTACCAAGCGGCAGAATCAGTATAGCTTTTCTGATTCATACGACACTAGATGATAGCACACTGGCTTTCAAGTTCGAGCTAGTGTCGTGTGATACGAGTACAGCTGGTAACATGATAGGGATAGGAAATTATCAATATTCTTCACTATCGTACACTATCGATAGTAGCTACATTTCTTTCGATAGTGCTACTCCTGAGTTTGGGTGCCTTTTTAAATGTTAGAAGAAAAGGGGGAGAGCTTGTAGCTTAACGGTATTCTGTGAATTCTAATGCGTACTTATTTTTAACGCATTTAGTTTGTCCATGGAACTCTGTGTTCTGAAATCTACTTAGGTCAAAAACTTCGGAAGTGTGGGAGCTCTTTGAGAGATACAAAGCTGTACTACCTACTCTTAAATGTAAAGTGTGCAATTAAGTGTTAAAAACCTCCTCCAATGGGCATCTCAACGATATAATAGTTTTACATACGAGATCTTAAAGAGGGAACCATTTATATTGCTTATAATCACCCATGAAAACGGCCTTTTGGATTAAATAGGTGATTACAACCAGGGGTGGCCCAAAGTAAATTTTGCTCACGGCCGGGATTTCTCTTTGGCACACCCTACCCCCTAAACAAGATGTCAAATTTATTGGGGCAAATGCCCATCGACCAAAAATTATGAAAAAATCAAACATAAACAAAACACAAGAATACAGAATATTTTGTTACAAAAACTGTTCAAAATAGTGTCCTGCTTTGATGTACCATCTGAGCCTGCGTTCCATGATTTGTCTTAGGCCTACTCAGTTGAGTATACCTGGGGTTTTACGTGTTTTCTCACATCCATTTATGATATGCTTTCTCAAAACCCCAAAATTAGTCAAAATAGTTGTGTAAGCAATGCAGTTTGATGTCCCCAGATATAGAAATCCATCGGGTTAAAATCTGGTGTTGAAGCAGGCCATTCAATAGATCCACCACTACCAATTCATATATGAGGAAAACCCTTAGTAATAAAAACTAATCGTTTCTAGACCCATGTTTATATAGGATGGTGCCAAATGTGTTGACATATTTAATAACAATATATTTACTATATTAACTACTAAATGCTTCAAATCAAACCAAAATTAACAACCAAATATTGACAATTTTCTTCATACCCTTGAATTATTCACTGTTTAAAAAAATATTATTAATATGGACACCATTATATGCCATAATCTGTTGTATAAACTTCTTGAATTTTGACATGACTTTACTCAATGTTGTTGAATTGCTTCAGCTTCCACCACGATTCTTTAAGTTTCTAAATTGTTATTGAGATAGTCTCGTAAACATGACTCTTTAACATGTCCCACAAGAAGAAGTCTAGAGCTGTTAAGTCTGGTGAACGTGGTGGCCAGGCGATGTCTCCATATCTTGAAACACGGTGCCCAGGAATCATTTTGCAAAACTCCCCCATTGATGTTTAACCTTTATGGGTTGGTTGGTCCAAATTTGAAATATCTGGTAAAAGTAGATAGGCTGTGCTTTTGACTTGAGGATGCCGAAGGTGTCTTTAAGTGCATAAGGAAATACTTTATATCCTCTGCAAAGGTAGCTGAGGAAGAACATAAAAAGGCAAATTTTGGCCCTCCCATCTCGAGTGTAATCTATGAGAATTTATAATAAGGATCATAGTGGAAATGCTGCTGGCAGAAGCTAAACATTGGCCAAAAAGGGTAGGAAAACCAGTATACCTGCAAGTAATAGGATTTGTTATGGGAGTTTGGTGTGGCTCTATTTATCAGTAAGAACACTACTATAGGGTTTATGAGAAAGGTAATAATATAGAAGCTAGTTAATAGAAAAACCAGAACTAAACTGATAGATCACATCGAATTTCTGTGGATGGATGGCATAATAGAACATTTCAAGGACCACGAGGAAATATGTAAAAAAAAAAAGAGAACGCTAATAACTTCTAGCAAGAGGTCTGTATGAAAAGTATGTAAAATACCAAAAGTATGGAGAAATGGAAAATCAAAGATTCCTGGTTACATGCTATGCATGGGATGGCAATAGCTGGCCAGGAAATGAATTCTGGGTTTGCAATTACGGGTCAACAGGGGACTCTGCTGCTACAGCTTCTACATACATAGCCCAATTACACAACCCAGTGATTAATGTACGATTACAGGGGAACTACCGTATTATATGGGTGGGAGACAAGATAAATAATAGACCGAAGGAAACTCAGATGGGGTAAATAAGGCGATTATAGACTGGAATATCTGATACTATATTAGAAATGCCCTAATAAGGAAACAGTATTGATGAGGTCAGGAATAGAAAGTGTGGAGGAAAAGGCTAAAACAATATCATCGGTCGTTGTGGCAGATAAAGCTAAAATCAAAGAGACGGGAAGACAATAGGAGGAATGGTGTGGAAAGTGTGGAGGAAAGTAGTAGGATATACTAAGGAACAAGTGAAACAAGATTAAAAAGAGGGCAAGGACCAACTTTTGAAAAAAAAAAAGTCATGCCAAGGTGTGGAAAGAGGCAGTTGTGTTAGTACAGCACATCTAGAGGAAGGGTATGTGAAGATTACTTACGTAGTGCCGCAATTCTATCCCAAATTAGAGTGAAACCTTCTTTTATCAAGATTGAAAGAATATCACAACCTTAACCTGGTTCTTTGTAACTTAATAAGGAAGAGCCATGAGAAGAGTAACACGATAACGTTTCCAACACTGGAGGCACACGACAGAATACAGTTAAAAGCGGCAAATTTACCCACAGATATATCCAGATTAAGGGAAATAGTAAACAAAGTCTTTAAAAGAAGGGAGGAAAAGTGGCATTTGGAACAGATTTATAAGCACCTCGTTCAAGAACACAGTCGCACTACGTTCGATGCAAAAGAGAAATGGCTGAGATGTTACACCCACACGTACCACCCTTGATGGGATAAAACAAGAAAATACTAATCAAAATAGGACAGATGAATGCAATGCGAAGTGCGTTCGTGATGCAAGATGTGAGTAAGATAGCGGAAGAAAAGGTATTGGATGTTGTGTGCCTACAGGAGCCCTAGAAACGGAATTATCCTGCATATGCCAAAATACGACAGAATTATATGTAATGGGAAGGCACCGATGAGTTTCGTTATAGTGCTCAACAGGCACATAACAGTAACGAGGAGCAATCAATTTTGCAATGAGAAGGTTATATGACGTGTGGAAATTCGAACTGGGATTGGTGGATGTTTACTAGTTAAATTGTATTTTCAGTTCCGAGAGGAACTAGAACCGTATATAGAACAACTAGAAAAGATAGATGAGGAATTCCCTAATATACCAGTTGTATACATAATAGATGCAGATGCCAGGTCTCCACTCTGGCATAGCAATGACATAAGAAGGGAAGATGTTAGAATAAGAGGGTGTAGGGCGTATCAAAGAGGGAAACTACTTGAGGATACAATAACATCAAGGCATCTGGTGGTAGTAAACCAGCCAGGAAATCCTGCAACGTATGTAAGAAGGGCAGGATCAAGCTCTAACATTGATATCACCTTGTGTAATGTGGAAGCAAGCTAATTAATAGGGAATTGGCAAGTGCATGAGTGTGAGACATCCAGCGATCATAATCTTATAACTTTTGAACTGGGTAAAGAAGTAGACAGGGAAAATGTAGGCAAGCGACTCCTCTATAACCTGAAAAAGGAAAATTGGGAAAAGTTAATAAGAGAACTGGTACTACCGCAACCTGTGTCACAGGGAGACAATATAAACCTAAAAGCGAAGAAACTCACGTGGGCCTTGCAGGCAGCTATGAAGAAAGCAATTCTGGTTATGAAGGAAGTCACGAGATGTGTAGGAAATCGATCAGGAATGAGCAGCTGCAAAAGCTACGTGGGTATGCAAGGAGAGCAAGACGAGAATACCAAAGATGCCTAGAACCAGCAGGAAAACACCTACTATTGAATATATACCGACAAAGGAAGGAATAATTCGAAAATACAATGAAGATTGTTAAAAATGATAGCTGGGAAAGATTTGTTCAAGAAAAATTGAGAAGGAATGCATGGGGTGTACCCTTTCAGATTGCAGCAGGGAAAATTAGACTCCCAGCTTTTATTTCAACACTTAAGAAACAAGGAGGAGGAATGACTACCTGCTGGGAGGAGTCGGGCAGGCTACTAATGGATGTGTTGCTCTCTGATGATAATCTGGAAGAGAGGGATGAGGAGAATAAAAGAGTTAGGTAGGATATGAAAATGTTATATAATAATGAAAACGTGATATTGGAATCAGTAACACAGGTTGAGATTAAAAGGCTAATAGCAGGAATGAAAAGAAAGAAGGCACCTGGACCTGTTGGAATCAGGGTAGAGGTGATTCAGGAAATCAGTAAACAGATATCACCCTTTATGGCCTAGCTTATGAATGAGTGCTTGGCTCAGGGCAGAATCCCAAATGTATGGAAGCGAAACGAAGTGGTAATTCTGAGTAAAGTGGAGGACAAAGACCCGAGGAATGTAAGTGCAAAACTGCAGGAGAAAATTCTATGTAAGAGACTGCAAAAACATAGAGAGGAGGTGGGAATGCACCCTCAATAGTACGGCTTTAGGAAGGGCATGTCTACAGAGGATGTTATCTGTGCTGCTTTTAGCCTGGTAGAAAAATTTAGGGAAAAATATCTTATATGAATATTTGTGGACATCTCAGGTGCATTTGATAACCTTTGGTGGCCAGACTTATTCAAGATATTAAGAGAACAAAACTGTCCGGGAGTCTCCACAGAAGCCTTAAGGATTACTGTAGGGACAGGTATGCAAACCTGAGATGCCCGGGAATAACAATAAGTAAAAAATTAACAAAAGGATGCCCACAAGGAACAGTCAGTGGCCCAATATTTTGGGAAATTGGTCTCGAACCTGGGTTACTGGAGATTGAAGCACTCCCTGAAGTGGTGGGGGTGGTTGCTTTTTATGACGACTTGCTGATAGTGGTGGAGGAAGGTTCGAAGAGGAACCTGGAAGAAAAAAGTAATACGGTACTGACCGGATTGGATAAATGGTGTAGGAAAGTAAGACTCAATATGGCACTGGCGAAGACTACCTACATGCTTCTCAGGGGAGTGCTTAAGAGAGATCCTATAGTTAAGATAGCAGAACAAACAATTAGAAGGAGCAAAATGGTTATACACTTAGGGGTGACGATTGACGAGAAGCGTAGCTTCCTAGCTCACATTGACAACGTATGCGGGAGAGCCTTGTGGTTTATGAATGGGATAGTCAGTATAGGGCAGCGTAAGTTCCATCTGCCCTTAAAACTGGTTAGACTATACCATCAGGCGTTGCTGATGTCCATAATAGAATATGGTGCAAGAGTGTGGACAAAACAACTGAGATGGGGCAGAGCTAAAAAAACAACTCAGAGGCCTTCAAAGGAAAATTCTCATGAGACATTCTGGGGCCTACAAAACTGTCCCAACAAACGCGTTGTGTGTCACCATAGATGTTTGGGCACTAATCTTATAGGTACGAAAGAGAGCTGCTGGATATTGGCTTAGAAAAGATAAGTTAGACAAAGTAATAGAATTAAAAACCAACAGTGTAAGAACCAATGATTATATAAGATAAACCCTTCTGTGGGCGTGGCAAGCAGACTGGGAAGAGAGTACCACAGGTAGAAGGACATTCCAGCTATTTCCGAAAGTACCAGAAGGATTGAGAATGAAGCATCTTTAACCTTCCCGGGGACTTGTCCACTATATCACAGGTCATGGCCCATATCGAGCGTCCCTCTTTAGGATGAACTTGAGTGAAACCAGTCTTTGCTGTTGCGTAGGAGAGGTGACACCGGAATACGTGACCTTGGAATATATTTACTGAAAGGGAAAGAGCGGAGCTACTAATGCCTATACAGGCCAATGCCATATACCATATATTGAGGGATGTGGACTGGTGGAGCTACCTCGATGAGATAGTGGACAGGGTATCGAAAGAAGAAACGGACAGACATATGAACGAACTAAAAGAAAGAAGACAAAGACAGAACCAAAACTTGAGACAAAGCATATAGGAAGAAACAACTGAGAAAGAAGTGACAAGTGAAGACGAGGGAGACGGAGAAGGAGAAGAAACATCAGACTTAGACGAGACGTTTCCAAACTGGTGAAACAAAACACAGACATTGGAATAAAAGGGAGGGTGGACTACATTTTAATGGACTCTGGATATATCTAGAGCTCTAGCCGAGGAAAGGTTTCTCAGGAATACCAATGATGAATATCGCTGATGAACCAGGGGCACCTGGAATACCGACTAGGTGAGAAGGAAAGTAAGTGGATACAGATGAGACGTCGGAAGTTGTTCCTTACTCGAAGAGCCCTCCCTCTTGTAAACAAGTGTGATGCTGGGCTGGAGCTATCGAGCACTCCAGGGATGTCGACTGGCCACGGTAGGAAGTGACCAGAGAAGAAAAAGAAAATGGGACACTCTACAAGGAAGATATAAACTGATTATGCAGACGACGGCACTAGGTATAAGTTAGGTTAAGTTAGATTTATGTCTAAGGCAGACATATATATATCAAAAAGAAGATAATCCAAATAACTTCAATAGGGAAAGAGGGACAAGTATAGTTATAACTTATAAGTTATCATAAATTAAACAATGGTATTGATATATAGTAGACAGAGCTACTTTCAGGCAAAGGTCGAGGTAAATTGGTAATTATCAATAACAGGACAAGTAGTTTTAATAGTAGTATGTGTTTATATTCCAAAAGCTTATGTGTAAGTTTTTTAATTAATTATATAGAAGGAATATTGTAATATGATCAAAGCAGAAAAAGTTCTGATTTATAGTAAAATAAGATGTCAGGACAAATGTATAGGAAAATAAAAAATAAAAAAATAGTCCCTTACAATTATAATAGTTTTACAAGTGGCAGTATTAAGCCAACTACCGAGTCGAAGGTGGCTGCGTTATCTGATAGCTCGTGATCTTAATAAATCACACATTTGTAGCCGGCGATTTCCGCACGTCCATCATAGACTCTACCTTAAAATATGAGCGAAGAATGACCCTGAACATGGGACGATTTCTGAATAACTAAGTGGTTAGAGCATTGGCGTACTTATCCAAAGTTGCCGGGTTCAATTCCTGTGCCCAAGTGCCAATTTTCAGAATATGATTTATTTTTAAGTTAGCTATTTGTTTTTACTTTTTTTTAAAATATGTTTTACTTGTATTTTTGTTTCATTTGTTCTTCTCATCCTATGAACTAGTTGTTCAAAGGGGGTGGTATATTTAGTATGATTATGTTAACTGAGCCAGGTATCCTCTTTTATTTGTCTTAATTAGTTATATTAATTTTCGCTAGATGTCAGAACTGCACTGATTTTCTGGCATTTGATACAATTCTCCCCCTTCTCTCTTATTGACTATAGGCTCACTTATACCACACATTTTTTTTATCATGCACGTGCGCTTGATTAGGCAGACTCGCTTTAAAATTTACATGTGAACCAAGCGTCTGCAGCCTCTTGGCACAAAGCAATGAATCTCTCTCATGGGAAATAATTAATTACTCCTCAAAGATTGCGGTGCCCCAGCCCTAGCCATCATCTCTTCAATCTAGGTATTCTTATTCATAATTCTTAAGATAGGCCGGTATTTAATTGATTTGTTTTCTCTGTGTTTGATAATTTAAAGCCAGTGTGAAAAATCTTGTCTCTCGTAATACCGCACTATATATAGCCTTGTAGCATGTCAATCAGATAGATTTGACAGCTATAAATAAAATATCGATATTTTATTAATTTACGAAAGGGAGAAAGAATATTAATGTATTTGAAAAGTAATTTACCTCAAAGTTTATTGTCCCGGACTAAATGCAGTCACATGAAATTACGTATCTCCCCGAATTGAAACACGTGGTTGTTAAAAATATTGTAGCAGATGACATAGAAGAGGGCTAATATTATCTGATTTATGAATAAAATACTTTAACGCATATCTTTCGCCACTGGATGATGTCGGATGAAAAAAAATTATATATACTGGCCATGCTGTTTACAAGAAAATATAATAAAGTACATCTATATCACAAATTCTCGTTAAAATAATAACTGTTCCTAAATAACATAATTAAAACAGATATATTTAAATAAAAGATGCTCTAGTTTCTACTCACCGTATTAAGATGCCCTCGGATTCTCTGACCATCTTATTAGGAGAAAACCTTCAAAGAACAACAGCATGGCGGCTTCAAGTGTCCTCTTCCGGTTCATATACGCCAAGAAGTCTAGAGTGGACTCAGCCACGAGACCCCTGCTGTCGGAGTTGCCTAGCGGCGTGTCTACGAACCTTACCTTTACCTCACCCCGCAAGCTGTTCACCCTCATTTGTATCCCTTTCACCTTGCCTTCATCCGTCACTCTCCTTATCTATATTTCTGAGATCACATTTTTTCTTTGCTCCGTTCGCATCAGATTTTGCAGTATATATAGACCACTAGCCAGATCCACTATATAGCCAATTTACTGCAAACCAGCGTCGAAGGAGAAACTTCTGCATCGTACCGCATCAAAGAACACGATGACCATGAAGTTTAGGGCGTCGGATACGCCGCAACCATGGACAGGATGACAAACTTCGATGACTACCGTCAAGTTTGATCCGTTGGATTCACCGCAGCTATGGATAGGACCACGGACTTCGATTATATAAGTATCATAAAATAATCTACGAGTCCTTATGTCTTAGAAACCAGTTTTGTTGTTAATGAATAGGCAATGTCTATTTGCCCCTTTTTAACTTTTCTGTATTTAGTCAGAAAAGATTCTCTTTTATTTTGACAGTATGCCGAATTGACAGTCGACCAACTTTAAATCTTGTTGACTCCTAAAGTTAAAGGTTCATTTTATTGTTTAAATATTGTGTCCTCCAGAATTAGGGACAAGTCTTATAATTACTAGTTTCATATATTGTATATTAGTCAGTGAGTTGTTATACAGTCTTCACGTTACGAGCCTTGGGCTTGTGAGGCAGTGATGTCTTAGATAGAGACTTGCAAAACTTCCACAAGTTCCTCTTATCTGTTTTGAATCAAAATTTGTCATGACACCTTGTGCGTCGTGAGCATCAGTTCTATATATGGATGGCTACCCCCAGGTTGTCAGTATTTGTTTTCCTTATTCCAATTCTGTTAATACAAACCAGTATTTTGGGTTGGTCAAGTAGTCACGCTTCTCGTGGATACACCTAAAGACTCCGATGCTCCTAAGTGAACCTCTAGTTTGTCATAAATACATAGAGGACACTACTACCGATAATTGCTAGTACACTTGTAGCCATGCGTGCTTGCACACCAACTCTGGACATCAAGGCCCAGGGCAGTTTCTAGGTCGGTACCTAAATAGCTCCGAAACCCACCCCGAAAGGTGGGATGATCCGGATCAGGCCGGATACCCGGGGAGAAGAGATTTAACTTCTCTCCCCCCCTACCAAATAATTATCGCCAATTTTAAAATATTTCAAGTTTTTGAAAAATCAGACATCAGAAAACCACCCATTAATGAGTTTTAGCCCAAGAACAAATATACAGTGTTAATTGTCATGTCAAACATTCGCAAGATACCATTTTGAACCAAATCAATAGGGCCACGTTTTAAATATTTCAATTTTCTGAACAATCAGTTATCAGTAAACTACCCATAAATTAATTTTTACCCCAAAAACCAATAAAGAGCGTTAATTACTATGCTAAACACTACCAAGGAACTTCCTTGGAACCAAATCATTAGAGTTATTTATAAAATATTTAAGTTTTTTGAAAAATCTGTCTTTAATAAACTCTCTGTAAATGAGTTTTTAACCCATAGACAAACACACAGCGTTAATTATCACGTCAAACGTTCTCAAGATATCCATTTGGAACCAAATCGTTAGAGCCATTTTCAAAATTTTGAATTCAACAAAATTAAACTACTCTTAATCGAAGGGCTAGTGTGCTTATGGTATAGATCTATAATAATATCTAAATATCAAGTTTGACCAAAAGCCATAAATCTGTTTTGAATCCGTGGCCGGGGCAGATAGAGAGAAATGGTAAAATCCACGTTTTTGGGTTCGTGTTCACATAAAACGTAAACATTTTCATAATCCCGATACTTTATCTTTATACGAGAAAGTAAGAATAAATGAATAGTAACTTTTTTTGATACAATAATTAAAATTTGTGTTATCTTGAAAATGGAGCATAAGGCTAAGTAATTCTAAGATGATGTAACCGTATCATTTAATGCTCTTTCAACCAGTGTTGCGAGAATTAGTTTGCTCTATCTAGGTGTAGGATAAGATAAAAATAATCAAATATGATTTTATCTAGTTTGTTAACAGATTAATCCAGCGCATGTTATATTATAGCTCATTTTATTCAAAACAGAGTTTAATCTATATTTGTCTTAAAACTGCTATGGCGATCATAGTAACTCATTCTTAAAGTGACAAGTCTTTTGTGAGGGAAAAATTCATTGCCTTTCAACAAACAGAACTCCAGATATACCAACCAACCTATGAGAAAGATTATCAAAATTAATTCATTGTTAATAATAAAACAAGATCATTCTTAAATGTAGTCCTTGCAATATTTTTGAAAACTTTATAGCCCTTAAATTGTTGAATTTCTTCTAAATGTCTAGTAGGCCTGTGCTTTGTACACAGTTATTGTTCAAGAAAATTGTGGTATAAAAACACAATAAAGTAAGTATAGGGTCTATTATATAATGATATAAGATCTCATAGAGATAGTGGCACAGTACTAATCAAAATGTCAATACGACTTGAAGAAATATTACACACGGTCCTAACCAGCACAATAAGACATACTCTTACAACATAAATAATACCATAAATCTCGAAGCTTGCAGGTGAAAATATGTGAACTAAACTACCATATAAAGACATTGAAGATAGATGACTCACATTGCATGATAAAGTTGTCTTCCTGCCAATTGGCTGTATTCATTGGGGATTTGATCACCATTTTTAAATAGTGACCGTTTCGATAATTTTAAAATTCTTGCTATAAACATGCCGCATCGCATGGCTTCTTGAAATGGATAATAAATAAAACATAAGTTTGTCATAATAAATAAATAAAATGATATGGATTTGAGGAGGTGATAGTTTAAAGTATAGGTATAGCTAGATCTTAATTATTGGTTGAAAAGTATAGTAAGTTCATTCATTTCTAGTTTAAATTAGAAAGTAAAAATAAATTTTGGTAAGTGAATAACAAGATTTCTATTTAAATTGATCAGATAACTAAAGCTAATGCTTATCAATCTAAAGTAAACTTAAATTTATTTATTATATAAATATTAAACTATGAAATAAGATAAACATTTAAACTTGTACCAATGACTACGTGGAATAGATGTCAAACTCATATACTCTTTATTTTCAATGACAGGCCAGTAGGGGCTTGAATCTTTGCTGAGTGTACTGAGGGTGTTTATTTACAAAATTATTTTATGCTCTTTCCACTCAAATGTCGGTACACTTACTCTAAATTCAAACTATCTAATTCCTAACCCATTAAAGTAATTAGTGCACAGGTGTACAACCAGACGACTAGAAAGAAGCTATGCTAAAAAAAGATATGTGCCATTTTTATCCACTGACAAAGCACCACTAACGTTTTTATGAGGCTAGAAAATTTAGTGCAGTACAAACCGTTGAATGTAATTCTATCAACAGGAAGAATGTGGGCTTGTATTTAAACTTATTTCATTTGCGGAAATAATATTTTGGGAAACTTACAAGACCCGTTATGGTTTATTTAATGAACACATCTTACATGATAAGCCTTTATTTAAAACGAATTCCTCCTTAATATTTTATTTCAAAGCTACAAGCAATAGTTTTTTGTGAAACCTTGTTGGAATCTAAGAAGACTGTTATTACTAAGCAATGTAATGGATAACCCGAAGAAATTGAATTTAAAATGCTTGAAGGGACATCAAATGGTTGGAGGTAAATTTGGGATTATAATGTTATACTAGGAAGATTTTGCTAGATCCAGGTAATATAAAGTATAGGTATGTTCGTCCATTGATTCCTATCCCAGAGAGTTACTCATTGAGTTAACTCGTTGAAAGTTAAGGGCCAAACATATTATAAAAAATTTACCAATGGTTTCTTAATCATTCTGATACATGTTTAAGTAAACCAGTGAATCACTGAATGCTTAAGGTGATAACGTTGGTGAATTGATAGTTCCAGGGTAAGTTGGTCAATTCAAGCACTATTCTTAAATTTTGAACATTTAATTTGTTTGTGGTGTTTGATTTTATATTATGAGCTCTAATTTTTTAATATATATCAAACTATTGAACCCAAATATGGATAAAAATGTGATATTCACCTAAGTTTGAGAATTCTATATTCCTGAATAATACTCACGATGATTACCACACAAAAGATAAACTAAAGATATACCCAGGAGTGTGTATCAAATTTAGTTAATATGACGTGTTTGTTATTTTTAAAATAACAAACAGGATGTACACAAACTCATAATAGAATCAATCTATAATAAACATATTTTTTTAACATTATGAGCGTGTTTCATGAGACATGTGTCAGGACATTATTTTTACAACCAATCGTAGCTCTACTCTAACTTCTTTAAATTAATATGAGCTATCTCAATTTCTCATTTTCATAGGCCTATATATTACACTGCGTCTCACTACTCGGATAAGCTAGCTCCAATAAACTACATTAATACTGCATGGATTAAGAAGACAGAACTAGAATAAAACATTATAGCATTTGCGTGGACGTAAAGTGGAAAACCATTTAGGACAAATCACCCCCAGTACACCATGACCTCATCACTAATAATCCAGACTGACCTAGCTTGACGTGTATTCTGAATGTTCACCGATATGGCTCTAATCCCTATTATTTGAGGTTAAGCTACTTATGAACCTAAGCTTATTGCTTCTGAAAGGCATCCTCTACCTGATCTTTTAAAACCATTATTGTAATTTCACCGCTTAACTGTTTCAAGTGATTATAAAAGAAGGCTAAGTCCTCAAGTGACTTAAATATATTATTTTTGTGGAAAGTTTTATCAAGTAAATGACAGAATTTTGTTTTATTGACTGATTCTTATTTTTCTCCATGGTCTTGAAGATTCGACATTGGTGAGACTTGAACTATATTTCATCCACCATTGTTTCTATCATATATGTGCATCTTCATAGTTTGTTAAAGATAACATTTTAGAGCACTTTCAAATGGTATTCCACTGAATTAGTTGAACAAGATTAGTACTATAGTATCTTAATACCTTTAAACATAAAATATAAACATCATTTTAATTTAAAGATCTTTATTTTTCTTTGTAAATTTAAATTTGAATCAAATAGATTTTTTCTTATAGCTATTGTTTTTATCAATACATTCTTGAATTATAAATTAGTAAGGCCTACTGTAGGTAGGTATATTGGCCAATGCTAAATTTGCTATTGAATAATTACTAGATATAATTTTTATTTGCTTTACCTCTTTTTTGCATTGAACAGTACATTACTAGCCCTCTTAAGGTATGCGAAAATGTTATATTTTTGTGTATATTGTTCCATAATAGCTCACAGTAGGATTACTTTGACACTGTTAAAGGGGTTGTTTTCCTAACTGGACATCCAGTGGTCTCGAGAAAAAGAATCGTCACGACACCGTCGGAGTTTGTAATTGACCGTTTGACCTTCTAATCAGCTGGCGATGAATATGTTGGGCAAGGTTCTAAATCTCATTTCTGCCTGGTGCTGACCTCTTGGTGGAAGAAAATGGAACTCCTCACTTCCCTCAACCCCAACCCTTTTCTATGTACCATGTTACTGACTTGTTTTTATCAACATAGTTTTGAGTTAATATTAAAATAATAAAATAATTTTAATACATCAAAGCTATTGTTTTGGCATAATGATATTTTATTTTTGAATGAGCTACATACATTTCCTTATCTTTTATTTAATAGTAAGCAATAATATCTCATGCATTCCATTCCACAATATATTATTAACTCGCTTTGCTCATTGGGGGCTCCAACCCCAAACCCTCGATGAGTTTTCTTTGCAAGTTGATGTAAACTAATGTAATTCCATAGCCGTTTTTGGATATGCCTTACCGTTTAGCCACAAGAGACCTCCAAAGAAAGGTCCACACCAATTTTAAAGTTGATTTTTCGGGGTTAATTTATTTTTAAATATTTTGGAACTTTCCCTTCGGTTACAGGCTAGAAGCTATAAGTTTGCCAAATTTCAAATTTCTAGCTCATCTGGTAGTGCGTAAATATTTGTCGGTGAGTGAGTCAGCCATGTGGCTTTATAGTAGTATAATGTGGGTATATTATTAATAATTAATTTAATTATATCAATTAATATAGTTAAACGGCCTCATGGTACATGGTCAGAGTCTTTGACTGCTAACCTAGAGGTCCCATGTTCAATTTCTGGCTGGTACTGGGGGATATTTCTCGAAAGAGGAATAATTCCCACGGTCACCGGGATTTGGTTAATTAAGCTTAAGTTAGGTTAAGATCTTCGTTGGTCATGTACACCATCATCATCCCCTCATTTAACCGTGACATGGAAAGAGTCTCCAAGGAAAAGATGTACGATTAGTACATTCGGGCGTCCCCTGGACAACGGCACACTAGTACCGGCTAATCTTTACGCAAACCGGGTAGTAGGTAGTAGACTCAGTAGGATATTTGGTGTCTTATTAACTCAAAAGTTCTTTAACTGACAATATTCACAATTATCCCAAGAGTTAGTGGGGCTCAGATATAAACCAGGAGAAATCTAGTGTTTTGGAATTTAGTTTATTATTATTATTATTATTATTATTCGACGAAAGTGATCACTAACCGGAATTCATTAGCTCCCACGGTAGTTGGAGAGACCTCTCCCGAGCACGCCTGATGATTGTTGCCAGAGTAAAGACGTGTTGAATTGTGTTGTCTCATTTTAACCTATTATCCTGTTTATGGGTTGGGTTGTATTGTATGTATATGTCTAGAAGTACTTTAGTAGTGAAATAGGTAGCTTAATTAATCCACCTCATCGTCATCCACAATTTTAGGATGCTAAATATTTTTGGTTTGTTTTTGAGGTTCTAAAAAATTTATTAAATAGTGTTTTATATTACAAACTTTAACCATAAGCCATCCTTTAGTTTAGTGTGATTGTAGTACATACATTACTAAGATAGTCTCCTAAATAGATACACCGGGTAATAATTTGAAAAGTTCCCACCAATATATCTCGAAAACCGCGTATTTCAGAAAAATATGTTTTAAACAAAATTTTTTTGGTTCTGAGGGGGGAGTGTGGTGGTGAGGCTTGTATGACCTTGGGTGGCGTTGCTAAAGTGACGTTAAGCTCACTTTGATTGTTTTAAATGAGAGTCCCTATTTTTTACTACACATTCTTGTAGATCACATTGTACCGTTTTCAAAACGATGGTTTTAAGATTTTTAAAGTAAAAGCTTTCACAAGAAATGATTCTTACAAGTTTCTGAGTCGCCGGCACCGGGTTCGGCATTAGAATTTGGCCTATTTAAACATGACTCTGGAAGGTACAAGTGTTTAAATGCTGTGAGCGCCATCAAAACATTAGCCTCTGCAATTAGTGACCAATATATTGAATCTGCGAATGACATTAAAGATAATATAGAATATCGTCTCATACTTGGTATTCTTTGTTCCGTAAAACCCTAGAAATGTTTATTTTATTTTAGAGAATCTCTATGGCAGTTTTGAAGCAGATAGAAACATGTTCCTGGACATCAATATCAGATGTCTCGTCCACGATTATCACGTAGTGGTTTTTTTTATCAGTGATCCGAGAAGTCAAAGTACTTGTCACGTGATAGCTTATGATGCCCAAAATCTCGTTACAAGTTTCATGAGATCACAATATAAATGAATCCCGATTCATACGTCACTTTAAAATTAGGTATCCTTTATACCGTATCCTCAGAAGATTAAAAAAAAGTAGCTTGTATCATCGGTGTACTCACAAATAGCGAATACTTGGATGGCCAGAAACTTGAGGAATGATAGTATTTTATTCAAAGCTATCCTGTATTCTTAATTCTTTATATTTCTAGCATAGGAAAGTTGTCGTGAAACATTCAAGCCCAGCTTCATGGACCCTAACTTTAAGACATATTTTAGTTGGTATATAAATCGTCCAGATTTTTAAATTTTGCAAGTGGTTTTTTAAAGTCTTTGAAGCATGATTAAATGAAATTTAATTCTAATTTTGATGAAAAAGCTATGCATTTTTTTATTGGATTCCAATTTGTAAGTCTTACAGAAAACTGCGTCTTTCCATATTTCATATTCCAACCTTGGGTAAGTTTTCAGCTGGTGAGGTTGGAAGTTCCTCTTTATTTTACTAATGTTATGTACTTGTGTTCTTCAGTAGTTTGTGGTTGAGAAAGAGGCCAACCAACTTCTGCTATTGATATATTCTAAGGCGTTTCGTCCTGTTCTTGGACTCATTTATGATACATCTCCTCTTATACTTAAGGTTTTTGATGTTTTACTCCACCCTTATACATTTGGGGTCTTTTAACTCCCAATAAATTACGTTTCTAAATCACTTACCTTTACACACAGTAATCACTGTATTCTTCTTTTAAATAAATGACAATTTTTTAGTCTTGGAAACTAAAAAATCAAAACAAAAAAAACCTAGCGGGAAACCCGATACTGTGTGGAAAAATAAAAATGTGCACGTTGGTACCCAACTAAACTAAGCTAGCACTTAAAATTACTCTGCTATATATAGATAGATAGCTAACAGCTAATCACTGAAACATGTTCGATCTTTATAGATTGCGCCCTTAGTTCTCACGTACAGCGTATTCAACTACAGTCAACTCTCGATTCTAGGACCCCGGAAATAGCGTCCCTCTCGAAGTAACGACCTTTTTTTGGGGAACCGTGAAAAATGTGGGGAAAAAAGGTTGAAAAGTTTAAGGAAATCGGCTGTAAAATGTATTAGTTGCATTTATCTAGGTCGCTGCATTGCAATTATCTTTGTGAGCGCTGTATTACTAGTAACTGGGGTGGGTCAGGTATAAAAATAGACACCACCTCACTGCCAGGCAATAGCACTTGACTTAGTCCACCCCCTCCCACAAGCAAGACAATGTTTCCCCGCGCGCGACTGCCGCTACATCACGCGCCAGGCTAGCTTTTGCCATTGGTATTTCGATTCTCGATTTGGTTACTATTTTGGTTTGATTTTGTGAACAATTTTTGACGACCCATGCTATTGTTTAACATTGTTATTTTGATTTGGTTACGTTTTTGGTTGGATTTTGTGAACGATATTCGATGACTCACGCTATTTGTTGTCTAAAAGAGGCAATTTTTTCGTATGAAGGTCAGGGGTGGAACAAAATCTGTTAAAATTTCAATAATGACCCCTTCGAAATAACGAACCTTTTCCACGTAACCGTGAAAGGTCGTAAAATCGAGAGTTGACTTTATTAGCACTTTTGCTGATGATTTCTTTGACCTCACTTTGGCGGGTTATTTAAAACTAAAGTCTCGTTTCATTCTCTATCGATTTTAGTTTGGTTTCATATAAACAATCTATTTTACTTATTCGTTTCTTTTCTCATAGGTGAAGTCTGTATTTCTTGTACTTTCTATCCCTCACTCTGAGGTCTCAGGTTCAATTCCCGGTTTGTCTAGATGTTTCTGTAGAGTGGTAGGTCGGAAACTGGGTCTGATTCAGCCTTGTGAAGACAAATTAGGAGATACTTTATTGCAAAAGTAGCAACTTTGGCCCAAAGAATTGAGATAACAGCAAAAGATGGAAAAGTTGGCACTATCTTCCTCATCAGACATTGTCCACCTGGTTGGTAGAGCTGTATTGCAGGCTGACTCTATGGATATTTATTTTTTTCTTATTCTTTCTTATGGATTGAAAGAGTTGTGTATATAGTAAGCACATTTGTCTTCATCTCTTGAAGCTATGGGGCTGTGCCTTCAAAATAATCGTCGCCTCCCCCCTCCACCACCAGATTGTCAACCTTGCTATAGAGACTTGTCCTGTTGTAATATTTTACGCCTAGTAGAAAATGAATGACTATCAAATCCATTTCATTCGCCACAATATGACCTTAATATGAGTAAAATAAATGAGATTAAACATTCACTGTTTACCCTGAGAGCTAGCAAGTTTTCCTCACAAGTTTACACCAAAGCACAGTTTATAAGATAGTGTTAAAGTGCAATCCATAAAGGAAATATTGTAACCTCTCGGGTTAAATGGAATGTACAGCAAAAATAAATTAATATAATAACTATATAAATGTGAAATAAGAGCTTAAACAAATAAAATTTTAGTCACAAAAAAAAAAATGTGTCAGCATGCTGCCATGGACCATTCTGGCACAACAACAACTCTAATAACAAGTCTCAATTTGATAAAAATGTTATTTGGACATTTTTTGTTCAATATCATTAATACAGAGAGTAATTAAAACTACATAGTGCATAGATAAAAAGTTAATCAGTAACAATTTAAAATTGAGGCCAGAAATTTAATTTTTTTTCTGATATGCTTACCAACATATTTAAATGAAATTAAATTAACAGAATAATATTTAGAAACTATAGAACACATTAGAGTCTCAATAGTTCTAGCTGAATGGGGACCCCCTCCACTAACCACATCAAGCTATCGAGAAATTTAAAATACAGTACACTGAATAATTGGGAAAAGTAAGATAATTGCTTGTTTTTAAAGGTATTTAACTCATTATTTCTTTAACTAATAAGCTTGTTTACGACCGGTTGTTTCTAATTCTAGTGAACCTAACAAAAGCTGACCCTTGGTAAATTGGTAAGCGCATGAAAAGTAAGGCTTTGTTTGTAGAAGGGTATCATTTTGTCATTTAATATGTAAAAGCAGATAAGGTGAGAGTGAACGAAAATAATTATATCTTCATTAAATAAAAATTGGGAGAAAATGATTGAAAATCGAAACTACGGCTCAATTAGATTTTACCTCGTAGTATATACACTAGGTGTGCCAATTTTCAGCTTTTTAGGTCATCTAGCGGTTTCTGGAAGGTGCAGAAAAACACACATACAAATTAGTAAATTATATATTAAGATTTCCCTTTCAATGGAATATTATTATTATTATTATTATTATTATTATTATTATTATTATTATTATTATTATTATTAGCACTGCGTCTTACTACCCATTCGGGTTATACGCACTTACGCTAATGTGTAATGGTAGGGTGATTGTGAGATGAAATGAAGGACTTACAGTTTAACGTGGAATCCGAACCACGGTGATGACCTGGCATTCCCCACATTCACTAGATGTCTTGTCAGAGGTGAAGGAAGGGTTTGGTAATCAGATAAATCTTTGCCGGGACCGAGGAATAGAGGAGTATCGGGTGCCCCTATATCTCGAACTATATGGAACATCGAACTATCAAGACTTGAACAAACTCTACTACACTAACATTTATTTTTGTAGGCACAGCATCCTAACACAACGAAATAATAGAAGGGTAAATTTGATGAATTAAATGTGTTTATTAAACTATACTTCTATATGGATGAGTGCGATAATTATTCATCACACATCATATAACAATCCACGTAGTATGAATTAACAAGAATTTACAAATGAAAATAAGTCATTTCATAAATATTAACTTTGATAAAACACTCTTAAAATCGTTTTTAAAATGTGTTAATGTCTTTTATATCTTAACGATAAATAAAAACTGACACTATTGGTCAAAAATTGTTTTATGCTAGATACACATTTATGCAATACTGATGATTGTAGCAATAAACTAACATGTCATTTAACAAATAACTATCATATGTTTTATATAAAGGTACATTTAAGAGGGTTATAGACAATCATATAAGATGTACAGTAACTACACCAAAAATAAAACAAGATATAGGTCTACCTATATAAAACAAATTAGATTGTTATTCAAAATGTTGATATTTTTGATGGTCTTATTGATATTATTAAATGTTGTATTATTAAGTGTTGCCTTAAAAAACACAGTTTAAGGAGTGTCTTAAATGGACCATAGTTTTTCTTTGAGACAGTTTGTTGTTGTTTGTGTCCATGTTTGTAAAACTAACAATGTACTGCAGTATCAATATACAAGATGAGCAACTTATAACCGGTCCGCTTGCGGCAAAACGTTGGTCAGCAACCATAAGGTTAAGGCAGGCCGGTTTTAATTTGCTCCTCCTGTACTTATTTGTTTTTTTTCCTGCTAATTAGATGAAAGAACAGAAGTGTTCACTGTTAATTTAACACGATTTAAATAATATGAAAATACAAAGGACATACCTATATCTTTCAATTACCAGTACTCGTTCATAAACTCAATTAAAAGGATCTATTTTCTTTATTTTGTTTTTATATAACTCTATAGAAACATCCTAAATATCTGGTTTATTATCCATCTCATTTATTAATAGTTCAGCATATACTTCAGAGGCACTCGGGTTTTAAAATATCGTAAATACAAGACTAACAGCTGTTTTTTCAATAAGTAATTCTAATCGGGTTCCCCCCTATCCCTGCTGTGGTTTTTTAGAAACATAATGATAATTTTACTTTTCAATTATAATAATTACTGGTGTATTTCAATAAGTATTGTACATGCACTGAGAAGACAAAAGTATTTCATATCATCTATGTAAGCTGCTGTATTGAACACAATGGTTTTCTAAATAAGAACAACAATGACAAATTATTGAAACAATAAAATGTACTCAGTATGTACCGAATATTAATTAAATAATTAATTAATTAAATACCTCATAATAACATATTACACGAAAAACAATTTGCATCATGAATTATTGCAGTAGAGTTACAATTATTTTTTCTTGGCATTTTAAACCTTGACAACAGCTTTACCCATGTTTTCGCCTCTTAGCATTCCAATGAAAGCCTTAACTGTATTTTCAAATCCTTCAGTCACCGTTTCATAATACTTTAGTTTGCCCTGAAAGTGAACAAAAAACACCAAACAATAACAAAATGTTAAAACATATATATTTTACTTAGTCTGTATATATTCTAGACAATTAAATTTAAGTATCAGAGCGTTATTATCAAATGTGTATGTTAACAAATAAAAAATGTGTCAAATAGCTGGATTCAATAAACATAGATCAAACTCTACCTATTTTTGGTACATTATTATTTTATCTATTTCACATGTAAACTATATATATATATATATAAAGTGAAAAAGGATTTCCTCAAAGAGCTTTAAATTATATGGTCACACCCAATGTTAATTTCCTGTGTTAATTCTTAATATTAATTGTTTCTTTTTGATGTTGCTATTTATGTATCCCATCATTCTTTACCAATATTGTTCGATTTGGTTTTTTGAGTTCTCTCTTATAATAATTTTATTTGCGTTCATAAGACAATAAGACAATAATCTTGCCACATATAACATTATGTAGGTAATTATGAAAATTGAAAAAAGACACCTGAGCACGGGTAATTCTTCACTAATAATTTAAGGCAGAGAATTACCCTGAGTACCGGATGATTCCTGTATAGCTCAGTAGTCAAAGCTTTGGCCTAATAAACCAAAGGCCTCGGGTTCGATTCCCGTGGCCAGGTGTCATTTTTAAATCATCATAATATGATATCTAGATGAAGTAATCCTCACTAAAAGCATAAATAATAGCTTTGGCTATTTGATTCTTATATAGGTCAAAATTGATTCTAAAAACTGAATAAACCCAATATATTTTCGAAAGCAAATTTTAATTTGATTTCCAAATTTTAAATATACATTTAAAGCCTCTTCTAAAGCTTCAAAATAAACATAAGATATAATAAAATAAAAGGCCATCACACTGCAATAAGCTGCTGAAATCTACTTATTAGAATGCACCCAATATCTTATCTAATAGGCTAGGCAATACTTACTATATACAGATTTAGTAAAATAATGACAAGTCATTGTCATATCCCCAAAGTAAAAATCACAGAAAAAAACATCCACCTTACATACAGAAAGCCATGGCCTTATGTAATATTTTTCTAAATATTCTAAATAACAGTGAATTATAACAAATGATATTATGGGTGTATTCTTTTAACTATCAATAATTTGCAGCAATTATTAAAATACTTAAAAAAAACTAATTAAATTAAGTGTTTAGGTATTAATCTTTGTAAAAATAAATTTGGATCTTAGAAATTTTAGACTGATATTAATTTTTGCTTAGAAACCAAATCTAACACAATTATAACAACAAAACTTTTTTTTAGCATATTGAATCACTGACCAGGAGGAACGTAACCATTATTTAGGTTACCTGTATGTAGACGGTATGTATGGGGGCAGACAGCGTTGCCCAGGGAAAACCTATGGAGGTTGTCTAAACGTGCCCGTAATGAGATGATGTGGTGATTGTGAATAAGGAGGTGTGGGCTAGGGGGAGTCTTAATTCTAACTTTAGCCTAATTTACCAACCCGTGGTGACCATAGAGATAATTCCCCTTAAGGGAAAAGTATCCATGGTACAAGCCGGGAATCAAACCCGGGACCCCTAGGCTCGTTGCCAGGTGCACTGACCACTACACCCCTTGGCCGGATAGCAAAGATAGTAAACAGCTAATCAGAAACGAAACAAGGTTGTTGTTTGATATTGAAGAATATAGACGTTTCAGAAAGGTTTTGAATGATTTACTAATTTCTATTACCATCTGCAGTGTGATTGAATGGTGAATATTTAGAAAACGTAAATAAGCCACAGTTTAGTTTCCCATTATATTTAGCAGCATTGTCGATTGTTTAGTGAGTTTTTTTCACAGTTAATTAAAGCCTTCCATATATTTAAAATATATTTTCTGTAAATGTTATGGAGTGAATGGGTGCAGTGAATCTGGCAGACCATAACAATTATCTTTGATTTAAAGAGCATTTACATGTTTGGTAGTTAAAATTAAGGCGTATCTCAACCCTTAATCTATCAAAGGACATGCTTATACATATTCCCCTTAAAGTCAATCTCAGATAACTGCAGATAAATCTGTATACGCTATAGTCTACACTACAGGTAAGTATTCAGGAATCCGAATCTTGGAAAGAATTATGAAAATTAAGAGAAAATAGAAATATTATAGAATAATAGAAATATACAAACTAAATAAAGGTGAACATATTTGTTACACTGTAGTCATTATTCAAGCATTCATTTAAGTGTTAAACCTACGGCTTGAGGCCTGTTAGGTTTTTCCAAAATAATGTGAACTGAACTACCAATAAGCGGTATTAAAGCGTTGAATACAATTCTATCTATGATTTAAAAACAAAACTTTTTTGAATCTAAAATCTTTAATACATTTAAGGACTTTAGGGCTCCATCCCTAATCCAGACTTTTTTTTTTACCAACAACACATTTTTGCTTGTTTTAAATATTACTAGAAAGGACAAAATTCTACTTTGATTACAGGAAATTAAAGAAACAATATAAAAGCTTTAATATTTTAAAATGTATTATAGTTCATATTATATTTATTTAAAAAAAAGATTTATTGAATCTAAAAAATAAGAAATTAGCTAAATTATTGGTAATTTTTCTAATGGAATTTTTTAATTAATAACCGTCGCTAACCCAATTTATTTCCAACACACGTTTGTTTAGTTGATGAATATCAATAAATTAATTGTGACTTCACTTATGATTGATGGAAATTGTAGTATGGTCCCAATGCCATGGCAAACAAAATATTCACACTTTACATCAATTAAGCTCTACTTTGTGACAAAGTCTAGATCTTACCAACCTCTTTTGTCCACTGCACCAATTGTTTGAGGCCATCAAACCACTGGTCATTCCATTGTCCAACTCTAAACTTTTGTATCGTCAATTGGTTAGCAAGAATATACTGTTGAATGGTTGAAGATTCATACACAGAAACTGTAATTATATTATTGAAAGATATGAAAAATCAAATACAATGAACACATAGCTTTCTTATGGTTTAGCAAGAAACAAAGTAGAAAAGTAATACTGTAGCACTGTAATACTGTGGCATTTTAAAAGTTATACCATCTAGTCTACACCCATTTACATGTCAGTAAATGCTTTGACAAATGGTAGTGAAACGTTAATTTTAAGAACAAGTCTACCTCCATGCTCCTCAGAGGATTCATATTAAAATCCCCAAATGGAACATGTGGTGTGTGATATTAGTTTACATGTAGTTTTCCATTCCAAAGTAAAATGATTAGATTTTATTAATAACTATATTTTTATAATATATGTTATGTGTTATAATGCTACTGTTTGGAGAAAATGGACTCATCCAATAGAAATAAATGAGTTGATGAGAGTAAATATTAAAGAAACGTACCAGAAGTATCCACTATTAAAACTGTAATATGAAATAAACAATCTCAGTGAACCTAGACAAATGATCTGTAAGGTCAGACTCTGTTAAATTTTCTATTCATCCACCTCCAAAAGTTTCTAATTAGCTAGAAGTGTTTTAAATAGAATTTATTTTCAGAAAGCTAGAATTACCTCCTGGAAGACTTCCGCTGTTGTAAGAAGATATAGAACCACAAACAGATATTCTACCAAATAATTTCATCTTTTTGGTGACTGCAATGCTCAAACTTCCACCCACCTAGATAATACAAATATAATTACAGAGCATACATATGTAAACCAAACAGATATTGTATTGTGAACTATTAAACTTTATGATCAAACCAAATGGCTTCGTTCAAATATTTATTTTAAACCTTTAAATACATAAGTATATTAATTTAATATTTCTAATATCAAAGTCATTTTGCAATTTAATCAGTCCATAAAATAATATAAACCTATTCAGCTTTGGCCAAATAAGTGGCAATTAATATTATATTGGAATTATTCTTTTACCCTGAGTTTACTTTAAAACTAAAGCACCAATACATCATAAACCTTTTATATGTGATAAAATACATTTAAATGGTGTTATAAACCTTTAAAAACTACGTGATAATGGACTTAGCTAGAATGGAAATTGAGACAGCTTAGACTTATATAGAGACCATAGATATACACTTTAATTTAATTGTCATTAACATACTTTATTAAAATTGGTAGCTCTTACTGTTCAGAATTGTCTGAGTATCAAATCTAGTTGACACTAACTTCTATTAATTTTATGTATATAGTGTGAATTATTATTATTATTATTATTAACTCCACGTCTTACTACCCGTTCGGGTTATACGCTCTTACGCTAATGTGTAATGGTAGGGTGATTGTGAGATGAAATGAAGGACCTACAGTTTAACGTGGAATCCGAACCACGGTGGAGGCCTGGCATTCCCCACAATCACAAGAAGACTTGTCAGAGGTGAAGGAAGGGTTTGGAAATCAGATAAATCTGTGCCGGGATCGAGGATTGAACCCCGGCCGCCAGCACAGAAGTCTGACACCTTACCCCTAGACTACGAGGTCACCCTATAGTGTTAATTAAATGATTAAATAAGAATAGGGGAAAGTGAAGTTCACGGGCGTCTATCGAGGTCAAGATTATTTATCTTTCAGGATGTCTATATCCCCTATCAATTAAGATTTTAACATATAATTTTACACTGTTTCTATTATATATTTGTAGTCATTAGATACTTGTATACAATAAATTAAAATGAGTGGCTTAGACCCTCCTGTATTCAACTTACATTATCAAAGTAGCAGTCAACTCCTTCTGGTGCAGCTTCTTCAAGAGCTTCAGCAATATCCTTGGTCTTGTAGTTGTACGCAGCATCAAAACCCAGTTCCTCTAATAACCACTTCACTTTGTCATCGGAACCCGCAAAACCAATCACTTTGCAACCTAAAACGAATAGAATGAATCAAATAAATTATTAGGGAAATAACCAGGCAATTTCCTTCAATTTTATCTATATTTTTACTATTGAGTGTTATCCCACTTGGGTTAGCAAGTATCTAAGACCTTCATATTATTGATTAATTAAAATCATCCCATCCCTTTAGGACGTTGCCTACTTGTAACGTCACAATAAATCAAGATAGGATTTCCCATGTTAGTGAATTTACATTTAATTCAGAGAGTTTTAAATTATTATTATTATTATTATTATTATTATTATTATTGTAGTTATACTTCTTTAGGCGCGTTATGAAAAAATGATGAGAGTGAAATTTTAAGATGCGCGCGCATCACTGTAACACAAAAGTAACAGGTTGAAGCTAAACCGCTCATTAAGTCTCGAAAAAAAAAGCTACCAACAAAATAGAAATAGAACCTCTGTTAGTCGCGCATGTTGGTACGCTCGTCGCCTCTGATCACTGTTTTCATATATATAATATTTATCCACATGTTTCTAGTTTATACATTCACAACACGTGTTTTAGTTTCATACAAGTGCGAATTATATATGTGCTAATAAATTATATTCAGTAGTGATTTAAATTGAATATTTTGATTAATATTATTTACTATTCGTAAATATTAATGAAAAAAATTGTGCTTATAGACTTTTTCAAGTGCTACAATATAATTGAGGTTAACTATCCGTATGTATTATTTATTGCTATAAATTAAAATATTATTATTTAACATAATTAATACTAAATATTATCATTTTATTGTAATTAATTATTTGCATGCAATTAAAAACTATTTTTTAATGATGCCAAAGAAGTATAACTTCTCACGCGCGTACATAAGTACACACACCCATTTTTATTATTATAAATGCGTCTTACTACCCATTCGGGCTATACGCGCTTAGGCTAATATGTAATGGTAGTGTGATTGTGAGATGAAATGGAGGACCTACAGTTTAACGTGGGATCAGAACCACGGTGGAGGCCTGGCATGACATATATTCACAAGTTGTAATTAATACACGTCTTGTCAGGGGTGAAGGAAGGGTTTAACAATCAGATAGATCTGTGCCGGGACCGGGATTGAACCCCGAAACCTCAGTGCAGAAGTCTGACACCTTACCTCTAGACCACCAGGTCACCTGTTAATATTGTTGCTTTAAGTACTTAGACAATATTAATAATTTATATATTAGCGATAAGGAGAGTTTCCTGGAGATTGTATTCTTACCCTTAATTTTAGCAATCTGCCCCACAATGCTGCCAACTGCACCTGCTGCTCCAGTAACTACCACCACCTCACCAGGTTTGGGTTTACAAATCTCCAAGAAACCAAAGTACGCTGTGTTCCTACAAACAAGTCATTCATTAAAACAATACCTACCAGTTTGGGTCAGTGTTGTTAAGATTAGAGCCATTTATAAAATAGATAAGCTTCATGTAGCCCTAGCGGAGAAACTTGTATACAAACAGGGTTAAAAGTTGTTCTTGACTAGATGCGAAACTAAACAAAGTATAAGAGATCCTGGAATTAATCATAGTTGTTGTCTCGGGAAGACACACTTACTTTATCATATTTCTGGTCATAGGAATAGTCAATTTACTTAACTAGCTTTCCAAAAACTTCGGCTTTTAAATATTATATAAGCCTAATTTTGCCAAAATCAACAGGAAATCTGGCTGGCATTCACAGTCGGAAGTTCCGATATAAGGAAGACGTGATTGGATGATAGTGATTAGATGATAGTGATCAATTTCTTTCAAGAGGTAGCCAGCCATTACCTCTTTGTTCATTGGCAGCAATGTAAAACTTTGAATTGGTTTTTTTATTTCATTGTTAAAGCCATATTGTGTAAGTTTCCTTTTAAGTGTTTCTATCCTCTTTACGGTACCTTCTTCCATGTATAGCAACATATTATCTTAGTAATTCTGGAACTCTCTTAACTACAGACTTACTATGCATCAAGTTAGCCGTTGATGTTTGCTGATTTAGGTAGAAAGGAACTTTTATGACAACTAAAAAAGCTATTAAGCCTTTATATATATTAAAGCTATGTAATATGGAACGGTCCCTCTTAATAGAATATATCATTAGTTATGAACTAATACTACTAATAAAATAAAATGTTATCTAGGTTAACTACAATTTTTTTTTGTGTGAACATTCTATAATTTTATTTGTTTTGGAGATTATTGCTTATTCATTGGCTAAAAAATTGGATCATTATACTTGAAATATTATATATCAAATGTAACAATTATATCAGTAGTAAAGTTCGAATTTATTTTTTCTTAAGCAAAATTAATTTTTTTTTGGTTATACATTTAATTTAATCCATACATTTGATATAGCTATTAAATGTATAGAGTACTATGCACCAGTGTTCATGCGGTACGTGGCTCCAGGTTTCCATTAAGGTTTTCTAACCTTCCTCCATGTTAATGCAGGCTACATACATAGTACGATCATGGTTTTTACAGCCACCTTGTGGGATAATCAATGAAGGCTATAAAGGAGAAATTAGTTATCAGTGGTTTTTTTTAGTTCAACACAATACACCCTTGAAATTAACAACCTCTTTTAAACTATAAATGTAGCAATGTAGTATGTATGTATTCTCATTTAAATATTGTGTTATTAGAAAACATTTTATGATCTATATTTGATTTGATGGTAACCAACTTGGAACTCTTACTTGCTTTCTTACTCTGTGGTATTAGGAACTAGGTTCATTGTCACACTTACAAAAGTATGCTACCTATCCCCACCTTGAGCTAGTTCTATCCAGTCCCCCTCATTAGTCCCTATCTCTTTCAGGTCCATTCGAATGTTATCCTCCCCTCTGCGTCTAGGTCTTCATAATGGTCTCTTCTCATTGAGCTTGCCAGTCAGTACATTAAAAAATACAGAGTGAGAAAAGGATGTATATATTTTCTATATCTGACAGCTCGCGATACTATTGATCACTCATATGTAGCTGAATATTTTTGTACGTCCAACACAAATTTGGCCTTAAGATATTAGTGAAGAATGACCCTGAGTACGGGACGAATCCTGGATAGCTCAGTGGTAAGGCGTTACTGCTTTAAGCCAATGGTCCTGGGTCCAATTCTAGTGTCAGGTGTCATTTACAGCTAATTTAAATTAATTGAATTGTGGTCTCCTCCATACGGATAGTGCCGTAATTACAATGATCTGCAACATGTGTGTTGATATTATTTATGTAACATGAAGAGGGAAAGGGAGGAAGGCTGTAACCTAGCAGGATCAGTCTCTGTGTGAGTAACTGTGAAAGTGGCCTGGGATACTGACAAGGTGTACACCAGACACTCAGCCTTACGAGAGATTCGTCGCACCCCCCTTGAGCCAAGTCAAGTCCTTGGGCACCGGGGAGTGCTATAAGTCATTCACGAGCTAAGTTTACCTGGATGACAGCTCGAAATGTTACTAGAAGTAATCCCTAATATATCACTACGCCAACAGCTGACATCTATCACTTTGGATGACTGTAATGAAAACAGATGGGTATATATTAATGTGATAGTTAACCGCAGTAATTTAGGCCAATATTAATTATATATTTATTTGAGATCGGACACAAAGTTTATTTATAGTTTTATTCCCTTTAAAAAAATACTAATACCACTTTCACAAAAACTTCTAACGAACATAGCTTCAAAATGGCGACTGACGAATCTAAACCATATGATTGAACATAACGGTAAACAAGTTTTTTACAATGATGCAGACACGTAGTTCATGAAAATATTTTATTCAGTTAACTATTTCAAAATACGTTGAAATAATCATAAAATCATCTATTGTATGTAAAAAAATGACAACAATTTTCTCTTTTCCAAGTAAATACGATGCCTGTATTAAAATATATTGATGTGTGCACCATATTACACAAAGTCAGTAACGTTCCGAAACGAAAAATAAGTACTTTAATTATGTTTAAAATATTCTTTCGAGTTGGATAAAAAGAAATTATTTAAAAAAATGAAATAGTATGAGAAAACTTAAGTTTACGTTATTTTAAATGTAATATATAACAGGTAATTAAAGATCTTTACATTTATAACAAAACTGTGATCTTTTACAGGTGTTGGCAACCCAAAACCTAAACATTTGATTTTCGAACTGTCATCCAGGTAAAAATCTATCGTGAACGGAATATATTTGCAGTCCTCAGTGATAGCAGCACCCAAGAGAAACAACCCACTGTTTGTTGTTAAAGTGCAGGTGGTCCGAACACAATAGTCTGGTACCAGCAACCCTGCACTCAACCCCTCCAGGCCAGTCCTATCAACTCACCTCTTTAACCTCTTTCATTAAAAAAACCTCATGACACCAGAAGCTAATCGACGGCATATGAATATTGTTTACAAATAGACAATTTGCAAACGTTCACTTGAAACCTGTTTATTGACATTAGAAGGCAATTTTGGTTGTTCTCTAATAAAACTCATCTCTAAATTGGACTTTTTTTAAGTGTCTGCTTGATAGTGTTGTCACTTGGCACTGCACGTGGTGATCCCCGTGTTGAAGGACCAAGCTCTCGCAATGAGAGCAGCCATTTTAATATTGAGGCTTTTAGTCTGATGTAGGTAGGGCCTACAGCTTATTTGTAGCTACAGGGTAAGGTAAATACATATCTTTGGGTGGTAAATTTTATGTCATAAAATTGTAATTATGATATAATAAAATTTATAAAATATTAAAAATTATTAAAACTAAATAATTTTTTGTTCGCCCTAATTTGATATAAATTTGAACTTTCAGTCCCAACTTCAAACAAGATAGTTGAATTATGTTATTAGTTAGAGGAACACAAATTTTAACTAAAATGATATAGTGGTTATGGTATAAAACATTACTACCCCAAGCCCTTCATACTTAAAGTATTTCAAAACTAGGGGTATTGAAACGAAGCCAATGTCCAAACTATCTGTGGGTATTGAAGGGCTCTCAAACCTTGATCCCGTTTACTTTATTTGGTAGCTAATCTTCATTGATGTGATCAATACTTAATTATTTAATTAATTTTTTTATTTACTAATTACCACAATCCACAAGTTAAACTTATATTCAAATTAATACCTGTTATTTACATTATTTAAGTCAATTTTAATTTATTGATTTTGGAATTTTTTTAAAATGTTTATAGTGCCAACATTTAGAATGTAAAATGAAATATCCCTTTCCTCGTTTTAAAAGCCGAGTGATCTTGGGTTCTTAAATTAGTTAGTTGTGTAGTATGTGTTGGTTTTGTTAGTAAAATAATATAATTTTTAGTGATACCGGTACACACATTATTAGATAGTATTGGATATGATACTCTAGAGTGTATTAGTTTGTAAGTTGGCTGCACGGTAGATGTTACAGTGAATCCAACAACACAGACACACAAGTTACCCTGGCATGCCTAAGAATCCTACTCCTAGAGATGCTGGCAGTCCTTGGAAGTCTGGCAAGAGATATGGTTTGGGAAGTCTGGCATCTCCAGGTTTGTTGACATCCACCACACTCTTGGTGCGCCAACCGAGCGTACTACACACCAGTTTACCCACAGGAAATTCGGGATTGCGGCTTTCCACAATTCTGATATAAGAAATAAAATATACAAAATCACTACAGGAACTCTTAAAGCAGTAGTTTCAAACCTTTTGATTGTTTATATCCAAATTTTTATCTTCACAGGGTCATCTCTTGATGGGCTCAAAGCGTTAAAATCTTATTATTTTAAAATGCATTGCGTCTTTTTATCCATCTAGGATATTAACCAATAAATACATTAATGGGTAAGGGATTAGAAAGGTAGAATTTAGAAGAAATATACCCATATCTTCGTAGATAAGAAAAACATGGTCTTCTTTAAATAATAGTTAAAATAATGCAAATTGTGACAATAGCCACTTTTTTGAAAACAATTAAAATCGATGTAATCCTAAATAGTCATTCACAATCTAGTGTCTAAGATAAAATCAAAACTTATCATTATATGATATTTCAAACACTGGTGCAAGAATTGGTACTATCTGGGTGCAAGATAAAAATAATCAATTACAATTGTATCTAGTTTGTCTTCAGATTAATTCCGAACATGTACTGTAACACATTTTATTCCAAATAGCGTATTACTTTCGATTTATATTTACCTTGAAACAGCCACACCAACAATGGTATCTCCTAGATTAATTCTTGAAGCATAACCTCTGTGAATAAAACCCATTCATAATATTTTAACAAAGAGAAAACGACTCCACATTATACCAACCTATGAGAAAACTCATCAGTAGTCAATGTTAGTAGTGAAACAAAATAATTCATGAATATAATCATTACTATATTTTTAAAAACATTTTTCACCTTAACTTGTTTGCTTTATTTGAAATATGTAAATTTCATAGGTAGCTATTGTTCATTAAAAGACAGTCTCTGGAAACTTTTTGTGCCCCCCTCCCCCTATTACAAAAATAATGCTGCACCATCACTATTGTACCCATCAAAAAAGTTTAAATATGTTGTTTTATCCAATAAAATTTATCCAATAAAATTTGACTGGGCAGAGTTATAGATAATATGATTGCTCTTATAAGAAAGCATAAATACATCAATAGGTACATTAATATGAATGCAGTTATAGCTATACCAACTTATTATATCAAATATAATAACCATCATAGTGATGTTCATAATTACCATGAGCAGGGCCAGAGTTTTGCCATCATGTAAGCTAATGCATTTTTTGGTAAGCCCTGATCACCCTGAGCGTTTACAATACGGCTCTATTTTATAAGCTGGACCATAATGTAACACGTCAAGGTAATATTATTACCCTTCAGGGTAAACTGAGTATTTTATACAAAATACAATATTCATTATTTCTTGATTGTAGAAATTTAAATTGTTATATCTTTTTGATCATTTTAGATCTTTAGGTTATATTTTCTATCTTTGTGAAATTATTTAGTGGGTAACGGATTTAATGCCTTTTAGAGAAAACCTTTTAAATATATAGCCGCAAAATCAAACTAGGTTTGATTCCCTTGTTCAGGTTTCACTTTTCAACTACATTTAAATTATATTATATATTAAGAAGTACATTTTTAAAATTTTTTTTAATCCGTTAATGTAATTTACGAAAAGTTTGCTAAAGTCCAAATTTGGACAGCTAGGGTATTTTTAATATAATCTGTGTTCAAATAAGATGTAATTTATTAAAAATTTAAAAATACAGACATTTTAAATACGGTACATACCTCTGATAGGGATCAACGCTTAGCCAGACAGCATCAACTAGAATTTCTGTAAGCCAACATTTTTAAATAAATGGTAAATATACAAAAATATGAGGGTATGGCTGCTCAAAATAGTAAAGCTATGAATAACACCACTGAAAAAAATTATTACGTCTTGATATTAATGAAAACACGAAATACTAACTTCTACTGGCATTAGTCAGAAGGAAAAGTGATTGGGTAGATGAGGGCGTTTTTCTTAGTATTTCAGAGAATATATTAATTTTATTGTGATAGTAATTATTTTGATTTAACGTAAATTTTATGGTGAATGAGAAAGAAAAATGACATTTTTTGGTTGTTGCTCATTTGATTTTACTGATTTTAATTTCAGCTGAATTTAAAAAGTGTTTAAATAAACTTGATTTGATACTTCATGCGATTTACCACTTTTCAACAGTATTTAATTTTTGTCGGTGTGTAAGAGCCACGGAAGAAAAGTCAGAGAAAAAATGGGAAAGAGACGGCTGTGTAGACGGTTATATTGATATGTACAGGCAAAAGAAAACTAAACTGGCACGATTTTCCAGATTATTTGTGCAGAACTATTTACCTTAGTTGACTTCCGGACAATATCTATATAAATAGTAAACTTATCATAAAAAAATAAAATATTATTATTATTATTATTATTATTATTATTATTATTATTATTATTATTATTAGCACCGCGTCTTACTACCCGTTCGGGTTGTACGCACTTACGCTAATGTGTAATGGTAGGGTGATTGTGAGATGAAATGGAGGACCTAAAGTTTAACGTGGAATCCGAACCACGGTGGAGGCCTGGCATTCCCCACATTCACAAGATGTCTTATCAGAGGCGAAGGAAGGGTTTGGTAATCAGATAAATTTGTGCCGGGACCGAGGATTGAACACGAGACCCCAGCACAGAAGTTCGACACCTTACCTCTAGACCGCCAGGTCACCAAAAATAAAATAAAATATTATTAATAATAATAATAATAATAATAATAATAATAATAATAATAATAATAGACAATCTCGGATGCGTCAAGCATCAGTGGACCCATATTAAACTTTACATATATACATATAAAGTTAGCATATATATACTCCATTCACGGTAGGAATTAATCTCTGAAAGGTCTTTTTTCCTACCAATATTCTGCTATATAATAGATTTCTGGTAAGGAAAAAGGCCTTTCAGAAAACAATTCCTACGGTGAACGGACTTTATATAATATATAATATATATATAATATTGATGACGGTGGAGCCCACTCGGTTGTCATAGCACACTTGCAAGCTCACTCCATGGACTTTTAGTATATATATAGATACCAACATATATTCATACATACACAAATTTATAAATGGCTAATAGAGGTGCACACTGTATTTGTGGGGATGACTATGTGAAAAGCCTTCCTCCCTTTTACTAAAATCCTCATACTAAAACCTCACAAAATCATGTCTTATGAAACAACCTAACAATATTTCAAAATATTTGTTTTAAATTTACAACTACGTGGTGATATGTGAATATCGTATTTATAGATTTTAAGTAATGAATTTATTATTTTAGCAAAAGTTGATAGATATCTCTTGGTATACCACAAGTTTTTCTTTAATTAGATATTTTTAGTGTAACATTTTAAAATCATAGGTTTACCTCCATCCTTAAGAGCTGGTAGATCCTCTTCAATTATTTTAAAGTCACTTTCCTTAGGTTCTCCATTTAATTTCTTTGCAAGAACAATCTTCTTGGATGTCACCATGGTTTCAGCAAGACAATTTATTGCACCTATGAAATAAATATTCTAGAGTAATGATTTTATGATATAGATTATATACCTATAATAAGAAGATTATTCAATATAAGAGTTTTTTAGCTCTAGAAAATTGAAGTTTGTAAATTAACTCTTTTTAATTCAAATTGCTAATAACTTTACGGTGTGGATGTCACTTATCAGATATATTATAAATACATAAAAGGTTTAAACAAGGAGTTGCTCTTTCATAATTACTTTTTAATCTATCCTTAGAGTATATTATTAGGATAATGCAAGAGAGGAGGGAAGGGTTGATATTTATCAATACACACTCATTGTCCATGATTGGTTTGACAAACAATATATAGGACATTGGCTGCTTCAACGTGGTCCACATGAATGGCAAGACTGAAGCCCTGACCTTAAGCACTGAGTTATTTCCTTGTGGGGGTGGGTGAGAGAAGAGGTTTATCCACACTCTGGATCAACTGGAGGAGAGGATTCGAAAGGTTCTGACCAACACATCACCTTAGTCCCTGGAGATATCAGTCACATACATTCCCAAATGCTTACAGAAAATTGTAGAAAATGTTGGTGTCTATATTGAATTTTAATTCAATTTTAATAGAACAGGAAATTCTTACACGGTGAGCGCCAAAAAAACTTGTTTGAAAAAAATTGATTAATAAATTGTAAAGATATTAGCAATTTATTATTATTAGCACCACGTATTACTACCCGTTCGGTTTATACGCACTTACGCTAATGTGTAATGGTAGGGTGATTGTGAGATGAAATGAAGGACCTACAGTTTAACGTGGAATCCGAACCTCGGTGGAGGCCTGGCATTCCCCACATTCACAAGATGTCTTGTCAGAGGTGAAGGAAGGGTTTGGTAATCAGATAAATCTGTGCCGGGACCGAGGATTGAATCCCGGCCACCATCAAAGAAGTCTGACACCTTACCCCTAGACCGGTAGGTCACCCATTAGCAATTTAAATTAGGGAGATCATTTACAATCACCTTGGAATATGATAGCTAACCACATCCTCCCTCTTTCCTCTTTACATGATCACCTTGGAATATGATAGCTAACCACATCCTCCCTCTTTCCTCTTTACATAATCACCTTTGAATATCATAGCTAACCACATCCTCCCTCTTTCCTCTTTACATAATCACCTAAATTCAGACATTAATCCCTCCGTTGCTCCAAACTTTCAAAATCCCTAGGGATGAAAATGGTGCTTTGTCTAGGAGTAAATGACATATACTCTCTCCAGCCTCCATATTGGTTCTGACACGCAACTTCTTCAACTCTTTAAATTCTAGGAAAATTGAAGTCCTTTAGGGTTAGGAAATGGTTCCTAACAGAATTATTTGATTTGTGTCACTCTGACAATATGAGGATGCACTTTGCCATCGGATAGAATCACTCCTATGGTCTTTAAACTAGGATACTTGCGACAGATAACATATTTCTGTTGATTCAATGTCTCATAATAACGAGTGACATTGATGGCTACTCCTTCCAAGAAGTCCTCTAAAAATTTCCTTTGTTTTATTAATATACCTATATAAAAGTATAATTTTTCCAGCAGATTGAGTAACTTCAAACATTATTTTTTCTGTTTATTACCTGTCTGTGACCTAGGGTAATGAAAGGCGAGCATCTCTCACCACAGAGGCCTACATCTCTCTTTGAGAAGCGTTTTGTTCCCTGGCCAAACACAACTATGCTTCTATCTTTGTAGACGACTAACCTCACTCCTTGAAAAATGTCTTTTAGCATCAATTAAGATTTTTACATAATAAATAATTATTTATATTCATTTTACTCAAAATATTCCATAAGTGGGTCTCGTTATTAAAAACTCGTTAATGTGTCAACAACTTAGTTATTATTTACTAACATTGTTCAATATAAACTTTTACTTTACATCCATTTCCAGTCTATGGTCTGGGTTAATTTTTTATTCAAGCCATATATTTTCCACTACTGGCTTTGCTAAGCCTGTCGTAGCTTCATATGCCTTATAATCTAATTTAAGACTAGGACAAGAACAACATCCAGTCCCTGGCCATTAATTCATCACTGTGAAAGAGTAACCCCACATTTCACCAAAGTTAGATTGTTCGGCCATTCCTAGAATCGAACCTGAGACCCCTAGCTCAGTAAACAGACACGCTATCGACTGAGCTATGGCGTCAGCATTTTCTAATTAAACTAATTAAACTAAAATAAGAAAAATAAAGTATGGATAAAATAACATTATATTACCTGATTCTAATAAAGTTGAGTTATTTTCTAACAATTTTAAAAACAAAATTAAGAAAAACAAGATCAAAGTTATGGTTACACACGTCGCAATCTTTCCTAACTTTAAATAATAGACTAACTCTTCTGTTGGTGTCAAACCCTGACTAAACTATCTTTGAAGTGTGAACTTGGGCTTATCATTGTTCAGACAGGGAGATAGTATTATTTGACACGTGGTTTATTCGTAAGTTACACCACATTGCACATTACTCTAGGTCATCCCAATGACACTTCTCTCTACAAAGGATGTAAAGTTGATCAGACTTTGAGGCTTTTTATTTGCATAATTTACTGCTATAGGAGATAACACTGTGATAGTCAAAAATTTACTTATGAAAATGTGACGTGATAATAACGGTTGTTTATTAGGGTTCTGGCCAAACACTATCAGAAACCCTTAGCATAAGTTGGATCAGGGCCGGCTTCATGGGGGGGGGGGGGGGGGGCAGTGGTTGCGGTGCACCGGGCTCCGGCCTATGAAAGGGCCCCATTTTAACCTGCGAAAGGTTTAAGATTTAATCAAGCGAAAAAAGAATATAAAGAAAAAATTATTCATTATTCTTTTTTTCCTGTAAATAAGTTTCATAATATTTTTGACAAGACTGTAGTTGATCTCATTTTGACCTTTCAAACAGATGTCACCAACCCCTTGTACGCACGCACCAACCCCTTCCTTTGCCTTACTACACTCGAATTCAGGAAGATATGCGCATCAGCTAAAAAGTCTTTTAGTAAGCTGAAACTTATTTATAAAAATACCTTCGTTCAACAATGTCCCAAGAAAGAATAAATTCACTAGCAGTGTTGTCAATTGAATATGAAGACGCTAGTAGATATGATTTCCAAGGGCCTAAAGGCAGTTACCTCCCACGCCCACCTTCTTTTGCTTCTGCAACCACTCACCTAACTTCCCCCCTCTTATCACAATTTTGCCAATAGACCTATAAGCTAGAGTGAAAAATGATGCTTGGAAAGCGTACTTATGAGATATATTTAAAGCTTACACAACCGCTCTTAAACTAGCTCTATTAGGCTATTGACACTAAAAGCATATTTTGCCTAACAAAAGATTAAGGTCATATAAACAATAGCTATCATATTTCAAAATCAAAATTTTACTATTATTTGTAAAGAAACAAATTTTACATGTATTTTAAAAAACTTATGATTCAGTTAAAAAAATTATTTGAAATTTAGCTAAGTTTGGGATACCAAAAAAACTTGTCAAGTTATCAAATACTTACGAAATACATAATAGGTTGAAACAAGGATAAGTTCTTTACCCATTACTTTTTTAATATAGCCTTAAAATATGGTATTATGTTAATGCAAGAGAATTGGGAAGGTTTGCCATTAAACGGTAAAATGCAGCTACTGGGGTACGCAAATGATTTAGCTTTGTTAGGTAAAAGTAAGGAAGCTGTTGCCAGAAATTCAGAAATTTTAATATAGGCTAGAAAGGAAATAGGTTTGGAAGTTAACGTTGAAAAAATTACACAGAGAACACAGATTGAGGACGATAATTTAGAGATTACAGCGAACAACATATCATTTGACAGGGTTATTGAGTTTAAATATTTAGGAATAATTTCCACAATCAATAACGATATTAGTTTGGAAATAAGGAAAAGAATAACGTAGGGAAGTTCATGTTAATACTAGTCTGTAAGTTTTTGACTCTTTCAAAGAATGTAAAACGCAGAATATACAAAACAATAATTTTACCAGTCGTTCTCGCTTGGTGTGAAACGTGGTTTCAAACCTTACACAAGAGGAAAAAAGGATGTTTGTAAACAAGGTGCTTAGGAAGATATTTGGTCCAAAAAGGGATGAGGCAATGGAGAGTAGAGAAAGATACATAATGATGTGCTACATACCCTGTGCTCATTATAATACATTGTTAGGATCAAGGTCGTAGTCGGCGGGAGGTGGGGGAGCGTGGGCCCAAACCAACTTAGTTCTTACCAACTTAGACTACTCTTTCGTCTAATGATTTATAAATAGATCTTCATTACTTTAAATTGATAAGATAAAATGGATGCTTAAAATGGATAGTTATATTTTTGTCTTTGTATCACAAATATCAATTGCCCTCAATAGGCATGGGCTATGTTAAACAATATTTAAAATATTTATTTACGTGTGCTTTTAATATAATGGGCAATATTGGAGGAGCCTGAGATAGTCTCAGCTTCCCCCAAATATAAACTGAAGTGTTAGGGAGAGGCTGGGGGCGCTACGAGCGCCACCTGTTCCGTAACACCTGATTATGAGTTTTGAAATCTTAAGGGTTCCCTTCATCCCAGAATAAATAATTTTTATTTCTTTGAACAATTATATTAAGCCTCTTCACAATTTTAGCTTGCATTTCAAAAGAGTATAAAAAAAAAAGTTATAGGATGTCAAAACCTATTTTTCTTATCTCATGATGTATGAAGCAACAAATATCTCACCAGTAAGGCTGGTCTAATTAACAAGGGGGGGGGGGAGGGGGTGCTGATCTCTACCCTAGCAAGCAAGATAGATCTATAAACCTTCTTGTTAATTAGGGCATAATCGGGCAATTTATTGCTACATTAAGATTGCAAAATATTTGATTAAAATGTTTTTTCTTAAACCTACAGCATTCGTTTCGAACATTTTTCAATATAATATAATATGGTTGGATTTTCTTAAAGCTAAAATTGCTTGAAATCGTTAATTTATTTATATTAATCTAAAAAGCTTGAACGTTTTAAAAATATCACCAAGGGCAACAATTAAAAAATAAAAGTTATCCAGGTCAAATAGTTAGACGACCACGTCTTATTTTAAATGATGTGCGCAAACAATCAAGATGACAGATTTGTTTTTCAAAATGGTGGAAAAAACGCAACAATATTTTGGGGAATTTTTTTAATGACGTACATAATAACCGCCTGAAGATATCCCTAAAGTGCCCATCTTTTTTTTTATTAATTGTCAAACTCAGATTTATTCTGTGCTGTTTCAATATTTACTTCAATTAATTTAATTGACTGATGTTGTCAATTCAACAAAACAAGTCTCAATATGAGAACTAGCCAGTAAAAAAAAAACCAATGGTAGTAAATATCAAATTTGGTAAAAGTTCTCATTATAAAAATAATGAAACGGAAGGGCACATAGCTATCATGTATATAAAATATATATGGTATCAAGGGATAGCTGACAACATTAAATATATATATACATGATCCTCTCCCCTGTTAACTTTCAAAATATCAAACTGATTTATATCAAATTTCAAACTTGTCACATTAAATTAAATCCATGGAGAACAACATGCAAATATATCGATGTTGAAGCAGGTGTTAGTTATTTTAGACTTTTATTAGAACAATAAATGGAAATAAAATATTGCCTAAGTCTTTTGGTTCAGAACTCAGAGTATATCCATGCCAATTCTTACTCTAAATAACTTAACACTTCATATTTTAGAAAATTCATTAATAAAACTAAACCATCTTACGGGAGTGTAAACTTCATTTAATCACTAAACAAAAACAATGGTTTCAAAACGTCACTTATAGATTATAACATTTGTATCCAAATGGAATAATTAGAGTTTATAATAATTACAGATGACCACAAGCTTGTTTATGGTTACGCGATGTTAATCGTTTGAGATTAGATACTTATTTGTTTTATAAAAACAAAGCTAAACAATCACGTAATATGATTGATTGACCATCATTCGATTGATTGACCATCATTCTATTAATATTCCCCGTGTAGTTTTATAAAGGACAAACGAGTATGTGCTGCTACCTAGTAGTGAGGCAATAAACTAAAAGTAGAACTTCTCTACACGCTCGGTAACATTGGAACTATAAGAAAACATAAGAGCTCGGTTCGATAACTCTGTCGACTACATTTATTAATGTATTAACTATCCCGTGAGAGAAAAAAAACCACAAATGTAAGACTAATATTAAAATTAAGAGTTGTCTATTATATATACACTAAATAATTGCAAGATTATTGAAGGAATACTAGGTTTTGTTGGTAATGGCGCTAAACAAAAAAGCTATATCAAATTTAATTTAGGAAATATAAAAAGTAGTAAGTGTGGAAAAATATATTTTGTTGTTCTCAAATAGCACTTCTAGACTTCTAGCTTTTGAACTATTTAATAAATTTTTACCTAACTTTGTAAACAATTGCTTAGGCTTTAAAAACATATTATTTAAATACAAAAAACATGACTGGAAACTTCGAAATATATTCAAAAAATATATTGTTTCAAATTATTTTAATTAACGTTTGTTTAGTAATATTTTTTCTTGAGACCCTAACTTATTTTAATTTATATATTTCATACACTAATATAACTGCTAACCTTATTGATTAAAGTTAATATTTTTGTGTTCCCAAATAAATGAGATGCATTGATTATATTAATTATCAATTTTACATGAGAGATGGTAAAATACAAAAACATAAAGCTTATTTATTAAGTTAATACAACATTTTAATATTGTTCACAAAAATAACCATCTATCAAGAAAAAAATATCAAAGAATTTATAATAACTATAATAACACAAAACTTTTTTTTTTTTATATATATATAGCGTTCGCTTACCTTTGAAGGTAGCAAACTTACTTTAATAGGGTTATAGTATGGTCCAGTTTTTAAGAAGAGACTGCTTGCCAACTTTTAGGGTAAACGGAGGAAACACCATTGTATATATTTATGTTATTTTTATTGTCAATATTACTCATATCAGGTCATTCAAAATCGTAAAAAAAAAAGACACAATTGGTGTCGAAGATTCACCATAGATCACTTAACATTTTATAAAATCAAAGCTATGATTATTTTACAAATGCTGATTACAACTTTTAAAATAAAGATTTAAAACTATATTACAACATATAAGAACTGAGTTAATGAAAATATTTTAGTAGTAAGCTAATGTTAACTGACTATAAAAAGATTGTTAACTAGGAACTAGCCATTACCATTTAGGCCTGTTATGAATCCGTTTTCTTAGTTAATAACCTCTTCAGTAGAAAACACATTTTTGTAAACAGGTATTTTTTACTAAATGTGATATTCCAAATTACACGACGGATTTGAGATTTACCTTCTTATCACCCCATACCACCCCTTTCCCACGCTACACTTCATTACACTTATGGGCTACACACATATATTAATTACGCTAATGTGGTAGGGATGGGTAAGTTAGAATTGAGAGGAAATGTAACCTGCCCATATTTGCGTGGAGGGAGAGTGAGAAACCAATTCATTTGGGAAAAACCACTCTCATTACATCCAGCCGGGTTTAAAGCCTTGATCTCTCCATCGTCTGAAAAAACAATCTAAATGAGTTTGACATCTAGCCTGCAAGCCCACCGGTGCAGACACAATTTAAGTTAAATCTCTTATAATTAGTCCGCTTCAACTAGATATGCCAAACTAGAAATATAAAATATAGGCTTACACTTTTCAAGATTATGTATTTGAAATAGGCCAGTGTTAAATGTAAAACTGCTCTTAATAAACTTGGTATAAAAATAATTATTGGACATAATAATCCAAACTTATTTGAACCTCTCTGTTCTCAGAGATTGATAACATTCCGGGCAGACTTAGCTAAATTCCGGAAAAAAAAAACTTATCATTTTATCACTGTCTCCTTTTCTTATTTTTTTATTAAGCAACGCGTCTTACTACACGTTCGTGTTATACACTTAAGTACTAATTACACTAATGGGTTAGGGACTGGGACGGTCGAATTTAGTGGAAATGAACCTGCATTTACGTGGAGGGAGAGTGGAAACACATTTGAGAAATACCACCCTCTAATCCACCCGACCGAGATTCGAACCTCAATCTCCCCTGCTTGTTCACATATGAATGAATATTGTGTATAATCTAAGTCAATCCAAATAATCTTTTTTAGCACCGCGTCTTACTACCCGCTCAGGTTATGCGTTTGTGCACTAATTACATTAATGGTGTTAGAGATTAGGAAGGTTATATTTAGAGAAGTGTACACGCATTTGCGTGGAGGAAAAGTGATTAAAAAAAAAAACACCCTCATTACAACCAACCGAGGTTAAAAACCTTGATCTCCCCGTTATCGGCAATCTATTCTACTGTGAGAGTAGCGCCTTAGGCCATGCAGCCACTGAAGTGGGTTGCAAAAAATGTAAAACCCCCAACAGAAATAAATAAATAAATAAAATTGAATCGAAGATGGCCAAAACTTATTGAACTTAAACCGATGTTGAGCTCCCTTGAACTAGTCTTATACAAATTTGCTTAAATTTATACTACATAACTTAACATAATAAACTGTTCACTGATTATTATGATTGTATATTAAAAGACCAGGAATTAACTAAAAAATCGATTTTATCCGTGCCTAAAACCAGACTTTACTAGGAATAGAAGATTTCTACTAAATTTTATCAAATTCAAATGAAGAAATCTACCAAATAAAACAAACAATAATGCGTGATCCTTACAAAAGTTTATTTTTAAATCTTACCTTAATTAGTATGTATAATCGCAAGTGCACCCTGAAATTATATAGCTTAAGAAGTTAGCATAAGCGTATAAACCGAACGGATAGTAAGACGTGGTACTAAAAAAAACTAGATAGCAAGCGGGAAAAGCTAATTTTCCTATGGTGGTCAGGAGAGGCCCTTCGTTAGACAGAAAAAATATTACCATACCTTTATTCAATAAAAGTTTTATACGTATATATTGAGGGCCCTGCACCCTCCCCCTCTCCTTATCCGGCTTTCTACGACCACGGTAGCTATCACTCCTACTACTAAGCCACTAAGGCAGGGTACACGTAATTGCCATCTTAAATTCAGGCTAGTTTTATGGGATATAGGAACAATAACTTATTTTTCGGTAAATAATCTCTTAGAATTTATTTTTAGATAAATCACTCATCTAAAATTAATATTTTTATTTGGTTATTGGGGATATGGGCTACTCAAATGTATCCGATATTTAAATCCGTTAAAAATAACGTCAAGTGAAACTATCCCTTTCAATATTTGTTTGCGTTAATAACAGATTTGAACAAAAACACATAACCTATGGCTTATATTTCCTAAGCATTGACAATATTCCACTGTTTTTGTAGGTACTTGATAGTTAAAATAATGTTTAATAATTTATATTGCATTTCAAACGTGATTCTGTTGTAAATGATAAGTAGGTCCCATCAAAAAAATTGTGTAAGTATATCATGCTATGTTTAGAGTCACCATATTATTTTATAAAAGCAGGACATTAAAATGTATCACAGAGTGACTATTTCTTTTGCACTGTAAGAGGCAATGGTGTCCGTATATATCATGTTAAAATACATGGTACGGAACTCTTCACTGACTTAATCGCTCCAGTGTCAGAAAATGGAGATGTTTACTCAAAACTCGTAATATATGTGAAACTAAACTAACTAACTAGCCAACCTGAGCACAAATTAAGCAAAACATTTTTTGACTGCGGGCTTTAACCTTCATGATTTTATTTAAAATAAACTAAAAGTCCTCATTTGTATATTTGGACGAATAAAAAATGTCGCTAATGAATCTAGAAGAAGGGTCAACACTTCTTATTAAAATTTCAACTTCCAGTTAAAATTTTTGAGATTTTATTAGGAATTGCTCATCTTCAGGTCATCGCATTACTATTAAATTTTTCGTTTATAAATTTTAACCAATAAAATAGGTAGGTACAGTACATATTGACTATTGAGTCTAGAATGATAGAGAAAAAACATTGATGTACAAACATTTCCCCTAAGAGGTTAAAGGAAAATGGACATCAAACTTTAAAGAGACTTACTTCCTTGATGTTATTATAGAGATTTTGTGCTAAAATTTAGGCAATATATCTGTACAACTAAAGCTTACCAAATTGTATCAATATATTTGCCAATATCTCAGAAACTATTGGTTTAATAAAAATATATTTCTAATAAAAGTTTTTTTATGTTTTATAGTACTACAAATTTGCAATAATAATGTATTTAGTATCTCAAATAGTTGAGGAGATATGGAAATTTCTACTTCTGTAAAGTACTCTAAAAGTAATTTTCAAGGGAAAATGAAAATAGACATTTTATTTATAATCTTAATCAACACCTAGGTACGAATTTTAAACAAAATTGTTAGAGCCGATTTGTAAAAAAAATCAATATTTCTTCTTTTCGCCCTTCAGTAAACTACTCTTAATTTTAGGGCTAGGTATCCGATTTCAAAAATCCCTTGGGGCAACCCTAAGAAAGCCCTAGATACCGAGTTTTAGCCCAATCGTTAAAATAGTTTAGGCTCTACTCGTAGGTAAAAACAAACGGACAGACAGACGGGAATTCAAGAACAACTTTTTCTGATCCGGAGGGTCATGAAACGTCGAAATACACTCGAGTTAGATTTTTTTGACGATCACAATACTTTCTGTACTTATAAGGTAGAGAGAAAGTAAAAAGAGAAAGAGAGCTATAGAGTTGATTGAGTAAAATAATAAAGAAAAGAGAAACATAAATAGTTGAAACAGTACTATTTATCAAAATTCATTTTTAATTGCTAATTTAAGGTAAAACTGAACTACATCAAATCAAACGGTACCTAAGAAAATTTAGTTTCATCTTCAATTTAAAGGAACAAATATTAATGCCAAGAGTCGTTGTGTACACAAGTAAATTTAAATTATTATTTTTTTGTATTTTATTATTGATTACAATTAAGTTTAAGAAGTTAGTTGGTAATGTCTTTAAACTAATACTTCAGTAAAAAGGTTTTTATAATATCTGGTATTAATAGCAAAACAGTTCTATGAAAAATACTAGGTAAAGTAAAGAAACATAATACTTTAGAGACGTATGTAACAAAAAATTAAAACATTAATACTTTATTCTTTTTTCATTGGGCTTTGGATATATACAATCTTAATTAGGCTTTAATTTACGTGTACTGTACATACATTTTTGAAAGTATAACTTGTACCAAAGTCTTCTAAAAATATTAACTTGAATAAAACCAACTTTTATGCCTACTCATTAGTAAAGAAGCCTTTGGCAAATAAAATTTACTTAAAATATGTAATAAGGAAATATTAAATTAAAATAAATGGTACAGAAGGACTTCCGCTCATTTTGAAAGGTATATTACCAACCTAATATATTGAAAGATATATTACCTAAAACCGTATAAATTGAAACGTAAACTTTACTGAGTATAATTATAGTCATGTATTTTAACGATAAAATATAGACTATTGTCAAAAGCAACTTGTATAAATTTAATTTTTAAATTAAATTTTTATGTTTGAACCATGACCAATATTTCCCAACAGCAAATGTAAAATTACTTTGGTTAAATTTTCGATTTTTAGGGTTGCAAATCTTCATGCCATCGAATTGCTATTAAATTCCTCATTTATAATGTTGACCAATAAAAAATGTAAATATTGACTATTGAGTCTAAAATGGATATAATCATTGTTGTTAAACATTTCTCTAAAGGTTTAAGGAAACAACATAAAATTTTAGAGACTACTTATATTTAATTACTCCATGGCATTGGAAAATATTCGTTAAACTTAAGTAGTACTTTTACAATAAAGCTCACAAATTGTATAATTCATTGCCAATCTCAGAAAGTTGATTTATAAAAATATATTTATATTAAAGTTTTAATTTATAGTACTACAATTTTGCAATGATAATTTATTTAGTATCCAAATAGTTTCGAGATACGGAATTTCTCCTTCTGTAAGGTACCCTAAAATTCATTTTCATGGTAAAATTAAAATAGCCAATATATTTATAATCTTAATCAACACCCAGATACGAATTTTAATCAAAATCGTTCATGTCGATTTTGAGAAATCGATTTTTCTCTTTTCGCCCTTTCTTAAATTACTCTTAATTTTAAGTTTAAACAAACACACAAACATACGTCTTTGCAAAGACCACTTTTTAGGGTTTGGGGAGTATTGAGACGTCAACATCAATCAACATTTCATGCTATATTTTCTTTTGCGGTCGTAATACTTTTACCTTTTGTGTTAGAAAAGTTTATATATTCATATATATTTACGTATAGCTTGAGAGATATTAGTTTTATAAAAATATGCGTCTTATAAAATATTTGTATTATAAAGGGATCTACATATTTGTAACTACAAGTAATTTCATATCTTAAATAGTTTAAGAGAAATACTTTGCTTCATACTGTTCATATTTATCTGAGCTGTTGTGTTATTTCACTCCCCCAGTAGTTATCTGCTATAGAAAAAAGACTATCAATTGAAATACTCGTGGCAGGCAGGCAAAGTATAAACTCCAACCCACCTTGGTGGTGTAGTTGACTAACGCGCTAGTCATGTTGAGCTTGACTGCTGAGGACGGGGAGATTGAGGTTCGAATCTCGGTCGGGTGAATTGGGGTTGGATTTTCCTAAATGGTTTTCCACTCTCCTTACACACAAATGCGGGTTCACTTCCTATAATTCAACCTTCCCAGTTCCTAAATCCATTAACGTAATTAGTACTTAAAGCGTATAACCCGAACGGGTAGTAAGATGCGGTGCTAAATAATAATAATAATAATAATAATAATAATAATAATAATAATTAATAATAATAGTAATAACTCCATAGATACTGTAGATTATTAAGAGCTTGAAGGAGGTTGCTCATAAAAGTAAATGCTTCCAAACACCTAGTTTGAGTAGGAATTTTACCTTCATTCCATTCTGGAATTTTGTCTTCAGCTAAAAAATTTTTTAACTCAGTAATTTTGTCAAAAAGACCATCTTAATCCACATAAGAGCCGATGGCATAAGGTTTTACCTGCTACAGATTAGGAGTCCATTTTTTCAAATATGCAATTAAACTTAAGTAGAGATTCGTAGCTTCCGTAGAAAAATAAATTCTGAAATTTACTTCAATGACTTCTTCAATGCTGCTAAGACAACGTCTTACATTCATAGACAAAAATACATCATTTTCCCTTCTTTTCAATTTCTCAAGCAGCTCAAAATTCTGCAGTGCTGCATCTGTTGAACACAGATACATCTTCAATATTTAAAATTACATCGTGAAATATACATCTGACATTTAAAGCAAACGACTACCATGCTTCATCAACAGTGTTTTAATATTTTTTAATATTGTGGGAAAGAAGTATAAGTTAGGAAATACTCTTAAAAGATCAATACAATAAGAAGATACGCTCCACCATTGGCATCAAACAGAGAAATTGAGTTTTATAAAAGGCAACATCTTATTGATTTACATTCCCACAGACTCACAAACAGTTTTTAAAGCACTTACACGGACAGTATTGATGTAAAAATGTTTGTAAATCTTGACAACTATTACTTCAATGTCAATTGGTAACAAGTTTATTGCACTTTGAATGAAATTGTTTATTACATGTGCAACACAGCCCTCACCGACCACAAATTTTGTACGAGTTGATGAGTTTCCTAAACAAGTTTTTTTCCCCTGTTCGATTAGGACCTCCAAAACTAGTGTTAGTATTGTCTGTAAAAATACCAACAAAATTTTCCACAGAATTCATTGAAAACAAGTTCAAATAAACGTTGTTATACAGCTGCTCAAATGTTTAACTAGGAAGGGCTTTCCGATCCAGAAGTTCTTTTACTACCTGGGTACAGACGAAGTAGCGTACGATTATTAATGGAACTTAATATGATCGTGATTGGAAAAACCAATCATAACTCTGAAGTAACGCACTGTTTCAAATTCAATAACCAATTTCTTCGAGGCCTCCTTAGCAAAAAGTTTTTTACTATTGCTTCTGTGTAAGTCCTGGCTGAGGAGAACTTCGGTTCAAATATATCTGCTGTACTGTGGCTTCACCCTAACATAGCCATCAGCCACCTTTATATTTTGAAACATTTAGTAAACTTTTCTAAATTATTGGTACTGCACATTTGAGCATAACCCAAACACACTGATACAAATATCCATCTTAGGTGGTTGAATTTATTTAACTATTGTGTTTTATAGGTATTTATCAACCGAAGAGATGTATATTCCTACACTGGAAAAGACTAGCATGGATCTCGAATGAGAACTACTCTTAACTTTAATAATTACAGTGCCGTGGTATGCAATCTTACAAAGTTGATATTCATGGTTGTTTATATGCTCTAATTTTTATTATTAAAATAATGGAGGTATATTTCCAAAACAAAAGCATGATATACACCAATCCTCTATACGCTGTAGATACTGCCATCTTTTGGTAAAGTTTAAATCTTGAAACGTCTTTACAATACTACATAATAGGTAGTAATAATTATTGCATTTAGAAAATAAATTGATTTTAAAATAAAAAGGTTAGGAAACAAATCTATTTACGCTTGGGGTCAGCAATGATCTCATTACTACTGAATGGGACAAAGTATAATCTATAGGCTTTGGAAAACAATAATTGAGAATATAACAGAGCACGTAAATAAATAAATGGACAAAATAGATTTTCTTTCTTTCTGAATTTCTTAAAAATATATATCATAAGCTAAACAGGCCAACAAAGTTGCGTTAGGGTCTCTAGTGACCATATGGTATCAGTAGGGTGAATCTATTATACATTTTTATTGACATTATTTGTTGTCTTGGAGTTTGGGAGAGATGACCCCCCCCCCCCCCCCCACATCTACCCCTTAGCCCCATATTCCTTGTCCCCAGCCTCCTCCCCCAAAATTGGTTCTTTGATGTTCCCTTCGCTCACCCTGTAAGGTAACACGCTTACCTATGTTATAGCTTAACGCTAGGGTCATAATGCAGTCCGTCAAGGTAAGACTGCTTACTTTCAGGGTAAGCGGAGTTTCCCTCTCTCTTGTTTCAAATGACGTCACGGCCACAGTAAAATGTCATTGATGTCCGATTTAATAAGAGCAGCTGATAAGCAAAAGGGATCAAGGAATAATAAATCTATTGTTTCAATACATCTTTTTACTAATAACAAAAGTGTATTAAAAATAAAAATTATGGTACACTTCATATTATACATTAATGTTTTCGTACATATTTATACACTGATTAAAAAAAATGGCTACCAGAAATTCTAAGCTGACCCTTAGTATACTTAAATTAATATGATACTTTATTAAAATAGTTCAACGGATCTTGGATGTTTCCTTCATCTTTGATATTCAGTACCCCGTGATCAGACAAGAGATTTGTCTTCTTCATGTTGTGATTACCAAATAACAGCACCTTTATTTATAAAACACCATAAATAATCAGATCCCTTTGACGGGAATTCTGCAATACTTTCAACCAAATAATGGGATGGAAGAAAAATGGTTTCCACCTGCATAAAATGTTTCTGTTATAAGAAAAGGATTGGGGAGCAATACAATGTTGCCAAATGGTTTGGTTTGATTTTAGAAATGGGGGTAAAATGTTTGGACGCTAAACCTTATAAAGATAAATAAATTGTGCATTAATAGAAGAGTAGACATGGGTATCATATTGACATTTCAAATCAAGGAATTTATGTAAGGTAATACCAATTAACTTTTATTATTATTATTATTATTATTATTATTATTAGCACCACGTCTTACTACCCGTTCGGGTTATACGCACTTACGCTAATGTATAATGGTAGGGTGATTGTGAGATGAAATGGAGGACCTACAGTTTAACGTGGAATCCGAACCACGGTGGAGGCCTGGCATTCCCCACATTCACAAGATGTCTTGTCAGAGATGAAGGAAGGGTTTGGAAATCAGATAAATCTGTGCCGTGACCGAGGATTGAACCCCGGTCGCCAGCACAGAAGTCTGACACCTTACCCCTAGACCACCAGGTCACCTACCAATTAACTTCATCTTCAAAACGAATAAACTTAACAGAACTTATATTCGGGTCAAAGACTATTTGTATAAATACTCTATATTAGCGAATCTTAAAAAATAATTTAGTGATCACTGATTAGTCTGATTTTAAAATATTTAACTTAGGGTTTCCTGTTTCGGTGGCTTCAAGATCTAAGGAATTAACGTTGCCGATGACAGAGAGTTCGGGATTCGAATACAAGCTGTGTATAATGAGGGTTTCCCACAGTTTCGCACTCTCCTTCCACGCAAATGAGGGTACACATACTCTAAATTTAACTTTGTTCATCCTTAATCCACTTGCGTAATGAGTACATATACGTCTTACCTGAACAGATAGTAAGACGTGGTGTTAAATTAAGTAATGATATTTTGTTATTACATTGCAACTAACAAATTAACTCTTTAAATATAAGGAACGATAAACAATAAGTTAAAGGTGAAATATCTCCTTTCAAAGATTTATATTTTGACTAATCTAGAGTTAGTTTATAAATCTACATATTTTACTCTATAAATATATCAAAATGTTCAATAGTGATAGTCAAGATCTCTAATATAATATAGATTATATATAATTTAATTTACGTATAAACAATTTATATAAATAAAATATAAAAAATAAATAGATAATATATATACATTCTAATTTATATATATAATACATATAATAATATATAAGTAAGAAAATAGCTATCTTAACGTTTTTGATATTATTTCTTTTAGAACACTTTTAAAATTGTAAAGTCGTATTATATTACATATATATATATATATATATATATATATATATATATATATATTAATAAGAAAAAACCTACATATAAAATATAGATGATCCATAATGATTTTTAGTTATTGACGTTATATATGATTTCGATCTTAGTGTTGGTCATATTGTTTATAAGATATGGCTACTCAAATGTTTGGTTAAAACGCCTCTATCGTGAGACGTCAATACATTACCACCAGTCTCAGCGAGAGTCGACGTGGCAACCCCGCCGTTTGTTTGCAACTCTTGTAGTGTTTGCACAGAAACTCAGACGAGGCGCATGCGGGCAAAACATCATTTAGTAGATAATTTCACCGCTTTGTTTTCCTGACTTCTTGGTGATTAATGATCCATCCGTTCCACCAGTCAGTGGAATTAATTACACGACTCGGGGTATTAGATCACGGTAAGACTTCCAGTAGAACACGCAGTTGATCATCTAAAAAACAACAACTGTGGTTTGAGGCCTTCCTTGGATGACAACCCACCCTCAGGCAAATAAAAAAACAACTAGATTATTAATTAAAGTATCCTACCTTGTAAAATCTAGAAGTTATGGAACACTTTATGTAATGAAATCACTGAAGTAGTATTGTTATTAATATAAAGTGTTGAATTCAAGGCAATTAAAGTCAAGCTGGTTTTATTTTTGAAAGTAAAGCTGTTCTCTTTTTAAAACATTAATAACAATGCAATGTGGAGCGTGAAACAATGGCGTGTCCGATGATCAATGCTCAGTGCGCGGACGTTCAAATTCCATCGCAGACAATCAGGGGTGAGATGTGAGATTCAACAAATCGCATTCTTAGATAAGACATTTCAATTATTGATGCTGTAACATCTGAACGTTCTTTAAAAATCTTGTGCTCTACCGTTTAACTGGTAAAAAAAAACTAAAGAAAATAAAATAATTTATAATACTTGAATGTTATTTAATGAAGAACTTACTGCTCTTGATTACTTGAGTAGGTGGCGTAGCCAAGGAGTGTATTAGGGGGAGGATTTTTTTGGCTGCAAATCCTGTAAGAAAATTAATTGATATAATATAGTACATAGCTCTACTTTAACATTTATATAAAACAATGTTTTTATAGTGTATGGCGTAACACACAATATTTATCAATCCTTTCATAAGTACTATATTCTAAGGATAAAATTCTTGCTACGCATTAGTTTGGTTTCTTGACTCATATGTTCCAGGGAAAAAGCTTGAAATAGTCAATTTTAGTGAAATTTTTCTCTAAGTTTTTGTCTTGAAGTCAATAAAAATTGAATTTATAAGGTAATTACTTTTTTGCTTTACAATGTTGTGCCATATTATGTATTCAAAAGATATATATATGTATACACAAAGTTAAAATTAAATATAACAAAAACAAGAAATCATCAGCTAGATAAAAAGTGAATATAAATAGATGGGAAGATGAAAATTAATGGTATGGAATTAAAAATTGTGTAATAATATTAATAGATAGTTAATTCAAATAATAGTATAAATAATTATGAATGGCAATTAAATTGCGAAATATAAGATAATGTTAGACATTTATAGTATATATATAAGGAGTATTAATTTAAGTGATTATATATATTTATTTGATAAAAGTAAATAAAATTGATAAACTTTAAACAGTACACTGATCTGTCTGTGAAATGTGAGGTTACTCTACTTTGTTTATCTATCGATTGGTATGCATTGGATAGTGTTTTCTGTAAGTTTATTTAATCTTTAATTACAAAATCATATTTTGACATTTTTTATACTGTGTGTAGTGTAGTATTAATGGATATAACTCCAAGAAAACATTTCAAAATTGTTTCGATTTCTGAGCATACCATTATGACACAACGACAAATAACTTCTTAGTATGGTGTTGGATTAGGTTCAGTAAACGCTATTTTAAAAGGTTTTAATGAAACTGGCTCATTTTCACCTCAAAGGAAGGGCAAGTGTGGCCATAGAAAAAAACTAATCCAACACAGTATCGGTTATTAATGAGAAAATGTAAACTTGACTCAAAACTATTTGCTGTGGACTTAAATCGAGAACTAGCAGCCAGTGAAACAGATTTATATGTGACAACTGTTGTACCGCCGACATCTTGCAGATGGATGGAACATCAGTAATGTGCAAAAAGAGGTTATTGTGGGCCAAAGAACATGCAAACTGGACCAAAGAAGACCGGGAAAATATTATGTTTTCCGACGAGTCACACTTTTATGTTCAGGGGCAAAGAGTTGCATATGTTAGAAAAATATCAAATGAAAAAAAATCACCAATTAATATCCAACAATAGGTTAAACATCCCCAGAAAAAAATTGAGGTTGTTTCACATTTGAAGGCCCTTGATCATTAGTACCAGTGGATGGTATGTCTAAAAGTGATGAATATATAAATATTCTGTGGGAAAGGGTTATAACAAAACTTCAAAATATATTTCCACGTGGCTACGAAGTGTTCCAACAAGATTTGGTGCCATGCCATACTGCCAAAAAACAACAAGAACAACAAAACATTAAAGTTCTCAAGTGGACAGGAAACTTTCCTGACCTAAGTTTAATCGAAAACCTTTGGGCGATTGTCAAAAAAAGATTCTAGAAAATGAACTGTACCACAAAACCAACTTCATTAACTTATTAACTCATTTCGTGACGAATCAATAAACAAATTTGTAGCACACTTGTCAAATTGTCAAATCGTGTATGTGAACTGATTAAGAATAAAGGAGGACATATTAAATACTAGATATTTACAAATTATACAGGTATGATTTTTTTTCTAAATAAAGTTACTTTTAGCAAATAACCTCTGTACTCAGATTAATCTACACGCTGTTCTACAGTAAAATTTGATATTATATCGCCTTTATGATGAGATATTAGAGGGAGTTCAGAAATAATTATGTTAGATAAAAAGGGAAAGCTATGAAAGACAAGCATTTAGGTTATATGACGTTTAATCTGCCAAGAACATAGTTTACCTTATATTTGAAGAAGGTTTTGTTGCATATTTTGTGTTTAAGAGTACAATGTTTATTTTTGTGTAGGATTTCATTTGATTTGAATATTTCCTCTTGAACTAGACAACCGAGGGACACAAATTATTGGAGAGTCAGAACTCACCGAGGTTTTAAGATGTTCTTTTTAACAATATGGTGGAAGAACAAAACCTTATTTGTAATCAGAATCCACGAGATGCTTATATCGGCACTGAGTACTTCACTATATTTGTTTTCTCTCTAAACCATATGTACAGTACAATTTCCCAATGATATCTTAAGCTGCACGTGAAGGTCTGAAGCACGTTCCCTCACCGTAGGAAGTAGTTGTAAACGGCCTGTTGATGAAGGATTGCTGACTAATTCCACCGCATTGCTCTCTCTGTAAGGGTACACTAAGATAATAACTAGGTATTAATATTCACAGCTATTAAGTATCCAAACACTGGCTCCTAATAGCAGAGTTTCGTCTGGTAATTGTTATCTCAGTTCATACAACCAGCTTCGTGTGTGGGCTGGCCTGCCACGCCTCACTAACTTTCTCAACTTGAATTTAACACAAATAAACAGAAGCTCTCTTGGAAAGAGGGTCTAGTATTCAATGCTCGGATTGTTATATACTTTTTAAAGTAAATTAAATAGCTAGTGACACGCATCGCTAAAAATACGGTTTAAATTTCATTATCATTTAGTCTTTTAAGCTAGTGAAGGGGATGTCTAGGTTCGGATTCTAGTCGGGTGTAATGAGGGTCAATTTGCCCAAATTATTTCCCATTCTCTTTTCAAACAAATTCGGGTTAATTAAAAAAATCTCTTGATTCCGGTTCGTAGAAACTTTTTTGAATTTTACCTCTCATATTTACAAATAATCATATAATATAAAGGGGGAGAGTGACCCCCTGAAATTCTTAAGTTGTATAAATATTAGAAGTAGGCTAAACCCGCCCAACAATATTCTTAACTAGAGCTCAAACAGTGCCTCCACCCAAAAGACAGAGAGTTATAAAATATAACTAATTAACTAACTAAACCAGGCCCCCTGCTGACTTTAGGGTTGATAAATTGGGGCATGCGCTAAAAATTCCATCAGCATTTGCCATTCAAATCGTCAAGGATTTGAGGCTTCGATATAATAAATTCCCCCTCCCTCCTGGCCGTAATGGGGAGTAGGCCATAACCTCTCCTTCCTCAGCGGCTTTCTCCCCCTGGAGAGAAATTCTTCCCAAGTATATAAGCCAAATTACTTTTTAAATAAGAATTTTTCACTCACTATTTAAGTAAGCTTCAGTACATTTTAACATTTTTTTTTTATCAGATTAACATGATTTATAAGACGTTTATTAATGTTGTAGTAATTAAAACACTTAATAAATTTTAGTTTGTTATTTTTTTTAGCACCGCGTCTTAATACCCGTTCGGGTTGTATACCTATGTACTAATTTCATTAATAACTTAAGGATTCAGAATGTTTAAGTGAACAGAAGTGCACCCAAATTCGTGTGGAAGGAAAGTGGAAAACCATTTACGGAAAACCACCCTCAGTGCACGCGACCAGGATCAAACCCCAATCTTCCCGTCTTATCAGTCTAGTCTAACACGAGAGTAGCGCGTTAGACCAGGTGGTCACCGAAGCGGGTAATTTATTATTATTATTATTATTATTATTGAAGTAAAATCATATTTTTAAAATATTTTTAAGAACCTTGGCGACATAGTTTCATAAGCTATAACTAAATACGAGTATTTATCAAACACTTTCATTGGCCTTACCGGCCTAGGCTGAATCAATTACAAAAATTATTGACCAATGGTCAAATACTATGGAGCTTTAAATTTTAGCTCACATAAACTCCAACCAACATAGAATGTATATATATCATATAGAATTAATTTACATATATAAATTAATTATAAATTCACTTGTTATTCCATTAAGTTTGATAAGATCAAGTCAGTTTTATTTGATTTGCTATCAGATTAAAGAACATAAAATATACAACACAATTTATATGCACATACTTTTCAAAATAAAATTTATTTTGTTGGACAGATACAGCACATTAATATTTTAATTTATTTTGTATAGTTATACTATAGTAGAAGTCTTGGAAACATTACAAAATCCATTCTTACATGTGTATATAACAAGCTGTCTAATGAGGTGACTCATTCTAACAGTAATAAAAAGCTGGTGCAACACATGAATTTAGGTTTTCATCAAGGCACAAGTATGAGAAAAGGCTCACATTTATCACTTTAAATGCTATAAATAAAGGATTTTGTCTGATTCTTAAGTTATTAAAATAGTATCTTTTTTAGATATTTTAATAATATTATTGGCATTAAATTTACTATTCAAATATCTGTTGTGACAAAGAAAACCATCCCTTTTAATTATAATCCCTATTTACAATCATCCATACGTCACTATTCCAACAATATTACTACTTCTAAATGGTATCACCTCTTTGGCGTGTATTGGAAAGGTTCTTTTGTTTTGTTATTGGCGTGGTGTTGAAAAGAAGTGATATTAATGCCGGGATGTAAAAACTTTACAATCATGAGAAAAGAAGGAAAAAGGACTTGTTCCACTACTTATTACCAGTTTAAGATTATGAAAGGATGTACAACAGGATCTTGATTACTACTTGAAGAGTTTGTGAGGACATGCATATCCTTCAGTAAACATAAAGAGATATGTACATCTGATCGAGTTCTCGACTACAGATGGTCTAGGGTGAGAAGTTTCAATTTTCTTATATTATTGCGGGACTGAGGATGGTTTTAATAAAAAAAAGGTAAATAATAGGTGGCTGTGAGCAGTGTGGCTATTTTGTTTGACTCAAAGAAGTCTAATTGTGTTAAGGGTAAATAATAAACTTTCTGTGCCATAATTTTGTACGTGGTTGGACTTAGGTATATATGTTGGTTTTATTTTGCCTTTGAAAATGTAAGGAAAAAGGTCTTTTTTTTAATTTTGTTATCGAATGATTTAAATTGGATTAAGATTGTGATATAATAATTATAGCTTTGACAACAAAACAAATGTTATATAAATATGTTAACCTAGATATGTGATTTACCGGAGCTCCGCAGGCAGGTTAAGTATAAGTGCCTATCTAAACCCAGAGGTCCCGAGATTAAGTTTCCTCGTGCAACTGAGCTAGATGAAATTGAACTATATTTTTTTTTACATACAACATTAGGAGAAATATATATTTAATTAAAATAACTAATATTTTTTATATTTTTTTTTCACACTGTACCTAAAATCAAACACGAGATTTTGTCTGTATTTAAATATTTTTTGATCCATTATTTAACTGCTCATTGTCAGAAACTAGATATAATTATATTAATATGTAACACTTACTAAACTAAATGATAAAATAATATAGTGTGTCTCAATATAAGCAAAAGTATACGATATTGAAACTATAAGATATTGAATTATGTTATGCACACACGTATAAATCTAATTTATAGATTTTATTTTTAAAATCTGTAAATAAATCTTTAATATGTCACATGCAATTAGTAGAAACATTCACCTATTATTATGTGAGTTATATTGTTTCTAGGCCGTATATAATTGTAATTTATTAATAATTCAAAGAAAAACATATTTAATCAAATATTATAATTATTATGATTAATATATGTTCATAGTTCAATATTAAAAAAAACTTATAATGTTTATAAATAAATAAAATAATAATTTTGTAACTAAATTTTCTGTCAAATTAATAAACTACCAGCTAATCTATTTAATATATTAATATAAGAAAATAATGTTTTATAGTATTATTTTGTTGTAATATTAATATAATAGAGTTATAATTATATTCTAATAAATGTAGTTACATTAGTAATACAGTATTTAATATGATATTACTTTTATTCCCAAGGTGCTATTTTACATAAATCTGGTTAGATACTGTTCAATTTTCATAGGAAGAACCTTATCTGACAGCTAAAAAAAGTTACTAGATCTATTTTAATGTACTATAATGGCAAATCAGGTTATCTGTAGCTGTCACTTTCAATAAATATTATAAATAGACTATCTATAAAATAACACTAATAAGATAGTAAAATATTTTCAATGTTGACAACAAAATCAGTATTTAAAAAAAAATGTTTATTCCTACCGATGTTATACTATAATAAATACATTGAACTAAGTACAAGCCCACTAAGAAACTGTGTTACATTTCCTACATAAATGATTAGACCGTAAATATCCCATCACAAATCAGGTAAGCAGACCCACATATTTCTTCTAGAACAGCTCCAAAATATAGGGTAGTGCGGGGTGGCTGGAGGGCAGGGGAGATGTGAAGGATGTGAAGGAAGAGGAGGTTTGGGTGTCCTTCAGCTACCAATAATTCGTTTTTCCTATTCCTATTAAATGCCTAGGCGGGTAGCTTATTGAAGTATAACAATGAAAAACCCAAATTATGTTTTCAGAAAAATTTAATTATTTCAATATGGATTTAATATTTAAAAAAAAAGCTTGCCTCTCCTGATGGGAAACTTAACCAATACCACCGTAGGTAGAACTTCTTCATAAATAAATGTTGCATACTACCCTAAATCGAAATCGAATAATGAAATCATTTCATGATCACAACAATCCCAATAGTTGAAATTCAGTCGGTGAGATTATAACCCCTGTTTACAAGATGTATAATTGAGTCCAACCTTCTCCGTGTTCAGAAATCGAACATTCAACTGAGAGTGTAGAATATCTGTCTAACAGAACAGGGGACAGTCTTTCATGGGGTCGGATCATAAAACGTGCGCGTGTTTTCTCACCTGAAGCGCACGCGCCCCTCATCTCCCAATCATTGAGACACCCCCCCACCCCCCCTTCTTGTACAGTCGAAAGTCCACCTGGTCAGGCTAGGAGCACTGCGAGATCTATGCTGACGTCTAGAGTGACCTGCTCAACGAACTACTCTTGAGAAGCCATCTTGGAAGTATACGTACAGATTTTTGCAGTGAACCTTTTATGAATGGCTATTTTTGTCTTAATATTCATCTGTCCTATGCGAGATAAAGACAAGGAAGGTAGAATTTAGAATAATTGCACCCTTATTGCGTGGAAGGGGCGTCGAAAACCATTTATGGATAATATAGCCTCAGACCCAGACTTACATCTCACCAGAAAATTAAACCAAATGAGGTTGAGGTTTTAGTCCACGTGCTCACCGATGTGAGTATGTGTTTATTTATTGTTCAAACTTTTGTTATTCTTCTTCCTTTCAATAAATGAGAGAAACATGAGACTTCCAACATGGCTGTTTCGGCAATATTTGAATGGACCGGTACCGTATCATCGTCATCCTTTTGATAAAATTGCGAAGACTTAATATCCCTTTTATTATAAAAGTAGCAACAGGTAGTGAATCAGAGGGCCCCCGTGGTTGTTCTGTGTAGACTCCACGGGGACACTATACCTCCAAAATGTCAGCTTAAGCAGAAGTGTCTTATGGCTACTTTGTTTCTATGTGGAGTACTGGCAGGAGAAGGCACCCTATTAAAGGTTATAAAGTTAGCAGCTGGTAGTGACTCAGAGGGCCCCCGTGGTGGTTCTGGGTAGACACCCTGAAGAGCACTTTACCTTTAATCAGTCTACAGGATTGCCAGGTGGATCAACGCCTGTCAGGCAAACATTAGCCATAGTAACTGGAGGAAGTATCCAGGTGACCACACTTGCTAGTAACTTTTCTTCAGTCGCTAACGACCTTTCTTGTGTTGACGCGGCTTAAAACTACAGCTTTCCCTCAAATAAATATGTACTGTATGTTTATAGTTTTCTAACTCCATACATCCAAAACGGAAATTCTTATTCTATTCTCGTGAAACATTAATTATCAACATTAAATCGTTACAAATATTTATTAACTTATAAAATCAAATTAATTAATACCAAACACTATTCTGAGATTTTTAATTATATCATGTTTTCTTTTCTGTGTATTAAAATAATATTTTTCATTTTAAATGACTTATTATTATTATTATTATTTATTTTCAATTCAATTTTTAGACCTAATACCTAATTACTCTATCTATTAACCTATTACCCCACTTACTATCATATAATTCTACCTACTTCTCTATTACTAAACTACAATGAAACGAAATGAATACTTAATATATTTAATTACTCCGCTATAACATTTCCTATAGCTATACCAATATGGAATCACAGAATTCATTTTAACAGTAATTTATTACCATAATAAAGCATTTATAATCGTGGACCAAAACTATTAAGCTTTCTTTATCGCTAATTACCGGTGTATTGCTCAGAAACAGAACTGGAATATTAGAGTCACTCAAAAATTAATTATAAGCATTAAACTTCATGAAAATTCACAATTGCTGGAAGAATCCCGACTAAGAGAAACGACACTTTGTCCACCATAGGGCACCTCATTGCAATTCCAACATATACCCTGATTTTGGTTGGAAGAACTGTAGAGAAAATTCAAACCTATTTCTTTGCGGCTAATAATCATAATATTTCACTTTATTATTTGTGTTATTTTATAACTATTGAGAATATCTATCAAAAGTGACAGCTACACATAACATGACTTGATGTATGAATATATTAAAATGGTTTTAGTAACTTTAGTATCTAACTTCTACTGTTTCTTCCTACCAAAATCATACTACACAAGTCTTTGAGTGTGTGCCTGACGTGATGCATGGGAAATAACCTTTGAAATTACATAAGATGACATATTTGCAGCACCGTAGTGAATGTGTGAATACAATTTATTTGTACTTTAATACTTAAAAGTGACTATATTATAATACGGGTAGAGTTACTAACGAGTTGAGTACGTTCTCAAATCCATTTAAAACCATTTAAAATAGGAATACTGAAAGTAGACACAATATATGTTATTACATAACAGTGTAATTTACAATTGTATAGGATGATACAACCATTAATTATCAGCCCATTAATAATAATAATAATAATAATAATAATAATAATAATAATAATAATAATAATAATAATATATTTGTACTCGTGTTACTGACCAAATTTAGGTCTCTCTCACTTTCTCCCTCCCGATATATATTTATTTAATTCATATATATATAGTTAGAATATAACGTTTTATTTTCAAATAAACTTTTTTTGTCTAATCGCGTTTTGTTGTCACCGCTTAGAGGGTTATCCACATTTAGTCATACTAATAAGTTAGGGAAAAGGAAGGTGGAGATTATATGACATTTCCGTGAATTTCCGTGGAAGAAAATTGGGAAATTATTTTTGAAAAATCATCTTTGGTGGGATTTGAGCTTCAAACTTTCCATAAAAAAAAAAAACTAGATTAGCTTAACGCCCGTATCACATGTCCACATATGCAGGTTTTAATTCAAGAATTAATTTTATAGTTCCATCTAAGATCAGATAAATATATCCCGCTGATATCACCATACGGCAATGTTTACTATTTTAAAAATCTTTTAAGAATATTTAATATCAATATTTGAATCATATATTAATACCAACACCTGACTTATAAACTAACTTAATTCTAGTACTCTGTCTCCTGCTCATTGATTAATCTTTTCAAAAGAGGAAGCCTAAGCTTCACACTTTTTATAAATCGAACCAGGGAGACTTGAATCAGAATAGAGATGTACTAATGACTGAACTGAGGATTCGAACATAACATTGACTCGTTCGTTTGTACTCTATCTCACTTAAACATTAATGTATTAGAATGAGGTAGATACAGTCGTCGCCCAAGAGACACCTCATATCCTTGAGATTATTGTTTCAATGACATGTAAGAACACATTCAGAGACAGATTCTAATATTGCGCTATTGTTTTTAACTATCTTTACATTCTATGTTTTTACCCTGTTAAAATGTAATTCGTTTAATTGAAAGGGACTAGGTATAAGCTTATACCATTTATTTTAAACCCACTACTGAAATATTTCTCCTTAATCGCCGTTGAAAATGATGCATTAAGAAAATATTTTAAACATAAAATATGATATTTTTAATTTCATTTTGGCGTAAACCAAATTTACAGCAGAGAACAGCAATGTTGAAAAATGACGTGAATCAACTTGCCTGGATAAAAATTTGTGAGTATTGGCAGTGAAAATTCTTGTCGAGTTGTCGTACTCTTGTAAGAAATAGTACTCTGGATCGGGTCTTGTTCGGGTTGAAATTTTGTCTTGATGTGATGCAACAGAAGAGCTACGATTGAGTTTAAGAAGTGTCTTCCGAAGCACTTTCTACGTGAAGTGTATTCTTCTCTTACTAGTATAATTTAAAGTAATAGCTTAATATTACTATTAGTTTGTATTATTTCATTTGATACAAGTTCTATCCAATCGAGAAATCCCCTAAGTCAACTTTCTTATTGGTCCAATTCATAAGGTTTATAGTAAATTCCAGCGACAGTTCAAAGGTTTTGCCATTTTTTTAATGCAAAAAGACAGCTCAAGACCGTATTTTTAGAGACATTACCACTACAAGGTGTTCTCGGACAAAACAGACAAAATTTGGGAAGTGAAAAACTAATTAAAAATGCCATTTAAAGATAAGCTCGTTCTCGCTTTCCTTTCGAGCAAACAAAAAAGTTCAAACAAAATCAAAATATAGTTATTAAATAAAATAACAAATTTGTTATTTTATTTATTTGAAAAAAATTATGGCCCACAATTTCTAAAAAAGCTTTTAACTGTATGTTTTTTAATGCATTAAATGTTTTTAGTCAAATAATAACGTGGTTTGTGAATCTCCCATATCTCGTTTGATGCTTTAAACCGGATTCCTCCTAATCCAAGCAAAAGATTAGAACAAATGAAGCATAATATTAGTTATAATTGAATGTTTTACAAATTTTATTACTAGGAGTTTTGTATGAACATAATATTTTATAGTGTTATTTCAGTTTTAATGCAGCAAAATGTATTTTTGTTTAGTTTTTGTTGTTTGATTGAAAATGAAGCAAACATTTGAGTTAATTTTTCGATGACCTACTTCCTAAAGTTTGTCTGTTTAATCCGGGAAAATTCTATATATTGTAGCTTCGCTATTGAAAATTTGATGATATAATCTTCGAAGTAACTGATTCTAATAAAAGAATAAATTAAAAGCAGTTTGGCAGATTTCGAGAAATAGATGTGTAAATAAATAAAATTATTATTTTCTGAAATTCTATATCCTACTTTGAATATTTTTACTTTCTCGCTATCTTACAGGTAAAGAAAGTATTTTGAACGTAAAAAAATGAACTCAAGATTTTGATGAATCTTGACGTTTCATGACCCCCCGAATCAAAAAATTTTGTTTTTGAATTTCTGTCTGTCTGTTTGTCTGTCTGTCTGTACCTCCAATTAGAGCCTAAACTATTTTACCGATCAGGCTAAAACTTGGTATATATGGTTTTCATAGGTTTACCCCGAGGGTTTTTGGTATTGGCGCTAACCCAAAATTAAGGAAAGTTTACTAAAGGGCAAAAAGAGAAAAAGGATATTTTACTCAAAATTGGCTCCAACGACTATGATAAAATTCCATTTCTAAACATTTCTAAATATTCCAAACAAAATGGCTTCTCTCGATATATCGGATAAATGACATTAAGGGCTACGGTCTGATGCGTTAATTATCTTGTTTTATATCTCCTAAACTATTTAAGATATGAAATGATTTATCGTTATAAATATGTAGGTCTCTTTATAATAAAAATATTTTATAAGAAGCATATTTTTATAAAACCAATAACTTTCAAGCTATAGGTAAATATATATATATATATATTTTAACTTTTCGAACACAAAAGGTTATTGTGACCGCAAAAGAAAATCTAACCTGAAATGTTGATTGATGTCGACGTCTCAAGACCCCCAGACCCTAAAAAATTGTCTTGGCAATGACATCTGTCTGTGTGTCACTTTAAACTTAAAATTAGGAGTAGTTTAAGAAAGGGTGAAAAGAGAAAAAAAAATCTATATTCTCAAAATCGACTCTAATGATTTTGATTACAAATTTCTATATAGGTGTTGATTAATATTATAAATAAACTGGCTATTTTAATTTTACCATTAAAATTAATTTTAGGGTACTTTACAGTACCAGAAACTTCCGTATCTCCGCAACTATTTGAGATATTAAATAACTTACCATTGCGAAATTGTAGTACTATTAAAAATAAAAAACTTTTATATGAAATATATTTTTATTAATTCAACAGTTTCTGAAATATTGGCAAATATTTGAGATCTTTAGTTGTAAAGAGATACAAGTTTTAACGCAATAATTCTCCAATGCCTGAGAGTAATTAAATATAAGTAAGTCTCTTAAAGCTTATGTTGTTTTTCCTTAAACCTCTTAGGAGAAATGTTTGTACAACAATGATATACATCCATTTTAGACTCAATAGTCAATATTTACAATTTGATTGGTCAAAATTTATAAATGAGGAATTTAATAGCAATGCGATGGCATGAAGATTTGCAACACCTAATAAAATGTTGAAAATTTTAATCGGAAGTTGAAATTTTAATACGAAGTGTTAACCTTTGTGGACCCAACATTGATCTTTTTTATCGGTCCAAACATACAAATGAGGACATTAATTCTTTAAAAACAAAATTATAAAATTTATAACCGGGACTAAAAAAAAGTTTTACATTAGTATAGTGCAATTTATACTTGGGTTTGCTAGTGTATATTATTTCATTTCCCATTTATTACGAGTTTTGAGTAAATATCTCCATTTTCAAATAATAGAGCGAGAAAGTCCATGTGGAAATCCGTATCATTTATTTAGATTTGAAGCTATCGGACACATCCTAAATATAAAGCTTTCACTAAACAAATTATGAAAATTATTTGGGTAGAATACCTTGAACTATTGGCAGGAGGAATCGCTTCATATCTTAAATATATATATTAGGGTCATTATCTCCAAGTTCTAATATCAGTCCAGTATATCCACAAATTTACATTAATTTACAAATGAGGAAGCTATAATCTAGAGGAAGTGTTCCCAAATATTCGTGGAGGGACAGTGGGAATCTACCTAGGTGAAAACACCGTCACTAAACTCAACTGGGATTATAACCTAAGACTCCTAGCTACCAGCAAATGAGACAAGACAAGACTGACGCTTTTGCACACGTGTTCACCGATATGGTTTGTAGATAATTCATAAATACATGAATGAGTGTGCTCAAGCCCGTGGCTCGGGACCTGTTTTCTTGTGGCCAGCAAGTCTGAACACGTTTTTAAATAAATCATATGAAAAGGCGTCATTTAACATTGCGACACAAAAAGAGGCTTATTAATATTAATAACTAAGTTTGTATGGTCATAATACTACTAGGGTGTACACATATAATGCTACAAGTGTATACATTTTAAAATTAAATTTTTTTTTTTTTATTATCATTATTATTACTTACATTTATGTTTTGCTTATGGCCTGTCATGTTTGCTGCATTGTTCATATTGGTCCGTGAGTCATTAAAGGTTGAACCACGCTCAGGGGCGATTTAAAAACCGGCCGAGCCAGGTGGGTGCCCGGGCGAAAGCTCAAAGGAGGGTGACAGAGCGCCAACCTAACATAACCTAACGTAACCTCGGGATTATAGTGAAGTTGCTAAGCATAACAATCGTTCATTTTTAGTTACTAAAATGAAACTTGACATATTTGGTATAGTTTTTATGCTGAATAATATATAATATTTTACCACTATCACAAAGTTCTTTTACATCCGCCATCTTGAAATAGTGGCATCATGATACAGTTTTTTTAGTTATCTCTTACACCGTTCATCATATCATAGTGCTTGTTTTGAAAAGATATAAATATGATAATATTGTGTACAAAACACGTTTTTATAGTTTTCTTTGTAATTCTAAACGTTCTCGTAAAATATCTCAGTGAAACGTTTGGGCTATGAACACCCTTTGAGTAGTTTTCCTTTAAATTATTTTCCTATCACGCTTAGGTTACGTTAGTATTGGAGTTGTTAGGCTTAGGGATTATTTCTCTATCATGTCTAGGCTACGTTAAGTTTGGGTATTATTTTCATATTTTCCAATCTTACAGTGGTTACATAGAGAGTTACCTAAAAGCAATCCCGCCTGGGCATAAAATCTACCTCGGGCCACTCCTGACCACGCTGACATAAATGTTTCTTGTTTTACAACGAGCTCAAGTATACCATGCGTCAAGGAAGATGTATAGCATGGCAGACATTTAGATCGACCTAGCTTAGAAATTAGTCGTGAAGACTAATAATCAAAGAGAATGTTTTTTTTTTTTTAGTAAATAAGTTCACGGAAACTCATTAAAATCAATAAATTAAAAATCTATTTCGAAAGAACATGGTTCAGGTATAATTTGGGCTGCTATCGTGTCAACAAATAATTAGTTAATCTGTTGTGGTGGGCACCCATATATCAACGAGTTAGCTGGTGATACCAGGATAATAAATCTGGATCAGTTCGAGTCTACTTTCCCTCTATGTAAGAAGGGCTTATGCCAACTTTTATGAAAAACATAGATATTCTAATTTATTATACTTATGTCCATTGATTGCTGCGTGAAAATTAAGCGACTGTGACAGAAAACCTAGTTCCCTTAACTTAAAACTTGTCTCTTTGCCCTTTTATACATTTACTATACAATAAATTATCACTAAAATATTTAATCAATGCCTTGACACACTCGTTCAACGTGTCTTTAAGTCACCATGGCCGCCCCCTCTAGAACACCGCACGACCCCATTAAGTTACACCCGGGAAACCTTACGAACAAAAATAATATGGTTCGCTTACTAACCTCTTTATGCACAACTCCAACCTAATTGATTTGGCGTTATCTGTATGTAAGAAAGTAATTAATCAAACACTTGTCCTTTCCATATTTCACCAATTTTTTGATTTGAGAGATTACTTTGTTTTAAATATTTTAAATAATTTCAAATATCCACTTGGTCTAAAAATATTTTAATACAAGTGTACTTATTATAATAACCGTAATTAATGGCTAAGTTTGTAAGAGATTAGTAAACTATCTAATAGCATAAGATTGGTAAAAATCAATAATGTTTTGGTGTAACTATGAGATAGTGATAGATTATCCAAGGCCCACCTCTTTATTATAGTAGTAGCGTATAACATGAATGTGTAGTAAGACTCGGTACTAAAATAATGTTATGTAACTCCACACGGACTTTCTCACTCCACCTTTTAAATATGAAGATACTTACTCAAAAATATGTGAAACCAAATCTTATACATTAGCAAACCCGAGCACAAATTGCGCTACACTTACGTAAGGCATTTTTTGACTCCCAGTTTTGAATTTTAAAATTATATTTTTAAAGAATTAAAATCTTCATTTGTATATTTGGACCAATAAAAAAGATAAATATTGGGTCCACAAGGGTAAAAGCTTGGTATTAAAAAGTTGACTTCCGGTTAAAATTTTTGACATTTTATTAGATGTTGCACATCTTATGACTATCGCATTGCTCTTCAATTTTTTATTTATAAATTAATCCCTATTAGAAAGATAGATATTGACTATTGAGTCTAAAATGATAAAGATTGCTGTACTAACATTGTCCCTAAGAGGTTGAAGGAAAATGAACATTCACTTTTTGAGAGATTTACTTATTTACTTACTCTATGGCATTAGATAATTCTTGCGTTAAAACTTAAGTAGTATCTCTGTACAACTCAAGCACAAAAAAATTGATTTAATATATTTGCCAATAGCTCATAAACTATTGTATTTATAAAGATATATTTAAAATAAAAGTATTTTATTTTTAGTAATACTAAAGTTTTACAATGTTAAGTTATTTAGTATCGCAAATAATTGCGGAAATACGACATCCATCAATATCCCGGGTTAGTTTTTTTTACGGTCCTAACCTTTATAGAGGTCGAAAAGTTAAAAAAATATATATTCGCACATATCATGAAAATGATTGGTTTTATAAAAATAAGTTTCAAATAAAAGATTTTTTTACTATAAATAGACCTACATATTTGCAATTGTAAGTAATTTCATATCTCAAAGAGTTACAGAGTTATAATAAAAATTTTGAATTTACGCAAATGACCCGAACCCTTCAAGTCATTTTGACAAAAATTGAGAGTAGCCATTTTGTTTATAATATTGATCAATCTTTAGAAATGAGGTTCAATCAAAATCGTTAGAGCCAATTTTGATAAAATCGAATATTTCTCTTTTCATCCTCAAGGAAACTACCCTAATTTTAAGGTTAGATAACCAATTCCAAAAATACCTTGAGACAACGTTATGAAAACCCTTGACACCAAGTTTTAGCCCGATCGATAAACTAGTTTAGGCTCTACTTCAAGGTACAAACAGACAGACAGTTATGCTTTAAAAAAAAACACTTTTCCGGATTCGGGAGGTCATGAAACGTCGAAATTCGTCAAAATCTCAAGTTTGATTTTTTTTTGGTGATCACAATAATTTATCTACCTTTAAGGTAACGAGAAATTAAGAAGAAAATTTTTATAATTCCATGGAAATTGATAGAACTATTTATCTATCATATTTATAGCTACAAATCATATTTGTGTATAACTGTATGAAAATTGTTTTAACAACATTTTAATTGTTTCAAGGTAACCTTACCTACATGGTGTTCCAGCCTCAGAAGGTCACATATGGTGCACTGCCAGTGGAAGACTAGGAAGGTATAGCTGAACCCTGGTACAATACGCTAAAAACAAACAAAAAATACCTACTAGTGTTGTAGTGTTGATGTTTTCTAATATGGTACGTTTTTACATAATGATACATCGTAAAGATCTTCGACATCTAGAAAGTGATGAATCTTTGAGTTTTATCTGCTACCGAACTTAAAATAGCGTATTTTATAATTAGGTCCATCCCTATGTCTGTCTGCTGGTCCTTGGGCCTAGATTTGAAATGATTTGTTGGATTTTGTTAAAATTTTACACATAAGTGTTATATGGCTAAACTTCGGGATTTTTTCAACTGATTCTTTAAATTAATAGTAGTTTACTTATTAATGATTTTTGAAAATTCCAAATTAATTAACCCCAGTCATAATGAAATGATGAATGTGAAATAATTTTGAAGTCATAAGTCGAGGTCTATAAAACATAAGTTTGGGGGCTTGAGAAATGTATATTGTAACTAAACCGCGATTATTATAGTAAGTCAACTTTCGACCACCAACATTGACTGAAAGTAACCAAAATTTAGCATTGTAGAATTTTATTTTTTTATTTATACAATTAATTTAAAAAGTAATAGCTTCCAATAATATATCCTTAAAGATTACCGTATGATTTATCATTTGTAGTTTTTTTTGCACATTTGACCGGAAGGGACTTTGACGTCCAAGTTCAGTCATCTTATTGGGGTAGACTATTTATTAGCCGCTCTTGTGGCAAAGAGCGTTGCTCAGGGTACACCATATGAGGTTGTCTACACGTCGTACTCGCAATGAGATTATGTGATGATCGTTATTATGATGTTGTGGAGCCGGGGTGAGGCTTAACCTAACTTAAGTCTAATTAACCAAACCCTGATGACCATTGGGATTATTCTCCTTAAGTGAAAAATACCTAAGATACCAGCCAGGAAGAGAATCCGATACTCCTAGGCTCGTAGCCAGGTGCATTGACCCCTACACAATGGGGCTGGTTATTCTATTGTTAGTTAAAGGGGTTAGTCATTTAATTACATTTGAATTATTTTTACTAACCCCATTTTGGCAACGTGGGTTTCCAGTTATCAAATAACGGGTTTCCTATGAAAATCAGATAGTCGAGGTTTAATCTCAAAAGTTGTTAACGAAAATTTGATAACGACTTTTAGCGTGCTATATATAAGTCTAAGTATAAGTAGTGTGGTACAAGCTTTCAAGATTTGTCGCTGATTTGGATATAATTTGAAGGGAGAATGAAATAACTTACCCCATCTTTAAAAATGTTATCTTAAAACGTCTTGAAGTTCTTCAATGTACAACTCCATAGAGTATATATTTGTGACATCACATATCCACAAAGATAGCCAGCTAAGGCTGATACACAATAACTTGGACAACTGTATAATTCAAACGACCCCTTATGTTATACGTAGCATATATTGCAATACGATTTAGATATACTATGAGACGTTTGTGTCTTTAAGGTTTTAATGGGCACAGCTTTGGTCTGCAATTTACTATGATGCGAATTCAGAGGGGGTCGTTAATAATGCCATCATGCACCATGTTGGGTGACATATTAAAGTGTTCTGATTTATTGGTATTAGGACTTATTTTGTATCAAGTGACCATAAAGTGTTCTGATTCTGGGATCTCAAGACGCCAAATGACATATTTAAGTGTTGTGATTAGAGGGTCTAAGGATTTATTCTACGTCAGGTGACATATTGAGGTGATCCGATTCTGGAGTATAATGATTTGCTTGTTCAATATCGAGGGAAATTGAAGTGTTTCGATTCGGGGATCTCAGGATTTATCCTACATCAGGTAGAATGTTGAAATATTCCAACTCTGAGGTATCACGATTTATTCTGTATTGGGTGACATGTTGCAGTGTTTCATCCTGTATGAGGGTTTTAAGCAGTCAACTAGTGCGTGATGGAATAGGACTAGTATTGAAAGATTACTTGGTCCAAGCACAAGTATTGTTCCTGGACGAGTATGAAGCAGCCACGGCCAACAAGCCACTGTTTGGTAGCTACAAATGCGACGCTTTCAACGAGACGCCCAGAGCTGTATCTAATCTCCACTACTCCCTCTCTCTATCCACTGAGCCTATAAATTATTAATCAGAGCAACCAGGTTCGACAGAGAGCCAACTCTGTGTGTTATTAACCACTAGCCTGAGGTAACATGGAGTGGGAGGTTCCCTCGCTGCTGTTTTGGAACAACTGAAGACAAAACATATAGCTTTTTTTACCCTTCATTTTCCTGAATACAACTGAACCGTTGCGGGCTATGTACACAGATTGAACAATAAGGCAGAACATGTTTGCGCAACCGAATTAACAAAGATTGATAAATATATTGCTTGCTCGGTAGCGAACGTTTGTTCGTTGTTTATTTTTGGTTCAAGGGTACAAATAAACGAATGTCGACTTTCTGTGAGGAAGTAGGCTGTAATCAGATTTGGCCAAACCCAATAAGATCCCTATGAACGCAATAATGTAGCAACATCCAGTATTTATTTAAATGGATTCTAGAAGAAAACACTAATGTGTGTGACATTTTTATTCATTTTATTGATACGTTATTTGACAAAATCTTGGAAGATAACATATTATTCAATGTTTTATAGCCAATTTATTGAAATTATGCTCCATAAACTATCTTTTTTCTGAGGGAGTTAACCTAGTGTTGCATTCAGGGTTTGATGTATTGTTTAAAATCCCAGCAAGTATTTTTATTAGTTTTGGGCAGGTAATGTAGAGCACTTTGCTACACATCATAAAACAGATAACAGCGAGGATAATAAGTTAATAATTCATATTGTGTGGCTCAATTTCTTGAAAAGTTGTTACGTACAAGTAGCGCACTGACTCGCGGCATTTCTTTCAGCTCCTGCGTATTTTTTATTTTGTGCCTTATTTCAGGAACAAACTGGGTGAATGATAAAGTCAAAAATCTGGAGAGAAACGAGCCAATTGAATAATAATGTTTATAGGTGGCCTTCGTCAATTGTCTAAATTGGATCTTGGGCTCGATCCCCGGCATAGTTAAAAAGCTTATCAAAGGTTAAATAAAAGTCTTCTCCTTTCTCAGTGACGATTAAACGGCTAGAATATATTAAAGAATTAAGTTTGTTTGCAAGTCGTGATATATAAGTTTTTCATCAAGTGCACGTCAAATTTCTCATGTTAAAAAGTTATGGCTAGATATGTGATCATTTAAACCACTAATCCTAAAATCTCTTGAATTATTAAGGATATTTTATATTTGGGGATTCAATAAAATATCAGATTCGAGATTTTAAAAATAAATATAAATCTTTGAATTTCATATGGAGTTAATTTTAATGCTCTTATACTGCTTATTGGTAGTATACTCAATAATATGTGACGAAGTTAACAACTAAAGACCAATACAATTAATTTACCACTTAAATGAATGTATAAACGTCATGAATGTACCTGAGAATTTCTTTGGTTAACATTTAATTACTATTTATATTTTCTATATAATCTTAAGATTGTTTTATTTCTACTTCGTATATCTACTCGCTCAGGTTGGCTGTTTACATAATTACGCTTGTGTGTTAACGATTAAGCAGATTTAATTTATAAGAATTATAATCCCATTTTATTAAAGGAAGGGTGGGAAACCATTTAGGAAAACAACATCAGTCAGTCCGGTCAGGATTCGAGCCTTGACCTCCCAGTTACCTACAAGCCATACTAAATAATAATTTACCATTAGAACGTGAACCTATCGGTGCGGGTATCTTAAGACTTAATGAAGTATATTAATGGCACCCTTAATGGAGCTTAACTGTTAACGTTGACATTATTTAAACGTTGTCTTAAGCTAAAAATATGTTTTACATATTAGAAAATGCCTTAACATTAGTAGTAATTAATTTGGAATATTTATTAGACCAGTGCTCTTACCAATTATTTACCCAGATTAAACCAGTACTCAGAGTAGTTAATCACTATTCCTAAAGGTGTGAGTCTATGCAGAACTGACCAAATAAAGGACAACCAAAGTATTCAAAGCAGGACTCACTAAATGATTCAATGTCGTCAGTTAAACATTTAATAATATATTTTATATTAAATTAAATTTACAAATTTCTATTCAATTACTAATATAAAATATGGACTTTGTCAAGAGATTCAATGACTCCAACTAAATGTCTTCAAAAATAAAATTTATAAAATGTAATTTTCCCACTGTGGGCTAATCCTGAAAGCTCTATAGTTTAAAGTCATTGTTGTAATTCAATGCGCCCTTGTAGCAAGTGGTGGTAGTTCTAAGCCATTATGTGGATGAGAACTGGAGTTAAGTCAAAAGTGTCGTGATCTCTGGGCATTACAGATGACAATATTGAGTTTCTGTTTTCAATAAAGAAATATTAACTCTATTTAATCCGTAGCGCTATCAAAGTTTCACCAAATTATCCTGTTTTATTTACCCTTTAGGGTATTCAACCAAATTTTGGCATATTTTTCATTCTTTAGCATTCTATCTCTTTTTTGGGATGCTATGTGTACTCTCTTGGTTAACAACGTTGGTTCTAACTAAATTAAACATTGTTAGGGTCTTTCCTATTTTAGGAAAAAAATCATTAGGTAATCAAGTAAAATAAACGATACAGAGCTCCGCACGGAATTTCTCACTCTATTATTTAAAAATGGAGATATTTACTACAAATTTGTAATATAATATACACTAGTGAAACTGAGAACAAATTGCTTTATACATACATAACACTTTTTTTACTCATGGTTTTAAATTTTATATATATTAAAAAAAATAATTAAGATCTTCATTTGTATATTTGGAACAATAAAAAAAAATCGATATTGGGTCCCCAAGGGTCAACACTTCCTATTAAAACTTTGACTTCTGGTTAAAATTGTTGTCATTTTATTAGGGTATCTGCCAGGCCTCCACCATGGTTCGGATTCCACGTTAAACTGTATGTCCTCAATTTCATCTCACAATCACCCTACCATTACACATTAGCGTAAGTGCTTGTAACCCGAACAGGTAGTAACACGTGGTGCTAATAATAATAATATTAAGGGATCTTATGGTTATCGCATTGCTACTAAATTTCTCTTCTATAAATTTTCACCAATAAAATATGTAATTATTGACTACTGAGCCTAAGATAAGAGAGATAGATCATTGTTGTACCAGGGTTGAATCCAGGACGGCGCACGCACACCTTCAAGAAATTAAACCAATTAAATCAATGTTAAAGTCACTTCTAGTTTTATTGTCACGTAATACTATCTCACTAACCAGATTAAATTTTTTAAATTGTTATTGTTAATATTATTAAATGATAAATATACGGTAGTTATTATAAATACTTAAGACAGTCACATTAAGTATTAAAATGGGCATTAATGAAATCACCCAACTTTAAGTTGCCTGCCTCTCACCTTATTGCACAAACCTTGTTTATGTTTAATTTATTTTATCATTCTTATTATTACTATTTCAATGATAAAAATAAATAAAGATCTCTAAAATAATGTATTTTTAAATAACGTGCTTTAAACAAATTCTATGGATAATACCACACATATAACGTGCTAGTATGGCTTAGCGATAAAATTTCGATTTAGAATGGGAAATAACTAGATATAATATAGAATGGAGTTAAAGTTTGATTGTTCGAAATTTTGAGTGATACCCTTCATTAGAGAATTATTCGCAAGCTTAGCGTTTGAAAAATAGCTTAAGAATTTAATCTCAAATTTTGAAGTATTTTTATGTCAAAATTTCTAGAAGTGCCTCTCACCTCCTCACCCCAAAATCGATCCCGCTGAGAGCACCAACATCCTTCAACCTCACCCCACACCCCCTCAAGAAAATCCTAGATTTTCTCCTGTTATGTACAAACATTTACCCTAAGAGGTTAAAGGACTAACATCAACTTCTTGAAAGACTTATTTGCTTACTCCATGGCATTGAAGAATTATTGCGTTTAAACTTAAGTAGTATCTCTGTACAACTAGAGCTCACAAAATTATATTAATATATTTGACAATATCTCCGAAAACATTGGTTTTATAAAAATATATTTCAAATACAATTTATTTTTATTTTTAATAGTACTAAAAATTTTACAATTATTTATTTAGTATCTCGAATAGTTAAGGAGATATAGACATTTTTGCTTCTGTAAAGAACCCTAAAAGTCATTTTCATGGGAATATGAAAAAAGCAATTTTGTTTTATAATTTTAATCAGTGCCTAGATACGAATTATAATCAAAATCGTGATAGCCGATTTCGACCAAATTGAATATTTCTCTTTTCACCCTTTAGTAAACTGCTCTTATTTTAAAGTTGGACAATCACACAGAGATACGACGTTGCAAAAATAACTCTTTAGTGTTCGGGGGGGTCATGAAACGTTGACTTCCATCAATATCTCAGATTAGATATTTTTTGACGGTCGGAATACTTTACCTTAAAGTTATGGAAAAGTTAAAAAATACACATATTTGCGTATAGCATTAAATCTTTTGGTTTTATAAAAATATATTTAATATCTTTTTTATTTATTTTTAATAGTACTACAATTTTGCAACTATAAGATATTTAGTATCTCAAATAGTTGCGTAGATACGGAAATTTCCACTTCTGTACAGTACCCTTAAAGCCATTTTAATGGGAAAATGAAAATATCTCGTTTGTTTATAATCTTAATCAACGCCTAGATGCGAATTTTAATCAAAATCTTTAAAGCTAATTTAAGAAAATCGATTTTTACTGTTTTTTCCCTTCAGTAAACTACCCTTAATTTTAGGGTTAGATATCCAATTCCAAAAACCCCTCGGGGCAACCCTATGAAAACCCTAGAGACCAAGTTTTAGCCCGATTGGTAAACAGTTTAGGTTCTAGTCGGAGGTACAGACAAACAGACAGACAGACAGACAGACTGAAGTTAAAAAACACTTTTTCACATTCGGGGGGTCATATAACGTAAACATTCATCAAAATATCGAGTTCGTTTTTTTATGCTCACAATACTTTCTCTACCTGTAAAATATCGAGATAGTAAAAATGGGAGAAAGATTGCCAATAATATTATAGAATGAACTATTGTTGTAACCGATACTCGACAATCACAACAAGGAATATTATGTTTAAATTTTTTCATAACCATAATTATGTTATACGACGTCTTAAGTAATTCGATAAAACAAAGTGTTTTATTCATGACAACACAAATTATTTCTCAGGACTACAGGTGAACACATTAAAAATTAATTTAAAGTAACTGGCACATTTTTAAAGGTAGCAATAAACTTACCCTTCTAGGCTCCACAATGGTATAGTTAATATTGAATAAGATAGCAGTAGTTAAGTGTAACCTTTAAGAAAAAATGTTATTAGATATATCACTGTATGGTTAGTACCCATCTCAATCATATTTTAAATCTTATAGGACCAAATTTTACTTTCCAAAAACTGCATTATTTTCTTTATTAAATCAAAAAGAATCGTGTTACCCTAGTGGTAGAAATGTATTTAAACCTTCCCTCGTCCCTGGATACAAAGGCGATTGAAGCAGTGGTGGAAATAAATGCCTTTATTGTTCTTGGTGGTTCTGTCGCGTCTATAGCAGCACACAGTAGCGACACTCCAAGAGAGGATATAAATTCACTATTTTTTGAAATCAGTGGGCATTTCGAAACATCGTGCATGTACTGTACAATTCAAAATTTCCAAAAGTACATCACTTGTAGCCCAGTGTGTGGAAAGTTTAACCAGAACTAATGTATTGCTACTCAGGGGACGCCAGAATATACTGATCGTACTGTGCATCCATTCCGTGGACGCTGTTTCTATGTCCCGATAGGGTGAGGTGATGGTTATAGTGAATATGAGAGTGTCGAACCACTGAAAACACTTAAACCTAACTAAATCCTGGTGACCGTTGTGATGGTTCCTCTTTCAGGATAAATTCCCAAGGTACCAGCCGGGAACCCTAGGCTCATAACCAGGTGCACTGACCCCTACACCACGGGGCTGGTAACTGTTGCCATTAAACTGATAATAAATAATTCTGGTATAAAGAACCTTATCTGCCAGGTAACTGTGTGCACAATAAGGTTGTACCTATCTGAATCTTACCGGACATTTTAGGGTAAACAACGTGCACGTGACGTAGGGCCTACATGAAGAAGTATAAGGTGGTCCGCCAGCTTCCTACACTGCAGTCAGCGGCTCGGAGAATGACGCAGCTAAAACATTCATAAAAACGCCAATTACGATGAAACAGAGATAACAAACAAAATTAATAATAGAACAAAAAAAAAATGGCCGGAAGTGTTGACAATGACTTGAAGGAAAACGAAACACAATGAAGAAGCTACGTGGGGTTTATAATAGGGTTAAACTCTAAGACTAATTATTTTGTAGAGATAATTAAGATAGCAATTAAATAGTCTACTAGTGTATTTACCTGCAACAGAAGCGGCGATAAGCCGACGAGTGAGGACTATTGGAGTGGTCGGGGGTGTTACTTGGTGTAATCTTATTAAATCATTAGGGAAGATGATACAGCTCGTCTCAGCCCAACAAAATATACCTCACACCACCTGAAACAATGGTGCATGGTCATGGATCATAACCTCGTGGTTCAAAGGCTGCACTTCTGAAACATAACAAACATTACACGAGTATACACTCTCATAAACACTAAGTATATAGAAAGTCTTGTAACGCTGAAATAACTGATCTTAATATATTGGAGAACCAAATAACTTTTGATATGGCCTGTCATTACAAAAATATTAAATTTGGCAAGTTGTTAACCTGTCTCTAAGTCGTATATATGATAAATATTCAGTTAATTTGCTTGAACATTTTATTTATTTAAATAAATATTAATATCTAAAATTTTCGTTGCTGTATTATGTTATCTAGCTATGTTAGCCATATGAACTCAAAAACATAAAATAAAATGCCACTTTGCACAGTAATTTATAAAACGTTATAGAGGGATTTTAGAAGCAGAACCTCTTAAAACTCCTGTTTAAAGTCAATATGTAAGAATTTTTTTTTAAAAATGGTGAGCCTTTAAAAAATGTATGTAGATTGTTAATATTTAAGTGCCGTTATTTTCTGATTAGGTTATACAAATTTGACGGACAGTTATATTTACAGTTACAGCTGAATTTCCAGATCTAATAATACGTCTTGTATTGTTTCAATGCAAACTGTAAGTGGTACTACAAGAACGAGTGGTGCTCCTTGAAGAACATATTATGCAAATATGTATTTTGATTGATTAATTAATAACTACCTCTGTGGTCTAGTAGTCAGAGTTCCTGGCCACAGATTAATAGGTCCTGGGTTCGATCCCCAGCACATCCTAAATTTATCTGTGAAGAAATAGGTCTTTAATGGAGTCAAACTCAGCCTTGTAAGGACAATTGAGAAGCTACATGAATAAATAAGTAGCAACTACTGCTTAAAAAACTGACTGGAGAGTTCGTTGTGCTGATTAGATGACACCCTATACGCGCAGATATTGGCGCTATAATTGCTAACGGTGGTAGCCTCTCGGTTGGTATAGCCTTCTTGTGTGCTCACACTATGTAATTTTATGATTAATTAGTACACTGTATTTATTATATCGTTCACAACATGTAGAAGAAAAGTAGATAAAAAAAATCATTTTAAGACAAAAACATATACCCACCTTTGTTTTACGTTGCAATTTGAAAATAACGGGTTTATATATTTGACACAGTAATAATAATAATTTTAAGAACTAAATAATTTTACATATGTGATTTATCGATATGTTTATATTCTACCTCTTTACACAGTAATATGCGTGGGTAGATAGGGGGTGTTTAGTGCTTATTTTTTTATGTATTTTTTCCACAGCAATCTAATATTCGTCCTAGAACTACACGTTTCAATATACTAATGAGTCATGAATAAGGTATAATTTAGGTACGTACCTTCACTTTCGTGGAGAAAGGTAGTAAAAAAACACCCTTACTACACCCTGTAAAGATTTTACTTCTGACCTCTCTCCGCCGATAAACCGAATTAAATGGGACATCTAATATTAAGTTTGCGTGCGCATCTATTTGGGTGAAATTATTTTAAACTACTTTTACCTACCCTTTTCTTTATGGTTAGGCGTTAATGACTATTAAGTTAAAAGCTACCAACCAAATAAAAATAATTGTTTAATATTAAATACAAAATAAACTCTTTATTTAATTAATGTGTGTAGGCCTATGCACTTTATAGTTGTCTCCTATAATATATTTATTATATTATAATTTGGTTCCTGATGCCTTAAAAAAGACTAAATAATAAATAATCGATTAGAAAACACAAATATATCAAATTCATTAGAGAGGTATTTATGTGTAAGTACTCAACCCAAAGGTTGGTTGATCCTACGACAATATAAAAATAATAGTTAGATATCGAAGTTCAATTTTTTTAGCACCGCGTCTTAATACCCTTTCGGTTTATATACTTGTGCCTTATGAACAGTAATAATTACGCTGATACTTTAAGAAATAGATGAATTGTACCCAAATTTGCGTGGAGAAGAGTTGAAAACCATTTTGGAAAAACCACCCTCAGCACACCCTTCCGAGATTCGAACTTAGATCTCCCCGTCATCGGTAGTCTAGTCTACTGCAAGAGTAGTGCTTTTGACCATACGGTCACCGAAGTGAGTTAAACAAGTCTAATATTGTAATTAGAAGAAGACTACTATTTACAAAGAAAGGTAATTTATTTGTCTCCTACCCTTGCTAACCCAATGAAATCATTTAGCAGACAAAATAAATTGTACGACACAATCATACACACTTTTACATAAAGTTAATGACAAAATGTTAAAAAAATCTATTAACTACCGCTTATTAAGTTTTACTTAAATTAGCTTTTTTGATAATTACATTAAGCCATCTTAAAATATGCATTTTGAAAAAAAATTTATTATATAGTCATCTTTTAAATTTGTTTCAAACCAGCCATCAGTAAACTGCCCTCAAATGAATTTATTTTATGGTGGCCTGGCGGTCTAGGGGTAAGGTGTCAGACTTCTGTGCTGGCGGCCGGGGTTCAATCCTCGGTCCCGGCACAAATTTATCTGATTACCAAACCCTTCCTTCACCTCTGACAAGACATCTTGTGAATGTGGGGAATGCCAGGCCTCCACCGTGGTTCGGATTCCACGTTAAACTGTAGGTCCTCCATTTCATCTCACAATCACCCTACCATTGCACATTAGCGTAAGTGCGTATAACCCGAACGGGTAGTAAGACGCGGTGCTAATAATAATTTATTTTATAAGCTCGAACATACTTTACATTCCTTATTTTTATTTAAAACCATCCTCAGATACACATTTGTAAAAAATCCTTATAGCAATTTTCGATAAATTTCAAAATTAGATATCTATAAATTACCTTCAAAACAATTCTATTTTTCTCCCCAAAATAAGAACATTTTTATGTTTAAAGTATTGTAAAACACTCGTAATATATTAACTTTAAACCAAAAAGTTAAAGACAATCTCTAAAAATTTAGAATTTCCAAAAATTCTTAATCAGTAAACCATCCTTAATTTTAAAGCTAGAATAAAAATCACGATGTCTATACCACATATGAATATAAATTTTGAATGAAGTCCATTAAACCGTTTCGGCTTTAACTTAGATACGGTCATAGGTATTTAAATTGAGACAGACATGCGGATATACATAATTGTAAGACATACTTTTTTTAGTTCTTGGGGACACAAAACGTCAACATTCATCATAATCTATATAAAAATCTACATAAAAATTTAAAATGAATCATAGCTATACCCCATCTACGGTAAGAGTGCTGATAAAATTAACAATAGCTACCAGATCTAATCTCATGTATCCATTCGCCAAACAATTAGATCTGACTCTCTTCGGTGGCTGTGTGCTCGAACGCGTTACTCTCACAGTAGACTAAGACTGCCGATTACGGGGATATCAAATTTCGAATATCGGCCGGGTTTACTCAGGGTGGTATTTCATCAATGGTTTTCCACTCTCCCTTTACGCAAATGCGGGTAAACTTCCTACAAATATAACCTTCTTAATTCATAAAACCATTACCGTAATTAGTACATAATCGTATAGCCCGAAAAGATAATAAGAAGTGGTGCTAAAGAAAATATGATCTTCAACAATTCATTTGTTTTGAATTATGTTTTTCTTTTCTTTTAGCCCTTTATTACATGTTCTGCTAGCTGCCACTTACCTCCACTGCTATGCGAATGGACTCTAATGATGTTTTACAGAGGAAGTAAAGCATTAACTACGCGTGAAATTGAACATAACCGGGCAAGAACTAAACTATTTCATAGCTACCTCTCCCCCTTCTATTTTTCTTGGTAGCACCCCTAGTTTTCACACCTGCGGATACTACACAAGCTGGGCCAAGGGTTATTAATTAAATATGGTGGTTAGGGGGGTGAAGGGGTAGTTATCGGCATCTCATCATAATTAGTTCCCTTTTACCCGTTCATCTGCCTTGTATTCACCTCCATCACCCTGAAGCCGTGAACGCTACCGGCCATGGATGCCGACAAAAACCTCCACGATTCTCACAGGTGACTGGAGACAGCACCAGCTCCGGGTGGTTCAGAACCGTACCAAGAACAGGGTCATCATGGACAAATGTAGCCAATGGCGTCAGAAACATGGTTGCAAGGAAAGGTGCACATTAATATTACCCCTTTTCTACATTGCGTCTTACTACACGTCAGGTTTTACGCATTTAGCTATACTAACGGGGTAGGTGTGATGGAGGTTGACTGCCTCTCTGGTCTAGTGGTATAGGTTCCTGGCTACAGATCCAGAAGTCCCAAGTTCGATCTCCGGCATTTACACATTTTCTGTAAGCTCTGGGTCTGGACCGCTGTCAACTCAGCCTTTTGAGGACCAATGAGGCGCTACTTGAATGAAAAAATAGCGGCTCTGATCTAGAAAAATGAGATTAGCGGCCGAGGTTTTTTTTTTTTGACAACATGACACACTCTATCAGCAGAAGTTGGAAATATCTTCACCAACAGACAGTGGTCTCTTGGTCAGTATGGATTGCTTGGGGGCTGATGCCATGGAGATTTATATTGGTTGACATTCATATTATAACTAAACAAACCAAATGTGGTTTAGGAGATTTAATGGTTTAAATTACATTTGGAAAATTTAGAAAGTTGATCTTAAGATATAATTATATGGTTTTAGATATATTATGATATACTATACGTAGGCATTTTAAATTAATTACAATAATTAGTATGCCTAAATTTATATATAATATTATGAAACACATAAATATTATCATAATAATGTAGACATTGGCCTACACTTGTGTGAGATAAGTTTTACATTCAAATTTTTGATAACATAAACTGTTATCACTAGGTCATTATTCTGATTCTCAAAATGAGTGTTTTAAGAAATATTTTGTAACATAATAAAAGCGAGTCACCGCTGCCACTACATTCCTACATTCCCCCCACCCCTATTTAGCCCTCCCCCAACCCTATGCCCTAAGGTTGCTCAAGGACTATTAATTAGCCGAAGAAACATATTACACACACCTCCCAACAGATTGTTTTGTAAAACAGACCACTCATTTCAGATTTTAAGAAGGGGTTATTTTATCCTTTTCGCTTTTTTTTATAAATATATAAAAGTTCCTTTCACTTTTATTGTTATAGTTAGACTGATCTTTTAGAAAATATGTAGATATTTGAAAAGATAAAGAGTAGGTTGGGTGATATATATCTGTCTTGTTTGTGGCGAGGTGTAAATTGGAAGGGGCGGGCGGCCTGGTGCAGACTGGCACGGGCCAAATATAGGTTTCAGTTAGGGAGGTGGGGGCAGATACCAGCACCCGAGGGTTGCGAGGTTTAGACATCTTGTAATTTGGAAGTTCACAAGAGTTGTAAAATTGTTGTAAATGTTCGGCTTTGGGTGGATGCTACGCAGATCAACACTGCTTCTTAAGAGCCCACGTCACAACCAATCAAACGATTTTTTTTTTTTTATCATTTCGTCTTAGTACCCATCCGGGCTGTAAGCATGTAGCTAGTCTACACTAATTGAGTAAGGAAGAGGAAGGTAGAATTTCGATCAATGGTTATCACTTATGCGTGGAGAGAGAGTAAGAAACCATTTATTAATAAACAACTTGAGTAAACCAGGAGGCTATTCAAACCCCAAACACTCTTCCACCGGCAAATAAGACTTGACTTGATAAGCTTGACATTAAGGGAAAATTTAATATTCAAAATTGGCCCATTCCATTTGAGAACAATTTTCTCACTAAGTGTTTGAAACTTCCATGTCAAAACAGCAACATTATTTCAAGTTCCAAAACTTGTTTCAAGCTCAAATAAATTGTTATTACATATTTGTGAGTTCAAGAAACATAACGATAAGGGTATTTAATTATATAATGAATTTATATCATGAATTCATAGTAATACTTTTATTTTAAAAATAAATTCATGTTTTACAGGCTAAATTTTGTTTGTAGTGTGGCCTATAAATGCACTGTTAGATAATATGTAACAAATGTTACGTACCCTTAGAAATGGTTTATAATCTCTGCTTCAAAAACGTTTAAAAAATTAGATGGTCCTTGAATCTAATAATAAAAAATTTCCTTCAAGTTAAAATGGCTGACAAAACGAACTATTCAAACTGCCACTACTACTTTCCATAAATTGTTCTAGAGATTTTTTGTTGCAGTTTGTTGGTTACTTGGTTACTTGGATAAATATTTCATTAATTATTTTAATTTTTTTATATAAAAATATAATTATTACATTTCAACTCTATTTTATATATTAAATGAAAAGACCACTAACGCAATTGTATATACTATATAGGAGAGAAAAAAGGACGAGACTTTTAATAGCCTACTTACCTCACTTTTGAAGTCAGAATGAAATTGATGTGTTAGTAAATAATAAATAACAAATTGTAGATCATGATTTAAAAAGCATTTCTCAGAAATTATTAATACTTAGTTAAAACTAAAAATGTGTGCTCAATAATATGAAAGCTAAAGGATTAATTTTCAGACATAAATATATTTCCCTTTCAAAGTAATCGTAATTTTAGGGTGGGTCTATTTTCGGGGGTGACTTATTTTCAGGTCGAATTACTAAATAAGGTCTACCATGATATTATCTATACTGTATATTTAATAATATTTGAATTATAAACAATATAAATATTTGACGTAGGCCGTGCCTTATTTTATAGGCCTGTAAAAAGGTTTTGCATTTATAAGTTTTGCCAGAGCAAAAAAGATTTTTACTAAAACATTTTTAAAATATGCAAGAAATGTAATTTTTGTGATATTTCCAGGGGTTGTAAAACCATTTTTAAGGATAATTTTTTATTTGAGAATTTCTAAAATAAAATTAAAACTTTTTATGATGAAAAATCAAATATTTACTTACTATAAAATAGGTTATATGGGTATAGTATATAGTGCTACACTTGAGGCGTATTAAGTATAACCATGAAATTTACCCTTAATTAAGGTTCTCACAAACCGGCGAGAAATATTCGCTGCCACTGCTAATATTTCTCTTTGATAAAGTCTCAGCGGTGTAGTTACGTGGCTTAGGCACATGTTCAAACCTATGCGATAGTGTAGCGTTGTGACTGCGATCCTGAAACATTTTTATTCTTCACGGATTTAATTTAATTTCACTGTCCAACGAGTTTTCATCGCTGACGCGTTTATTTAGTTAGTTAAAAACAACGTCAAAGACTGAAAAGTTAATAGAAATTGTTCGAAATTATCCTATTCTAGATTATTTATTACATAAAAATGAGAAAACTACCAACATCAACGCATAATAACTTACAATCTGGGACAACAATAGCCATGTAGGTGACCTGGTGGTCTAGGGGTAAGGTGTCGGACTTCTGTGCAGGCGGCCGGGGTTCAATCCTCGGTCCCGGCACAGATTTATCTGATTACCAAACCCTTCCTTCACCTCTGACAAGACATCTTGTGAATGTGGGGAATGCCAGGCCTCCACCGTGGTTCGGATTCCACGTTAAACTGTAGGTCCTTCATTTCATATCGCAATCACCCTACCATTACACATTAGCGTAAGTGCGTATAACCCGAACGGGTAGTAAGACGCGGTGCTAATAATAATAATAATAATAAAAATAGCCATGAGTATTATTGAAAACGTATTTAAATAGCACAAGTAGTTGGACAGTTTAAGCCTACATGCTTGCCATTCACACTGCCACTGCAGTTGGGTGTTTGATCTAAATTATTAAAACCTCCAACAAACTGTTTATATATTTTCGTTGTGGGTTGGGGTGTATATATATATATATATATATATATATATATATATATATATATATATATATATATATACACATACTAATTTTTTTCAAATAGCTTCACAAACTTTCATTACGATCCCACTCACTGTTGAAAATCCAACAAGAAAAATAAGGCCAATGGTGTGGAATGTATCACCGGTGGCAGAAAATCTTTAGTAAAAATATCTTTGTTTCAGATGGAGAGCTTAAAATAAATGGAACAATAGAAGAGAAAGCTATGCAATATATATCAGGTGTAATAAAAAACTAGACCAAGAGCAAATAGCCTCAAAAAATGTTCATGGGCTGACCAAATTAAACCCTTACATTTTTTTTGTTACTTTTGTGAAAACTTTTTCCAATATCAATGATTTTGTCCTGAAAAAAGTTTTTCTGAGGAACTAACAATACAAACCAATATGGAATCCAGGAAGAGTGTCGAAAATAAAAATATTAAATTAAAACATTCAAAACACAATATCACTGGAGATACAGCGAATATGGAACCTCAAAAGACATACCCAAAAGATTTGAATGCCATTCATCAATTCACCTTATTCAACACAATTACCAACATTAGATGTTACATTAATTCCAACTATTAAATCACAAAAAAACAACAAACATAAAACAGGTAGAAAGATAGAAAGTGCTATTTTGAACCATATTTTTTGTTGGAGACTATTAAATACTTTGAAAATAGAATAAAAAACTGAATATGGCTCACCCAAAGACTATCTAAACATATTCTGGAAGATGACTAGCCAGAATACAAATTAAAATTACTCAAGTTATCATGGAGTAAGAACTTTCGCATAGTGAGGAACTCACATCAACCCTAAAACTTCATTACTCTATTTAGACCTGAAAGTGCAAGTAGTTATCATAGTTAATCCTCCAAATACTAGTGTTGAATCAAGAGGACCTGCATTGACACATGGATTTTCACATTATAGCAAGCTATACTTTAGAAATATGAGAGGCTTGATATATTCATTTAAAAATGAGATCTTCTTGTTTTAATTTGCGCAAAGAGTTTAATAATTTTCTCCTTGATCTCTGGATGACAATTGAGGAAATTTCTCTCCATTGAAAGTACTGCAAGCTCATTTAGTCTTTCTGTTAAATAAAATAACAGAAAAACAATGAATCAAATAGAATAGCTGGAAACAGAATAATAATCTAATTCTACACTTTATCACATTCAAGAATATGGTACACGGTTTTTAAGCACAACACACGTTGAGTGAAAAAATCACTTCCTTTCACCATCACGCCAAAGCCGGCACTGCGAGAGCAACAGTTATCTCTTTACCTGGCAATCCTACTTTCCTCCCTATCCCCCCCCTCGTATGTGCGCATGTGCACAACAGTAAAATGCCACGTCAATGGCACTGTGAAGTGCACAGTTCCATTCAAAGATTTCTGTATCTTTTTCATAAACTGGGGAATGGCTACTGAAGTATTGACATTAAGCTTAGGGAATATATATTGTACTAAAAAAATAAATAAAGAATTAAAAAAGGGACGCATTATAATAAATGTTATCGATAATATCAAGTAGAAATAGGGGTGCTGCGGTTCCGCAGTGCTTATGCACGAGCCGCCACTGTTTATAATAATTGATGATGACGTATGGTATACACAAAGGTTGCCACTAAAGTGAAGCTTCGGTGTGAATAAGAGAACGAATACCGTTGCCGCAGCAAACGCGAAACTTTCGTCGTCACTACCGCCGCGATTTATTGCGTTGCACTGTGGAATCTTTTAGTCTGCAACAGTGAGGATAGTATGAATATTAGATATATGAATATCTTTGAAACAAAAATGGCATCACATTTTTGTTTAATGCATTCTTCGATCGAAAACAGTTCAATTAGAATAAATGAAATAACGGTTTAGAGGACGAAATTTTGTGGTTAATCTAAGAGGTAGTTTTTTTTTAGTACTTTTAACACAAATATGTTTTTTTTGTACCGCACCTTATAGACATTAGGGTAATAGGTATATCTACGATTACAATAATGTGTTAAGGATGAGGTTGATTGAGTTTAGAATAAATGTATCCAAATTTGTGTGGCTGGAAAGTGAAAAACCATATAGGAAAAAATTAAGTTAACCTGAGTGGGATTCGAACCCTGAAATTCCCGTCATTGGCAATCTAGTCTATTGTGTGAACGATGCTTCAAGTCATTAGATTACCAAAGGGGATTCTAATCAAGGCTATTCGTTACTTATTCTATAGTGTCAGGTTAGGGAGGGTAGATTTATAAGTAGTTCATCCACAAAAGTGTGAGAAAGATATGACAAAACTCCGGTTAAATATATCATATGGGAACACCCCTCATCCCCTTAGAGCACCCATTAGGGATTAGAGTCTCAACTTGATCATCAAAGGTGACCTCGAAAGTCTTAACGTCTTAATTGGTTCCATATTGCTTGTAGATGAACTCTACCACTTAAGTTTGTTTTTAATCTTACAACAAAACATAAGGGATTGAGGATGTTTTATTACATTATTTCGTAATAAATATTTATATAAATATAATATGTTATTCCAACATATAATGTCCAGTTATTAATGCCCTCTAGTCAATCATTTTTTATATTGTTGCGTGCCCGGACTCTCCAAAGCTCACGACAATTATTATTATAATGACATGAGATGAAGAAGTTATATTTTTAGATTTCCAGGGATACTAATTGGACTCGAAGCCCCGTAATATTGAGTCAGAATAAAGTATGCTTATTTTATCACCACGTCTTACTAACCATTCAGAATAAATACCTATGTGCTAATCTCACTAATAGATTAGGGAAGGAAGATTGAATTTAAAGGAGTGTACCTGGAATATGCGTAAGAGGAGAGTAGAAAACAATTGAGGAAATACCCCTCCCAGTACACTCAACTGGGATTAAAACTCAAATCTCCCCGTCATTGGCAGTACAGTATATTACTTGAGTGACGCCTTAGACCATGTGGCCACTGAAGACGATAACGTATGCTATTTTTTCCTTTTTTTTACTATAATTTCTTACTACAGTCTTACCCCTTCTCGCGGGTGTTTAACTTCAATTGCTTATCTTAAATGTAGACTTGAATACATAAAACATACATTCATATAAATACGCGCTTTCATCACTAAACACGTAAATTACAAAAAGCCAACACCGACAAGAATAAAAAATAAACAGACAATAAAATATAATCAAATTCTAAAACTCAAAATACTTTCCTTTTATGTCTGGTAAAAATAACCATCCTCCTCTATACATATATATTTCTTCATAGGATGCAAGGTGGCTCTTTCAAATTGCCGCCCCGTCATGATGACAAAACAACTTTCTCATGCCCTGCGCATGCGTGTGTCTGACCATGTCTAGCTGTCTTCTCCAAGTCTCTTATTAACGAGATTCATTTCGTCTCCATTCAAGAAAAACCAACCCTTTACTTGCCATCCTCTCCCCTCACACTTGAGCCTGTCGAGTCTAAAACTAGCTTCCTCCACTTGTCCGTAAAGGTGAGGTTCCATATGTTCGAACTAGAACTAAGGCCTTATGAGAGGGCGGTAGTTGGCAAGTTTCTGGATCTCGAGGAGGTCCCAGTTGTAATATAAGAGGATGACTATTGTTTTCTTGTGTGGAGACAGACAGCAAACGGCATCGGACCTCCTAATGAACCTCAGGGCCCGTCAATCAGAGTTAGAAAAGAGCTAGCTGCACCATTTGATAAACATTAATAAAGACTGATTTCATTCTAATATTTTTATTTTCACTTCCATTTTGACGGCTTCCTGTCTGTTTGTCTTGAACTCAAGTACTTGCTGTTTTTAGATTGCTGCTAATTTGCCGACAGAAGAGATACCCAACAGAGAGAAATAAATATATCTTTTTAATGATTATGACAACCATTGATCAATACGTTTTCTTTATAACCATCATTCTCTTTCAAGAAAGTATTATTTCTAAGAACAAGTAATCATTTGTTTTTATGATATAATTCAGTTCATTAGTGACTTCAAACGTATTTTTAACCGTAATGCAAGAAGTATTGGTTCAACTACATCTCATGCCAAAAGGTGTTTGCAACTATTTAATTTAAATATAGTTTAATTATGACATCTGAACACGTTAAGCGAACCCAAGACTTTTGGTAAAGTTCAAATGCTCTACCGTTGAGATATCCAGGTTCGTTATGTGCTCAGGAGCCTTCATCACACAGTTTCAGGAAGAGTTTATGATGAGCTTGTGAGATCGTAGACAACTTTCTAACTATCAGAAACACAGATATTGGTTTAAAGATAATATACTTGCCTTTTAGTTATTAGTGAAAATAAATTTAAATTACATTTAACAATTTTGACACAATCGTTTGACATCAATAATTCACTTACAAGTGTGGACAAGTGTGTGTAAGTCTGGTGGTAATATGTATATGTCTTAAGAAAGAGGATGTTAAGAACCAGTGACTTATAACAAGGCTTATAAACTGGACAATAAATTTAAATATTGAAATCTGTTTGAAGTGAACTACAATAAAATAGGAGAGGTGAGACATTTTGCTTAAACAAGGGTTTGTTCTCGAAATGTCGACAGTAATATTAGTCTATTAAACAAATTATACCGCTGCACGCGCAGTGAAAATATATTGGGGATGTAATTATTACACTATATATATTATATGTTGATGGATTTAAAAAATATTTCATGTGTTCCAGATACAACGGAGAGATGGTGTATAACCTATGTATAATGAGTACACAGTCCAATTTTCACAGGAATGGATTTTTAGAAGACAAAATAGATTTTTTACGGCCAAATTAGAAAATATTTTACTATATTATTAATACTATTTTATCGGTTTTTAAAATTATTTATACTAAAAGTGATAGTGGTAGCTGATACCTTGACCTCACAGTCCCGTATGAATACATGAAAGTTGATAAGACTCATCCCATGAAATTGGTTTGTAGATATCTCTGTATTTGACCTTAAGGAACTTTTTTATGTTTACAAAAGCTACCAAACAATTTTTCCATATTTTTAAGTACTGTCAAATGATCGGTAGCTCTCACTTTTGATAGATTATTTAAAATAAAACTAGTAAAACTCCATGGCCGCAGACAATTATCGAGCAAGACCGACCGAGTGGTCGCCTTATTTTGTTGAAGATAGTGCTGTGTTAAGACGGTTTAGTGAAAAATCCAATCTACTAAATCATATGAAAGTGATCACACTGCCATGATCTGTTGTGTTGTGTTGTGACATGTTATCTATTATCTGACGCCGCAATGCTTGATAACATGCCGTGACATGTATCAGCTCAAGATTTGGACGTACAGATTTTTGTCATACGTGTTAAAGCATCACAACGTGGCACTTGAATTTTTTCTATTTAAGCCGAATTTTGTGATATAGTGAAAGTAATGGTCGAGGAAGCTGTAATTGAGTATGTACTGGAGTATGAGTTCATTATTTTCAATCCTCATATAAAACAATATAGAAACCAACGCGCCAGGACGGTAGCATGGGAAGAAATGGGAGAAAATCTTGGAATTTCAGGTAATTACCATACTTTCACTGATGATTTAATTCTTATTTGTATATAGTTTTTAAGTAGTTTAAAGAATTCTAAATACGTGTTTCATACAATCCAAGTAAAAATATAACAAAAACAAAACAAACAACAACTGAGTTTACCTAAGATTTTTTTTTTATATTAACCTCTACGACCCCTAAGATTCTTCAAACCACCAAAGCGAGTCTAAATCAACTTTAATATATTCATATGTAATATCATGTAATATTCAGTTGTCATCTTTAGTATTATCAAAACCTTGAAAATAGCATTTTTACTGTAAATAAAATGGTGCGCTCTGATCAGAATCAACAATTTCATGTACAAACGACACAATATATAAGATACATCCGAACAGTGTGGTCACTCGAAGCTGATGTGTTGTGTTGTGTTATGTTGACACGTGCTAGCACGAAATGCCAGCGTAGTCTGTAGGCCGCTTTAAGTTTTAAGATATGTGGATAGAGGGTGTCATGTGGTCACCATAATTAACCCTCAGGCCGTTAAAATTAGTTTTCTAGACTATAGCTGCTACTTTTTCTTTCAAGTAGCTCACCATTTGTCCTCAACAGGATGAATCAAGCATATTCCAGACAAAATACATCACAGAAAAATCAGGAAGCATCGGGGATTGAGCCCGAGAACTCTGTATCTGTAGCCAGAAACTTAATAATAATAATAATATCGCAAATTAAAATAAAATAAAATTGTCTCCTGTTCAAATGGCACCCTGAATTCTAAATGAACTTTATATTTATCAAGCTCCTGAATTATTTGTATATTTTATTTGAATAACTCGTTTGTAGTAAATTATGTTTTATTTTAAAATGTTTTAATGGAACTAAAACCCGTAGATAGACATTTTTAAGAACCGTAACCAGATACATAACCTAATTAAGAACCCAAAAGAACAGGAACTTTTATTTTTCTAGAGCTGGAACTAGAACCGGAACCTTAAAATTTTTAATCGATGAACCGGAACATTTAATATTTTGTTTGACGAGCCATAAAAATAATCAGAACCTATAAGTATTACAGTTCTACTCCCTGTTAGGTATCTCTATTTTTATATACTATTATAATATGTTAACCTCAGTGGTCTTGAGGTTAGTGTCCGCCTCAGGAACCGATGTTCATGGGTACAAATTTAGCTGAGATTGATAGATTTTTGTTGAGCGATCAGAATCCGTAGTAGAGCTTCCTTAGGAGGAGAAGTAAAGCCGTCTGTACTATACCGATTGTGGTATGGTAAAACACCCTGAGAGGTTTGTGAAAATAACTTTCTGGCCAAATTTGTAGGTTTCTTAGCGCTTGCCTACAGAAATTTAGTTTGGAAGGCAGCGGGAAACCACCACACTTTTTGAATTCCCCTAGTACATGATATTTCTGCCAGATTGTGCGGGAAGCACTAACCAGCATACGTGTGAGTGCATGTCCAGCTCCGGATGGATGGAAATAACATCAAACCAACGTTCGGGTTGTTGACTTAATAAAAAGACATATCGAATATAAAACTTGTATAAATTAAGGTTAAGATTGTGAGAACATTCCGATCCAAGGGGAGATGTTGGTAGTTTGTATTTCCAATCCTAACACAATTGGCTACACTTTCTCTATGGAGCCACGTGTGGAGACATAGGCAACACATCCCGTGACCGTGTTGAGCAAGTGCCACGCCCACCTCCTCGGCCACAACTCATGTACCCCTTCCCCCCCTTTCCCCTCGCCCTAGTTTATTAACCTGAGAGCGTGTCCTTATCACCAGAAGGGAGCAAGTCCATCCACGTCCTGGTCATCATACTGGCTTCATTTAGCTTCATTGGAACAGTTGCAGCTGGGAAGATGAAACCTATCTGGGATTCAGATGAAACCTATCTGGGATTCAGATGTAGTGGTCAGTAACACGATTGTCATTCTTGTACCACGTCTATACAATACAGATTAAAGAATACGAACTATAGTTGACTGTTAAAAAAGCTATTACAACAATTTTCATATATTTATTTATACGTAAAGTCATGGAATCTGCATCTTTGATTTTGTTTATATATAATAATTAATACCTATATAATACTGCTATTAATAAAGTAGGCTAAAAGTGTATCAATGTTGACTGACAAAAAACATGTTAATATTTTCTAAAAGTTCCTTACTACCAGGTATCGTCAAAGTAGCAATAATGTCAATCAGAAAGAATACTATTTATATTTATTATGTATTTAAAATAAATATTATAAATATATAATTTAAAACATAATTAACCTCATAATGATAACTCGGACAAAGGCATCGGTCTCGTTTTTGTCTAGTCTTCCTGTGATAGATGGGTCGGAGTTCGAATCTCAACTGGGTGTATTGAGATATATTTTATTAATTTATTCACCAATCATCTCCCAAATAAATTTGGGTAGCCTACATAAATTATTGGCTAAAGATATTTAATTAAAATTTGTGGAAGAAGGGAAAAGGTAATTACTCTCATATTAAACCATAACTAATTTTGTAGTTTAAAGTGATATGTATGTGAATAAGAGGACAATAGCAATTAACCAACAAAATAATTAAAAAACCAATTATTTTAAGCATAAAATAAAATAAAATAAAATAAATATAATACAAACTTGTATTCAGTACCCCTGTTAACTCTACCCTGAAGACGGACGGACGCCTTAATTTTACTTTCTCTCGACACCTCGGAGAGAAAGTATTGGGATGATAAGAAAAAATAGAATTTTAGATTTTGATAAATATAGACGTTTCATGGCCCGATGAAACCTAAAAAGTGGTTTACGCAATCCCCTGTCTGTACTTTGGACTAGAGCCGAAACTATTTCACCGATTAGACTATAACTTGGTATGTGTGGTTTACTTAAGGTATCCCCAAGGGCTTTTTGAACTTAACCCTATGATTAAGGCTAGTTTACTGAAGGGCAAAAAGAGAAAAAATTGATTTTCTCAAAATTCGCTCAAACAATTTTAATTAGATTTTATATCGAGACACTGTTTATCATTATAAACAAGATGTCAACTCTCATTTTCTTAGCAAGATGAACTTGAGGGTACTTTACATGAGGGAAATGTTCCGATTTTCATCATTTCTCTGCAATTATTTTAGATACAAAACAACATATCATTATAAAGTTTTAATACTATTAAAGATATACATCTTTTATCTGAAATATACCCTGATTAAACCTATAGCTTCACAGCAATAAGTAAGTAGGTCTATATATACTTTCTAAATTAAGTCTTTTAAAAATAAATTTGATTCTTATTCTTTTTGGTGGACCAAGATGTTTCTCTTTTCTCAATTTTGATGTAACATTATTCCTAGTTCCTAAGGCCACAGAGTAGGTAAATAACAGTGTATATTATTTAATTTATGATTTTAGATATAATATTTTCATAACAATGTATAAACCTATTATTTCTTTTCACAAATCCAGCAAATTTTTGATAAATGTATATTTTAAGATAAAAGTGAGAGAAAGTTTGTGCGGTGGGCCGTACCCTTTATTTTCATTTTATTAAGGCATTTAAAGTGCCCTTTCTGAACCATCTGATTATATCAGCACACGACTTATAAACTAACTTATATCTAGGAAATAACTCAACATCCAAGCCCCTGGTCGTCAATATATCACTTTTAATGTTGAAACCTACATTTAACCAGTTATAAATTCTTTGGCTACGCCAGAAATCGAACCCGGGGCACTCATCTCAATATACAGATACGCTATCAACTGAGCGAAGGGGTCAAACGACTAAATAATAATTATTAGCACTTGAATTTGAATGATGAGTTCAATGATTGTCGTGTCATATTTTTCCCGCAGTATAAATTCAGCGATGCGAAACTATTTAATTTTTGCCACACATCTTTCTACCCACCTGGACTATACATATCTTAACCACGTTATTGGGGTAGGGATGAGGAAAGTATAGCTTAGACTAAATCGGCCAAAACTTGCATGGGAAGGGAGAGTGGGAAACAATGAGTAAAAAAAAACTTAAGTGCAACAGAACGGGATCCAATCCCAGACCTCCCCATCCCCGAAGACCCAGAACAAATGAGCCTGATATTTAGACCTCGCGCTCACCGGTGCGTGTGGCATTATATTTACACATAGCGCACCAACAACCGAACCCCCCCCCCCCCCCCCCAGAGGCTAATATCACCAACACCACGACGAGGCCCTGCACGTGGAACACACACACACATGAGGTTTGCTCACATGTGGCTTATGATGATCCGTGGGGTAATACGTGAAGTTATCTCCTGAACTAGTTCCAAGACTGTGAAGAAACCTCGGCTTGAGCTAACACTGGACATGGAGGTGACGGAGCTTGATAGATTGCTCCAGTTATTGAAGGTGTGGGTGAGCCGACCGCTTTAGCGAGATTAGCTGGGTTGCTAGGTAACAAACACAGCTTATCGGTAGTCTTATAGTTGGCTTTAGTATCTGTCTGATGACTGAAGGATAATTAATATATTTCCGGGAAACAGGATGGAGAAGATGAATTTTAAATGTCTGTCTAAATCACACGGACGCATCACTTATTGCTCATACTTGGTTGGAGAGATGGTAAGTTACAGCTAGGGAAAGTAACCATGTTTCCGATAGTCAAAACATATGGTGTGCAAGACCTTGTGTTGAGTTGTCACTTTTCGCGGTAAAAACTTTCACAATAAACTATTTATTCTTAATAATTTTGGAATTTTAACAGTTTTTACATTATTGAAACATGAACTTATGAAAATAGCCGTTTGGATGCTTTTTTTTTCTTTCTGAAAGCGGTGTGTGTGACTAACTTCGTAAATTATGATGGTGAACCAGCCGAAACAAGGGTGGTTTGTGACGTCATACAAATTATCTTAGGATGTATTCATGCACTGTTTACAAAGTGAAAACGTTTTATTTCGAAACAAATATTTCTCTGAGTTATAAAAATACCAACTGTTTTATTTTGGGGTCAGCTACAGTAAAATAATACTTTTAATGTATTATTTAATTTACAATAATATCTCTTGTTGATACAACCGAAAAACATAAAACATAATAGTTTTATTAATGTATTTTGTTCTTTCAACAAGTTATGAAAACGCCGATTATATAGTAATCCTTAGGGGAGTAATAGTATAATAGTTTGATAACACTTTTTATTGATAATATAGTATCACTAAACCAAATTTATTTAGTTTCGAACAGTTTTACACTTGCCACTTTAAGTCAATATTTGCAATAAAGACCTTGCTAATCGTGTATGAGCTATAAGTAATAGATAAAAAAGAACTTTATGATAATTATAAAAGTTACTAAAGCTATTTCCATTGTGATTACGTATATTTAATTTCCTGTCGGTTACAGCTGTCACTTATGATAGATAATATCGAGACCTCTCAAATATTTATAAAAATCGTAAAGTAAATTATTATCAATATTGAACACAAAAATATATGTTTGCATTTTCTTAAAGCTACTTCCAAAAATAATATTACTATAGACAATATTCGCATCTGTGTGCAGACGAATTAAACATCAGGTAGTTTGGTTTTCCTTTGACGGGGAGGTTTGGGTCTAAGTTCCGGGTGGGTGTATGATGCTGTTAAAACATATTTTTATACTCTCCCAACACTAAAACGAAGGTATATTTTTCCTAAATGTTTTCTTCCTCACCCCTACGTCTGTAGCGCCATGAAAATATATATAACTTGGACAGATGATGCGTTGGTAAAATAAAATAAAGGTAGTCAGGCATCGTGTCGTAGTGCGGCGGCCTTGAGTCCATTCACTGATATTAAAACAGGTGAAACTATTTTATCGTATTAAAAAAAATTAAAAACTATTTAAATTAATTTATTATAAAATTAAATATATACATTATTCATCCCAATCTCACTGTTGTCGAGAAAGGGATGTAAAAAAACTGTCCTTCAGTGGAATTTCTTATTTGAGCATAAGTAGTTTTAATATCACGGTTAACAAAGTATTACAGATGGGCTACAAGGGAAATCGTAAGTCCAGTGGGCGTATAGCCCGAACGTGTAGTAATACGTGATGCTAAAAATAAATGATCCGGTAAGAGTACTTGAAATTCTAAAGTATACAATCAAAACTACAATTCACAAAACTTTCGATTTAACTTTATTCTTCCAAGAAAGAGTCAAATAAATTATTGTAAAATTTATTCTAGTTACTTATATAGAAATAGCCGTTTACTTTTTTCTATAATTAGCTAAAACATTTGTACAATAATATATAGTATAATAAAATAATTTGTAATTGTATTATTGGCAGCACAAACCCCTCCCGAGTCATTTCCTGCTTTATCTGATAGCTCGCAATTTTAATTAATCGCTCACAACTGACCAATATCCGCCGATCCATCTCAGACTCTGCCTTAAAATATGAGTGAAGAATGACCTTGAGTACGGGGTGACCCATGTCCAGGTATCATTTTTCAATTTAAAAATATATTTTTGATGTGACTATAATCGTACTTAACAACTATAATAGCTTGGTTAACTAATATATAATATAGGTCAATATCTATTATACAGGCATATGATTAAAGTTTACTTTCTAAATTTAAGGGTATTTTAGCATAAGAGTTACACATAGACTTAAGTTTGAACAGCAAAAATAATATTAAACTCATTCAAACTAGTGTTTCATAGACCCGAGTGAGTCACACTTTCCCCAAAAATTGAGAGCAAAATCTACTCGAGTGAGGCAGCAATTCATAAGCAGGCCATGATGGTTTGCAATACAAACTATAAACACCTGACCAGGGTTGGAACCTCAACCCCCCCCCCCCCCTAGACCTCGCTACCCACCTACCTCTTTCTCGTCCCTAAAGGTGTTGAGATCATACATGAGAAACTCTACAAATGAAGACAGACTTAATGAGCTTCATGTACATACATCCAGAGATGTCAGTTACGGACCCATGTGTAAAAATGCCAGAAGTGGAATTGGCCGGATCTGGGAATGCTAGATTTTCCCCAGATATGGACCAGTTCTGGCCAGATATAATCTTTCCACATAGGGAGTGTAAAGTTCTCAATGGAATTTCTATGAAGCCAAGGAAAATTAACCTAATATTAAAGTGAATTAGTTCACAGGTGAGTTTGTGAGTTAAGAGATAGTGCAAGTTTCTTATTAAAATTTTCAGATTTTAGCTCATAAAATAATTTTATAAATCAAATTTCCAAAATACAATTTATTGAAATTTGCATGTTTGTATATTCTAGCAGTATGCATAGATAAAAATGTATTTATAAAAACTTAATAGTTTTATTAATTACAGAATTATGGCAATTTTTATAGATTTTAAATTATTTTGGATATTATTTTATTTCTTTGGATGCATTTGCATTTTGCAGTACTTAAGTTTTCAAATTTTCCCGTGGGGAAAACCAATGGACCCGTTTAGTTGGTCATTAAAACTAACCCCCCCCCCCCCCCCCCCCACCTTCCACCATAAACGAATCCTGTCTGCGCCAGTGCACCTAACTACCAACATATTTTATTTCTTGTGGATAAGCAGAACTTTGAGATTAATATCAGGATGGGTGTTTTCAAAATTATTGTGTTGTGTCGTGAGGCAAATCAAAACAGAACAAGAATGATACACACGCTTTCCATTTAATGTGTTATTTCAGATAATTTCACACTAATAGATGAAGCTGTATGATAGTAGTTCTATAGGAGCACGGGCACTGATTGCGTTAAGTTGGTTTTGAAAGTTAAACGTGTCTCCCAAGCAGAAAAAGGAAAGCTGAAGTTATTTCAAGTCACGCTGAGCGGACAACACCGATGAGGCCGAGTTATTGTGATTGATTAAGAATTCGTCAAGTGATTACGTTTTCTCGAGAGACAAAGAAATAATCAATATATTTTCCCACATCTGTGAACACTGGACCATATATCAGGCTCCTGTAGTCTTATTTTATGTTGATAAGACAGATCGTCAAGTTGATAATGACGAGTTGTTTTGTTGTTTATATGGTCTCCCACGCTCTCTCAAAGTCAATGTGAATGCATTCCCTCAAAACAGAGAGGTTGTGATAATAAGCGATGATAAAAGAAAATAAATCAGCATCTTAAGCCATCACAGCATTGTTCATGTAAAGTAAACATACATTTGTTTTAACGTATGCAATAAATTAACAGCCGTTACAGATTGAAATCACTATCAGGTACTTTTACATATGTAACCATCTGCTTAGTTCCGTGGCGTTAATATATTTATCGGGTTGTACTTTTATAATGTCTAGCAGACGACGTATTTAAATGTAAATAGTGGTTGATGGTTGGTGTTGATCAGGTTAGGTCGTCAGTAAATAACATATCAATGGCGGATCGTCGACATGACCCATATAAAGTCATGTTGGGATTTAATGACTGCATTACGTTGAGAAAACATGACTCCATAGCTCGCCCACGTCAGGTAAACAGGGAATGTTGCCTGACTGCGCTGTCAGTGGCGTAGCCTGCTAAAGGAGAGGGCTATTGAGCTGTACTCGGCGGGTCCCACCACAAAGATAATACATTTGATTATCACTGCACTTTACTATCCGTTCGGGTTGTACGCTTATGTACTAATTATAGTGTTTAAGGGATTAGGAAGGTTTAACTTAGAGGAAGTGCACCCGCACTTTCATGAAGGGAGAGTGGAAAACCATTTAGGAAAAACACTCTCAGTGTACCCTATTGGGATCAAACCCCGATCTAACCATCTTCGGCAGTTTAGTCTAACACGAGAGTAATGCTTTAGATCAGCAGTTATTAACGAGGGGTACGTGTCAGGACGTTTGATCTACGTGAAAATATTTGAATAATGGCGGAAAGAGCTAGTGTATGGTAAAATATCAATCAAAAGCTATGCAACTAACTAAATGATAGGAGAGGGCTGGTGCGTGTTTTCTTCTGTATTTGACCTTGATAAAATTATTTCAATTTCAACCATAAAATAGTTTTTATTATTATTAATAAATTAATAATTATAAAATTGTTTTATAATTATTAATAAATTAATCAATATATTAAATGTTTGAGTTTTTGATGTAACTTTTGCTTTTTAAATATAAAAATATATGCACTCTTTATTCGCCTTTTTATTACATTGTTTTTTATCCCATTACCAACCCATTTATTTTCAGTTGCAACAAATAAATCAGAAATAACTACTACTACTTTAGTAATTAAACTTTTTGCTAAAATTAAGGGCACAATTTATATAAATACGCTACCAAGGGGTACGCAAGCGAAACAAAGTTTGGGAACTGCTTATTTAGACCATGCGGCCACCTAAGTAGGCAAGATAATATAATTTATTGCAATAAATGTTTTCTGAATAGAAGTAAGTAAAGCCGGTATTATATTATGTAGGCATATATATATATATTTCCCACCTCCTCCTAGTTTATTAATCTCTATATTAATTTTGATGGGTTTCATTAAAATATATATTATTTAATATCATAAATGAAAATAGAAAAGAGAAACACAAACCATTATAAGTAAAGCCCAATTATGGCTCACATATTGAAAAGAGGAACTAGATTCAAACCAAGGCCGTAGCCAGGATGACATTTCAGTGTAGAGGTGGGGTAGGTGTTCAGGGGGAGTAAGGTGAGAGTTGTAAAAGGGGAGATTTCCTAAACCACCTGAATTCATTATCTTTCTAAATATCGGTTACCTACAGAAGCTATTTAAGTTTTGTTGTAGCTATAATTTTTTTTTTTTTTTTTTTTTTTGCTTTAATAGGTTCAAATAAATATTAATAAAATTAGCTAAATTTAAACATGTTTCTGCTGTTCGTGAATAAAAAATGCTTAAGAAAATGTACCAACATGTTTAAAAATTAGTTTAATTTTGTAAGGTACTAACTAAATCAGCTATTTATAAATTAACACGTTACAGCTTAAACATTAAAATGCTGGCTACTATTTATAACTCTGATAATGTTTAAACAGTGAATAGGGTTATATCAATACTTCCCTGCAACTCCCCTCTATCCCCATTGCTACAGATTTCTTACAAACCCCACACTGCTGTTGCCAAATTAAGAAGTGAGTGTTGCTCACTTAAACTAAATCAACCATTACGTCGAGCACCACAAATAATATTAATAATTAATTATTACTAGCATATTTTTGTACTCCACGTTTAACTACCCGTCCGGTATGTACACACAGAGAATTATTTCCACGATTTCCCGCAGCTGCTGGTGGCGCCCTATTAGTACGAGGTGTGGCGTAGGTACGCCATTTTGTAAAGAATAAACTTCCATTTCAGTTACCATCATGACATGGAGTGGTGAACATCATGCGTTCGTTATTGAGACTTATTTTAAAAATGCTGATTTTGACAATGCCACACAGCGATTAATTCGTACAAACTTTAAGTTAGGTTGACATGCTGTGGTACCCGATAAGAGGACAATATTGTTATGGGTGTCAAATTTTAAAGCTACAGGTTCAGCTTTGAAGAAGAAACCACCTGGTAGACCAAGAAGCGCTTAAACACCTGAAAACATCCAATCAGTGAGTCAGGCACTTACACAATCTCCACGACGCTCAGCTCTGCTGCGTTAGGAATTTCTAATCAAAGTGTAAGGAGAATTTTACATGCGGACATACATTTTAATCCATACAAAATAATGGTCGTACAGCAGCTAAATGAACGTGACTGGATTAACCACGTCGCTTATTGCCAGGATATTCTTGAAAGTTTTCCAGTGAACTCTATTGTGCTGTCAAGTGATGAAGCTCATTTTCATTCATCGGGTTATGTTAATAATTAGAATTTTCGATACTGAGCAGAAAATAATAGCCTACAGTTACACGAGCATCCCCTGAACTCTGAGCGTGTTACGGTTTGGTGCATAATTTCCTAACTTGCAATAATAGGGCCATACTTTATTGAGGAAATAAAGCAATCAATTACAGTCACTTTTGATCGTTATGTCAACATGTTACGCGACTTCTTGCGGCCAAAACTTAACTATTTTGGAGATCAGGGAGAAAATTTGTGGTTTCAACAAGATGGCGCCACTGGTCACACTGCCAGCAATCTATGGGTGTGCTAAGAGAACTGTTTCCTGTGTGTATAATCTCACAATAAGGTCACATCCCATGGTCTGCACAGTCACCTGAGTTAACTGCACGGGATTTTATTTCTCTGGAGATATCTGAGTGCGGAAGTCTTTAAAAAAAGAAGCCAAGAACCATCAATGATTTGATATTTGCTATCTGACAATAAGCCGCTGTGATAGCACCGGAAATGACGAAATGAGTGATGCGTAACTTCAGTGCAAGATTACAAATCTGTATAGATAATGAAGGTTGGCATATGAGAAATATAATTTTCAAAACTTAAGAACAGATATGTTAAAATAAATGGCAAACATTGTTCGCTTAAATTATACAATTATGTTTTTAATAATTTCTATTATATCTATTTTATTGACTTTTCTGATGGGGAGATATTTCTACCAATCCCTGTATTTATACGTCTACTAAAGGGTTAGGGAGGATAAAGATATATTATAGTTAAAATGTGCACGTATTTTCATGAAAGTAAAATGCAAAACCTTTTAACAAAAATATTCTCAACGTATCCTAGCTGGATTCTATCGCCGACTCCTCGTCACCAGAAATACATTATATTGCAAGAATGACTCCTGATCGATGAACGTATCAGAGCTATTATTAATAGACTACTAGTAGGCCTACTATGTATAATAATAGTGTGGCTTACTAACAGTCCGAAGTGTTTTTTGACCTGTTTTTGATCATTAGTCCAACTTTATAAACTCCTGACCCTTGCTTGCATAATATATTGAGCCATAATTTACACCTCTTGTTTTCCCTGCAAGAATATGAATCGATAACCAGGCACACTCTAGTGCTAACTAATTTGACTATCCCTAGGCGCAAGAAAACCAAGTTAACCAACCTTCAGCTCCCATACTTATTATTATTGTATATTATTTTCCTTCTTTCAGAGACGCTTAATAGAAGAGAAAGTAAGAAATCAAGGTAAATAAAGCTGATGTTTATTTCATGTCGGTATTTAGTGCCCCTCATGGCTGTGCGGTTTTTTCATCTCTTGGCAAGGTTATTTAGTGAATCATATTCTCTTCACATGCTCTTGGAATAGAAACCATTGGTAGCAAAATCTTTTTAATATGGTCGGATTAAAATATCTATATATGTTGCAACACATCTTAATACAGATCCAAGTTATCCCCTTTTACACTAATAGTGTAGGATGTTAAAGGTAGAATATAAAAATATGTACTTTTATTTGCGTAGAGGAAGAGTGCAAAATCATTTAGAAAATATCACGATCATTACACCCAGTTATTATTTGAACCCCGAACTATCTTTCACTTGATAAACCAGATTAAATAAGGTTGACACCTTAGCCCATGGGATCATATATAAATTATTATAAATATATTATTTATATTGGACCTGAGTGGTTTTCGGCCAAAGTGTTCACCACAGGACGTGGGTTCAAACCCGACAGACTGAGCGATAAAAAAATATGTAGCACAGCTTTCTTCGGAGCGAAAGTAAGGCCTTCGGTCCCATGTCGATTATGGCATGTAGAAGAACCCTGGTAGGTATGTGAAAATACTTTTCCCGGATAAATTAGTAGGCTCTTCCTCACTGTCTCATAGAATTTCATTGCGAAATCAATGAGAATCCACGCAATTTACCAACGTCCCTAGTACTTTTTATTTCTACTAGATGGTACGGATAGCACTAACAAGCCTAAGGTCTGGGTTCATGTCCAGCCTCATATGGAGCGCATCAAACCAACCTACGGGTTAGAAAATCATATATATATATATATATGATTGTAATAACAAATTTCCTACCCATACAAGCTATTGGTGCCTCATCATATCCGAACATAACCCCTAGAGCGCCAAATGATTTTTCCACCCCTAAGTGAAAGGATATAAGGATGAATGTACAGAGTTACATTATGGTCCTTGTTCATGAGATAAGCTGTTGGACACAAATGTATGTAAATAACATAAAATCGTTCGTTCGCTTTTTAGATCCCATGGTTTAAGACGGCAGTATCGCAATCTACAGGGTGGCCAGTGACAGGGATATTGGGGTTTAAATACCAGTCGGCTTAACTGAGAGTGGCTCTCCTAATTTGTGTTCTAGCTTGTGACTAGAAGGCTTGATTGGTACATGTGTCGATGAACCGAGGTTAACATTCGAAAAACTGGTATCTTGAGATAATTTTATAATTTTGGGATTTTATACCTTATTTTCTCTAAATTCTTCTTGGAGGTAGGCTACCCTTTTAACACTGTTTGCTTAGGTTGATTAAATTAAATTGGGCGATTAACAATCTCTCATAGCTATGACACTTTTATTATTTTAGCTCACATTCTAAAGGAAACTAATCCCACTTGACCTACATTTATTAACCAGGGTTCAAACCGACATTTGTACAACATCTAGAAAAGTGTTACACATATTTTTAAAAGGGTGACACTCTTTGATAACCACCTAAATTTAATTTTATCCTTGGTTCGAAAGGTATCACGTAAAAATACACGGATATTAGATTAAATATTACGCTCGAAGCAGAGAACGTATAAAAAGGTTTCCGTTATTTTTAGAACTATTCACTGAGTACAACGATGTTGATATCAGCGAAAATATTTTTTTAAATTTCAAAATAGTGATATTTAAATTTTGCTTTATATTTAACTAGAATGACATGTTTTCACTGGTCTTAATTCCATTATATTTTAATGGAAAGTATAGAAAAGCACAATAAGATGTGAAGCCTGGTACGAGCTGTCTCACTTACATAAGCTAAGCGCAACACTTGGAGTGAGATGGTCTCCTCTGCGAAGGTGTCATTCAATAACGATACCCTTAGTAGAGGACGTACGGTACAATTTTCACAGGAAGGACCTTGTGCTTTTGATAACCATTATCAACATCTATATAATATATAATCTATATAACATCTATATAATAGTAAAATGTTAGTACGTCTTTTAGCTGAAAAGAATGTGTTTGTATATTCTAAAAGTATCTTCATATGAAAATTATTCTGTACATAAAATTACTTTTGTGATTATGAATTTCAATAGAAACACCAAGATAATATTAAATAACTAAGGAATGTATTTTGGTGCAATTCTTGTGGATTTAATTATGTTTCCACATCTTTATGTGGAACTCTTAATCTAAGGGATCATCACTTTATGATAGTGTGCTGTGGTACCCCCTTTGAACATCACGGACATATTATAGAGAATATCTGCCCAGTGATCTTATATCTCAATAGGCCAATACTAATATGATATTTCACAGTATTCGTCGTGTTATACGAGTCAGTCGTGGAGTTGGATCACTTCTGTTCGCTCCATGTCATGTATCGCAGACAGAGGTGTGTCAAGAACAATTGCCAGCGAACAGGATGGACCTTGGAACGGTCGATATTTTCCTAGTTGGTCGCTTCGACTGCTCTGAGATTGTTTTCTTGTCTTACATGATACTTCGTACATCTAGTTGATTCATGGACACACCATATCTCTAGTACACTCTGACGTCAAGTAGAGAGTCCACAAAAAAAGTAGCCTAGTGGTTAGTGACAGTGTTTAAAACAAGGGATGTATAGATTCTATTAAAACAAATTATATATCTTTATATTGAATAAACCCCCACTTCCCCTTTTATTCATTTTAAATAAAAATTTATCAACACAAACACTGTTATATTTTGTTAAAAATTCTTCCTTCCTCGTTTATACTAAATTACTTTAATTGAATAAAGAAAAAAAACCGCCAAAGTCAGCTTTTAAGGATCTACTTGTGTGTTTGTGAACACTATGGTTTACCACAAGCAAGCGTTATTTCCTGAATAGTTCCAAAATATATTTAACATTTAACGTGGCTAGACTGTCCATTGCATTCTAAAAAAATATCGAAGACAAAATCCAATAGTATAAACAATTCACTCTTAGTTTGCTTGGAGTTTCGTGTAAAACCCACAATAACATAGCTAAACAATAACTTAATAACAATAAAGTCGAGTTTACCAAATTCAACCTATTTTTACTGCAAGCTAGTTTAAGTAAAAAGCCTTTATTTTTTCTAAAACAAACCTTACTCGCCGTCTTACTACCTGTCCGGGTTATCGACATTAGAATAGCCTATTAAAGTAGGAATGATGAAGGTGAACTATAAAAGTAGTTTTCCCTAATTTTCGTGAAGGTGGAGTGGAAACCATCGAGGTTAAACCAAATTCAGTGTATCCCATTAGGATTCGAACTTTTGGATTTCCTTCACTGGAAAACCAGACAGGACAAGATTTTATTTGAATTCACATGCCCACCGATGTGGATGATATTTATAGATGGACGATGAATTAAATTATATGCATTTTTATATGTATTATTTAATCTAATAGAGTGATAGAATATCTAGGGGAAAATCCTCTATCCAAAAGCAATAAGTCAGTCATTGATGAGAAGGGATGAGGTATCTTGCCATAGTGGGGGCCTAGACGTATTTATAATTTGCACAGACGAGATGGTAAACTAAACCCAGACCACTACACAGTAAGCCCTTGACTTATACGGATTTTAGCTACTTCGATTTGTAAATATAAGGTTGGGTATTTTGACCAACGACTAGCAACGACATACAAGTGCCAATTTAAACATAATAGCTGCCGTTCCAAGTAAACTGATGCACAACTGATAAAGTACTCGCCCGTTTGTTTCTGTTCACCTTGAGCGCAAGTCATTTTCTCAATCTTACTTTTTAATAAACATAACCTGTTAAGTTTTAATTACATTTTGAAATTATATACATATATATACCTGTCAAAAATACATCACATTAAAACACAATTTCACTTATGCGGCTTTTCATTTTACGTGGAAACCTTCAGAAGGAATTTACCGCGTAAATTAAGCACTTACGCTATTTTGTTCCCGAGTGTACCGGAGAGACACAGGGTCGGGTCGGACCGGCGCTTAGACAAGCCTCATTATTCCTCGTCGATACGTCAACCGTCATAAACCACTTCCCACACGTCGCGGGACCTTGTGACCCCGGGTATTGTTTCAGACATGGCTACCACATAGTATAACTCGACACTAGTTATGAATGGAAATATCACTCACATCAAGCGCATGCGCTATGATTTATAATTGATAATCACACACGAGGGAAGAAATGGAATATTTACCAACTGAGTATTTTTTTATTTATTTACAACAATATTAGTTTGTATTCCAATCAAAATTTATTAAATATTTATTCCATGTGAATTCATGTAGGCAGATATCTATTGCGTACAAGTATTTGTGCCCATAAAATGATTCATAATTTTGATTAAGGACTTTAATAATACTTAGTAATACACTTAGATGCCATACCTGCTCACATGCCCTGATAAGTGTTACATCTCCTAAAATTAGATTAGCGGAATACACACATTTAAATATTACTAAGGAATACTTTTAATTGTGTGAATAGATTATATCTTAGAGTAAGATGAGGAGGGTGATATGAGAGAAAGATTGCTCGTTCTAGAATGGGAATCTTAGGGTAAAGTTAAAGTGGAAAATATACCCCTGTGCACCCGACGGGATTTGAACACCAAAAACCTATTAAATGGAATTTTCAGTTCAACTCTTTGAAACTCTTTGCCACTGGTGTGGGTTGTATGCATTAATGGAGGTATGAGACATATTTATAAAAGAGGAACAATCTCATTTCTATAATTCAAGATCGAGCATCTTCTTATTGGGTTAAAATCCTTGCGGTCACTTACAAATTAAATGCGTGTACTTTCCAAAAGAGCGTAACAGCGGTAATACTGTGACAAGATGGACAGTTAATAAGTTGATGATGATTGATATGATAGTCATGTAATTCCTTATATACTACTACCAATAATGATAATAACAGTTTAAAATCTATCTGATTGCCAAAGCCTTCCTTCACCTCTGACAAGACGTGTATTAATAACAATTTGTGAATGTGTGGAATGCCAGGCCTTCCCCATGGTTCGGATCCCACGTTAAACTGTAGGTCCTCCATATCAGCTCACAATTACCCTACGTTTCTTACCTTACTAGTTTTTAGATCTCTCTTCCGCACGAATTTGGGTACATTTCCAATAATTTTTACTTTATTGTCTCTATCTCATTTTATTGATTAAAATGTATTTATCCCGTAACCAAAATGTTTAGCCTAAAAATTAACTTCGCATAAGGTCTGTTAGCCTGCTGCCATTTGGGCTAACGTTTAAGCCAAATGACTTTAGGCCAAATTGCGTGTATTCTCTAATCTTATTACATGGAAATTAATTTAACCTAAGACTGTACAGACAATATAATTATCAGTTAGTTTACTATTTGTTGATATTTGCTGGCAGTTCCAAAAACCACTAGTTTTGCTTTGTATGTCCAATATTGTCCACGGTGATATTGATAATTGGTCTCTTTTGAATTTTTGTTAATCGGTTTATCTACAATTAAATTTTATTTTCTAAATGTGTCAGTATTAGAATAGTTACATAATTTCTAATCAATGACTTATGTTATTAGAACACTTTGGCTAATTCATAACCAAACAATGAACTAATTTTTTATATGTGCACCATGAATAGATCTGGAGTCCTCTAGACATGTGGTTTACCACCTTTTTTATTCACGTACTTGCAAAGTTGTTGGTGCATAATTCAAGCTATACATAAGTATACTATAATATACATTAAAAATAAATTACATCCAAATAATCTATTAAATAATAAGTTTTAAATTAGAAATATATTCTATGTTCATATATGTCATATATGTATCAATGGAATATATAAACTATTATGTATGTGAAAATATTTTATATGTTACATTTCACGTACCCGCTAAGATGTCTTCACGTACGCCCAGGTTGAATATCACTGATCTAGACCTATCTTACCATCTATAGACACTTGGCTACAGAAAGAGAACATAGCCTGATTGATGATAAGAATCATACATACACTAAGTAGCACCATACACAACCGTTTGCATTGAACTGCTTTTAAGCTCTAGTACAGAATTTCAGGAGATTTTAAACTCGAAATTTTCATATAACTATATATGTTTTTAGGATTTATTTCTAAAGCAACTTTTTAAGAAAGCTACTCACTGTATTGCTACAATACTTTGCAGACATTAAAGAATGTGGTTAGTTATTTTAAAAGTATGGCTTACACAAATAATTTGTTGAAAGGTATCATTATGGATCAATGTAATTGAAAATCCTACATTATTATTTTTAATTAAGTCATGAAAATATTAAGTTAATCCATTTTAAAGTAAGTTCTAAGCAAAATGTGGTATTAAATTGAGATTAAGGTAAATTTAGGTAAGCCTAAATCTGCTCTATATCATATAAATTTATTTTTTAATAGGGTCACCAAATACAATTCTAAGATAGTTGAATATTGTTTTAGTGATCTTAAATTTTCAGAACTGCCGTTCTCATAAGAAACTCGCATGGTAACGATATGTTTACAAAATTAAGCAGAACGTAGGTTTGAGTTTAAACATCTTTTTATAAACTATTTTATCAGTTAGTGTTCAATTTGGTCTTTGCAATAATAGTAAAATATCAGGCCTTAACTTTCTTTTTGAGTTGTATGTGTCGGGGACCATTCATTCAAGGTTCGTGTTTAAATTAAGTACCTTTTTACACGGTCATTAAGATGTTGATTTCCTCCATCACAGTCGGACGGGAATTCACCAGCCGTGTTGTTGGTCGACCATGTTCCACTAATCAGAGAATGGACGTAGCGTGGAATTTATAGGATATCAAGGCAGGTAGTCACCTTCTTTATAAAGTAGAACACACCTAAAAACAAACAAATACTATCACAAAATTATGGGAAAATTAGTAGAGTAAGCAATTTAAATAATAGATGAATAATAAATTATTATTATGAAACTGAATTAATAAAAGGTAATGATAAGAAACTCTAATTAGGTAGACCAATATAACTCACAAAATATTATCAATTACTATTATATTAGTAATATCCATTATCTTTAAACACAACACAGACAAAACATTACACTTTTTCTTTCGTATTTTATTATTTCAATGAACTCATATTTGTTAAAAAAAAATCCTATATTAAATTAATTAAACTATAGATGAGGATTACTACTCACTGTCTGAATAATGAAAATGTTTAAATATATAATTACATGTTTTTAATATTACAGATAGTGATATGTATTTTCACCACGCCTAAGGCTACTATCCGACCGGGTTATCTACATTTAATCACGTTAAAGAGATAAGAATTAATAAAGTAAAATTTAGAATAAATCCACCCTCATTTTTGGGAGTGAGAGCTGAAAACATTTTTTAGAAAAATACCCTCAGTCCACCCGGCCAAGGTTTGAAAACCAACCTCAACTTCATTGTTAAACCATAATATATGAACCTGATGATTATTTCTTCCTGCGCAACAATGTGAATCTTACGATGCTAAAAGTACATTTGTTAAGGCTGTATAGAGGAAGGTGTTGCATTTTACTAAAATCAAATTATAAACCTGTTTAGAAGAAATTGTGTATGAATAATTTTGATATATTTTAAATATTGTTGAATTATAAATCCTAATTAAGTAGACTCTAAACCACTATAATCCCTCTTTATATATCTCCTCCTTAAAAGTGTCGGCAGGGTTTCAAAACACCAACACGTGGAGGTTTTCCGAGATAGTATACCACGGCAGAACCCAACTTATGACAAGCCGTTGGCAAACCTATATATTTTTTCCTGTGCCCAGAGAGTACACGGTATCTGTCCTGGAATCGTTCTTTGCTATAGAAATATTGGAGCAGCTTGAGCCACAGAACAATACTGAAATAGAGCCGGAGGCCTCAGTCATGGTCCGCTGCTTGTATTGATGTAATAACGTGTTCCTGACACTGGACTGCGCGCCTACTCCCGCATTCAAGTCTCCGTGGCGCCGATTCTGTTTTGGACGCTACTGAGGAAGCTGAAAAGACGATAACAGCGTCGATGGTTTCAGTAATGAAATTTGCTCATCTGAGGAAAATAATGCCTTATTTTAGTGTTACTTTTTATTTTACATACACAATAAGACGTTCTTTAATTACACAAAAATATCAACTATTTTTCCAGTCCCTTCCCTCATTGCCATATCTAGTCAAGCCTGACCAATCACTCCTTAAAGGCAAGAAAGTAGCACTCTACCACCTCCTTCCTTTTAAATCCCTCCCCATTTCATAATTTCCAAACATAATAAATGAGAGATAACAGGTTTTATTGCCACACTCCCTGCCATATTTTTATTAATGTTGTGTACACACACATATTTATGTGGCTCTAATTAAGCAGAAATATACAGGTACTATGTGTGAGCAAGAGTGAGCCAAACTTTTATTAATTTTAATATCACTCCTTAAAAGGTTCTATTTTTAGAAATAAACTATTTAAGTTTTTCAATTAAATTAAATATAGTTAAAAATGAGACTTAGAGCGCGGAAATAAAACCAGGATCTTCAGCTTAACCTTAAATTATGAAAGAAGAATGACTCTGGGAGTGGGACGATTTATGGATATCTCGTCAGGGGCACTAAAACCGTAGGTTTGGATTTGGTTCCCGTCTCTGTGTGTCAACTTCCAAATATTTTTTAATTGAATTGAATGATAAACCCAGAGATAACTGTACCATTAGCCGTAGTTAATCTCCATCTTGGTATTGAAGTTTAAAAAAACTAAGTTCATATTAAGCAAGAAACTATTATACAGATTGAAGGTTGATTTTTTAATTAGTTGAAAAAACTGTGATTGCACAGGCGAACCAATTACAATATATTTGGCTTAGCACGTTGATAATATTACCAATGAGATACAGCAACTTATTTCTATACTCAGGAGTTATTTCATCTTTTGAAATCTTCTTTGGGATATAGGACGCAAACTAAAGTAAAACCAGACTTGATTGCTATGTGAATTAAAAATGTTCGAATTAAATTTTAAATCGCCAGCTATTATATACTTAATGTAGCCAAAAAATTAACAAATCAACCAATCTTTGTTTATTTCTGAGCAATATATATGGCTTCATTACAATATGTAGAGTCAATAATTCATTTAATAAACACCACCCTCAAAGGTACACCCATTACAACCGACCGCCGTGATTTAAATTAAGAGAATTACAAGCTTTCCTTCTATGGTGGTCACCGGGGAACTTGTGAAAGAATAAAACACCTTCAGGGGAATGGTTCTCTTATACATCTAATTAATTCGCCATAACTTATGTACTAATAGGCCGTAGCGTAGCATCTAATGATCGGGTATCAATAGCCGGTCCAATTTCAGACAGCTGGGAAGGTCGAAGCTTCAGGGGATTCCATGACAGACAAGCGGCGAGTACAGTGACAAGGTCTGGAGAAACATGATGTCCTATCATTAGCGTGGTAATGAGTTGTAAGTAGCTCTTGGACGTCAGAGTTGATTACAAGGTGACACTCCATTCTGTCGATCACAGGTGCAGCCATCTTGACACCCAAACTTTCCATTAGCTACTCCGGGCAGAGCTACTTACACTTCATCCACTTTGCATCACATGACCTTGGCAGTTTCATACCATAAATAAACTCTTGATCCGTATTTGAATGATATGTTGCTTCGTAACTAGGTGTTTTCGAAGTATTCCAAGGCTTTATTTTCGTGTGATGTACTAGGTTGTCGATGTGACGCCAGGATACATTGGAATGCATGAGGGAAACTAACACCAAACTATTAAATGGCAGTTTTAACAAACATTTAATTAGAATTATATCAAAGCTAATATTAAAATATATGTGTATTCATAATTGCATCTTTCTTTTCATCTGTTTGGATGGCCACTTGGTCTAAGGCATCAATATCGTAATAGACTGCTGATATTAAGGATATCGGAGTTCAATCCCGGTGGGGTGTACTAAGGATGGTTTTCCACTCTCCCTTCACACAAATGTTGATACACTTCCTCTCAATTTACTATTGCTCATCCCTAACACACTAGAGTAATTGGTATATAGTTGTACAACCCAAACGGGGAGTAAAACGTGGAGCTAAATAAATTTTCTTTCATTGAGAGAATCCCGTCTATTATTTGTATTTGTTTATAGAACACGAATTATCACATCTTGACCAGTCATTCATACCTAGCACTCATATACAATATTTAATATATAAAACCAACACTTCAATTAATTTAAAGACTTTTAAAGGCCTAACTTACTGTATATGTATATAATAAAGTCCATAGAAATGGTGGCAGTGGGTCGTTTATACGCCCAGTAACTTCGCCTGATGCACACGCGCTTCCTACAACCATAAACATAGGACTTACTCCACCAACGTACGGGCCTGTTGACACTAAGTATTTAAAAAGCCCAACCCAAAAAACTAACTCCACAACCTACTCTGTATTCAAGTAAAGAATAGAATCTCATTTCTCTTAAATCACCTGAACGTGGTAGCTCATGCACTGTTTCATTTTACTTTTTAATATTTCATGCATAATTATGTAGTTTATGATTTTGACTAAGGTAGTACAATCATTTAACACCAAGGTATAGGGATTAACAGGCAAGGTTGCAACATAAACATTGCTCTTAGTATATTTGGTATTCTCATCGTGATAGCTGACCATATACTCAAAATGTTGTTTTATTCGAAACATTTTAAAATATCTAATTTAAGAGAACAGGAAAGTAAGATTGAAGATTGAGTTTCAAGGAAATTAGTAAAAGAAGATGAAAAATTATACTATGAAGAAAATTACATCAATGCACTCGGTTAAGGATAAAATACAATCCTCTTGACTCACAATCAAGCAAGTCCACTTTCACTTAACCTAATGTGTCACATTTATGTGTTAGGTAAATTTATTGGGAAACATTTATATTATATAGCTGATTACTTATTCCTTTGGCAATAAGTGTGGAGCTACAGAAGAGATTATTCTATCAAAATATTAAATTAGAGCAAATTAACATTTTTAAATTTTTGGAGAAAATACATTTGTGTACAAGAATTGAAGCCATGACTTTATACTTTAATTTAAATTTTTTCCAATGATGTAACCAGGCGTGCACATTTGAGAGAGTCAGCTTCTAAGAGCTATCTACAACATTTGCAGTAGCTCATAATTTACTTAAAGCTGCCAGATATACTATTAAGAAAGCTTTGTTAGTTATAATAAATACTGATTATAATTAACTTTACAGTCAATATTGATTGTATAATGAAGTAACATTCTCATATGTTATTCAAATCAGCATTTTTTTTACTACAACCATTAATATATATAGTAGGCCTATATTTAGGAAATTTTATTTTTATTTTGGGGAAACATTTGACAAACCCAGCTAAGTATAGTCAATAAACAAACTAATATGTTTAAAGTCATTTTTCACACAAAGTTCACACAGGTAAAGTAAGATTTTGGTAGAAAGAAAGATTTTGGTAGAAAGAAACGTTTAGGAAATATAAACATTAATATTTTTTGCATTCAACATTGATAACCATTTACTAAATTATTAGATGCTACTTAAAGGTACTGATGCCTTAATGACCTTCTTGTATAGACGGGCCTATAAAATATAATAACAACAACAATAACAATATAGCTATTGATAATATATTTCAAAGATGACAGCTACATATAACCTGACTTGACGTATGGCTACGTGAAAGTAGTTCTAGTAACTTTTCTAATTGTCAGATAAGGTGCTTCCTTTGAAAATTATGTTGTAATTTTTTTTTCCAAATATTAACATCTATAAAATGACAAAAAATTAAATTAGTAGACCATTTATAATTATGATTTTTGTTACTGTCAGGGTTTTAAGGATCTCCTATAGTGATTCAACCTAAGAATAGCTTTAATCCAAGCAATGTAACCAGGGTGCCTTCCCTTTCGAAGTTAATTAGCCATTTAGGAGCATCCTACGCAAGTGAGTGAGGCCACGTTCGTCTGAACGACGCCGCGTCGCAGGTCACCTGCAGTAGCGCCGTCTCTATGGCGCCACCTAGACTCATTGGGCGTGGTAACCTTTTCTCTGAACGTGGGCTCTCGACGTGAGCCTGTTGGGCGGGTCATCAACACACGCCGCGAACACATTCTAGTGTGCACCAGTAACACTTCCTCCGGTTATCCACCAGCTAACCGATTCACTCAGGAGACCGGGGCTCAGTTCCATCCGGGGGTGCTGTGGAGGGTTAAATCCATTAGTGATTGAACACTACGTTTCCTTGAACAGTATCAGTCTTACCTTAATTAATTACACTATGACCCTATCTTTTAAACACGGCCCGGATTTTTATCTCCTAAAAATAACAAAAAATGCCAATAAAAACACCTAGACACCCTAAAATATCTAGTCCGAATTTGAAAAAAGACCTTAAAATATGAACAAAGCGTCCAAATAAATGCACACGACTAAATCAAGCACGTGATTTCCAAATGTAAACCAAAAAAATTCTACCCCCACCTAACGCAACCCTCTACAGCCAAGTGGCAGTAGGCCTACCACCAGGAATAGGTATTTTTTTACAACCATACAATCAATGAGGATAGAAAGTTCTTGGCCTACATTAGTTTCTCATAATAACTGTGTGTTGGAAAAATTTATGAATTTATAAAATATCGATTGGATTAAAACATATTATTAAGCAAGTTGAATGCCTTAAAATGGTTCAGAAATGCCAAATTAATCAAAACATAAATAAATGCTTTCAAATAAATTTTAAAGGAGAACATTCAATAAAATATGACATAAAATTCCAAAATGACAAAAAATGATTAAAAGAATAACTTGTCAAATATATATTTCTACAACTAGAGGATAATAAACATAGTTTATGTAATGAAGAGCATTTTATATGATAAACCAATACAAATATGATGTCAAAAACACGGCCATGCTTATAAACTATACCATAGTTGAGTAATGCAAGGTAAGCTTGCCACCTTACAGGTTAGAAGAAGGATACTTACTCTCCTGAGGTTATTATTATTATTATTATTATTATCATCATCATTACATCTAGAAAGTAGAATAATTCCCATGGTCACCAGGGTTCGATTAGTTAGGCTTAAGCTTGGTTTAAGATCTTAATTGGCTATACCCCTTTATTATCTATCATAATCCCTTCAGCTCATCGGGACTTGGGAAAATACTGGTTAATCTTATCACAAACTGAATACAGCTTGATGTATACAATAGTGTCTATTATTATTATTATTATTAATACTTAGTCGTACTTAGGACCATATTGGATAAATCAAGCTGTATTCAGTTTGTGATAAGATTAACCAGTATTAAAATACCATTTCCCAGGGGATGCCCCTATGTATTAATTATGTATATCCTTTTCGTATAAGCTTTTCGTATAAGCTTTTCCCAAGTCCCGATGAGCTGAGTGGATTATGTTAAATAATAAGAATAGGTAGAGCCAATTAAGATCTTACACCAAGCTTAAACCTAACTAATCGAACCCTGGTGACCATGAAAACCTACCAGGTGTCCTGATGGCTCATTTTTACAAATGATTTCTCTCTCTCTCTCTCTATATATATATATATACATATATGTATATACATATATGTACATATGTGTATGTATGTATATATATATATGTGCATATGTATATATATACATATATATGCACATATGTATATGTATGTATATACATATATATGTATATATACATATATATGTATATACATACACACACATACAATTGTGAATATACTGAATTCGTTATTTTGTAAAATAGCCAGTGATTGTATAGAATCACTGAAAGCGATAGTTTATTTAACAATTAATAGGATTTATCTAAATTTACCATTGATTTTATAAGTTTCCCAAAGCAGTTTGGTGAAAGTATGAAACATGAACTGTATTATCTACATTTATCAGCGAGCTTATAATAGAGTTTATAATAGAATTTACAATATAGTGGATAAAACTATAGAACATAAATGTAAACTAACCTAACCTAGTCTAACCTACCTTAAGCTAAAATAAACTAGTCTAAGCTTGTCTAAACTAACCTAACTTACCTAAAATAACGTTCAATCCTCGGTCCCGGCCCAGATTTATCTGATTTCCAAACCCTTCCTTCAACTCTGACAAGACATCTTGTGAATGTGTGGAATGCCAGGCCTCCACCGTGGTTCGGATTCCACGTTAAATTGTAGGTCCTTCATTTCATCTCACAATCACCCTTCCATTACACATTAGCGTAAGTGCGTATAACCCGAACGGGTAGTAAGACGCGGTGCTAATAATAATAATAACCTAAAATAACCTAACCAAACCTAATCTTGACGTGACTTATTAACATTCAGTGGTGGTTGATGGCAATTTTATAAATTCACCGGTGATTTTGTAAAATGATCGGTGAGTATGTGAAATAGTACATATATTTTTCACACTCCCTAACTGAACCAGTGTCTTTGTAGAATCACCAGTGACTTTACAAACTCATCACATTCAGTATATCCAGAGTAGCATATATATATATATATATATATATATATATATATATATAGGGGTTTATTGCTTCTCAATTCAACCTATCTCATCCCCAGGGACGTGTTGTAGAGTGTTGCCAGGGTAAGCAGAGCGTGTTAAAACTATTCCCGAAGAATGACCTCTCCGCTACCCATTTTGACCAATCACATGTTGTCTTTGCAATACCTACCTTACATTATAAATGTATTTACGTTGATAACTTGCCAATGAGGGATCTTCTAAGTGATGAGAACATTTCACAGCTAATGTTTCAACCAACTCTGCTTCCCCTGGAAACACTTCCTGCCACGCCACTGTGGGTAGCCTGGAAAGGTGATAATATGTGCTTGAAAAAAAAAATTTAAGATATAACGGGCATGTTAAAATCTATACTAAAAAGTCCAAAAATCAGATGGCGATTTATTATGGAATAGCCCGCTTCGGTGGTACCATGGTTTAACGCACTAGTCTCGTGTTGAACTAGACTACTGAAGACGGGGATATTGGGGTTCGATCCCGGTCAGGTGCACTGAGGGTGGTTTTCCTAAATGGTTTTCCACTCTCCCTCCACGCAAATGAGGGCGCATTTCCTATAAATTAAACCATCCTAATTCCTAACCCATAGGTGTAATTAGTATATAAGCATGTACACTGAACGTGTAGTAAGACGTGGTACTGAAAAACGTACTATGGAATACAAGTTAGCATGGAAACAAACGACGAGTCATAAACAGTCCACTATCACCTCAGGAGCAACGGCCTATTATAAGGTGTTTCAGAAAATAACTGAAAGTCGTTAGAGCTCATCGTATTCGTCAGTAAACGCGGGTTTTGATTGTGTTTGTTCGTCTTGAGGCCACCACTATGGGCAAGGCGGTGGCACCATTCTCCTTAATGCTACGCATGCTAGCCGGGGCACGCCGGACAAAATGAGGGGGAAGGGGTGGGAGGTGGGGGTATGTTGATTCGCTGCGACATACAGCGAGACAAGTCCAGGGAGTGGACGGCAAAGAAATAATAAAACAATCTCTATTTATTTTTGTATTTTTTTTTAAGTTACTTCCCAAGGCTGGCAACATCTCCCAACACGCGCACACGCTCCAGACTATATTGTGCTTTGGCTTAATGGTATATAGCCTACCTATTCTCATAGTTAGGGCCGTGTATAGCATTCGAATGTGTTTATGTTTCTAAAGCTAATAGCATTAAACTATATTTTTAGTAGCGTTCAAATAAATAGAAAAATAACACCTAGACACCGAAAGTGAACCCTGGACCTTTGGCTTAGCGCACCAATGTTTTCTACTACTGAGCTAGCCAGAGATCGTCTTCTAATCAATGCCATTCTTCACTCATATTTTAAGGCAGAGTCTGTGATGGACGTGTGGATATCATCGGTTACTAGGAGCTATAATTGATAACATAGTCACCGGCAACCCGGCTGTGACTTTATGCTGCCAATAGTATAAATACATTGTACGATCCAAGAGAATCAAGATGGAAGAAAGCAACGCAATACAATACTTCATCCATCCTCTAAGTATGACCTTTCATATTATACTTAATTGTATGGCGTTGAAAATTGTCTAGTTGTAAACATTCTTCAAATCTCGCCAACTAGGACTCAACCTGGCTCAAGGGAGGGGCGCAGCGAATCTCACGTAAGGCTGAGTGTCTGGTGTATACGTTGTCTGTGCACTATTCCTACATACTCTATTTATTCGTTTCTAAGAATCAATCGGTATTAATTACCAGAAATATCATAAACAGAATGTAATAAGCCTCTTCCTTTATCAATATTTCACTTGTCCCAACTCAAATATCTATTATGTTTATGTAATCTTGTTTAACTTGGCCGTTTTATAAGCCTTAACCATGGTCTCAATACGTATTAAACAATTATCAACCATTTGTGGAAGACTTAGGGTCAAATAGACAGAGTTAAAGATATAATCTTAGCGTTGTTCAAAAACTTAAGGAGTACTAGGTAGTAAAGATTTACGGTACAAGCTTGTTAACAATCCCACTCGTGATAGGTGAACGTAAAACAAGAAGAATAGAATGGTTTTAAGAAACGGTTATATATGCCACTCTTGTATGGCCAATGGCTAGTTTACCGAGATTCAATCCACGATCTCTCCATCTTCAGCAGGCCAGCCTAGTATGAGAATGACTCCTTTGATAATTCGGCCACCTAATTGGGTAAAACTGTTGCTCAACGAGTTTAATTTTGTATTGTCAATAAGGGCCACCGCATTGAACAAGTAATATAATGTCATTTTATGTCCTAATATTATTTTTAAGGTACTTTTATGTTTTTATGTATTAAAACATGAATAACTAGTATATTTGCCTATATCTTTGTATATGTGTTTATGTGTCCAGACTCTACGACCACCATGTAGAATAATATTGAGTGATATATTTTCACTATGAAATAGTATTATACTCGATTGTTGTCTTCAAAGACAGTGCAAATGAATATATTATATTCCATAATATTAATATTCTTTCATAATTAAAGCAGACAAAGGTCGAAATAAAATATATTTAGGAACTACGTTCTCTACCTTTTTAAATAACTGATATTTAAAAAAAAAATACATGGCGTCAGCTCACAAGCAAACTATAACGACCAAACAGCCGCCACATGTTAGCAAATATAGTGCCAAAAATTGCTGATATAGGGTGTCATGTGGTCAGTATACCAAACCCTCCGGCCATTAATCCCAGCTTTTTAGACCGGAGGCGCTACTTCTGTAGCTCTTCAATAATAGGTCCTCATGAGGGTGAGTCTGTCCACGTTCCAAATCCACTGCTTCACAGAAATACATTTTGTTAATTAATTGTAATCTGCCGTGAGTTCAATTTTAATTGCATGTGCTATTTTAGTTGCTGCAAAATGGCGGCTAAATTTGCTGTACACATTTTTCACTTGTAAATAAATGAGCTTACTGGTAAATATTTTCTACAAGTGCTTCAACATTAAAGTCATACTATCTTATTTATGAAAACATTTCTGTTTAAAATAATAATTATTCTAAAATATTAAGGTGAAATTCGTAAATGGTAGATTGTAGATTTATAGCTATGTGAAACAAGCCGTTGTTGTTTTAATGATTGTTCTTAGATGTGCAAGCTGATCCTTTTATTATTATTACTATTACGTGTTCTGTCTTTTAACAAGTCCGTTGCCTTAAATTGAATACTCCAGCATGTCCTATCAACAGTTTTCTTTTTTTATGCTAAAACTTTATTGTTTTTCCTTTATATTATATTATCATTCTTATTTAATATTTACGATTAGTTTGGAAATACTATTTTATTTATAATAATGAATAAACAAAACGAGGTTGTGTCATACAGATAAGTGTTAAATTTCCAGGATTCGTTTTAGTTTAAATTTTAGATTTAGGAACTTGTACTGCTTTCAACTCGATGAGGAATTATTAATTACAATATATTATAGGATCTATGTTTGTACTTTGAGTTAAATTTGTTTTAATATTTGGTTTATATACCACCCATGTGGGTGGACACGTGGACTAAAGAAATCAGTATTGTATATTCTAGTTTTCTGGTGACGGAAGTAGGGGTTCAAATCCCTATCGGATGTACTAAGACTGTTTTTCCTAAACGGTTTCCCACTCTACCTCCACACCAATGAGAGAGAATTGCCTTTATACTATACTTTTGTTCAATCCTATCTCCTTTGTGTAATTTAAAGTTTAGATAGGTCTGACGAATACCTGATAATACACAGATATTTATATATGTTTTTATTACAGTTTAAACCTGATTGTAAAATATTATTACTAGCTTTCATAAAACAAACAATTATCTCAATCAGTTGTTGATACTCAGGGCTATGATTCTATTTACTCGCATTCCAACCGAAAGTTCGTTTGTATTCGGACATCTAAAAATATAAATAGCTTGTAACTGATGGTTAAGGCTAATCAATAAAGTGTGGTGTAATATTGACCCATATGATTAAATAAATGAAGACAATTAAAGACGGGACGAGACCTCGGGCTAAGGTTTTTTTTTATGCAAGAAAAAAATTGTGGGCATAATAAATAGTATATACCTTTAGTTTAATTTGATAGTAATATCAATAAATTAACAAAAGCTTATAAAATCACTATAACATTTTTAATTATTTAATAAATTATTGTATTTAATTATTTAATATATTATTTTTTTTAAATAATAATAATAATAATAATAATAATAATATTTAGCACCGCGTCTTACTACCCGTTCGGGTTATACGCTTTAAGTACTAATTACGTTAATGGATTTAGGAATTGGGAAGGTTGAATGAGAGGAAGTGAACCCGCATTTGCGTGGAGGGAGAGTGGAAAACCATTTAGGAAAAACCACCCCCAGTTCACCCGACCGAGATTCGAACCTCGATCTCCCTGTCCTCAGCAGTCGAGCTCAACACGACAAGCGCGTTAGCCAACTACGTCACCGAGGCGGGTTATTGTTTTTAAACCTAGTAAATGCGCATTGACTTTTTCTTTATTAGCTTCTCTTACAATAGAATGTCCTCAAATACCTAACAGTCTTGTATTGTATATATTTCAATGTAGCTAGGCTTATCACCATCCGCCATTAAATACAATTGTTAAATGAACTTTACCAGAACTATTTCTATTCATTTAAAGTTTTCTGGTCTAATGTCATTATAAATGGTCTACCTGAAGAAAATTTAACTAAACTTATCTAACGAAGTGATTTTTTTTAGCAAGATACAATTTTTGTTTGTTTTAAAAACCGCATGCCTATGAACCTTTAATCCCATTACTTTTTTTTTCTTACTTTAAGTTTGTGGTAGATAAACATTTTGACAATGTAAAAATAAATTTGGTCTTATTTTTTTGCCAACTCTAGCGTGCACATTTTTGTTTCTAGACACAGCTAAAGTTCGGTTGACCTGTGATGTGCAACTTTAGAATGTGACACAAAACGAGATAGGCGAGACAAAGAAAGAGAGAGAGAGGTTTGGAGATAAAGAGACACCGCCACTTCCTGATGACTGGGTTTGTATCGGGTATCTGAATCAAGCAAGTGGATCACACGACTCAAGTCTACTGACAGTAAACATGTATATTATAGAGCGTGCAAGGGGGCGGTGTTCGGTCTAAACACCGCTCTCTTGGAGCGCGCACGCGTGTCAAACTTTTGCCCTGTCGCAGCTCTCATAAACTACAAGGGTGATCGTTTACCTGTTCGGAGGCTACAGGGAATAATCGAGTAACCACCAGCAACAAATAAATATAATTTCTACAGAATAGATTAAATAAAATGAGAAAATAGGTATTTTCTAATGAAAAAAAAACTAAATCTGAAGTACGGTATACCAAATTGTAAATTACTACCTTCACCTTTTCTTACAATATGTGTTTTCAATTAAAAAAAATTACTGGTGAGCAAATTGTATAGCGATACATTTTATTTGGTAAATCGCCTCTTTTTAAGCCTTAATAATAAATATTGTATAATCCAGTGATTAAAGACGAGATAATTTTTTAATGCAAAGGCTAGAACAGATCTTTTTACTTAGTAAATCACAAATCACACATCAAAAAAGTTTATATTTCTCAAGGTATGTTTCTGTTGCACAATATTTGCTACACATATTAAGTTAGTAGTTTGTTTGTGCTATATTATGTATTTTCATTATTTTAAAATTATTCTGTAAATTTATTTTAAAAGAGCAAGACACCTTGAACAATGTATATAAGAAACATCCACAATATAAGGATAGTGCTTAAAACATAATATTATAATAGTAATTATCTTGTTTGTGTTTCTAAGATAATTGTTTATCCAGTTTATGAACACACACGTACGTGACAGCAAACAGACCTTAAACTGGACTCCCGCGTTCGTAATGGCTGAACAACAAAATGATCATTAAATTTACCTCCCTCTTTTTCCCTCCACGAGCTACCACCCAGGGTTGAATCCCAAGTTTATATATAATATTTATTTAACGGTTGCTCACTATTTAAACGTACTAACTATCTTATTGTGACTATAGTAGCATTACCTATATACTAATTTTATTACATACATATTAACAGATGTGTACTGTGTAGTACTAATATCTTATTAACCCTGTCATTTAATCACGAGTGTACGCCAATATTTGAATATCTGTCAGTTAACCTCTGTCTTTATCACGAGTGTACGCCCAATATTTGAATATCTGTCAGTTAACCTCTGTCTTTATCACGAGTGCACGCCAATATTTGAATATCTGTCAGTTAACCTCTGTCTTTATCACGAGTGCACGCCCAATATTTGAATATGTGTCAGTTAACCTCTGTCTTTATCACGAGTGCACAACCAATATTTGAATATGATGTCAGTTAACCTCTGTCTTTATCACGAGTGTCGCCCAATATTTGAATATTGTCAGTTAACCTCTGTCTTTATCACGAGTGTACGCCCAATATTTGAATATCTGTCAGTTAACCTCTGTCTTTATCACGAGTGCACGGCCCCAATATTTGAATATCTGTCAGTTAACCTCTGTCTTTATCACGAGTGCACGCCCAATATTTGAATATTGTCAGTTAACCTCTGTCTTTATCACGAGTGCACACCAATATTTGAAATATGTCAGTTAACCTCTGTCTTTATCACTAGTGTACCCAATATTTGAATATTGTCAGTTAACCTCTGTCTTTATCACTAGTGTACGCCCAATATTTGAATATCTGTCAGTTAACCTCTGTCTTTATCACGAGTGCACGGCCAATATTTGAATATGTGTCAGTTACACCTCTGTCTTTATCACGAGTGCACGTCCAATATTTTTTTTTTGAATAATCTGTCAGTTAACCTCTGTCTTTATCACGAGTATACGCCCAATATTTGAATATCTGTCAGTTAACCTCTGTCTTTATCACGAGTGCACGCCCAATATTTGAATATCTGTCAGTTAACCTCTGTCTTTATCACTAGTGTACGCCCAATATTTGAATATCTGTCAGTTAACCTCTGTCTTTATCACGAGTGTACGCCCAATATTTGAATATCTGTCAGTTAACCTCTGTCTTTATCACTAGTGTACGCCCAATATTTGAATATCTGTCAGTTAACCTCTGTCTTTATCATGAGTGCACGCCCAATACTTGAATATCTGTCAGTTAACCTCTGTCTTTATCACGAGTATACGCCCAATATTTGAATATCTGTCAGTTAACCTCTGTCTTTATCACTAGTGTACGCCCAATATTTGAATATCTGTCAGTTAACCTCTGTCTTTATCACTAGTGTACGCCCAATATTTGAATATCTGTCAGTTAACCTCTGTCTTTATCACGAATGCACGCCCAATATTATTTATACTTATGAAAGTGTCTTTAAATATAGTGTGATCACCTCCTAGCATATCTCAGAATGCGTTTTGATAGTTATAGTGATATATGAGTACAAACTATGAATCGATACCTAATGTGGTTTAAACAGTATTAAATGACCCTCTATGGTTGTTGCATGTTGTAAATCTCCAAACTACTAATATATATATCTACTGGATTAATGATGGCAGGAAGATCGGGCCTCAAATCCCAACTCGGCATATTTAGTGTTTTTTTAAAATAATGGTTTCCCACTTCACCCACACACAAATGTGGGAACATTTCGTCAGATTTCATTATTTCTCATCCCTAGCCCTATAGTGTGAAAATGAGGATCACCCGAACGGCTGATATCATTCGGTGCATTGTGGGAACAGGTTTCTGTCAATGTAGCCAATCATTCGAATCGAATTGAATGTAATTCCTGTAATCGTCCATATTACCACAACCAACACAACAGCTAAGTGGATTCTCTCTTTAAATGACAATAATGGGCCTCTAGTTTTATGTCTTTGACCATTCGACGACCTCATATTGTCCCCGTGGTAGAATGGTTGACCTATAGTCTAGGGATGAGGCTGATCAAGATGCATACTAAACATTTAATCTCATTATATTGATTAAAAACCTTTGTGGTTGATTGGTTGAATGAGTGATTTGTTGATCATTCAACCAAAGATGCACGTTCAAAACTTGTTGAAGTATACAGAAAGTTGCACTTTTATAAGTTCTCTTGCTTGTGCGCATTATTGTGTCTAATTTTTCGGCTAATTGGCCGAGAGATGAACTCAAAAGGTGGGGTGGAAGGAGAAGTGAGTTTAGGTCGGTATTTTCGCAATTTTTTATATACAAACAAAGTTTTTTTGACAAATATATATACAATATTTCACCAGGAAATAGTTTTAGTTTAATTTTCTACACATATTGATGTAACAAGATATTGAATATTTATTAAGAGTAGAGTCGCATTTGATGTTAAACTTGTTAAATAAAAATAAAATTTCCAAACAAAGTCTGCGATGCTCATGACCAATATTCAAGAATGGTCGAGATTGCCATAATGTAGACAATTAAAATAAACGTATAAGCTGAATTTATATTGATTATTTATTCTGTCAAAAATAATCATTATATTAAAACTGCAAAAATGCAGAAACTAGATCACGTTCTCTTCCATGCCTTGTTAAGGTGAGAATGTAAAGGACGCGAGAAAAGAGGTTTTTGCAGTTTTTAGAGCAAAACAATTTTTTATGCCCAAATATTGATTTTTTTAAAATCTAGATGATAATTTTTGTTCACACGGTGATATCAACAGTTGTTGAATATCTTTCATGACCTAAGTGGTATTAGATGGCAACGTTGTAAATTAAGAGAAAACGTTGCCATTCAATTCCAGAACACCTCCTTAATAGATATTCAATAACTGTTGAGGTCACCATGTAAAGAAAATCAAACTAAATATTTTAACTGAAGAAATATTTGATTTATTTTGACCAAAATGTTTTGATATAAAAATTACAAAAACACTGTTTTTACTCATTTACCCTTCACTCCCACCTTAATAAACACTAATGTAGACCATTGCTCTCGACCACGGCATGGACTTGTTTCCTCATAACTCCGCACTATCTTTATAGATCTCATCTTATTGAAACATAAACTAAGCCACATCTCGGGCTGTGGTGTTGACTAATTCACTCCTAGTACCTTTGCAGCAGTGTCGTGAAGACTGGAGAACAATAGGCCGGCATCTCTTTTACCCGGACTGTTCCTGACGTGCGACACGAGCGCTGATGAAGCGGCGCGCTAGGGAACCACAGTACTGGGACATCGGGGTCGAGATGAAGAGATACTGTCAAGGAAACCGAACACGTGGGTCTAGCCAATAGATGACACCACTCGTTTAGTGGGAATGACCAGAGGAGTGGAACAAAGGGGAGGTCTCAAATTGTTATTTGGTCGAGTCTTTAAAATATATTTTTCCGAGTTATAGTATAAGCATAACTTTTTTAAAGTAACATAAAAAAGGAAATTTTTTTTAGCACTGAGTTTTAATACCCGTTCTGGTTATAGGCGTAAGTACTAGGCCCTAATTAAACTAATGGCTTAAGGGATTAGGAAGGTTACAGTAATAGGAAGTGTACCTGAATTTGCGTAGAGGGATCGTGTAAAACCATTTTGGGAAAAAACCCACCATCAGTACACCCGACCAAGATTCTAATGTCGATCTCCCTGTCATCGGCAGTCTACTCTACTGCAAGAGTAGCCCATTAGACCATGCGGCCACCGAAGTGAGTATGAACAAATTAATAGACACTTTCGCCACTATTGGTTAGTTTTCAAAGTATTGACAGGTTGATATTAATAGTAAAATAATTAAATTTAAACTCTCACTATTGTTTGAAATTGTGTTACCTATGATTAAAAGGCTAAACACTTCAAACAAAAGGTTTGAATATAAAAAAAATATTCATAACAGAGTTTTTTGAGATAATAAATGAGAATATTTAAAAAAATGTTATTTTATAAACAATACTAGATGATGCACCCTTTTTTGGCACGAAGAATATTGTTTTATTAATGGAAAAAGTAATGCCATCTTAAATTCTTTAAAATATCACTCCTTTATTAGTTTAAATTGTGTGACAAAACGTGAGAATACGTCTGACTACTGTAAAATTAGGAATATAATCTATTAATGTGGGCCAATCTTTATTTTAAAGTTACGTTATAACTTTTCTATGCACACTATATTATGTATTCCCCGTTGGTTCTAAGAAGAACTAGATTATTTAGCGAACTAACTCTATAACATTCAACGTAATATTAACCACGTGAAAAGCAAGGTTTCCTTAATTTCGATCCCTGTGTCCTTGGTGGACTGGCTCTGAGCTTTCCTAGTGGTTATTGCGAAGTAAACTTTGACTAAAAACTTTAGCTTCTTTAGCTGGAAGGGAATGTCATTTGGTATGATATATATCCAGGGGATAAAGGACACCACCAAGTAACTAGTCTTACAGCTTATATAGGTAAGAGACTTTACTGCAATTCTTTACTAACACGGTAGAAAATAAGATGTTTTTGTCATCCTTCTAGGCAGTCACGGGGATGGCAAGGTTAATAACCTGCTATCCAGGTATTAAAGAATATTGTGAGAGTCACCTTCGGTCTAACAATAGCTTCCTAAAATATGTTAAGGGTGGTGGTTTTCTTCCCTTGTCTTGGACCGTGCTAACGTTCTGGTGGACAGTTAGGTTCGTCCATGTTGGATCTTGAGGACGAATGGGAGGGTTTTTCTGATATTTAAAAACATATCAGTTGAGTCGATTAGGAGACTTGTCTTACCTCTTGTCTCGCCGGGCTTGCGTTAAGGACGTTCCCTGGTCAACTATTGGGAGTCAAGTTTTGTGAATCTTTGATCAACACTTCGCGCTAACCACTCGGGTACTCACCGTGGGTCGAATTATTTTAATAGAAAAGCAGGCGTGATAGTCAATAGTAATTAGATTACATCACGGCTAATGTAATTGATATTGTGAATTTGTTTTAAATTTGTTGACGGACACTCTCACACTGACCAAGACGAGTGATGTGTATCAATTGAAATACTAGAAGCAACCAATATAATAAATAGTAATTTAAATATATGATTTCATTGGTTCATTTAACACATTAGCTTAAGAATTGGTGCAAGTGAATAATAAATAAGAATTTAAATAAATGAAGTTTTATTATTTTAACTAACAACGCCACCACTATACGATCACAACAAACTATAGATTGAAAAAATAAACATTCATTCCGTGTCAACCTCATTTCATTTCATATACAGGCTGGGCACGAAAGTGATTGTGTTAGCGGATGTCTGTTTATGCGCGTAGCAACTTTTCAAAGTGGAAACTCACCTGCCATGCCATGGTTAGGAATATATTTGTCTGAGGAAACTTTAACCTCTAGCCCATCATGCCTGTGTTATTTGAGCGTAGCCACGCACTTTTACATGTGCAGCGGGCAATTTAGGAATTAAGGACTCCAGTCCCCCTGACCCCCAACGATCCCTGTCATCACTGTAAAACTGGGAGCTCCCCTAACTTATGCCCTTAGCCAGCTTCCATCGGCGGGAGGAGTTGGCTCCTCCTTCCTTGAGTTAAAAAATAATAAATGTTACTATAGTTGCCTTCTAGAAGTTGTATAGGCGAGTCGTATTGTTATATTTTACTGTTTTTAATTCTACTTTCCTTTTATATCATTTTATTTGAGATCTACAATGGAATAAGAACTCTAGCCTAAACTATTCTAAAACAAATACTCTTAGCTTAACTTAAAACTTGATGCAATTTTATATATTCACACACAGTTCTGAGCACGTTATCCTTGTAGTAGGAAGGCTTGTTGGTACTATCCTTGGCAGCATTGGTAGCCACTCTCTCATACCAACTGATAGCTTGGGTGACTAACTTTTCTAATCTCGGGATTTATTTACTTCCAAATGTTTCCAGGCCAAGTGGAAATTTAAGCAGACCCAGTCTTACTTCTTCTTTATCTTGGTTCCTTCCCGTCCTGTCGAAGTATTAGGGATAGACCCGGCGCCCAATCCAGATCCTCAGCAGTCCCGTATATCCGAGACCAGCCCTAGTCCGTCGCTTGCCTAGAAATATCCCTGCGTTTTCAACTAATTTTGTCACGTTCCGTCTCTATCCTACTTAATTCCTGACAATTTTTAATTTAATCCATAATGTAATTTTATCTTAATACCCTCCTTATATTCCTCCCTTACTCCTAGAGTCCCTATTTAAAATTCTAAATTTTCAGAATTTAATGGTTATTTGGAGTGGTTCTTTTACCTTCCTGCTAAATTTAAATTTTATACCACTCTAGGAAGTAGTTGTTTCAATTATTTTTGAAACTGGATAGATCTTTTTTAACAACCAAAATAGTTATTAGTTATTAAGATACCATGTTCATTTTGCTTTTATAATACTAAGGCCAAATTATAAATTTGAATCGGCTCTAAAAATAAGATACCCTAGTTTTGTGATTTATACATATTTAGCTTGTACTTTAAATAATTTTATCTTCTAATTTTCTTTTGTGTTTCTGTTAAACATGAATTTATTTCTTTGAGCCATGTTAGATTTATGCTTCTAGTCTTATAATTTGATCTCAAAAGAGAGGGATTTCCCATAAAATGCCATTTAAATGATATAATTGCACCTTTTCATGAAATACTTTAATAATAATAATAATAATAATAATAATAATAATAATAATAATAATAATAATAGAGGCTAGTAAGGAAATAGGTTTAGCAGTAAATGCTGAAAAAACTAATTATATCATCACACAAAGAACACAGAATGGTGACGATAATTTAGAGATTACTGTGGAAAACATAATCATTTGACAGGGTTAATGAGTTAAAATATTTTAGAACAACTTTAACTAGCAATAACGATATTAGATTGGAAATTAGGAAAATAATACAGTCGGGAAATGCATGCTTTTACTCGGTCAGTAAGTTGTTGTCATTTTGCCTTGTTTCAAGGAATGTAAAACTCAGAATATACGAAACAATAATTTTATCAGTTGTTTTATATGGGTGTGAAACGTGGTCTCTCACCTTACATTACGAAAACAAATAAAGGCTGTGCAAAAAAATGTACTTGGAAGATATTTGGTTCACAAAGGGATGAGGCTACTGGGGATTGTAGGTTACATAATGATGAGCTACATACCCTGTACTCATCCAGGACTGCCCATAGAGCTTAGGGGGCCTGGGGTAACGTAATTTGGGGGGGGGGGCTTCCCTTTCATAAAAATAATAAACACAAACTTGCTTATCTTCCTCTTATCAATGTCTAAGGCGTCACACTTACAGTCGACTAGACTGCCGATGATGAGTTCGGGGCTTGATTCTCCCTCGGGTGTATCGAGGGTGGTTTTTCATAAATAGCTTTCCGCGCTTTTTCTATGTAAATGTGGATACACTTCCTCTAAATTTAACCTTCCTAGCCCTAACATATTAGCATAGTTAGTAATTAGTACATAGTCTATACATATAGCTCGAGGGGGAACACAGCGGCAATATTTTTTAGATGTATCGATTTATTTTTATCAAAATAATCTTAAGGTGTGAACATTATATAAAAGTTTGCTTCAAACATGGTTAAGCTACATTGGTAATTTCATTTAAATACTTAAGTACGTTCATTTTCATATCATTGAAAATCAAATTTTCGAGCTTTCATTGCAGCGAATTGATCAATAATATCCTCAAAACTTATTTACTTAACAAGATCATGTTCAATATTCCAACTTAGCAAATGATTTAGTCTATCCTCGTCGGTGGATAAACGCAAAGGTTTTTTAATCAAAGACAACTTACTGAAAGTGCGCTCGCTCCCCTGATGCTACTGACACAGGACTGTTAGGAGTCTTAAATAAATACAAATTTGTAAAAATACTGTTTCTAGACCCCTTTTAAATAAACAATTGAGCAGTTCAAGGGCAGAGCTCATATTTTCACTAAAACACAAGTTAGATTTTGTCCGTATTTTGTAAAAGAAACTAATTTCTTCTATGAGATATTCTTTTTAAATGTCCTGAGGATACACTGTCTTCAAAGCTTCAGCATAAGTGGCTATAACTGAGGTGTCCACATCATATGCTGGGTTCAGAAGAGGCGAGAATAATACTGACAATTATTCTACCATTATATCGGCCAGGTTACGTAAGTCAGACAAGAGCAGATCTAATGTAGCAATGAACACCTGCACTTTGAATCTAGTTTCTGGAGAGTCACACTTGTAGTCAACATTCCCTCTCTCATCATGGAATTCCCGTTTCTTATGAATTCTTGAGACATTCAACTCTGATTTGATTCCCAAGCTAGAAGTGACGTCTTTTGATTCTGTAAGCAAACTTAGCCAGAATTCTTTCAAAAATTGAATCTCCTCCACTAGGCTCTTCACATTTTGCGTTCCATCTTCCATTGTTAGTTAATAACTTTTAAGGACTCTGTTCCTATCATCAATGCACTACAAGAATGTGTACATTATTGTAGTGAGAAGGGTAAATTTAAACGATTGCAGACACTTGATTAGACCCCATACATTTGATTGGTCCTCCTGTGGTATGTTAAGATCCTCAATCCCAATCAAAGAATATAGAGGACCAACAACGTCTACTCTTGCACTCCATCTAGTTTTCGAAATAGAGTGAGAGAGATATCAGCAGTATTTTATAGAATCTTTCATCTCTCAGGACTGACAGAAAATATATTGTAGAGTTTCTGGATATTGCCAAAATAAGTTTTCACCTCTAAATTGGTTTTCATAGCATGTGTACTACAAAGATTTAATGTGTGTGCACTTCATGGTGAAAAATAGGCTTGAGAATTTTTTTCAAAAATCTTTGCTTTTACACTTTGAATTGTACCTGGCATGTCAGAGGCGTTATCGTAACATTGTCCTTTGCACTGTGCTAGCTCTAAGTTTCAATCTTCTAATACTTTCTCGATCTGTTCTGAAATATATGATCCTTTCTTCTTGTCAAAGTTTATCAGCTTAATGAATCTTTCATAAACCACCCATTTTCCGTTTCGTTGTATTACATATTTTAGAACAAAAGTTAACTGCTCGATATGTGATACATCAGGCGTGCCATCAACGATAATGGTATATTATTTCTTATGTATACAATTGGAGGATTAGAAAAAACAATACATAATTAATATTTTAACAACCTTTTATTTTACTTAACTTACCTTAAAAACAGGGATTAAGAAATAGTAAAAAACATGCTATTAAATTTTCTAAAATAAAAGTGGTTTGAGTGATCGTAGCCCCCCACTGGGTGGGAGCCCGGGGCAAACTACCCTTGTGGAAGGCCCTGCACTAATCACAAAATATTGTTAGGATAATCAAGTCTCTTATACCAGTATCTCACGACACTAGCTCGAACTTGAAATCCAGTGTGCTAGCTAGCACGTCATCATCTAGCGTCGTATGAATCAGAAAAGGTATACCAGTTCTGCCTCTTGGTACTGGCTACCATACTAGTTGTGAGGATAGAACAGGCGCTATTTTCGTACTGGTTCCGACACTAGTTTGTGTAATTTGACCAATCAATGCACTATGAGATAGCGTGTTGAGAAATGGTAGATATGGTGCCAACATGGTAATCGGATGTGATTTTGTTGTTGGCATAAAATTATTCAAAGCATCCTTGTTTATATAATACCAAATTGCCACAATATGACAATATATTTAATATATATATATATATATATATATATTTAATATATATATATATATATATAATTAAAAAATTTAATCTAAAAACGACAAACTGTAATCCTGACCCAATTTTAATCTAAATAAACTTGATAGCAGGCCAACCTGTGGTGGTTGTTTTTTTAGAATATAAAGTGTGCGTGTGCCTAAAAAAGAACATTTGTCTATCAAGGATTCTGTACTTGGACACCCATACGCCTAGGGGCCTCTGACCACATCATAAATAAATCAATAAAAGTTAAGGCAGATATTAAAGTTTAGTGTCACCCCGAATGTATCATTTTTAACATCCCGCGACCATTATTTCTTCTTTCCAGCCAGTCCTGTGTCCATTTTCTTTTACGGCGCTCCCTCTAATACTTTTCAATATCATTATAAAAAATAATGCAGCTGCTACACCTAAAATTAATCTCTGACGTTCCATAAATATTTGCACTATAACTTAGTACCAAACTAGAAGTGTGTGAATACTCTAGTTCCGTTTCCATTGTACTAGCTAGTATACAGATATCTAGGCGCTAGCTAGCACACTTGATTTCTAGTACAAGCAAGTGTCCTGTGATAGTAGCTTTTGATTACAATGGCCAAAACATGCAGCGCCAATGGGAGATTATAGAACCGCGTTTAGCGTGCTAACTGTCAAACCCAATGGTAATGGACCATTGGGAAGACATAAACGTGTTTGGGAGGATAACATTAGAATGGACCTTAAAGATATAAGGTGTAATGAGATGTGCTGGATATAACTATCTCAAGATAAGAATAGGTGTTGTGTTTTTAAGTGCGGCAATGAACTTTTGATATTATAATGTCATAGATTAAGTAAGATTTTTAATCCTACAGGACATGGTGATATCTTTCCCCCTCAATTTGGTGTTAACCGTATTTTGAAATAATAAAATATTACTTAAATAGCGTGTAATCATCGGATTTCTGGAATAAATGAACCTCTTATGTATGAAATTCTACTGTGTCCTATTGGAGTTGACGTGTTTTATTCTAAGAGTGCAGGCTTCAAATCAGCAATAAAACAAGTTACCTGTGCGTCTAAGACTGCCAATCAAACGTGTCGATGAAGCCACCTGACTTGACAAGTTGACGTCAATAGAAAATACATGCACCAAGAGTTTTAATGGAAGTTTTGTTGTGTTGTCTTTTTTATATAGATGAAAGAAAAGAGATTTAAAATTATTTGTTTGACTTATGACAAAAAATAAATATTTATTTTTGTTTACTCTTAACATTAAATGACTGTAGTTGTATTAAAGCGATGAGATGATTAACATGATTATATATACATATTATATGGTCTAGGAATAGTGACGTAACAAAGAAATAATTTAGGGATTTGAGGGTATCGTACCAAAATGGAAAGAGAGGTCTGGGAGATTCTTCCCAGAAATTATTTTAACATGATTTTCTCTAGAAACATTCTGAAGTGGAATTTCATGTAAGAACAAGAACAAATAGAGTAAACTACATCATAGCACGGTTAGAGTTTTTAGGTTATGAGGGAAGGGTATAAGAAGGAATATTTCCTCGGTACCCTGTCACTTCTTTCACCATCCTATTCAGAAAAATAGGATTAATTGTATCATAGACAAATTCTTTTACTTATTTATTATAATAAACACAGGTATTATTGATAGTGATATTATTTGATTTAATGTAAGGCAGGTATGAGGATGACTCCATGTAACCATATTGTCTTAAACTTATTAATTCATAATAAAGTAAAATGAGCGTGAGGGGGAGGGGGAATAAAGATTTACAACTCTTGAAACTTATTGAAAAAATCTCTATATGTGTTATAGAATGTAAGCACACAGCATAAATTAGACACACCATAATTCCTTCCAAAAGAATAGCTGATATCTTCTTCAATCAACACAAATTATATAAATATAATTTCTGCCAAAGAAGAGGCCGATATATTCCCCAAACAACACACATTATGTACACATAATTCCTGCCAAAGAAGTAGGGGGCCTTTTCCTCAATTAACACAAATTTCATAAACATAATTATTGCTAAAGAAGTAGTCGATCTCTTCCTCAATCAACACAAATTGCATACACATAATTCCTGCCAAAAAATTGGACAATCTCTTCCTAAATAAACAAAAATTGAATACACAAAATTCCCACTAAAAATTTGCCCATCTCTTCCCTGATAAATACAAATTGGCCACACATAATTCCTGCCAAAGAAGTAGCCCATCTTTTCTCCAATAAACACAAATTGGATAGAAATAATTCCCAGTGAAGAAGTTCCCAAACTCTTACCCAATCAATACAAATCGGTCACACATAATATCTGCCAAAGACGTATCCAATATTTTATACAATAAGCACACATTGCATAGGCCTACTAATAATGTCCACTGACGAGGTTACCAATATCCTCCCTAATCAATACAAGTTGGCCATACATGTCTTCTAAAGAAATTGTCAATATCTTACCTAATCAAAACAAATTGGCCAAACATAGTGTCCACTGAAGAAGGAGCCAATACCTCTCTCAACCAACACAAATTTAATAAATTATTGTCCACCAAATAAATAGCCAAACTCTATATGAATCAACAGAAATTGGACAAATTTAATATCCACCGAAGAAGTGTCCAACCCCCTTCCCAATCAACCCGAATACAAACTTTCTTTTGTCCACTAGCTTCCCAAAAGTTGCTGAATCTATATTTAGAACGTGACATCATAAGAGTGTCCAACGTTTAAAACAGAAAGATATCCAGATCACCTCAGCCGTGTCTGACGTCATAACGTCCTGCCTAAGGAGGAGGTATAATTAGCGGTGACATATTTGGATTGAACATATTTACATCTTCAAGTAAAGAGGTTATTTGACTCGCTTGGAAGCATGGGCTGTGTGTGACCTTCACTGTCCCCTCATATCATGTTTCAAACCTAGCCATAATTTTTAAATGCTTGCCACTTCAGAAGCTTACAAGAAGAATGATATAATGACATTTATTCTCTAAAAAAACTACCTGTGACAATAGACTACATATATTAATTAGTAATGTTTATTAAAGTGAGATAATTATCATTGCTAATATATTTGGGCAAGGGATGTTATTCGATTTTGAAAGGTAAACATTATTTTTACCTGATAACTAAATCATAAAAGAAACACCTGTTAGGGTAAATAGAGAGTACTAGATTAAAATCCACATTATTTTACAACCTTTGACTTTCTAGTGATGTACCATTCCCGTATCAATGGCCAAGGGTTTCAGGCGTTCAGTCGAAATATTAAATACCATTTCGTATATCATATTATAATTTTTCTTAAATATTTCTATTTATAATGTTTTACTTTTTTAATTTATAATTTTATTTACATATTTATATAAAATAATTTACAATTACATTGGTTTCCTTCAAACTTAAAGATGATGTTAAATCATCGAAACATGTCATCGTAATAGAAAACTAAAGCTGATGTAAAAGAAGGAGAAGGGAATAAACATTTATAACAAAGAAGATATACCTTATAATTAATTTCTGATACTGAAAGAGATAGTCTAAATATTTCTATCTATATCCATATATATGTGTGTATTTTATAGTAGGATTCTTGTAGAAATAACACTATCTACAACTACTAAAATTACAAAACCCATTTTAATGCATTAATACGTCAAGTCATATGATTCACAGCAATTAAATTTGATGAATACCTTCAATAACTATAAAATTATATAGTCAATATATACATATAAAATTATATAGTTTTATTTATATATATAATATGGTGTAGTAAAATGTTGGCAGTGTTTACCATAAAAACAAGTCTATTTTCTAAGCCATTCCTACTACCAAAATCCTTATGTATATATTCCTTATAAATAAACCCTTTCAATTTTAACTATTTAGACTAATAAAGTTAAGTAAATCCATGCGTAGTTTGTTAGCTACATTTTAAAGCTTCCACTTATTTCACTAGATGAAAATACAAACAAATAAATACTATTAATATGTGTAGTAAATATTTTATGAAAATCTATTTTAAATTTAGGGGTAAGCTGGATTTTTACACATTAGGTATTAACAACTTATTCTTTGGCATTGGAATTGGGAGAGTAGTTTAGAGCCATTGTACCCCTACTAGCTTATATGGTTGACATTCTAGACCACGTGACCTCTGGTGTTTGGGTAGGTAATATACCCAGTTGAGGTCAATGGATATTTCCTGAGCGATAAAAATCTCTAGCACAACTTTATTTGTAGGGGAGGTAAAGCCGTAAGTCCTGTGTAGATTGTGGCATATAAAGAAACACTGGAAGGTATGTGAATATATCTCTCCTGGTAAAATTGATAGGTCCTTTCATCCTTGCTCATAGAAACTCTCGTGCGCAGATAGAATCCATCGGTTTAGAAAGTGCACGTCAAATACCTCAAATAAATGAAAAAATTGAAAAGATAGGCTACATATTCTTATACAGGAAAGAGTATCGGAGCATATGAATATTATACCAACATGAAGCCACATGGCTGACACACTCACTGACATTAATGTTTACCCACTTGCATATGAGCTATAAACTTGAAATTTGGCAAACTTATAGCTTCTAGTCTGTAACCGACGAGAAAATTCCCCAAAAATTAAAAATTTTAAGTTTTAACCCCCCAAAAAATTCAAAATGGCGGAGCAACTTTAAAGTAGGTGCGGATTTTTCTTTGGAGGTCTCTTGTGGTTAAACGGTAAGGCCTATCAAAAAACAACTCTGGAATTATATTATTATACATCCACTTGCAAATAAAACCTATTGGCGGTAAAGCAAAGCGAGTCCTACACGTAATATTAAAGACAACACAGATTTTTAAAAATGAGATAACATAAGTAAAATTCACATATTTACACGGGTACTTAATGCCCAGTGGCCTTTGTTTAAACATCCTTTCTTGTATTTTCTTTCAACCATAATAATAGATGAAGAAGTAATGATTGCATACCACCTTTAAATTATGCAAACTATTTGTTAATTTATAGTTCCCTTAAAAGAGAGCTAATTATAGCTCATTTAATTTACCATGGACACGGTAAAGTCATAGTAAATTTCTAGCTAAGACATTTTTAAATATCAAGGACACACTATAAGAACCAAACACGTATTTATAGTAATACCATTTATTGGGACATTAATTATTTTAAAACCAGAAAAAGAATCGTAAACTTTAATATATAATTTAATAAACCAACTCTAAAAGAGATAACAATAAACATATCAGTTCTACCTTCTAGACCATAACTTAGAGATAAGTCACAGGTAGCCATTAGGCCTACTAGTTCTATTCACATTCCACATCATGTTGTCTTGAGATATACTGCTTGAATTGACTTGTCACTTGTTCGCTAGTTTCCCTTCAGTCCTATAATTCAATTAATTGGTCTTCAATTAAGACAATATTTGCTTTACGTATCCACTTCCGTTAGGTTAGATAATTTTGCCGAAAGTCAAGAGAAGAACTATATTTGGTGATACACGACTTAAGATAATTCGACCATAAAAATTATATTGCATAATTTCAAAAAGTATGTAGCGATTATTTGATATATTAATATTTATTTGAAATTTTAGCATAAATTATAACTCGTGAACTTTAATGATTTGAAACAAATGAATCACTTTTATATCATATAATTGCTACATGTTGATATCCTTAAGTATAATTTGAATTTCAATGAAATATTAATTAATTATGTTAAATTTCAGTCACATACATTTAGTAAGTTTGACCCCTTATAGCTCATGAACTGTAATGATTTGAAATAATTGAATTACTATTTACATATTATAATTATACACTTGTTAAAATTGTGCAATAAAATTTTGATATTCAAATTTTACTTAAGGATGATCAAACGAGTGATGAATGATTTTTAACATAAATTTTGGTTTGGGAAAATATTTGTGCTCTCGTTATTAGCAAACTTTTGTTCTAAAATAAAAATTGTTGGAGACCATCTCTAAGTTTTCAGTAATGTACAAAAATTATTATCATATTTATTGAAGTTTTATTTGACTATTAGATATATCTTAATAAACTCTAATAAACCGTCTAAAGTTGTTTTCATGACAATGAAAATTATAAGGAAAGCCGTAAGAAATGTTTATATAACAGCAAAAGTTTGTTAATAAGAGAAGTTGTGTTCCCCTGAGGAATATGTAAAATTATATATGCATACATATGATAAGGTGAAAGCCCAAAACTGGCCACTTCGTGATTTGGCTTGACTCTTCACACATTGGCCAGCTGTTCCAGCCAAATAACGAAATATTGAAAGAGTAAATTTTTAATTGGCGTTCTGGCCAGCCAAAGCACAAATTGACCACAACACGCTGACCAGTGCCCTAAGTGCTGGAAAGTATTACACAACACAATCCCATTCTAACCTAACCTAAACTAGTCGCTGGGGCTAGGGATTCACCCCTCGGGTGGAGATACCCAAGGTCCCAAGTACAGACCAGAGCCCCCCCTCCCAACCTCTCTCCCTCCCTTAAATAGGACATAGCTTAAACCAATTGTGCACTTGGTAATATATAAAATAGACGATATAATTTAATATACAGGAAATAGCCAAAACTATGCCTGATAAAGAAATACCATATATTATATTTTCTGCTTTGTTAGGTCTAATATCTGTGGCTAAAATTAGAAGGGGCTGTTATTTCATTAACTGTCTAGACTTCCAACTTTGACCAATACACATACACACACATACATACATACATATACACACATATACACGCGCGCGCGTATTTATCATTTGAATTTTATTATTTAATACATTATTTTGGATCTAAGTTATTTTAATTAGTTTACGTGTAGCTTATAAAATATGTTTAACTTGCACTATGCACCAACATTTTTTGGGATACATAGTTGAAGAAAATCTATGTTTGGGGGATACGAAAAAAAAGGTTGAATACCACTGATCAAGAGTATTCAGCTGGTTTACAAATAAACAAAAAAAGTTAAAACATTGTAATAAGCTATCACAAACAGTAATGTTAAGTAATAGTAAAGAATTACTTCTAAATCATTTAAAATTCTAAAACTTGTGCGTAGAATAATTACACTACCTAAAATTAAATAAGATAAAAACAGTCAGAAATAAGTTCTCATAAAGTTTTTTCTAGAACTGTGATATACGCTCATGCACTATTAACTCTAATTGTTTTAGGGGTTAGGAAGGTTATATTAAGAGGAAATGTGCCAGCATTTGCGCAGAGGGAGTGTGGAAAACTATTTTGCTAAAATCAACCTCAGTACACCCGACCAAGATTCTAATTTATATCTCCCCGTCATCGGCAGTCTAGTATACTATGAGAGTAGCGCGTTATACCATGTGGCCAACGAAGCGGGTTCTTAAGTGACTATTACGTTGATAATGGGCTCTGTTTATTTAAACACCCAGTTGGTGAATATTTAATTCATTTTAATTTATTGACTACGACGATCGGTTTGTGAGTGCCATAATTAGCTCAGGATTGTATAACGGGGAACTATCAAAAAATGGGCAGCTGGATGTTGAACGTTCTAATGTGATATAATTTTGGTGCTGTTGAACCGTGCGAAGAACGGGTCTAATTGCTAGTTTATTATATATAAAAATGAATCTGACATATTTGAGCCAGATTAGGGTCGTATTCGAATAGTCTGCGCTTTACATACTTGTGCACTCTGCTGTATACTTTAGTAAAATAAGTTTCTGGCGCCCTTAAGTGCATAGGTTGCATAAAACTATTCGGACATTACATTACACTTAGAACCATTTAGTGGCCACCTATTAAAGCAGTGTTTCCATGGCAAAGAGATTGATTTTTGATTGTGTTTTGTCTATTTTGCACTATGCGCTTTCTTTGAAGACTTTAGTGACAACAATATATGTCAATGGTTATTTTCCCCTTACTAATCTTCTTATATCAATAAAATATTATTCTTAATTATTTTTAGACGATTACGAGTATTTATAATTTTACTAAACATATTTCTTGAAATAAAAAGTTAATTTCTTTAAAATTTGTTTTTCTTGCTACTTACTAATGTTTAGCTTATTGATAAATATAAGTTAACAAATTACGTAGCAAATATATTGTTTCTATATTATAAGAGTTTACGTTTATTTATTCCATTTAAAACACTATTTTAACTAAAATGCGCAATAAGGGGCACATTGTGCCTACCCTTTAGTAAATTGAGCTGTATGTGGTGCATCAGCACACACTAAAAGAATTCGGACACCATCAAATATGACTTCCGCTCTTTAAGTCGACGCCATTGAAATTCTAAATCCAGTAAAGTGGTCAAGTTCGTAGCGCGTTGATTATTCGGAAACGGCCCGAATGTGGCTGTATCATATTATTCAATGGTGTTACTACTTTTGATGACTAATAAGTCAATCTTCACATGACGTATTCTATTAGTTTTAGGATAAAACAAATGCTTTTTTTCATACCTGTACAACTTGTTATTTGAATCCGTAATAATATAATACAATTATTAATACTTACACTACTTCAGTTATATTTTTGAATGTATGATGTCATATAGTACTGTATAATGAAGCATTGAAATGCCCTCTCAAAGATATATTGATCTAATAAACTTTTATTTCAAGCACATCTGTATATTATCTTATTAATTTAAATATAATGATGTTTGTGTCGTTGTTCCTCTAAGAATTCACTAACATTTTCTGCGGTGATAAATATTGGCAAGCAATCCGGTAGAGACAGAGGAGTCTTATCTTACAGAACCAAACCCACCCTGTTTTATTAGCTTGTATTTCAGTCGCTTTTGTTGTGATATAATTATTTATGTACTATAGTATTAATAGGTATGATTAAAATTCCAATATAAAACAAATAAATCATATTTATTTTGTAGGCCCACTGGTTATATAATTCATGACTATCACCTATATTTAATATAAAACCCGGTGGATCTTACCATCAACGGTCCTTAGTTCAAGACCATGTTTTCAGTCAGTCCATAAAACAGGAATCGCACAGTAGGATTGCAGAGACAATTGATATAATCAAGGCTCTCTAGCTCATCTAATGGAGAAGCGTACCCTAGGCTTCGTTGTTGATGAATGACTGCTCCTATACTCCCTGATGCACTTGCGTGATAGCATCTTCCTTGTGGTAGTAGTTGGAAATGGCACAATATTGCATCTTACATGTCGTGGTAGTTGACAATGGCTCAACAGTGCATCTTCCTTGTGGTGGTAGTTGGCAATGGAATGTTGGTGCATGCCTTGTGGTGGTAGTTTGCAGTGGAATTGTGCTGCATTTTCCTTGTGGTGGTAGTTGGCAATGGAATGTTGGTGCATGCCTTGTGGTGGTAGTTTGCAGTGGAATTGTGCTGCATTTTCCTTTTGGTGGTAGTTGGCAGTGGCGTGATGGTGCATTTTCCTTGTGGTCGTGGTTGACAGTGGGGTTATGGTGCCCTACCTAAGAAACGGCATCCCATCGAAACATTTTTGACAATTTTCTAAATGTTCACAGGAATATGAAATATTCTGGTCATTAGTCAGTGGTTGTTAGTGTCTTGCTAGCTTCCGTACATTCACCGACTAACGTAAATTATATATTGATGTGGCTTTATTATTAAAAATGTGTTAACAGTTACACCATTGTCCTCAATGTAAATGCGATTATTTAAAATAAAATGAAATCATAATCGGGTTTTTAGAGCTCGATAACTTCCTGTAGGAATAAATTGTTGTTTTTTTTAAAAAAAAAATTGTGGCTTTTATTTTAAATATTCTTGAAAACTATTTTGGACACATCTTCGGTGTATAAGTTTTCATTAAAATTAGAATGTGTTTTATAGAAACCTACAAATCACGGTAGAAAGGAATAGATTTAGCTAATAAATACATATAAATACGATTATGACCAAACTATCTTTGAAATCAAATTCACTTTGTTTTAAGAATAAATAAAGCTTACACGTTTCTTGTAGTCTAATATAAAGCTAATCATCAAATAACACAGTAAATATATATTATTCAACAAAATAATTTTTTTTAAAAATAATACTGATTAAAACCTAGGATAAATAAAGAAGAGCCAAAATTGTATGTAAATATACCGGGTGGACTTTTAGGTTTTAATAATACATTTATTACGTTAATGGAATAGGAATGAGAAAGATTCAATTTTGTAGGAAATATAGCAGAATCTGCGTGGACAAAGAGTGGGAAACCATTTGGTAAAAAAACACCCTTTGTAAGTAGAGTACATACAGTACATCCAATAAGGACTTTAACTATGATCTCGCTATACCCAGTGATTCATTCTAACATGAAAATGACCCGAGGGTGTTCTGGATATATGTAGGCCTAATTAATTCAAACTTGAACATTCGGGTAGGTTTTAATTGACCGAACATAGTGAGGTTCGGTTTTATATAGATTACTTGGCATTTCATCTGTCTGTCTGTCTATCCGGATGTCCTGATTTTTTTCCCACGGTAATTGTCAAATGCTCGTACAAATTTTAATGAAATTTAGCAGGGACATTCCTTAAACCAAGTCCAAAGTATTTAAAAAAAATTGTTTTTTCAATCTGGTTATCGGTTTCAAGAGGCGAATATTCAAAAATCTATCGGCTCGTTTGTTCCGTGATAGCTGCCAAATGCGTGGACCGATTTTAACTAATTTTGGTAGAGATATTCTTTGAACAAAGTACGAACAATGAATTTACTGTACACAGTTTAAAAAAAATCTTGTTATTAGTTTCAATATAGTGGCCTCTCAAAATGTTTTCCGTTTAATAGCTCATATCAAATGATTTTAATGTATAATTATAGGTAATCGATCGAATACTTAGAGCGTGTTTTCTTAAAATGCTGACTGACGTCCTAAACCAAGTGAACATCAGCTATCCAATATGAATATGGCTATATTATTGATTTATTTTCTAACTAGCTTGATCAAAAAGGGAGAATATCTACTTCAAATTAAAGGATAAATTATGGAAGTGATCTGAACTTTAAATACATAAATAACTCTTAATACCTTAGTAACTAAAAGAACATGGAGGGAGCAGATCTACTCGTCACAGAACTAAGAGTAAATATAATAATTTAAAATAAAAAAGGAATTAGGGAGGGGACTCTAAAAGAACTAGTTACACGTAGATAAGGGACTACGTCCCAACAATAAAAACCACAAATAATACAGAAGCATTCACCTTGCCTATGAAATCAGATATGTATCACACACGGTCTTGATCTACATGAGTGGGGGGCTGACATTGACATTTTGAGAATGTGTTGTACGTTCCAAGATGTGTCAATCCGAACACATGATACTGACATTGACATATGAAAAAACTTATACCTTTGGACAATACAAAAAGTAAGACTTTAAACACCTTCAGAAGTGATAAAAACTCATTAGTAGCAAATAAGATGTTTAAAATATGACGCTAGTAGATTAAAATGTTATATTGCTTGTTGGGTGGAAGATTCCATTCGGTAAGATGAATACAAAGTGAATCTTAATTTCGTTTTAAAATAATTCCTATGCTCTTTATGGAGGTGTAGACAAGGTTCTAAAAGTCTAATATCAAACTAAACTCTAGTTTAGAATAGAACCCACAAAAAAAGTGCAAAAAATATTTACATTATTTTTTTAAATTGCATTTGAACAAAGCAATTTTATATTTATTTTGCCTTAATCTTAGATTCATCTACTAGTTGAACCAATTAAAGAAGTCATTATAATATAATAGGTTTACCCTAGCTATAAAGTTGTTAAGGTTTTTCACTCACCTTTACCATACTTAAATTCCACAGGGATGAAATAAACACTGGGGAACTACGCGTTATATTAGCTACAGAGCTACGTTTGTTTGCAAAACCTGTTTTGGTGCAGTCGAGTGGTTAGTAAAACGCACCTAAGATACCAGTAATAAAAATTTTAAATTAAAAAAAACACGTTCGAAGAGCTCTATTATCTCTGTTCTAAGTGTTTTAGAGTGCTCTATACAAAGAACAACGCTATATTTGATCTCACCACAGGTTTATGACCACGTGAAATACAATAATTGGTTAACTAAATTCATGTATTCTTCGTTTACCTTGCATGGTTTCACTATGGCATAGCATAAAATAAATAAGCTTAGTTTATAATCACTCAAGATAAGGCTGCTACTTTCCAAAGTAAATGAATTGTACCTGGCCCAAACCTCAAATGATATATTTTAAGAGTTTGAAGGATTAAATTTCTTTTTTCAACCACGTCTTATCACCCGTTTACATTATACTTATCTAATTACTCTAGTGAGCTAGGGATAAGGAAAGAGAGGAAAAGTATCTGCATTTACGAAGAGGGAGAGTGTGACACCATTTAGTAAAAACCATCTTCAGTAAACTAATCTGGGATTCTAGTTCCAACCACCACATAACCTTCAAAGCCAAACGTTAACGTTTAGTCCGCGTGCCCAAAGATGTGAGGGAGTATGAAGATGAAGTCTCTAGCACTTGTCATCGTAATCCTGTGGAGTATCAACACTAAACATCTCATCCGGTTTGTGTCTAATGAGCGTACATCGTAAACAGAAGAAGACACGCCGCGGCTTTCTCAACAAGCAAGGACCGGTATATAGCCACACTGAGAACCGAATTAATGGTCTTGTCCCGCGGGGAGTATACGGATGAAGTGAAAGAGGTGGGCAAGAATTCATAAAGAGGTTCATAATGAAGTGGACATAAAAACACTTGTAAAAGGTTTTTTTTTTTTCTCTCCACGCTCGTTTGATGGTGGATGGTTAGTTTTCAATGGAGGTGATAGCCACTATAATGAAGCACATTCGAAAGGCCCATGTTCCATATAACGGTTTATCAAGTTGATGATTTGAAAGGTGAAAAGAAAAAAAATGAAAAAGGGAGGGGGAAACACCGGGATTGATATATTTTATATTCTATCAAATCGAATAAGTCAACATGAGTAAACTTCGCAATAACTATTCTACTTTAAAAGATGGGTCGAATTTTAAACTCTTCATTATTAATTAATCTTTTACTGCACAGTCGTAAAGCTTTACATAATATGTAATTTAGATATATTTTCAGGAAAAAAAATTTGTAACTGGTTTTACCTTTAATGGTGTTTTAATTACTCAAAGAAAACAAGAAATATTTTATTTTGTTACAAATTAGATATTACCAACTAAATTATGACACAAATGATCTTATGACCTCGTTTTCACAACTGTTATTGTATTGCTTGAATATAATTACGATATTATATGAAAATGTAGTTAAATTCGAGTAAACAAATTATTCAATTCTTTTAATAAGGTTACAGTTCAGTAAAGTTGAGTTTCATGGTGAACAATCTGTATTTATATGTAGTAATATGATCATAGAAAACTTATAATTTAACATTTCCCAGAAAAAAGGGCCAAATGAAAATAATAGTGTAACATTGCCTAATTAATTACATGTTTAATATGTTTGTAAGTTGTATATGGTTTAAATAAGTAGGAATAAGAAGGCCTGTGACTATCTTGGTGAGCAGGTTCAAATAAAAATATCAAATTATATCAATTTTTAGTACTTTTATATCACTTATTGCTTAGATAGATTGAAAGATATTGTCAACTGTGTCTGAAAGCTTAAATAGCACAATTTTATGAAATTGTGTATTAGCAGATCTTCAACTATTTAATTTGGTTTTAGAGTTGTGGTTGCATAAAGCCAGTGCTTATAAGTCTAAGCTAACTTAATCTCTTTAATTGAGTTGAGTAATATTTCGGAAAAAATTTCCTAGTAGTAGCCTTTAAAAAACAATATACATAATTTTTTAAAGCCAACATTGTTAACATTTTAATGTATTATTTGTGTTATTTTTATACGTTATTGATAATAACTATAAAATGAGCGCAGCAGACTTATTTTAACACCACATCTTACTACCCATTCGGACTATACGCTCGTGTAATAATTACTCCAGTGTGTTAGAGATGCGGATGGTTGAATCAAGAAGAAATGTCCCCAAATTTACGTGGAGGGAAGGTGAAAAACCTTTTAAGTAAACCACCCTCAGTATATAGGGCTGGGACTCGAACCCTTATTGCGAGTATAACTCCTCAGATATTTCGAACACCAAGGCGGATGACAGATGCAGATAACATGACCATACGCATGATTATTTGAAAGTATAGCTATTAACTCTTTAGCTCTTTTAGGTGACCTGGCGGTCTAGGGTTAAGGTGTCTTACTTCTGTACTGGGAGTCCGGGTCTCAAACATCGGTCCCGGCACAGATTTATCTGATTGCCAAACTTCCTTAACCTCTGAGAAGACATCTCGTGAATGTGGGGAATGCCAGGCCTCTACCGTGGTTCGGATCCCACGTTAAAATGTGGGTCCTCCATTTCATCTCACTATCACCCTACCACTACACATTAGCGTAAATGTGTAAAACCTGTATGGTTAGTAAGACACGGTACTAATAATAATAATAATAATAATAATAATAATAATAATAATAATTAAGCTCTTTTAATGAAAATTGGACTTTGGTTGCTTTTAACTAAAGTAGCCCCATGACTTCTTTGGTGCTGACTGACAGCTCACAGCTGACTTCTGACAGTCAACATTTAGATATATACCTAAATTTTGACTGTCAGAAGTGACAGCTGCTAAACATATGTTTTTGAAGATCATATGGTTCGGCGTAAGGATACATAATTTGGTCTGGTAGCTTTTCAAAGCCGCCAGCTTTCAGCTGTGAGCTGTCAGTCAGCACCAAAGTAGTCATGGGGCTACTGTAGTATACTGATACTACAAAACATGGGTGTTCCTGTTTGTCATTGATATCATAGCTTAAATAGCTGATAATTACACAAGAGCATATAAAAAAAATATATTACTGTATTTAAAAAAAAGTGTAGAACTTGAAGGGTGGCAGCTAACTATTGCGAGTCCCGGGTCAATGAGATGGCGTTAGGTTATACAGAAATAGTAAGTAACATTCTGAAAGAATGAAAGTTTTTTTTTTTTTTTCAGTGGTCAACAGTGTTAATTAAGATCTGGATTTTGACATGTCATCATATACATATCACTGGCAATGCTCCTGTGTACTGTACATAAGTTCAGTTCAAGATCTTCTGGTTGTAGACACTTTTTTTAAAGGTCATTTGGCCACTTTTTATCATTTTGGATTTTTAGGTCTTTTTTTGTTGTTTGCCTGAGCTTTAGTCATTTTTTGGCATTAAGTAGAATTAGTATATTTCTAAATTAAATCGATATTCTATAGGTGAATACTAATCAAACACAAATATTCTCAACACACAGTTGTAAGGATACGAAGATAATGTAGGTCATGAACTTGGCTCTTCTTTGCTTTCATTGTTGTAAAATATAGGCCCTATACACTCCTGGTGAGGCACTACAAATAAGATGAAAAGGGCTACGTTTGGAGTAAATAGCTATTAGCCTATTTCTGAGGAAAGAATTAGTGTCATTACTATTTTATCATCCCAAAAACTATGTGTTGAAAAAAATCTATGTTTGAGAATTTGTGCACTTGTAAAATATCGATAAGAATTAAAAATACACTTATTCAGTATAAATACTTAATGGTAACTAAAAATACCTAAAAATTACGCAAACCAAGAAACATAACATAAAAATCCAACAAAAATTACAAAAGAATGACCTATAAAAAAGCTTCCACAACCAAGTGCTCATGAACAGCATTTATGTATACATGAGTAATGTCTTTGACATAACTAAAAGAAAATATATATCCTCTAAATTCAAGCTCATGTGATAACATTTTACTGTAGTTTATTATTGGTAGGCCTGTTATACAGCAAGAGTGACAGCTGAATATTAGGTAACGTATGAACATAGTTTGAGTAACATTTTTTTTACTGTAATCGTGTTATATTGTAATTTACTTTCACCAATAGTGTGAGAGCATATAGCCCGAACGTGTAGTAAGACGTGGTGCTAAAAAAATTGTGTGAGGGGCGTGTCGGGCGCATGCGCAGTCATCAACAACTTCCGCTGTGGTCACGCGGTGTGACAAGGATTTATGGTAAAGTGTGAAAGTGTGTGTGTATGCGAGGATCAGTCGGTCATCCAAGAAGCAGGTGACGGTCAACACTTCCCTGTCATGTTCAGGGGTGGAGTGTAAATATGGGAGGGGGTGAAGTGGGTGTGTTGTCTTGTCCTTCATCCCAGCACCTAGCCACATCCGGCTGAGGGGGTCTCTCTCACAACGGGAGGTGGGGGTGGGGGGAGCAAGACTGGTCAGAGGACCCGGTGTTATATGGGACCATCACCAGCTCAACAACTGTTACAAACAATATTGTATGATTAAGGGAACTACCTCCTTTAAGGAAAACATCCTCACATTGCGGTATTTCTTATTGGAATGACAGTTGTGAAGCTTCCAAAACATGAAAACAATCCTCTATTATCTTAAAACCCACACCAGTGTTCTTATGGTCTTATGCGTCACTCTTGAAATTTACTTGAACTGCCGATTATGGGAATATCAAGGTTTAATCCTGGTCAGGTGAACTGAGTAAGGTTATTTATAAAATGTTTTTTCACTCTCCCTCCACGCAAATGGGGGTACACTTCCTTTAAATATAAACATACTCATCCTTAACACATTATAGTAATTAGTACATAGGCGTATAACCCGAACGAGTAGTGAGACGCAGTGCTAAAAAAAGGGATAAAAACTAATATCTAAATATACTATTTTGTAACGGTATTAAAAATTATTTTGTTTTGATGAGGAACTCTAGATATGCTTCCAACATTTTACTTTGATCTCAGAACTGCTATATTTCTTGTATAACGTCCTTTAAAATGGTCTCTAATATTTAAATGGTCTTTTAAATTATTAAAGTTAAAGGCTTTAAACCTGGATATCTTTCATCTTCCTTTGGGGAAAAATCAAATTTTGAAATAACAAACCACTTCTCGAAGAGCATGGGATTCCTGGACGCCCTCAAAGAATTTCAGTGCTACAGTATGGGATGTAACCAGGAAAACCAAATCAATTTCCTTTTCCCCTTTCATAATGGGTGCAGTGACATGAGTTTAAATAAGTTGTTATTTTAGTCTTTGTAAATTAGTACTTGCTATCAGTGACGTTAGAATGATGGTAAAATAATGTGCTAAGAATCACCTTTCAATCAAATAAAAAAGAATAGTTTTATCCGTTAATAGACAATAGCTCACAAAAATATAATAAAAATAGGGGCTAGACTCAAAATGTTGTGTATCCAACTTATTTATAATTATTTTCAAGAGAGGGTAATCAATGTTTCAATTTACCGTTGAGAGCTGTTAAAAATCATAAAGAGATTCCCTTTACCACCCGATTCCGTTCAGCAGATTCTAACATGTTCCTGAACCACACTATTTGTTCGCGGACGTGCAGTGGCTCAGTTTTAATCTGGTAGAGAATCATAACATATGCTAAGAGTTGAATAAATGTGAGGAAATATACTCTGCTTAGAAAAAACTTAGCCTAACTCACTGAAATTAAAATACTTGACTAATTTTATAGACAAACAATAATATGGGTATTTATAAAATACTGATACAATAGAAAATATATTTTAAAACAAAAACCGAACGGTAAAATGAAAACGGCAAACTAAAATAATACATTTAATTAATTTATAATATTGCATGTCTGTGCTACATCAATTGTAGCCCTGTACTGGAAAGATTAGTCAGTACTAATGTACCATTGTCCGGGGGACACCTGAATGTACTGAACGTACATCCTTTCTATGTTCCGATCAGCTTAGATGTAAGTGATAGTGAGTGCAAGCAAGGGTGTAGAACCAGTAGAAACACTTAAACCTAGCTTAAGCTTAACCAACCAAACCCTGATGACTGTTGGGATGATACCCCTTTCGGGAAAAATTCCCATGGTACCAGTCGGGAATCGAATTTGGGATCCCTGAGCCCGTAGCTGGGTGCACTAATCACTACACCATGGGGCCGGTTATTTATTTATTTAAAATAATGTAAGGATTTACCAAGGAAAGCTGCCAGAATCTCAAAATTAAGATATTTCGGTCTTTTACCGTTTGAAACGGGTAGTTTTAGTATACATCAGCAATTCCTAATATTTACTAGTCTTCGAACTTTAATAGTAACATAATACTTATAAGCCCACCACCTTTGAGTGTTTACTTAATTACGTAATTCCACTAAGCCATTTCTTTTACTAGCTACGTCCAATAAATTTGTCTATTTAATGGCTTTTCTTTACTGAGTTTATTTACTTATTAATAATCTACCTTCATTGAATTTATTTCTCTTTTCATCTTACTTTAATTGGAGAATGCTATAGGTATTTTTTGTAATAAATTCTTTGAAGTCAATGTGGCTAGTTACCATTCGTTGTAAATAGGTGCTTTAACCATATTGTAGTAGTTAAAATCAAAATATTAGGAGTTCACAAGTTAATGTTGAATCATTGAAAAACTGCTAGTAGCTATATGTAGTACAATTGAGCTATGCCACTTACACAAGGAAATCAATTCTGGAACCTTTGATTTAGTACGCTCATTAAGCTATCTAGGACTCATCCTTTGTCTGTAAATCATTATTTAAATTTATTTAACGAATATGCATTTAAAATGTACACTTGGCGAAGGCAGTTTTCTATCAATAATAATTACAGCTAATAGTGTAGACGCAAGCATGTTTAGTAAGATTTTGCCAGGACGGCACTTTCAGAAAATATTTGTTGTGGCCAGGCCTCCACCGTGGTTCGGATTCCACGTTAAACTATAGGTCCTCCATTTCATCTCACAATCACCCTACCATTACACATTAGCGTAAGTGCGTATAACCCGAACGGGTAGTAAGACGCGGTGCTAATAATAATAATATTAATAATAATAATAATAATAATGTTGTGGCCAATATTGATAACATTTTATTTTAATACTAATGTCATTTATAGATAACGGTATTATTTATAGCCAGTGATGGTTTAATATCACATAACTTTACGTATACATATATTAAAATTGTTTTGGTAAATTTAGTAACAATCAAAAAATGTATTCTTTTACAAATCAGAATATAGGTTATCCATTAATTTTTTCACAAGTAACAGCAAAAATATTGACCTCACGTCAAAGGTAGGCTGTGTTTTTGAACGTTATCAATCTCATAAGTCCATCATTTCATAATCCACCAAAATCTATGAAGGATTAATGACTCGGAAAATGAGATGAACTCAGGATAACTAAATGGTAAAGTATCGGTGCAAAACAAAAGTCTCTGTTTCGATCAATGTGTAGTACATTTAATATAGTTTAAATGTACGTTTATTAACGAAAGTATACATTTAATAATAACTACTCCAGCCAACCATAAAATTATTTAATTTGTATAGAAGAATTATACAGGAAATCTTAGGCTGGTCACAAAGTTTTCTTTTATCCCCTGAACCGTCTGAAACCCTCCACATATTATTGTTAAGCGGGTAACAGCATTTGATGGTGGCACAAGTGTTAGGTTAAATGCGTCTATAACATTAATTTTTTTTTGAGGCACATTTCTTAAATTATTTGATAATATTAATCATTTAAAATACTGAACTAGCAGTTAAAGTTCTATATTAGTAAATAGGTTTAGCTTAGAATAAACAAGATTAATTAAATTTATTAAATTTTATTTATAAAGTTAGCGTCTATAAAATCGGTATAAGTTAAACTTTAAAATAAAGTAAAGTCACTATTTAGTCAAAACACTGTTGAATTTCACATAAAATTAATCTATCAAATAAACCATAATATTTAACTTCGTTGTGTTACGGAAAATAAAATCTTTATAAGATAAATTTTGATGGTGGCCATTGTCTAAATCAGTGTTGTCCAATTGGTGGCCCGTGGGATAAATATGGCTCATACTCACTGAAAATGTGGCCCTCACAGTATCCTGGTGGAAAATTCAAGGGAGACCCTCGATGATAGATGGTAAATAACTAACGATTCAAATAAAACTATGTATTTAAATAGGTGATAGTTTCATTTTATCATGCATTAATTTGATTAATAAAAGTATGTATAAATCTAGTTGTTTTGTGAAAGGGTGTATGAGTGTATTTTCATAATACATTTTTGAGATATTAATAAATTATTCACAGTAAAAATTTGGAATGTGCTATCAACTATAAATGCAATTTATATATAAATATTGAAAATAATTTTGTTTATTAAGTGTTATTTGTAGGAATTATTAACTATATCTTTGTCTCCCGGAGCAAACTGATAGTGGTATCTGCCCCTTTAGATCAAAAATAATGAACCACCCTGGCCTAAATGAATGTGGTAATGTTTCCAGGAGGAAAGTACGAGAACAAATGAAACCATGTATAGACCCTGGTGTTTTTGTATCAGCATAATTTAATTCTTTCCTCAGAAGTAAGATAAGCTGACTATTGATGGGTTATGTATTTCCTTCATTCAGAGATACAATATATTTATTTTATCTTATTAACTAGTTAGTAAAACAAACTTGAAAATTTTGAATTAAATTATTATTAAAATGCGTGTTAATAACAGATTATGGACGTGGTTTATTTACTAATCCATTACTAACGCACACACTTTAAATATCTATTTCAATTATTATTATTATTATTATTATTAGCACCGCGTCTTACTACCCATTCGGGTTATACGCACTTACGCTAATGTGTAATAGTAGGGTGATTGTGAGATGAAATGGAGGAACTACAGTTTAACGTGGAATCCGAACCACGGTGAAGGCCTGGCATTCCCCACATTCACAAGATGTCTTGTCAGAGGTGAAGGAAGGGTTTGGTAATCAGATAAATCTGTGCCGGGACCGAGGATTGAACCCCGGCCGCCAGCACAGAAGTCTGACACCCTACCCCTAGACCACCAGGTCACCTACTATTTCAATAATAACTTCAACAAAATTCACAAACAGAATCTATCATTTTAAAGTTTATACTCTACAACTTTACGGCAGTAAACAAAATGCTTTAATCAATTAATTGTAGGGTGACCTGGCGGTATAAAGTTAAGGTGTCGGACCTTTGTGCTGGGGTCCGGGGTTCAATCGTTGGTCCCGGCACAGATTTATCTGATTACCAAACCCTTCCTTCACCTCTGACAAGACATCTTGTGAATGTGAGGAATGCCAGGCCTCCACCGTGGTTCGGATTCCACGTTAAACTGTAGGTCCTTCATTTCATCTCATAATCACCCTACCATTACACATTAGCGTAAGTGCGTATAACCCGAACGGGTAGTAAGACGCGGTGCTAATAATAATAATAATAATAATAATAATAATAATAATAATAATAATAATAATAAACTATATAAGTTTGTTGTTAATTTATTTCAATGTTCGTAGAAATAGCTTTTTATAAAATTCAAACAGATTTTGTAGGAAAAAGTGATACCATTCTATTATTTCTAATTTATATAATATAATTTAATAATATATATAAAAAGTCACAGAAGAAAATAACATGATCTGATTTATAAATACGAGAAAATAGCTCTAGTAACATTTCTAGCTGTAAGATAAAGTTTCTGATGAAAATTGTATTGTGTGTATCTTAAGTCTGACTGCCTGCTTGCTAACTTTCTGCTTGTCTGATTGATAGCAGGCTAAACTTTAAGGCTTGCTCTTGATTTCTACTTGTTTTTAAAATCTACTAAATGGCTTTCTGTCGTATTTATACACGAAATATTTTAGGACATACCATTTTTGTTTTATTCGTGTTCTTAAAGATTAATTGGCAATAAATTTTAATGTATGATCTATATTATTTTATTTAAAATATCGGGTGAAATTCATTAAAAACATTTTGTAAAATTAAACCACTTTGAGTATAGCTTATTATTATCAACGCCCAAGTTTGCAACCATGTGTGTTGTTCATGTCGTTAATATATTTGCCGCCCAGATGACATGAATTATTTACTTTTATAACAAAACATATTGATTTTTCATAAGAGCAGATATTTACGTAATCATATTTTACGCTTTCTTTACAGCTGAAAATTATAGTTAGAGGCATATAATTTCAATCGGAATAAGTTTCGTCGAAATTTAAAAATAATTGAATCTCATGGAGTGGAATTGCATTCGTAAAGAGTTTGATTATTATATGACATATTAACGAATTTTATCCACAGCAGACGAGGTAATCCCAACGTTAATAAAACTTAAGCATTCAACCACCAAGCACTCAAATCGTTTTATGACAACGTTAAGATTTGGGATATTTCTATCTTAATAATTCCATCTAAATATTTGGAAAATTTTCCAGAATATTTCCTTTCGAAGTATAATATATAAAAGTAGTCTCTCAGGAAATTAAGTTCGCACTATAAGACAAATTCCGTAGTTATGAAAATCTCTACCTTATAATGAATATTTAGGTAGCACCTACCAAATAATAACACTGTAAACGTAAGTTTGCCTAAAACCACAATCTGAGCTTTGTTTTACCTCTAGCACGTCTTCATACTCGTCCGGACTATAAGCCTCTTTGCTATGCCAATGATATATGGTTACGGAAAGTATAATTTAGAGGAAATGCACTCTCATTTGTGTGAAGAGTAAGTGGGAAACTCTCTAGGAAAATAATCTGAATGTGCTTGAATGGGACTCGTACCTCCAACCTTTTTGTGAACAACCAACTAGACTAGATGAGACTAATATTAAGTCCACTTTCCTAACTATGTTGGTAGCCTAAGAGTGAGCCAATGGTTCCTTGAAATTCAATCCCTCATCGTACCTAAGTGACGTAGAGGAGAAATACGAAGAACCATATGTTACCATTAAGGAGTTAGAATCAGCTTGTTGAAGAAACATATTTTGTCTTAAAAGAGTTACATTCGCTGGTTGAATAAATTTATGTAAACTTCATGAAATGTACAATGAGTGTCTGGTTGAAGAACAATATTTTACTATTAAGGAATGTACGGTGTCTGGTTGAAGAACAATATTTTACCATCAAGAAATGGACAGTGGCTGGTTGAAGAACAACATTTTACCATCAAGAAATGGACAGTGGCTGGTTGAAGAACAATATTTTACCATCAAGAAATTGACAGTGTCTGGTTGAAGAACAACATTTTACCATCAAGAAATACACAGTGGCTGGTTGAAGAACAACATTTTACCATCAAGAAATGGACAGTGGCTGGTTGAAGAACAATATTTTACCATCAAGAAATGTATAGTGGCTGGTTGAAGAACAACATTTTACCATCAAGAAATGGACAGTGTCTGGTTGAAGAACAACATTTTACCATCAAGAAATGGACAGTGGCTGGTTGAAGAACAACATTTTACCATCAAGAAATGGACAGTGGCTGGTTGAAGAACAATATTTTACCATCAAGAAATGGACAGTGGCTGGTTGAAGAACAAAATTTTACCATCAAGAAATGGACGGTGTCTGGTTGAAGAACAACATTTTACCATCAAGAAATGGACAGTGGCTGGTTGAAGAACAATATTTTACCATCAAGAAATGGACAGTGGCTGGTTGAAGAACAATATTTTACCATCAAGAAATGGACAGTTGCTGGTTGAAGAACAACATTTTACCATCAAGAAATGGACAGTGGCTGGTTGTAAAACAATATTTTAGCCGCAAAGAGTGTACAGTCGCTTGTTGAAGAACAAATTTTAGCAGCAAGGAAAGTACAGTCGTTATTTGAAATTACATCCCGTCTGGCACCAAGGAACCAAGATAAGACCTTGCAGACCGCAAACCACTGAGGTTGTGGTGGCGGCAACATGCCCTCACAAGGGCGGCTACATACTACTGAGGGCCGTCAATAAACCAGGGGTGGGCAAGGCTAACTCACGTCTACGATTCTCCTTGCAGTCGTCTTCATGGGCGCGTCTCAGCAGATGAGTTTTGATTTCACACTTGATTGGATTAACAATTGATTCGAAAAGGGTTCTTAACAGATAGTTCTGAGAACTATAAACCTAGCTACCTCCATTCAACAAATACTAGGTACGTACAGTATATCATATTAAGAATAATTATGTCATGTTTCTATTGCTAATTCAGTCTTTAAATTGCTCCTCGGATTTGAAGTTTTTCTTTGGTGATTAAGTTACTTAGAAACGAATGACCACAATATTTAAGAGTACATTCTATTTTTTGATAATAACTATTGTTCACGCAGTATAAGAAGTTAGTATCGTAATAGATGTCAAAATCTTTCAATGTTCGACACTTGCTAGTCAATTGAATGATTTGAATTTAAATTTAAATCACTTGATATGCGCTATAAAACAAAATACCTTTAGAGCGGCCACCATATTGAAACGGATAAGCTTAATGAAAAAATATGTACGAGGGGAAATTAGAAAGTTTAAAAAAAGGTCAATAATGGTTCCGAGAAAAAGGGTGAGATGCGAATTTTAAAAACATGTAGTATTACATTTACACTTATCTTTATTTCTTGACATCATCTTTACCAATATTGATATATTCATCCCATCTCCTTAGAAATGCCTCAAAACCCTCATTGGTTAATTGAGCTGTATGAGGTATACCATTATCACGATGGAGCAATATTCCTCTTGTCAGTAGGCCTGGACGTTTTTTGCGAATTGCGACCCAAACCTTTTAAATAACTTCACAGTACGATGCAGCATTTACATTTTAACCTCACTTCTAGAAATGGGCTAACAGTACTTCCTGAGAATTTCAAAACACTGTAAACATAACCTTCCCTGCTGATGGTGTAGCCTTAATTTTTTGTTTGAATATGGACTTGGATGTTTCCATTTCATTGACGCTTGTGTTACTAGTTATGCACCCACAATTCATCCTCAGTAGCAATCCTGCTAAGAAAAATTCCTCCTTCATCTGCATACAAACAGAAATATCGCAAGGGAAAACATATTTGGTTAATTTTTTGTACCTGATTCAGTTTCCTTGGCACCTATCATGTGAACACTTTATGAAAATTTTAAAAAAGCATGCATTATGATGTAGGCTAAGCCATGGATTACTTAATTTGTAGTTGCTACGCTATCTAAACATCTGTGTTTGCACGCGAAAATAGTTGAAAAGAAAGCAGTGAAACCATTTTACTTGTTTTTTTTTAAAGAAAATATACAAATGTATAAATCTCAAAATGAAATATATATTACAACACACCTAAATATCACATACAATTAGAACTTGATAGGTACAAACACCTTTTGGTCAGTTAAATCTAGATAAACTAATTGATATAGTGCAAAATATTTTATTTAAACCTAAAAGTAAAAAAATATTTCATTTAGAAATATTAAGTCAATTACAAAATAGTTGTGTATTAACCAAACACAAACAAAATTAATGAAAAAAATATGATAACATTTTTACAGGTACACTGTGTTCTATTTACCTAGATTTATAATTTGTTTATAGAACACATCGAACCGTTAAAAATCTTATCAAAATTTTCTCATAAATATTGTTTATATTTGGTTAATACAAAACTATTTTGTAATTGACTCGATATTTTTAATTGCAATATTTTTTTTATTTTTAAGTTAAATAAAATAATTTTGCACACTATAAATTAATTAATCTAGATTTAACCGACTAAAAATTGTTTATGTTTATCAAACTTTAATTGAGTGTGATATTTAAGTGTATCCCTTATATTCATAATTTTATATATTTCTCTTTACCACAATAATTATGATGAATATTACCAAACCTATTTCAATATTGTCAAGTTTATATTTCATAAAACCACAAATCAATGAAAATTATCTTTGTAGCATAATATTTTATATATTTTAGCGGTTAATCGGCCGTATGAGGGATTTCTAAGAAGAATTTCATTTTTTTTTTAGGTGTTTATCGTACACTTTCTGAAGCAACTGATCATAATATAAGCACATGCCTCAGAAACTAACATCAATCTAGAACAAACACAACATCCGGACCCCGGCCGTTAATTCGTCACCGTGAATGGGAAACGAACATTTTACCAACGATAAAGCTTCCGGCCTTACCAGGAATCAAATCCGGGACCCTTATCTCAATAGACGGACACGCTAGTAACTGAACTAAGGTGTTGGATCTTAATAAGTACATACTGTGTATTTATTTACTATAAGTCATGGGAAGATATCTCTACTTGAAGCGCAAACCCACCTGCGTTTCCTTGAAATTGCGATGACATCCGTTGCTGGAATCTTTGTGTTAAACTCTACAGCCTTGTTGCAATGGTCATTATTATAATAGCTCCCAATGGGTGATCCCGACAAACACACCAAAGGCTTCCACAATAATTAGGTAGGTGGTTAGTCCCCCATCTGTCATATCTCACCAACCCTTTCAAAAATATTCCATATAAAAAGTCCGAACTCATATCTTCGTATCGGTTGAGATACCTATTTAAATCTATCAGTCGTTGTTTAACTGATCCAATAATGGCACAAGTCTACACCTTATTAGAGGGGGGGAAGGATAAGCCCCCACTTCTAACCCCCAAATTTCCCACTGACCACCCTCATCTTTCAATCCTTCATTAAAATAACAAGGGTTGTCTCCGCGTGGGGGTGATATTTTGAAATATAAGCGAAGCAAGTTGTGGGTAATAGGGAAATTATAGATGGGGTGGGAAGGAATTTTTCACACCTGCCAACGAAACGACCCCTCGCCTGACACGATAAAAAATCACATTTCCAACCCTCCCACACCATTAGAGGTAATATCTGTCTGAGCTCTTCAAAAGAAACCCTTCCGGGTTAGGGTAGTATGGCTTCCGCGTTCTTTTATTTTTTATTTGTTTCGCCAGACATTTTGCTTTGAGCACGCTTTAATACGCATGCGCGGTTCATCATTGTTGCGTGCTCTATGGTTTTTATCTCACCCACATCTTCGGACTATAATTTACTCTTTTCCACCCCGTAGGGGTGCTAATGTACCTCATTTTACTAGTCTAATACTTACCTTTCGGTGTTTTTTCTTTGGTTTGTGTCTGCGAAAGGGTTGAAATATTGTAAATAACCCCTTTTAACAAATCGCCACGGGAATTTAAGGCTCTTGTCTTTACATCAAGATAAAACGAGATAAGTTTTATGTGTAAGTAGTTCATACACTAATTTCCTTCACAACAAGAAGTAATATATTAGCATTGAAAATATAGGGGGGACGATTGAAAACTCTGTCTTGTGACGTTCAAGGATTTTCCTGCTCAGAACAGCGGGAGAAAATGATGTATGATGCTTCTGGCTCAAGGTGATTAAATTAGTAAGTGATTAATAGCTCGCCTTACATACGATTTCTGCAGCCACGTGACATTGAAACTTGTTCTCATAAAAGGTTAAGCTAATAAAAGCTCAACGTCAAAGCTAGGTGAGTGGTGACGGACCTTTCCATCATCCGGAGGGATAGAACTCCAAACCCAGTTGGGTAAACTTGGAATTATTGTATTCCAAGCTGTATAATAGATAAAATACTTGTAAATTTCATTAAGGGGAGTGTTATTTATATTTCCATATTATTTTAATCAGTTTCTGTTGCTAGTAATGAAAAGTTTAACCATAATGTATTAAACCTATTATATTAATTCCGTAACACAGTGGTTGACAAATCAGAACAAATATTGATTCTTAATGAAGGACAGGGACCGATCATGGATTGGGAGAAAAGTCCAAATTTTTCCATTGCATGTAGAGTTTGGGTCAGATCTAGATTATAGACAATTCTATCGTTTATACATTTCTCCAACTTATTATGCATTCTTTATTAAATTGTGATATTTAGAGATTATTTATATGAGTTTGTAATCTAATACAAAAGATGGCGACGTGTTTAGGCTGATGTTTTATTTTACATGTGACTAAATCAGCAAACAAACAAACAAACAAATATATGTCACAAAAACATAATTTTGGTATAGAGGGCTGGTGTGGCTCTTCCACGAACACAAACTTGTTTGATTCAAGAATGAACTAAAGTATACGTTAATGTGAATCACGGCCGGATGAACTGAAATATTTTTTACTAAATAATTTTCTATGAAGGCTTGTCTATTTCCTAGGGCTCTACCGGTTTCATTCTACCTTTTTAGCCTAGATAAATGCTTATAGCTCAGACGAGTAGTAAGAAGTGGTGCAAAACAATATTTGTCCAGCAAAATATGACTGAAAACCATTTAGGAGAAACCACCCTCAGCACACCCAACCATGATTCGAACTCCAATCTCCCTGTAATTGGAAGTCTAGTCTATTGCAAGAGTGACGCCTTGGAACATGTGGCCACTGGAGCAGGTCTTTCATAATTTATATAATTTCTACAGTTTCAATGTAGAAGCGTTGCAGTTGGAAAGGTCTCGTTTCCCCACTGGGGGAATGGCAGATTACCTGTGTGAGTGAGGTAGCACAAGGAATCCGCCAGTTCTAGCCCCCTGCGGGGCTGGCAGGTGTTGTAAAATATGATGATTACAAGCCTGGTTAACACCGACGGCTTGAAGAACTAACTGACTGCTTGCTTCTACGACAGGACTGGGTCGACCTCGAACTTACCTGAGAGGGTCGAGCTTCAAACTATCTCTGAGAGAACCTGCTTCACATCCAGGATAGGTCAGATGTTAGGCTTCACGCAGAACTGAAGCAGATGAATGACGAATGAATTGGAGTGTATTAACACTGTTTTCTTTATGGCTGCAATCTTCCCACTTGGTTTAATCAACTTCAATTTGTTTCCCACCAAGTCTCACTTTTTATCCGGGCTATCCATAATAAATTACGACTTTGAAGTAGGAATGAGGAAGGTAAAAGTTTGAGGGCCTTTACCCACATTTGTGTGGAAGGGATCTGAGAATCCACCTTCACTACACCTTAAAGAGTTTTAACTCTAACCTTACCTTTCCCGGGAAATCAAACTAGACAAAATTAACATTAATCCATGTGTCCATCAATGCACAGCTGTAAAATTGTAACTGGCTTACCTCCCTTCCCCCTTAAAATATTTACATAGCTGAACAAACTTGAAACACTCTTGGTACGGTTTTGCTGAAAAGCTGTTTATATATAATTAATTTGGTTTCTAAAACCCCTTATGACCAGAGAGTTTGAGATTGTATGTTTTATTAAAATATTTTGTTACGTATTACTCACGTTTTATAAAAATATGATATCATCCATTGACGTATCATCTGTCAATTTCGAAATGACAGTGCTAAACTGTAGTTGTTAGAATTTATAATTCTAAATTTGAAAATGATTAATGTACGTAAAATTTATATTCATTTTCAAGTTAAAATGAACGCCTTTGAATATTTTTCAAACTAAAATTGTTTGGGCAAGGACTCGGTGAATAAACTTGCATCATAAAAATGTTTTTAAAATCGGTTGGGTAGGCCTCTATAAATCAATGTCGAAAGAAATATATTCACGGTTTAAATGCAATAGTAGGAACAAGTACATTTATTCAACCAATAGATGATACATGTAGCCTACTTAATAATTCATCATGAAATAACAATCTACACGAGCCTTGCAGAAAGCTTGAGGGTTTTCCTCTACATATCTAAGTTGTTTATTATACAGAAATAAAGCCATATTATCAATTCTAAAAAAGAAAAATCAAAATTACCGCCTAAAAGAAGATTTTGGGTACGTACACGTTTTCAAAGTTTAAGTAGATATAGTACACCCAATATCATTGTTGAGGGACTACAGGTCTTATGGCAACTTTTGACAGAGTTTTTCGCTCGGGAGGTGATGTGCTGAAGTAAGAAGGAAATACTGGCAATCTTGTTTTACCATAGTTGCGAAACTTACCTTATATTTGAGAGGAGATTGACCACGCAAAATCGAGAAAATGACAACGTTGTTTCCCAATAGTTACAATGCAGTTCCCTTCGCGATGAAATCCAGTATCTCACTGGTTTGATCGAAGATTTAAAACAGGTTGATGTGAATGCTTTGAAGCTTGAATACAGATGTAACGGTGGTTTCAGAAAGATTTTTTCGGATGTCCAAACATTTATTTCAAATACTTGAACCAAAGATACATACAAAAGGACACCAACTTGAGACAAGCCATTCTCACTGAGGAACGTCTTGCTTTGATTTTTCATTACATAACGATTGGAGATTCCCATCATTTGATAAAGTATAATTTCAAAATTTTAAAACAAATCATTTAATCATGGTATCAAGGAATCATACAAGTAATTTTATTTCTGTCTTAATGGTATTTACTTTTAGCATCCCACAGATACGTGTTGGACTATTGAATTTAAATGAAATAAAGCACCTTTTGGTTATGCCACTAAAATTACAAAAATATTCAAATATAATTTAAGAAAACATCTCTACCCATCCTAGGAGGTAAGTTACCATTTCAATAACAGAAATGAAAAAGTTCATTTAGAGCAGTTTAGAGGAAAATATCTTCTAAAATAAAATTTCTTTCTTTATTAATTATTTATTATATTACTGTAAAAATGTAGTCTAATTTAACCTAAGTATAATCTCAACAATACACAACATGGAGATATTCACAGCACATAAAATAGTCTTAAAAAATAAATATTAAATATTTCTATTGCAATTATTTAAAAAGTTAATGGTAGTTTCTTGAGAGAATAAGAGGGTAAATGGTCTAGGGCTCAGTCCCAGGGCACACCACAGGTCCTTAAGAGCCCATCACACGGCTGATTAATCACGATATTAGATACAAGAATACTCTAGAACTTTAATACATATCAAAGCGTGGCTTACTGCATTCTTTATTTATTATTATTATTATTAGCACCGCGTCTTACTACCCGTTCGGGTTATACGCACTTACGCTAATGTGTAATGGTAGGGTGATTGTGAGATGAAATGAAGGACCTACAGTTTAACGTGGAATCCGAACCACGGTGGCAACCTGGCATTCCACACATTCACAAGATGTCTTGTCAGAGGTGTAGGAAGGGTTTGGAAATCAGGATAAATCTGTGCTGGGACCGAGGATTGAACCCCGGCCGCCAGCATAGAAGTCTGACACCTTACCCCTAGACTACCAGGTCACCTCATTCTTTATTTGACAACATTGATATTGGAATTATTTTATTAGCTTTTTCCTCCTAGCATAATTATTTTACAATATTTTATTCTATATATACAATTTAGTTGACGGAACAGAGCGAGTTCTTTATTAAACTCTATCGTTTGGCATTTAGTCTGCCTGTTTGTTCTGCGATTACTGCCAAATACTTGGACCGATTCAAACAAAATTTGGCAGAACACTCTTTAAACTTATGCCAAATGACGTGTGTGTGGTTAAATTTGTGATCTGACTAACCGGTTTTAAGATGGTGGCTTCTCAAATAGTGTTTCATTCAATAGCTCATCCCCAGTTATTTAAAATTAAAATCATAAGAAATCGAACAACTGGCTAGGGTGTACCTATATGAATTTTGAGACATAATGCGAGACAGACTTATTGAACCACTTACACAAAAGTTATTCTCTATAATTATGATGCACTATTTAAAATAGTATTCATACGTTTGCTCTCTAGCTTAATCCCAAAGAAAAATATTAACTTAAAACACAAGGATAGATTATAGAGGATCTTTCAACTTGAAATCCAAAGAGAAATTTCTCTAAAGATAAATCTTAGGACTGTAGTTGTGATAAGAACATGATTTAATTCCTAACAAGATGATTGTATTATACTCAGCATTGTTTACATGGAGGGAGTGAGGTCTACGGTTCACAGAATTATTAGTAAAAATAGTTTCATTGGTCTCAATATCACGGTATTCTAAAGTGGACTATAAAAAAAATTGCACCACGATGGGACGTCTGGTTCGAATTGGGTTACTCAGGAGTGAGCTAGCTCTTATATTTACGGTCGCAAACCAAGCTTAAATATAATACCAAGACTTGGATTTTCATGCCCTAAGAATGATCAATACAGCACCAAAATGCTAAAATATTATTTTTAATTCGAAAAAAACAACCTAAAAGTGCTAATGAGAACCCTGGAATAATACACACGAAGATATGAGATAATCTCTTTATTACTTGTAAATAAAAAGTATTTGTATGCAACGAAAAGCCTTCTTCAGAAGCAACTGTAATTATGGAACTATCCGTATGAAGGGGACCACATTTCCATTAATTTAAATTAGTTGTTAGGGCCACTCTTCACTAAATGATTTTCAGCATGTATGTTAATATTTATTGAAAATCTTGTAATGTATACTTGGCAGCATAGCAGCATTCCGACGCGCAGATGGTTGTGATATCTGATAGCTCACGATACTATTTTTCGCTCATGTTTAGCTGACAATTTCCACATGTCCATCACAGACTCAGCCTTAAACTCTGTGTCTTTAGTGACTCTGAGCATGGGACGAATCATGGTTATCTCAGTGGTAGAACATTAGCGTGCTAAGCCAAAGGTTTCGTGTTTTATTCCCGTGTCCAAGTGTCACTTTTCATATAATTTAAATTAATTAATTAAATGATATAGCTAAACCCAGTTTAGAGAAAATATTTTTTTTCTTTTTGTATGCTTTAGTGCGACTCTTAATTTTATTGTTAGATTAATAATCTTCCCAAACCCACCTATGGAACTTTATGAATACTCTTAGATACAAAGTTTTATCCCAATCAGTAAAATAGTTTCGGCTCTAGGCCGAGTAATGACAGAACGAATGAAAGACAGAATGATAGAGAGACATATGTCATTGTGAAAACAACTTTTTTCGGGAACAGGGGGTCATGAAACTTCAACATACATCAAATCATTCAATTTTTTTGACAATAGCAGTAGCTTCCATCTTTCTATGGTTCGCGATAAATTCAAAAGGAAGTCATGTGATCGAATTCTAGGCCGTGGTAGTAGCTAATATTCGGTCGATAACCTCTCAGTGCTTACAATGATTGCCCGTGCAGAGTGTGGCGTGAGTCTACCTGTCAGTCTGCATGCGTGACAAGCGCCGTGACATGCCGAAGGGCTGCCAATGATGCAACTCTACTGAGGCCATTCAATTCCCCGCGCTACTGGACTGAATATTCATCAGAGACACGCAACCCTGGCCGTATAGAGATGTTTACAATTAGATCAACATTTAGAGGAGAACTAGCCTCAAGAAACCATGAGATGCATTAAATTGTATTGGTTCATCTATTGAACAATATAACAAAAGTATTATTATAGGCCTAGTGCAATTAACTGTGAACTGACTAATGCATTAGTGGCTTCATGAGTTTGTGTCTGATTTTTTTTACTGACGCATTATTGGCATACAGTTTATTATATTAACTATAGTATTTAATTAATATTAACGATGTATCTCTCACTATTTCTCTTTCAAAATCATCCTTTAGTTAACTTAGACTGTAGAAGAAAATTAACACGAGTCTTACACATCCTTAGAGTTTGTATACCATTGAACATGAAACTATAGATATCCTCAAATGCAGTAAACCATGTAACCTGAACCTCAAGATATTTTAGGAAGATGACAAGGGCCTTTAGCTATCCTAGGAGGTAGTAGACTATTGAACCTAAGCTTATAGATATCCTATGAGGCGGTAGACCATTGAACCTAAGCTTATAGATATCCTATGAGGTGGTAGATCATTGAACCTAAGCTTATAGATATCCTATGAGGTGGTAGACCATTGAAACTAAGCTTATAGATATCCTATGAGGTAGTAGACCATTGAACCTAAGCTTATAGATATCCTATGAGGTGGTAGACCATTGAACCTAAGCTTATAGATATCCTATGAGGTGGTAGACCATTGAACCTAAGCTTATAGATATCCTAAGAGGTGGTAAACAATTGAACCTAAGCTTATAGATATCCTATGAGGTAGTAGACCATTGAACCTAAGCTTATAGATATCCTATGAGGTGGTAAACAATTGAACCTAAGTTTATAGATATCCTATGAGGTAGTAGACCATTGAACCTAAGCTTATAGATATCATATGAGGTGGTAGACCATTGAACCTAAGCTTATAGATATCCTAAGAGGCGGTAGACCATTGAACCTAAGCTTATAGATATCCTATGAGGTGGTAAACAATTGAACCTAAGCTTATAGATATCCTATGAGGTAGTAGACCATTGAACCTAAGCTTATAGATATCCTATGAGGTGGTAGACCATTGAACCTAAGCTTATAGATATCCTATGAGGTAGTAGACCATTGAACCTAAGCTTATAGATATCCTATGAGGTGGTAGACCATTGAACCTAAGCTTATAGATATCCTATGAGGTGGTAGACCATTGAACCTAAGCTTATAGATATCCTAAGAGGTGGTAAACAATTGAACCTAAGCTTATAGATATCCTATGAGGTAGTAGACCATTGAACCTAAGCTTATAGATATCCTATGAGGTGGTAGATCATTGAACCTAAGCTTATAGATATCCTATGAGGTAGTAGACCATTGAACCTAAGCTTATAGATATCCTATGAGGTGGTAGACCATTGAACCTAAGCTTATAGATATCCTAAGAGGCGGTAGACCATTGAACCTAAGCTTATAGATATCCTATGAGGTGGTAAACAATTGAACCTAAGCTTATAGATATCCTATGAGGTAGTAGACCATTGAACCTAAGCATATAGATATCCTATGAGGTGGTAGACCATTGAACCTAAGCTTATAGATATCCTAAGAGGCGGTAGACCATTGAACCTAAGCTTATAGATATCCTAAGAGGTGGTAAACAATTGAACCTAAGCTTATAGATATCCTATGAGGTAGTAGACCATTGAACCTAAGCTTATAGATATCCTATGAGGTAGTAGACCATTGAACCTAAGCTTATAGATATCCTATGAGGTGGTAGACCATTGAACCTAAGCTTATAGATATCCTATGAGGTGGTAAACAATTGAACCTAAGCTTATAGATATCCTATGAGGTGGGAGTCCATTGAACCTAAGCTTATAGATATCCTATGAGGTGGTAGACCATTGAACCTAAGCTTATAGATATCCTATGAGGTGGTAGACCATTGAACCTAAGCTTATAGATATCCTATGAGGTGGTAAACAATTGAACCTAAGCTTATAGATATCCTATGAGGTAGTAGACCATTGAACCTAAGCTTATAGATATCCTATGAGGTAGTAGACCATTGAACCTAAGCTTATAGATATCCTATGAGGTGGTAGACCATTTAACCTAAGCTTATAGATATCCTATGAGGTGGGAGTCCATGCAACAGGAGCCTTTAGATATCCTCAGATATATAAAAACATTGAACATGAGACATGCAATTCACCAAGCTATACTCAACAATTAAACACGAGACCCTAAGTATCCTCAGTGATATAATAATTATGGTATGATTGAGCCTTCATAGATATAAGACTATCAAACATAAAACTCCGGACTACGGCTCATCGTCGGTGCATTAATAGTTTACCTAACTCACGTAGATCAACATATAGGCCTCTCTTCACATCCCTTCCCCTTTCTTCGTTATTCTATTCGATCATGATCACCAACAATGTTTATGAGACTATTAAACTACGTGTAGCTGCCTATAAATATTGTACATTTATTAATATAATGTCTACCTGCTACCTTAGAGACAAAGAGGGTTCGTTCCCTCCTTGCAATATATTTAACAAGAATGATTATTATTATTTAATTGACTGACTTCCATTGACAAATATATTATGTTTTACCGAAGTACATAGGTAAACATTGATTAATTATATGAAAAATAATATGTTACATTGAATAAAGTTGTTTTTTCCCCCATCATTATTGTAACAATCCTTCTTGGCTGTTTAGTGGCGCACCTATAGGCGTAGTTCCGTGTCCATCCAGCAGGACCAAACCCTTCCTTCACCTCTGACAAGACATCTTGTGAATGTGAGGAATGCCAGGCCTCCACCGTGGTTCGGATTTCACGTTAAACTGTAGGTCCTTCATTTCATCTCACTATCACCCTATCATTACACATTAGCGTAAGTGCGTATAACCCGAACGGGTAGTAAGACGCGGTGCTAATAATAATCATCCAGCAGGACTCAGGCACCGGAATAGCTGAAGGACACACGTTTGAGTGCACCAACTCAATAGTACACCAACTTTAGGTAACCAACTCCAGTGCTTTCTTAAATGTATATGCACCAAATATAAAGTAATCTCAGTAATAACGGGAAGTATAAATTGATATCGCAATGACACCTTACCTTTAATTCAGTCTAAGACTTTGTAAAAGATTTTCTTGACTTGTTGTCTCCTTTGTCTTATGGTTGTGTGTCTGTATGAATGCATATTCATGTCTTTATGATTGTGTATGTTTAAATTAATTAATGTTTGCGTATGTTTGTCTGTCATTATAACTGTGCCTGTTCATGAATGTTAGTAGATCTTTATAACTGTTCATGTTCACATGTTTGTACTTCTTTATGACTGTATATGTCAGTATACCTGTATTTATTCGTGACTGGACAATGTGATGCATATTCGTCTGAGTACTTAAATTAACTTACTGTCTCTGTCATCCAATCTGTATATTGCTTTTTAAGTCACTTCTAATAAAGATAAAAGGCTGAAACTCTGTGGGTATTCATATTATTCTAGAGACAATGATTTCTATTAAAATATGAGCTAGAGCTATCACGCGGTGAAACATGCAGCTATAGCATGTAATCTAGCGGCTATCTTTGATTTATAACTGACGTGGATTTTGGAAAATTTCCCAACTTATTATCTAAAAAATGATAGAATAGTAATAATTCTTACAGGTAAAGAAAGTATTGTGATCGTCAAAATATTGAGCTTAAGATTTTTATGAATTTTGACGTCCACCTCTCTGTCTGTCTGTACGTCTGTCTGTGCCTCAGAGTTGAGACTAAACTATTTTACTGATTAGGCTAAAACTTGGTATCTTGGGTTTTCATAGGGTTGCCCCAAGGGGTTTTGGAAATGGATATCTAACTCTAAAATTAAGGGTAGTTTGTTTAAGGATTAAAATCTACTCACATTTTTGCTCGGGTTTCTTGTGTATATTATTTCGTTTCATATATATTATGAGCTTTGAGTAAATATCTCAATTTTTAAACACTGGAGTGATAAAGTCTGTGTGGAGTTTCATACCATTTATTTTAGATAACTTACAATTTTAATTTAATTTTCCTAATTTACAAATTGTAGTGTTAATAATTTACTAAGCTTTATTCACTTGTCTACCTTAATAACAAAATTGTGTCAAATTGTCTAGTTCCTGATATTTACATTAATTGTTCCAGCATATAAAAGTTTTCGCCATGAGTTTTCATATTTGTTGTTTATTTATATCTTTAACATAAACCGATGACCTTTGTATATGATTGTGTAGGTTCTAATACAATAAGGTTTGCCACGAGGAGCAGTTAACTGTAAATAAAAACGCAAGCATTAGTGGGAGATGGACAGGAAGGAATCTTACCAAATTTCCAAAATAATTAATATATAATGTCGATATTCAATGGTAAGTTTTGTCAACAGATTTTCCACGAGATATAATTCTTGGTTATCTCTATGATTCATATTGTTGCTACGACGAACCCTAGTGAATTAAGGTTCAAGTCCTGTCAGGACAAAGATGAGAGACATACGAAAGTTTTAAAGTCAACTAACTATATTTAATAAGTCCCAGATATAGTTCAAACTTATAAATTATCCACGAATAATTTATATTTTAAATATACAAAAGGGTGGCCTAGTGGTCTAGGGAAAAGGTGTCTGACTTCTGTGCTGGGGGTCCAGGATTCAATCCTCGGTACCGTCACAGATTTATCTGATTGCCAAACCCTTTCTTCATCTCTGACAAGACGTGTATTAATCCCAACTTGTTAATATGTGGAATGCCAGGCCTCTACCCTGGTTCAGATTCCACGTTAAACTGTAGGTCCTCCATTTCATCTCACAATCACCCTACCATTACACATTAGCGTAAGTGCGTATAACCCGAACATGTAGTAAGACGCGGTGCTGAAAATAGTAATAACTATAAAAATGTTTTGATTAAAATACTCTTTTTCAATCACACCCATGTGAATACATTATTTTATTTGTCTAATTTATATCTTAGAACTTAGATGTTTATATATAAAAAACATAGGCGATATAAATTATAATTTAAATTTAATCTTTTAGAATAATTATGCATTAAAGTATAATATTTAATAATTCCATCAAAACGATTTTAATTAAATGAAACATTGGTAGTCGAGTTCATAAAACAAATGGGTATAAGCAATTTATTGTTATTTAAGGCTCTGGGATGATATATTTCAACGTCAGTTAACAAACAGTATTATTTTATACAGCTCTGCTTTGCCAATTTTTAAAATCCTTCTCAAATTAATTAATTATGAAAATTAAGCTTCTCTAATGAGGAACGGCCTTATGGGTGTTTCAGTGTTTGAAAAAAATGTACTTACTAAAAATTATATTTTAAGTGATCAATTATGATAGAGTGAGGTGAACTAACCTCCCCTCCAACCCCTCAAAGACCGAATGACCCCAGTGACAGCTAATATTATTGTCATTGCGAGTGAGTTTTCTTTACAGGGTGGGTGTTTTCATTCCGCCTTTAGATGTTTATCGCGTACTAAGAAATGTGTACTTAGGTCCTTGTTCCTGACTAATCTCCATGAGTGACAGTTGTGAAGGCTAGCATACAGCCTTCTCTCTCTAGGTTTAGTTTCTCCCTCTAATGCTACCCTACAGCTTTTCTCTGTTTAAGGAAGAGGGGAGGAGGGAGTTAACTCAGTTACACAGTGACCAAGACAAGTCTGTCTGGCTGGTTTAAATGAAAACTAATTGAAGGCATTTTATATTATTTCGGGTGACCTGGTGGTCTAGGGGTACGGTGTCAGACTTCTGTGCTGGCGGCCGGGGTTCGATCCTCGGTCCCGGCACAGATTTATCTGATTTCCAAACCCTTCCTACACCTCTGACAAGACATCTTGTGAATGTGTGGAATGCCAGGTCGCCACCGTGGTTCGGATTCCACGTTAAACTGTAGGTCCTTCATTTCATCTCACAATCACCCTACCATTACACATTAGCGTAAGTGCGTATAACCCGAACGGGTAGTAAGACGCGGTGCTAATAATAATAATAATAATATATTATTTCTTACATTTTCAACTTATTATAACGTGCCCTTTATTAGCCGACTAATCATATCAAATTAGCTTACGCCATAACAGTCACAACGAGACCTCCAGCTGTCAAATCGCCACTGCTAGAGGAAACTCCCAATTTTATCGAGCGTGCAAGGAATCGAACCAAATACTCTTGGTTCAGAATAAGACCAAATAAGACAATTATTATCAAATTATTTAAAGGAAGTTATCTATTTTAGTGCACATAATATACTGTTTAATGAAAACATAGAAAACTAAAACATATTTTACTTTTTTTCACTAACATTGAGGTTAAAGTTCAAATCTTATTCGAATTAATTGGGGGCTTGTATTATGTGAACCTGAATATTGCATCATTATTTCTATGAACTATATATCAAGGGTCGGGAACGTGTGGCTCCGGAGACAAATGCGGCTCCTAGCCTGAAAAATGGCGGCTCATAAAAAAAAAACTTCCTCGTAGAGGCAAAAATCAAGTAACTAACGGCTCTGAACTGATTTACCATATGTTTGAAATATTTTAAATACTAAACAGTAAGATCAAAATAAGATAAATCATAACAAAGGGCTATATAATAATGTAATTGTTAAATGTAATAATGAATATTAAATATTTTATAAAGTAATAAGGCGATCATAATGTAATCCTTTCAAGATCATATATATAGCATGTCATTATGACAATTACAAAACATTCGCTAGTTAAAATTAACAGTTTTCTTAGATACTTACTAATATAATTCCTTTAATTAAAATGCCAGTTTGATTTAATTAAACTATATTAAAAAAATATATATATTTGAAATTATAACACAGCCATAATCTGTTATTTGGAGCCAACAGTTCAATTTCTGTAAAAAGTTCCGAGACTCCATCACCCATAAAGAGTCATCCTTAAAGGCACTGCCTAGTTGGAGAGTCAAATATTTCTAACTACCAGAACAGACCAGGTTACAGTCGCTCGTGTTTTTTTAACTACAAGTTCATCTACTCTAATGATTAAAACATCACATAATCCTTTTTTTTTAATGAAGTGGTGTCCTAATATCTACCAAGTAGAAGATATAAATAATATATAAAATAAAATAAAAGTTATCACCTTACAGAAAAATGCATGTATTCAAATCAATCGTGATTATTTGTCCACATTAAACTTATAGCTAAGTTCTCTGGATATTAAGGTCCTAATAATCAAAGGAAATGTGTTATTTTCTGACATAATCCAAATAAAGAATGTTATCTATCTTTTAAAAACTGCTTTTCGGTGAAAATATGAAAAGGAATATAAATAGATTTATGTTTAAGCAAAGGAAAATCACTTTTTTATGTTATAAGTTTGTTTTTTAATTTCTAATACTTTGTAGTTTAATTCAAGTTTAGCATCCAAGTGCCATTTACTAAGGAAATAATATGCTTAGAAAATAGATTACGCGCTTAACAAATTAATAATTAAATGATATTCAAAGTACTTTCAGGCATACAGGAAAAACAAATATTTAACATTAGCGTAAAAAGGGGGTGGAGTGAGGGGGAGGAAGTGGTGATTGTCCGGGGGGAGGGGGGGGGAAGGAAGCTGCCAGCTCAAGCAGAGTACTTGTAACTGTACCTGTGAATGTTATCACCCCTCATTAGAATAATATTTGGTCAAGTATTAACGGAAATACATATCAATGTGAGATATGTCGAGCAGAGCCTATGTACAATAGCTCAAATAGGGAGAAAATGGATGAGAACATCTAACGGCACGCGGTTGTATCTGTCCCGGAGTCCTTGGTTCAGATCCTGACCTGGTTAGAAAACTATCTAATCACCCTGGTTTCACGTGCGTCAGTTATATCTTAGCACTAGCTCTACATGTTTAAATATATGGTTGTTAGGCACCTGGTAGTTTTTTTTATCACGTTCGCTACCAATGATTAGACTGGGTTTGATTTAAATGAGAAATAACATAAATAAAATATCAGAAATTTAGTATTAGAATTAATTTATTCCACACTTTGTTTCTGGTTATTAAATAATAAAAGTTGAGTTGTAGTGAATGCGTTAGTGTGTAAGTCATGTCTGTTCTATGTGATGTATGATCGCGAGTGTTTTTCCGATGGTTTCGGTGAGGGCTTCTTGCAATCCTCACCGCGTCCCCTTGGACGATTTTCCTCCTTAGAAAGAAATCGGCCAAGGTCGCTTTCATTGTCACTTCAAAAAATATGCAGCTCAGATCGGGGAATATTTTACAATCTATCCTGTTTTTTACTGTTAGTTTTTAACAATCGCAAATACTAAAAATAAACACAATATGTATTGTACCCTTATTTTAGAAAGTGAGACTAAGGCACTTCGTCCAACGAGGAGACCAAAACAAAGCGATTAATCACTCACGACCAAGCATCCAACCACCCAGGCAACTTTTGCATATAAACAATTATTCACTCCTCCGAGGAGACCATAACCAATAGATTAATCACTCACGACCAAGCATCCAACCACCCAGGCAACTTTTGCATATAAACAATTATTCACTCCTCCGAGGAGACCATAACCAATAGATTAATCACTCACGACCAAGCAACCAAACACCTAGGCAACTTTTGCATATAAACAATTATTCACTCCTCCGAGGAGACTACGACTCTAACTCTGGGCGATCGTAAGGAGACCAAACATGTTCGTTCCCGAGTTATAGATTGACTGTTAGTCGTCATGGATTGCACTTGTGGAGCCGTACGTAGTGTTTTATTTCCATTTGTGCAAGCTTAAGTTTCGATCTTTTTGCTTACGTTTTCACTTATGGGTGACAAAATAACACGGACAATGTCAAAGAAAGAACAAACGTATAGTATTGTAAACTTTGTTCTTGAAGTAAGAAATCACCTCAATTTTGATTTTTTCTAAATTCGAATAAACCCAAAATTGTTTCCGGGCCTTTTAACGAGTTTTTAATTGCATATAGACAACACCCAGGTCCTTAACAAATGACGGCATTCTCGCGACTGATAGAAAATAAGTTTCTTGAGTGGACGAGAAACAGGGCAACTTATAGTGTTATTGACTAAGTTGCCCGCGATGTATCACACGTCACGTTGGTTATCTCGGTGGACGAAGGGCCTAAGTGACGATCCAGTACGTCCACTAAAACGAATAAATCCTACTAAAGTGAAGATAATATAGATTATTCTTAAATCATATAACAGGTACAGTTGGTAACAAGATCTACTTACTCTAGAAACACTTCACGTCCCGCCACTGTATCTTATACATTAAAAAAGTTCTTACATGTTTAACAAAACTTATATTAACAGGAACTTAGCTGTTTAACAAAGCGTATAAATACTTGACAAGGTGCTTACAAGCTTAACAAGGTGAAATAGAGGTTATTAAAATGTAAACTTAAGTTTTAAAATGTTGCTTCAATGATAATCAGCAGGCTTACATGCTTGACAAGTTTCTTACGTATTAGACTAAGGAGCATCGACATAATTCTTTAACATAAAATTAGATGAATTAAGTTTTAGCGATTGCGATGGGAGTAGTTTTCCAAATATTCTCACTATAGTTTTTCTCATTATTTCTCCTGCTATTGCTTTAGCACTTAATTTAAACAACGTTCTTAATAGCTGCTTCAGTGGCAGCATGGTCTAAGGTGTCACTCTCATGTTGGACTAAACTGCCGATGACAGTGAGATCGGATTTTAAATCCCGGTCAGATGTAATCAGAGTGGTCTACCCCTAAATGATTTTCCACTCTCCCTTCACCCAAATTTGGGCACACTTCCTCATCCCAAACTTATAAAAGTAATTAGTTGGCGACATAAGCTTATAATGTGAACAGAAAGTAAGATGCGCTGTTCAAACAACCTTTCCTAATATCTACAATTTATTATTATTGTTTTTTACACCGATTCTTTCTAATCGTTCGGGATGCACGTATTTTAATCAAGCTTATAAATTGGTACTAAGGAAGGAAGAATTTAGAAGATATGTACCCAGATTTAGTAATAACAACCCTCAGTACATCCAGCTGAGATTCGAACTCCAAACAGTGATGGATTTAAAATGTTTGCGCCTCTAGACACAATTAAAATATGCCCCCAATTTTTTTTGTCAGGGGCTTTAGGAAGTAACGGATTAAAAAGGTGTTGGTGGGAGGGGGATGGTGGAAGTTAGTATTCGAGAAAAGATTTCTACGAAATATAATCAGGAACATAAATGCCCTACAGTAGCTTGAGTTAACATTATGATAAAGGGGAGACTGACGTCAGTTACAAAGCGATTACAAAGTACAGTTATTTAAAAAGAAATATTGTCGTTCTGACTTTAACTTGAATTATTTCGATAATGTTAGTTAATAATTTTTAGACGTAATTATTAAAATCAAAATATTATAATAAAAATAATGTTATCCATAATGTGCCGCCAACTAAAGCCAATGCCCTTAGGCTCGTGCCTAGTGGGCCTATAGTGTAAATCCTCTTCTGACTCCAACCTCCATATTGCCATCAAACCTGACTAAACGGATCTGACACTTAAGTCTGCATGACTCCATGACTCCCGATACGAGTTTCTGACCCTGAGATCAAGCCGTTAACAACCCTTGTGTGGTAAAAAATAAATACAAAAATATCGTTTTTTTAAGCGTATAACCCGAACGGGTAGTAAGAATCGGTGTTAAGACATTCCCTTTATAGCCTTTTAGTAAAGATATTACTAACTATCTGGGAGAATAGAATTTAATAATCATAAAAATTTGTTAGGAGTAAGAAAGGTAGAATTTAGAGCACATTTACCGTTATTTATATAAAGAGAGAGAGAGAAAGAGATACTATTATAATAGGGGGTGAAAAAATCTCAGTACATTTGGCCAGGAATCAATTCCCGACCTCCTTGTCACCGTAAAATCCGATTAAAAAGCGTTAATTACGTTAGTCCACGCCCCCCTTCCCCCCAATGCTTGTGAAATAGAATTAATTCAGGTGAGTTGGCACATGCGCCTTACAACCAACCAGTCCATCAACTCTTAACAGTTGAACAGCGCAACTCAAAGAGGCCTTATTAAAAATATTAAAATAAAAATCTTGATAGATTGACCATGCAAATCAATCAATTAATCAAAGTGGTGGTAGAAAGAGAGCGAGATATTAAAAACCTATTCAAATTTCCCCCTTCCCTAAAACCGCGTCTTCATCTCCTAAAACGATCATCAAATCAGACACAGAAATCACATTACCTCCGATCCCAGCCGACAGATGACATTATGGTCAAGTGTGGTCCTGACGTGTGACGTGCTTTGCCAAGTGGGCAGGTTAATCAAGTAGGGCGGGCGTGATCCCATTTGATAATGTGTTTAGGAGGAGGGAGGGAAGGGGGAGAGGGAAGAAGTAAACTGGTCCAATTAATCCGGAAGTTTTTGTCGTCAAACTTGTGTCTGTAAATCGATCCTTTCTAATCTTATTAATTTATTTATTTTCGAGTGGAGGGAACGTCTTGGTAAGATGAAACATGAACTGTGGGATGAAGAATGGGTTATTAATCTAGAGGCGTTGTTAGAATATCGATACGATGGTCTTCATCTCACCCAAGAGTCTGAGAGAGGACTATCCACGTGAGGTAATTTGTGGCGTGAAGTTGTTGTTGACTTCGAGAGTCAAATTGTTATCTAGTTGTCTGCTTGGGTGGTCAAACGTCAAGACAAATGTTTGACAGGACAGGACTACCAGTCGGCCGATTACAGAACATAGGAACGTTGCATGTTTTCGTTCCTTCAGTTTGAACAATGGGGCAATTGAGAATAATTTAAATGGTTATTGAATATATAAGTTACGAGAGTTAACATTATTTTTCTTACAAGATAAATGTGAAGGGAGCTATTACATAGTAATTACTATCATTACGTCTTATTACCCGTCCAGGCTATCCGGTTTCACTTCTTTAGTAAGGTAGGGAATATAAAGGTAAACATTTAGAGATAGTGTATCCGCAATTTCATGGAAGCTGAGTGAAAAGTCACTTATCTAAAGTCTGCATTCCTCATAGCGGTAGCGTAGCTAAATGCGGACAGCCCAAAATATAGTAAGACGCTTCGATGGCCGCATGATCTAAGGCGCTACACTCACAGTGAACTAGACTGCCAATGACGGGGATATTGAGTCTCGAATATAGGTTGGGTGTATTATTATTATTATTATTATTATTATTATTATTATTATTATTATTATTATTATTATTAGCACCGCGTCTTACTACCCGTTCGGGTTATACGCACTTACGCTAATGTGTAATGGTAGGGTGATTGTGAGATGAAATGAAGGACCTACAGTTTAACGTGGAATCCGAACCACGGTGGAGACCTGGCATTCCCCACATTCACAAGATGTCTTGTCAGAGGTGAAGGAAGGGTTTGGTAATCAGATAAATCTGTGCCATGACCGAGGATTGAACCCCTGGTTGGGTGTACTTAGGGTGGTATTTCCAAAATGGTTTTCTACTCAGCCTCCATGCAAATGCTGGTACACTTCTTCTAAATATAGCCTTCCTCATCCCTAAGCCATTAGCTTAATTAATACACAAGCGTGTAGCCTGAACAGTAGTAATACGTGGTGCTAAAAATATAGTAAGACGTAGATGTGTTGCGAGAAAAAATAAAAAAATTCCTTACTAACTAGTCCGGCTTAGTACCAGGAATTTAAAGAGGATCTTCTTGATCTATAGTATCCCTCTATCTCCAGTACTACAGGGATAATACACTTTCAGGCTCTTGAATCAGGATGAAACATTGCTAAGATCAATTTAAAACTTTACCCAAATATTTAAGTCCAGGATTCTCCATACACATGTGTCTGATCAAATTTTAAAATACATATGAATTTGATTTTAATTGGAGTTATTATTATTTTTACATGATATCAACACAAATGGTGTCACTTTTATATTGAACTAAGAATTAGTCGTCAACTATATGAGTTCGAATCCAGTAAATGCTAAATATGGACTTTATTGGCTCTCGAACATAAGTTTTTTTAGCGGTTGGTTATAATCTCAATTATTAATCCTAAACAAGGTTGGCTATATTAATTTATCAGAGCTCAACAATCAGATTTTAAGTTTCCTTAAAATTAATTCTCTATGAAATGGGTTGTTACGTTCCAGCATTTTTCGAAGAGTGAGCCTATTTTGTCTCTTACAATTATTATTATTATTATTATTATTATTATTATTATTAATATTATTATTAGCACCACGTCTTACTACCCGTTCGGGGTATACGCACTTACGCTAATGTGTAATGGTAGGTTGATTGTGAGTTGAAATGAGGGACCTACAGTTTAACGTGAAATCCGAACCAAGGTGGAGGCCTGGCATTCCCCACATTCCCAAGATGTCTTGTCAAGGGTGAAGGAAGGGTTTGGTAATTTGATAAATTTGTGCCAGGACCGAGGATTTAACCCGGACCCCAGCACAGAAGTCCAACAACTTACCCCTAGACCACCAGGTCACCCCTCTTACAATCAATAATAAAAATACTAGAATAATACATTTTAATTAAAAATAATATATTTTTATAATCAAAATATAAAAAATTTGTCAATAAAATTTTTCATGTTAAATTAGATATATATTATAAAAAAATGTTTACGAATCGAGTTTTCTAAATATATTTAATATTATATTTTCAAATGAAATGGATCAAAGAATTTTATAAAACTATTTATATTGTTCGAAACTAAACCGGTTAGTTTATTGTGTTAAGAAAAATAAAATTTCTTTATATCATTTAAATCTTAGATCATTAACAAATATTATACCTCTCATTGACAACATCATTTATATAGACCAAATTGTTGTTAAATTGTGAACCTAACCTTCTAACTAACATCCTTGGAGACATCTTTAACAACCCATTCATACCAATGTAAATAGAATAAAAGGTAACGCCAGAAGGAGAAATACATCTTATTATTAATAATAATAATAATAATAATAATAATAATAGCACCAAGTCTTACTATCCGTTCGGGTTATACGCTTCAAGTACTAACTACGCTAATGGATTCGGAATTGGGAAGGTTGAATTAGAGGAAGTAAACCCGCATTTGCTTGGAGGGAGAGTGGAAAACCATTTAGGAAACCCCCACCCCCCAGTTCACCCGACTGACATTCGAACCTCGACCTCCCCGTCCTCAGCAGTCGAGCTCAATACGACTAGCGAGTTAGCCAACTACGCCACCGAGGCAGGTTACATCTTACTAGCCGATCGTTTGACGTCACTCAATACACAAGCCAGGGCATTATATTAACAAATTATTATTATTATTAGCACGGCGTCTTACTATCCGTTCGGGTTATACGCACTTACGCTAATGTGTAATGGTAGGGTGATTGTGAGATGAAATGGAGGACCTACAGTTTAACGTGGAATCCGAACCACGGTGGAGACCTGGCATTCCTCACATTCACAAGATGTCTTGTCAGAGGTGAAGGAAGGGTTTAGTAATCAGATAAATCTTTGCCGGGACCGAGGATTGAACCCCGGCTGCCAGCATAGAAGTCTGACACCTTACCCCTAGACCACCAGGTCACCTATATTAACAAAGATATGTTCGAAAAACTAAGGTGTTTTTTTGTAGTTATAAATCAGGTAACTTTTTGTATGTAAATATTAAATAAGACATTAAAATTTACACCACCATCCAATTAACGTCATTACTCATAATCATTTAAAAAAATATGTATGTATGGTGGTTTTAATATTAAAATACCCTTCCTTCACCTCTGACAAGACGTGTATTAATCACAACTTATGAATGTGGGGAATGACAGGCCCCGCCCGTGGTTCGGATTCCACGTTAAACTGTAGGTCCTCCATTTCATCTCACAATCACCCTACCATTATATATTAGCGTAAGTGCGTATAGCCCGAACGGGTAGTAAGATGCGGTTATAATAATAATAATAATAATAATAATAATAATAATAATAATAATAATAATAATAATAATAATAATAATAATAATAATAATAAACTATAAATGCTGTGTACTGGGTGACGTTAGCAATGACATATACAACTTCCTCCAAGTGGAAATTCCTATCTATTAGCTTTATGGTGACTTGGTGTTCTAGAGGTAAGGTAAGGTGTTGGACTTCTGTGCTGGGGTCCGGGGTTAAATCTTTTGACCCAGCACAGATTTATCTGATTACCAAACCTTTCTTTCACCTCTGACAAGACGTGTATTAATCAAAAATTGTGAATGTGGGGAATGACAGGCCTCCACTGTGGTTCGGATTCCACGTTAAACCGTAGGTCCTCCATTTCATCTCACAATCACCCTACCATTATGTATTAGCGTAAGTGCGTACAACCCGAATGGGTAGTAAGACGCGATGCTAATACAAATATTAGGTTTACATTGATGTACACGGGTAATGATTACTGACTTGATTCAGTAAAACAGCTATAACCAATGTAAAGAGAATAGAATGATAACGCCACTTATAGGAATATGTCATTGAAAACGCCATCCATTACACAGGAGTTATATTTTAATATGAACACAGTCCAAAATACATATTTAGAAAAATAATTATAGCAAGGATGTTATTTGGATATTGGTGTGGATTTTAAAGTTTTAGTTATTATTTAAATTTAAAAATGTGACCTGATTTTTAACAACGTTTGTCTTCTATATAGATTTGAAGATGAAACGCACTGTCTTGTTATTTTCTCGCTATCTTACATGTAGAGTAAGTATTGTGATCGTCAAAAAAATCGAACTCGAGATTTTGATGAATGTTGACTTTTCATGAGCCCCCGAATCAAAAAAAGTTGTTTTTTGAATTTCCGTCTATCCGTCTGTACCTTGGACTGGAGCCTAAACTATTTTACCAATTGGGCTAAAACTTGGTATCTTGGGTTTTCATAGAATTGCCCCGAGGTATTTTATAATTAGATATATAACCCTAAAATTAAGGGTAGTTAACTAAAGGGGAAAAAAACGATTTACTCAAAATCGGCTCTAAAGATTTGGTTAAGTTTCATTTTTGAACATCTGTAACTATTCCAAACAAAACAGCCACTTTCAATATTTCGTCAAAATTAATTTAAGGGTTCTGGTCTGATGCCTTAATTCTAATTATTTATCATATCTCTGTAACTATGTGAAATATGAAATTACTTAGCATTGCAAATACATAAATAGATCCATTTATATTAAAATCTTTTATTTGAAACATATTTTTATAAAACCAATAACTTTCAAGTTATACGTAATTATATATATTTTTTAAGTTTTCGAAAACTAAAGGTAAAGAACTGCGACCGTAAAAAAATCCAACCCAAAATGTTGATGGATGTCGACGTCTCATGATGCCCCGAACGCTAAAAAGTAGTTTATGTAATGTCGTCTGTCTGTTTCTCTGTTTATCGCTAAAATTATAAGTAGATTAATAAAAAGGGAAAAAATCGAATCTCTCAAAATCGGCTCTAACGATTTTGATTAAAATTCGCATTGAGGCGTTGATTAAGATAATACATAAAACGCTTATTTACACTATCCTATGAAAATTAATTTTAGGGTACTTTACAGAAGTGGAAACTTCCATATCTCCGCAACTATTTGAGATACTAAATAACTTATCATCAAAAAATTGTAGTACTATTAAAAATAAGAAAATTTATTTTTACTATATTTTTATAAAATCAACAGTTTCTGAGATATTGGCAACCACACTAATAAAATTTTGTGAGCTTTAGTTTTAAAGAGATACTACTTAAGTTTTAACGTAATAATTATCTAATGCCATAGTGTAATTAAATATAAGTCTCTCCAAAAAGTTGTTATTTTTCCTTTAACTTCTTAGGAGAAATGTTTGTACAACAGTGATTTTTCACCTTCATTTTAGACTCAATAGTCAATATTTACATTTTCATTGGTCAAGATTTATAAATGAAGAATTGAATAGTAATGCGATTTACTGAAGATGTGAACCACCTACTAAAATTAAAGGTTAAGACTTAGGTAAATGGGTCTACAAATATATAAAAAATCAAATTTATAGATCAAACAGTTACTAAATTAGTATACATTTTAATGAAATTACAAATCAAAATGTATAATTTAAATATACTTCTGGTGAAAAACATATTGTCAGATATGAACATTTATTTACAATTATAATGCATCATTAAATAAATCATAAACGAGTTGATGAAAAGTCTAAAACATAGGTAAACACGTTAAACATATTAATACAAAAACTTTTAAGATACAATATAATATGGTACAAACCAATGCTTAGGTCCAAATATGTTGTGGAATTAAAGAATAAAATTTGAGGTTAACATTTTCCAAACAAATTAATTAAGTAATTAAGTGATGAGAGTCCTTTGCTCTGAGTAAGGACAACACCACAGGCTACGCTGAGAACTTTTGTTCACGATTCTCAGCTCACAACTAGTATCATCATCTGCGCATGCACATACACACATTCATGGACGGTACGAATGCGCACACAATCTCTAACCTCTTTGGTGTTCTTGTCTTGCTGGGTGCTCGTTACCTCGAAGATCATCATGTAATGCCTTGAGCTATTTTCATTTATATTGTATTGTTTAGTAAAGTGTTACTTTGTTCATTCGGACATTCCCGTCTACGATTTACCTCATAACCTTTCTACCAGGTTATGGGCCTAGGTGCACGAACAAAATAAGTACAAGTTATGAATTAAAAATCAAACTGTGACTCACAAATCATAGCGTGTGTGAAACCGCCACTAACCACGATGAACACGCACACAACAAGAATTGAATGGCTCAACTAATAAAACTACAACACGTGGAAGCTGCAAATGCAGGCCGTGATAGTTAAAATCAACATGTGTGAATTTGTTATCGGCACAAATGCAAAACCGGAACTGGGTGATAATTACGAAAATGCCTCTAAGGTGCTAGAATGGAAAAGAAACGATCAGAAGGCAAGATAGTACATAATCTTGTCATTATCTCCAAACGAGCTTAAACGGGTAAATAACTGTGACACGTTTCGTGCCATGTGGACGAGGTTGCGGGAAATTTATCAGTCCCGAGTTTCGGCCCGAAAAGCAAAACTTTTGAAGAGATTGACTTTACACAAGATGGTGGATGGCGGATACATATGCGACCACCTGAATTAATTCTTCGACACCGTTTACAAGCTAAGTTACATGGACATCGACATACATCCAGATCAGTTAGCTATTATGTTGCTGTATAGTTTACCTTTGACATTTGAAAATTTCGGGTGCACGATCGAGTTGCGTGACGAGCTACCACGCCGGAGTGGCTACGCGTTAAGATCATTGAAGAAAACGATGCTCGAAAAACTAACACGTGCGGCGAAACGTCCGACACCATGTTCATAAACAGAAATGGTAAACAAAATTATTCAAAAAGGAAACCGGGCGAAAACAAAAGTGATTTCAAATTGCAAAAATCCTGAGATAATTGGGATGTTACACTTGCAAAAAGCCGGGACACAAAAAGTCTGAATGTTGGTACAATAGTAGAAACAAAAAACATCGGAAAATGTAAACGTGTGTTCTCATTCCTCCGAGACATCAGCGCAAAACCATGGATGGTTTCTTGATAGTGGTGCTACTACTCATCTGTGCCACGATTTGGGTAATTTCAAAGAAATCATTGTCGAAAAGTGCAGTACATTAAATCTCGTGAACAACTCGTCGACGGCGGAAATCATTGGAAAAAGAACGTTACTAGCTACCACCAATAAATCGGGTAACAATAAAAATGTCACAGGGACCGACGCATAACACGTGTTAGATCTGAGGACTAACCTCTTATCTGTCAGTAAGATTACCGATCGAGGCTTTGTTGTTTTTAAAGAAAAATGCATGGAAGTAGTGAACTCAAATGGACAAATTTAACTACATGCTGACATAATTGTGGATCTATACTACGTGCGTCAGTATGAAGAAGACGCTCGTACCGCATTGCCCACTTAAACACAGGTTAGAGTGCCGATAAAATTATTACACAGACGACTCGGACACGCGAATATGAGAGACATCAAAGACGCTGTACGCAAAGAGGTCGTAACCAGAGTGCAATTCACACAAACAACAACTACACCAGACTGTGATGTATGTTCTAAGGGGAAAATGTCTAGGAGCGCGTTTCCTAAGAGGTACGAACGAAAAATGCAATTATTGAACCTCATCCACATGGACATATGGGGGCCGATGAGGACAGTATCTCTAGGAGGTGCAAAGTACTACGTCAAGTTTATCGATGACTCCACGAGATGGTGTGAGATGAGTTTCCTGAAGTCACAGGCTGAGGTTTTCAGTGCAATGGTGAAGTACGTAACCCTCGTAGCAAATCAGCAGGGCGAAAAGTTCAAGTGCTCACAATCTGATAATGGTCAAGATTACCCGAAGACTGAATGTTGCTTATAACACGGAATAGAATGGGGTTGCTGAAAGAAAATCCGTACATTTCTCGATGCAGCCAGATGTTTGTTGATGGAGACGAAATTGCCAAATTCATTTTGGACTGAGGCAATCAACATCTCAAACTACCTACTAAACCACTCACACAACAAAAGCGTAAACAGTATCACACCATTTGAGGCATGGACCGGTAAACCACCCAATATTTCAAACTTGAAAGTATTTGGCAGTCGTGTCTTTTACCTTGATCGAGAGAACCTGACAACGGCAATCTCAAGCAGCGGGGTCAGGAGGAAATTTTCCTTGGATACTCGGAGGAATCCAAAGCCTTCCACATTTGATCGTTGGAAAAGAGAAAGGTAATTATCAGCCGTGATGTAAAATTCGTAGAAGACGAACTCAAGGACAACGATCATGCTGATGTTGATGGTTCAAAAACTTCAACAGATGACAGCTCAAATCAAGATCAACATCACGTGGACATCGAACAAAATCCTCCACAAGAGGAAGAAAATCTAACATCGGCCTCAGACGACTCGGAGCAAAAAAAGGACTGTCGTGGTTTCGGTCCTGACGCAGAGCCGCTCATACCCATCGATGCTATGGATGTCGAACACGACATTCCTTGCAAAGTGGATGACGACAATTACATAATTGGATCTCAAACCTCACACCAGCCAAGAGGACTTGGTCACCCAAAGGTTGTAAGGGCAGGCTCGAGGGGAAGGCCGAGGAAGATTTATCACCCCAGTGTCCCTGAACGAACTGAGAATGTTGAGGAGGTCGAGCAAACTTTCATCTCTGAAGTGCCGATGAATCAGGCAATGATGGGTCCTGATTCTTCAGAGTGGTTATAAGCTATTGTGAGATAGTCAGTTCTAAAAAAGAATACATGGAAACTTGTCGATCGACCTGAACAAGGAATAGTCATCAAGTGCTGCATGGTCTTGCGCAACAAATCACAACCAGATGGCACGATTTAGAAGAAGAAGGCACGGCTGGTAGCAAAAGAATTCAACTAAAGACCTGGCATTCATTTTGAAGAGACTTTTGCACCCGTGGCACAAATCGGCTCCATTAGCCTCATGTTATCACTGGCAGCGCGATTGGGCATGAAGGTCAGACAATTTGATGTCACTACATTTACTTGAATAGTGAACTTGAAGAATAAATCCATATGGAGACTCCTAAATCTTATGAGAAGGTATTACAGAGCATCATACACTCCGAGGGTAATAGCTAGACCGGCAACAAGGACAGGATTATGTTGAACGAATTCAGTAAAGGTAACATATTGTGTCTTCTGAAGAAGTCCCTGTATGGGTTGTGCCAAGCTGGAAGGAGTTGTTACAACAATCTTGATAAAACCCTTGAGAAATTTGGCGCCTCTTCCACAAAATATGATCCGTATTTATTCCAAATCGGTTCAGGGGAGGACGCGACATTGATAGCGACATACATAGACGATATTCTAATTGCGTCTTAAATCCAAAAACAATCGCTGACCTAGGGTTGGAGCTGGGTAAGCATTTTGAGGCTGCACGAAGTGTTGTTTGCGCATTGACATTGACCAGGGTGGTGTGTACATCTCTTTACAACGACGAGGTTATGTACGGGAACTTCTTGCTCGTTTTAACATGACTGACTATAAACCAGTAACTACTCCTATCGACCCATGTGCAAAACTGAAGGGAAGTTAGGGACCAGATTAAGACGATAAACTCCCTTATCGTGAACTGGTAGAAGCCCTTAATTACCTGTCCACATCAACCCGGCCTTACATTGCTTTCTCTGTCAGATACCTGAGTCAATTCAACAATTGTTATGGGTAAAGTCATTGGAGGACAGCCAAGCGGGTTCTCAGGTACCTGGAGAAGACAGCCGTTGTCGGACTAACCTACAGGAATGATCCTGTAAAATTGAAAGGGTTTGTAGACGCTGATTGGGGTAATTACGCTGAGGATATACGATCCTATACAGGCTATCTATTCATGTTCAATGGAAGGTAGATTTCTTAAGACTCTAGGAAACAAAGGACAGTGGCTCTCTCTGTCCCTCATAGAAGCCGAGTATATGGCCTTATCAGAATATGTAAAAGAGGCCATTTATATCCAACGTTTTATCCATGAGTTGGACCTTGACAAATTGGCAGATCTAGCAATTTATTGTGACAACCAAAGCTGCTGATACTGGCCGAGAACCCAATATTCCACTACAAGAGCAAACACATCCACATCCGCTAACATTTGGTCAGGGACATGCTGCAGGACAAGTCTTTCACTGTGAGTCACATATCGACTGAGCATAAAGTAGCTGATTTTCTGGCCAAGATCAAAGCATACTTGGTGCACAAAATCTGCTGGGATGTCTGCCATGACATAAGGATGTTATTTCTTCTCGTGATCCTTGACTCGAGGGGAAGTGTCAGGAGTCATTTGCTCTGAGCAAGGACAACACCACAGGCTACGGTGAGAAGATTTTGTTCACGAGTCTCGGGTCACAGCTAGTGTCGTCATCTGTGCATGCGCATACTCATATTCATGGATGGTACGAATGCGCACACAACCTCCTACCTCTTTGGTGTTCTTATCTTACTGGATGCTCGTTACCTCGAAGACTGCTATGTAGTGTCGTGTGCTATTTTCATTTATATTGTCTTGTTTAGTAAAGTGTTACTTTGTTCATTCGGACATTCACGTATACGATTTACCTCATAGCCTTTCTAACAAATTAAATATATTTTATTTATATACTCATGATTTAGAAAATATGCCAGGTTGCTTAAAGTATACAATAAACTAATCATACAAAGACCCTTTTCTGAAAACAAAATATTTTTAATAACGTTTAGCTAGTTCCAAAATAGTTATGAAAAAAATGATAATGTGGGTATACTTCTTGTATTTCGTAGTGGCTATTTATCTGGTAATTTCGTCATAGCTCTCATTAATGTTTTACTAATTGTTTATTTATTGAATTTGCTTAGAAAACATCCCCCATCTGTATGGAGGACTAGAAAATATACGATAATTACGTCGAGTTGAATATTTTAAAAATATTTATAAATAGACTAGAACATAAATCATTGGTTTGCTATTAATTTTTATAGTGACAAAAGAGCCGCAATTATGTGACTAACAAAATTGTAATTTAAATTATGATTAATTCATTCATTTAGATTAATTTAAGAACTTACCAAGTAAGTACTAGTAGATTATTAACACGTAACAATTGAAAACGACGTAATTTTGACTACTTTAAGATGAGACGGAAGAGGATATCATCAAAAAGTCTGTAATTTGATAGTTTTATAACCTATTTATTGGCAACTAAATATTTCTTAAGCGTTATGGTTTGGTTTCATTTAACATATAGTAAGTAATTCCAAACATAAAAAAAAATACTTGTAAATAGCACAGTGGTATTTGAACACACTCATTAAATAAAAACTAGCTTCGTCCAAATGCCACGAAACATTTGACGGATATTCAAGAACTAAAAATTACTAGCTGTGGAGAGTTGAGAATGGTGGACACCTTATTGCGAACAGTTCTGCTTACGAACATGATACATTTTTTTTACATATGGGGAGGAGTCCAGATTTTGGACACGCCATGTTGCTATGCCATCCCACCCCTAATTTTATAATAAAGGGGGGGGGGGGGGCACGGGGGCTATGCAGTCGTAAATTATTTCAACCTCGTCACTATTAACTATATACGTATTTATAGGTTAATTTAGGCATGGCTAGGTTAGGTTAGGTTAGGCTAGGCAAGGGTAAGCGTGGTAAGAAGGGGAATGACCTGGTGACCGGTGGGTGCTGATAGTAGCCCCTTTCACCCTTGTCACTACCCTCACGTAGAAATTCCCACGAGTTGCTCTTTTACTTGTTTGAAATCTGGACAGTGGATTATTTAGGTGACCATAACATTTTTGGTATGTTCACATTTTGGACAAATTTCGCTCTGTTCGCATTATGTATGGTTCACAATCATAATACAACTGTTTATAACATATTTATTGAAGTTGATTGAGGTTGTAACAATAACACACTACTGGTTAAAAAGTCTGATTCCTTAGTTCAGTCAGTATCATATCTGTCTACTAAGCTAAGGGTTCCCGGGTTTGATTACAAGCATGTCGATGTAAGGGTTTACCCTTTCACAGTGATAAATTGACTGCCGGGGGTTGGATATTGTGTCTGTTATAGATTTAATTTAGTATATAAGTTGGTTCAGAAAGTTCACGTTAAACACTTCAACTAATTTTTTTTTAAACATTTCAAAAATTTTGACAGAACTTTTAAATAGCTATGAAATTATTAGAGAAGATAGCTAACTTTATTTTAACACCCGGTCTTACTAACCATTTGGGTTCTACGCTTATGTACTAGTTACACTAATTGGATGAGGATGAAGAAAGATGAATGTATAGATAAATAATGGGTAAAAACCACCCGCATTACACCAAATCGTAATCAAACCACGGTCTTTCAGTCATCGACAGTATAATCTATTGCAGGAATAATCTTTAACAATATTTATTTGCTAACACAAATTTAAAAATGGTTCATAACATTCTTGATCACCCTTAAGATCCGGTCTCACCCCACAAATAACAATTAACTCAGATAATACTTATGTAATACAGAGCAATTCAATCGGGAATTATGGGGCGGTTTTCTGTATCCTACTTTAAATAACATTGGAGTTAAGGCCAGTGAAACCATTTTGTCATAGTCAAATAAGTAAAACAGGATTGAAAATGTAATTATTTTAAAATTTATAAAATGTTTAACATTTACCAATGTAACAGTTGTAAAATTATATATTCCGATATGTTTTCTGATTCATGAGTAATCTTGTATCTATGTTCCCGGTTGATCAGCCGCGATAGTACAAACTACGACCTAAGAAAATAATATTTTATATATTTTGGAAAAAAGAAGGATTTTGTTATTACTCCATGGTTCCAACCCGCAAGCGAGCTATACTGACCAAGCTACCATCTTATGTTGGCGAAGATGGTGTCAGAATTTCCGGATATATGGTGTCATTTGTTTAACGCAACTAACCCTATAGGCCGTTAATCTCGGTTTTCTATACCACAGCAACTACTTGTTTATTCAAATAATTCCTCAATTATTCTCACAAGTTTGAGTTCACCCCGTTCCAGACCCACTGATTCATAAAAAAAAATCTGGAAGCGCAAGGAATTGAACCCAGGACCACTGAATTTATAGCCTGGAACCCTGATCACTATACCACAGAGCCGGTATTTTGTTACTTCTCCACCAAAATATCAAATTTAGCTCAAGGTCTCTTCCAACTCACCTTCAAGAATTTTTTCCGAAGACATTCTAGTGATCTGATCATCCCAGACGTCCAATGTCCACCATGCGTTAAAAGGAGGACAAACATGAGAAGGGCCTGGTTATATTCTCTTCCTTGAGACCAGCTTTAGGCCGCCTGATACATATTCATTACACTTCGCACCTAATTATTTGATCACTGTTTAAATTCCACTTGTCAAGACGGTGACTGGTTGGCAATTATCCGACCATAAATCGCTCTGCGAGACGAACAAGCGGTTCAGGATTTATTCGTCCAAGCATCCTAGGAGTAGCTCGTGGGAAGAGCGGCTGAAGAACTTGGTCTCATTTAAATAACAGGATGCTAACCACTACATAAAAACAAAAGAACCGAATCCTTTCACAAAAATATGTAACTTAGATTATACCTCATGAGAATACAGTAACTGTGACCTAACTTCTAGTGACCTCCGAAACTGTTATATTCCCACATGCTTCGAAGGCCGAGTTTGAACCCCACCTGTATTCAGCCAATTTAAATAATATCTTCTCTCTTCGGTGGCCGCATGGTCTAACGTGCTACTCTCACTGTAGACTAGACTGCCGATGACGGGGAGACCGAGGTTCGAATTTTGGTCGGTTGTACTTGGAGTAGATTTTCCAATATGGTTTTACACTTTCTCTCTCCTCGCAAATATGGGTACAATTCTTATACATATAGCCTTTCTTAGCCCTAAAACCATTAGCGTAAAGTACATGAGCGTATATCCCGAACGGGTAGTAAGACGCGGTAATCAAAAATAACAAAAATAACTAAGACTTTCTTAGAGTTGTTTGATTAGTACGAATATTATTAACCTTATATGTTTTTGACCACGTCTGAAGATAGTTTTACTCAAAATAAATTATATATTTTTATGTGATATTTCTTAGTTTAAATTTAAATATATTTTTCTTAAGTTAACAACCCGAAGGTTGGATTGATTTGATTACTATGCACCCTACCTTATATTTTAGCTCGGCACAACTATCTATCCGGAACTGGGCATACATTCAAACCTTCAACTGGCTAGTGCTGCCTGCACCATCTGGTATATATCCCATGTACTAGGATAGTTCAGAAATTGTGGTCGCTCCCAATTGCCTTCCACACTGAATTTCTATGAGCTAGTGAGAAAGGGTCCCCCAATTATGCCGGGAAAGGTATTTTAACATACCTTCCGGGGTTTTCTTAGGTACCAAAATCTACACTAGGACCGACAGATCTACCTCCCCTCTATAGACAATTGTGCTACGGATTTTTATTGCTCACCTCAGCTGGTTTCAAGCCCACGATCATCGGGTCCTGAGTCGATCACTTTACCCCAAAGTGACTGAAATCGACTAGTTTAAATATACACAATACTAAATAGTTGGGTATTTCCATTTCATTAAAAACGGATCAATTGTAGCATGGTTTAATGCGTTACTCTAGTGGTGGACTAGATTATTGTGGACAGGGAAATTGGGTTCGAGTCTTGGTCTGGTGAACTGAGTTGTTTCTCTAAATGGTTTCTCACTCTACCTCCCAAAAATTGCAGGTATATTTCCTCTAAAATTCTACCTTTCTAATTTGTACTTCACTAGCGTAATCAATGTCTGTGCATTGTGCAGTACATAGCCTAACTTAAACTGGTGCTAAGCAACCATGAAACAATATATAGACCTATTAGTTGAAACAAAAAAATCTATAAACCACCCTCAATATATTCTCACCCGCCACGGTGGCCACACGGTCAAAAGCATTAATTTTGCAGTAAACAAGACAGCCGATGGCCGAGAGATCGAGGCTCGAATATAGGTCGTGTCTATTAAGAGGGTTTTATCCAAAATTGTTTTTCACTCCCTCTCTCTCCACGCAAATGCAGATACACTTCATAAAATATAACCTTTATAAGTCCTAAATAATCAGCCCAGTTAGTAGACCTACAGAAGCGTACAGCCCGAGTGAGTAGTAAAACCCAGTGCTAAACAAAAATATAAAAAATACACCCACACGGATTTTAACCCAGACATTTCCATAACCAGCCAAGCGGGCTATACGAACTTAGCGTTTAGATGAGGTGACTATGAGGCTGGGGGACCTGTGAACACTATTAAACCTAGCTTAAGCCTAATTAATCATACTCTTAGTGACCATGTGAATTATATCCTTAACAATAAACACTATTTAGTATCGACCAGGAATTGAATCCGGGACCTAAAGGTAAGCCGTCAGGGGCTCTAATCGCTATATCAGAAGGCTGATCATGCATTAATAAGGCCTACGCTAGTGTTCCAGGTGTGAGAAAGGTATAACTAAGAGGCAATATACCAGAATTTGCGTGAAGAAAGAGTGGGAAACTACATAGATATAAACACCCAACCTGGAATCGAGGCCCCAACCTCTCCACCACCGGAAAAACAGAGTAAATGATTTTTTTAATTGATAATGTGCACACCACGAGGGTTAACCCATTGAAATGATTGTTTGTAGCCCCTACATGGTTTCAGACTATTGTACCTGCATGTAAATCCAACTGGGGTAACCCGCACTTTCACCAGAGCTGTGCTAAGCGCCACGAGGCATGGCTTGACTCAAAAATAATAAAAAAAAGGGGGCCAGTTCATTTTCGCCGTGAAGTTATCCCTGATAAATGAAACTTGTTCTAGCTTAGCCTTCGATTGTTTCAAAAAGCCATTAACTAGCCAATACGGTGCAAGATCGTGATCTGGTGAGGTTGAACATTTTTTTATCTCTCTTTCTCGCTTTACAAAGAGCGCTGCTCCGATTTGTTTTGTTCCGTTTTTTGTACCTGTTCTCTAATTATTTCGTCGCTCGTAGCGCTAGTAGCCAACCAAACAAAAGAAAGTCGCCCTGACCCGTGCACCTTGCGAAAGTTCAAACTTGTCTGCGATTGTGTTTTTGTAGGCCTCCTTACACTGAGGCTTTTTACGGTCAAATTACTAAAGACATTACCTTATGTAACAGCTGAAAAAAATGAACAGATCTACTTTCACCTATTCATACGTCAAGTCATGGGATTTGAGGTTATATATGCCACTAATAATATAGTAAAATATTATATTTATTGACTACGAAAAAAGTTTGTATTTTCTAAATATTTATTCTTACCAAAATCGTACGAGAGCGTTTTTTTAAGCACAGCATCTTACTAGCCTTTCAAGTTACACGTTCCTTACCTTATTATATCCATTTTGGTTTCCAGCCTAGGGTCTGGATCAGTTTTTTTATTCAAGCCATATATTTTCCTCTACCGGCTTGATAGTCCTGTTGTAGCTTCATGTGCCTTGTAATCTATCTTAAGACCAGTACAGGCTCAACATCCAGTCACCGACCGTTAATATATCAACGTGAAATAATAATCCCATATTTTCATCAATGATAAATTTTCAGCCATGCCAGGAATCAAAACCAGGGACCCTTAGTTCAGTAGACAGACATGCTACCGACTGAGATAAGAGTTATACGTTTCTACGATAGTAATATTAGTTTGTTTATCGCTCTTCGTCTTACTACACATCTGGCCTATCTAATTTAATTGCAATTTTATTATTAATGATTTTAGAGAAACTGTATCAGCATTTACATTAGAGAGAGTAGGAAACTATTCCAAAATATCCACCTTCAGCACATCCAGTTGGGATTAGAAACCCAATCTCTTCATCACAACAGTAGTAAAACATATTAGATGAACTTAGCATTTAGAGCACGAGCCGACAGATGAGGTTTAGAATTTAGACTAATATTAATATTAGCACCGCGTCTTACCCGTTCAGGTTATACGCACATACTTTAATGTGTAATGGTAGGGTGATTGTGAGATGAAATGTAGGACCTACAGTTTAACGTGGAATCCGAGCCACGGTGGAGGCCTGGCATTCCCCACATTCACAAGTTGTGATTAATACACGTCTTGTCAGAGGTGAATAAAGGGTTTGGTTATCAGATAAATCTGTGCCGGGACAGAGGTTTAAACCCCATACCCCCAGCACAGAAGTACCAGACCTTACCCTTAGGCCACCAGGTCACCTGTAGCCTAACAATATCAATTACGTTTAAATTGAGTTGTTTTGGTTATGTGGTCAGAGTGGTTAGACTCGGCTCCAAATGACTCTGGTTCGATTCAGAATGGTGTCAATAGATATATATTTTTTTTAATTTTAGCACCTCGTCTTCATACTCGTTCGGTCTATACGCATTTGTACCAGTTATGCTAATGTGCTAGAGATGAGGAGGATTGAATTTACGAGAAATGGGACCCACCTCGGTGGCGTAGCTATCTAACGCAATAGTTTCTTGTTGAGCTAGACTGCCGAGGACGGTAAGATCGAGGTTCGAATCTCACCCGGGTGAACTGGGGGTGATTTTTCCTAATGGTTTTCAACTCTCCTTCCAAGCAAATGGGGATTAACTTCCTCTATATTTAATCTTCCCGATTCCTAACCTATTTGCGTAATGTAGCGTAATGTTCATTGGGGGGTAGGAAGAGTGAAAAACTATTTAGGAAAAAAAACCTCAGTTCCCCCAACCGTGGTTCAAACCCAAATCTCCCTGTCAGTGGCAGTCAAGTCTATTGCAAGAGTGGTGCCTTAGATCATTCGATCACCGAAACAGGTCATTTTTATTTACTCTTTTAAACGAACTTATTCCGCTATTCAATTAGTATATTTAGATGTTAGGGATGTAAGCTCTTAATAATGAAAATTTATTATTCAATATAAGCATATAGAAAGTTCTAGTAAATGTCTCTACCTAAAATATATGATATATTATTTTAAAATTACCTGATTGAGTGCTAGCTATTGTAGTAAAAGGTTATCAAACAAAATACAATAATATAAATAATAGCTATCCACAGAGGTTCTAATCACGGTCGGGTGTATTTAAGGTGTTTTTCTATAAATGGTTTTCCACTCTCTCTCTCTCTCTCTTTCTCCACAAAAGTGCAGATACCATTCCTATAAATCCAATATTAGCATATTTAGTATATAAGCGGAACGTATAACTCGAATGGGTAGTAAGACGCGGGTCTACAAAAAAAAAATATTTATGATGTTTCATGAGGCATCAGAAAAGTTATTCTTAGTAAAATCCTAAGAAACTGTAATTTTTGTTGTTTCATCGCTGCACCTGGTAATGGGGTGAATATTATTTTAGATTAAATGTACCCACATTTTTGTGGAGGTATAGTGATAATCATGTCAGGGGAAAAAAAAATTCACATCACACATAGCTGGGATTCGAGTTCCGATAGCCCCCACCCTCTTTAATCCAATCCCACAATGGACCATGCGGCCACCGTTGTTTGCAACAGAAATTATTAAGGACACAGGGATCCCAATTTTTTTAAATAAGTAATTGAGGCTTCTATAAATATAGGTCTCATCTAGAATTAAGTCTTATATTCTGATTCGAATAATAGAACGTCTAAACTTACTTGACTACAAACCTTGTAGCTTGGACAAGCAAGAAAGTTTTCTTTTTGGCACCCGTTAAGGTTATATGTTTATACACTAACTACGCTAAAAGGCTAAGAACTAGGAAGGTTGAATTTATAGGATATATATCCTTATTTGCGTAGAGATAAAAGGGGAATCATTTTTGGAAGAAGAAGAAAACTCAGTACTCCCGATTGGGATTGAACCACGATCGTCCCGTCATGGGCAGTTTAATATATTGTTTGCTATTATACTATACAGCCATTTAAGCTGGCAGTGAGAAATTAAATCAAGGTGATTTCACACCTGTGTGAGACTCATATATATTTCAAAGTACAACATTCGACCTGGGCTAAACTCGTAAGTTCCGTCACCAGCCGCTGTCTCGCAGCACTGGGCCACAATACTATATTTTAGTTTGTCAATAAATCTCACAATATCTTTGCGTCACGCGACTTGAGGCAAGCCTAGTGTAATACGGACCATACGTTTCTCGCAAGACACCCCCGCGGGGACCACGGGACCAGCAATACCGCAAGATTAACCTGTGATTAAGCACAAAATCACCAACACAATCACACAATACTCGCCACAAGTTCACCGCGCACAGAACTGCGCGCCACCTCTGTGAAAGACAGTACTAACTCCACTTCTACACTAATATTTTTTTTTTTTCAAATTGGGGAGTTATATTATTATTGAGCAACACAATTCAGAGACAATGATCTGTATTAACAAAGGACTTACAAATTAACTCAACTTCAATATGAAGATAGGTACAAAGACCCACAACCAAAATTCTTACTCTGTGATTTAAGGCCCATAGCTATTGGTTCGTGCATGTGATTTGAAGACAAAATTTTTACACTTAATATTGCACACGTATTATGTTAAGTAGGACATAAACCATATAACAAGATGTGTTTAGCTATAATTGTTTCAGTATTCGCATGAAATAAATAAGAACATTTAATACAACATATCTGTGTGGCCAGCGAAGATTTAAAACTGTTCTTAAAAAACAGTTTTAGTGATATTAGTCCTATCATAATCCCCTTTGGTAAAACAGATTTTATAGTTTTTTGTTAGCACATTAAATATTAACACTAATAATTATGTAATATAAGGACTAGGGGCGGATAGGAACGTTTATATTAGGTGCACAAGCATTTGTGTGACGAGAGGGATGGGAAAACCAACAGTGATAGATAAAGTGAGGTAAATAAACATTGACGTCGGACAAGATTATAATCAAGATCTCTTCTCAATCCTGTTAATTCAGTCCATCGTGAACCTTACGTCTTATACCACGTTACGTTACCCCACAAAAAAAAATGTAGCATAAAAAATTACATAGCTAATTGTTTTTAATTTACTTAAGATACTTAACATGCACTTTCTGAACTGACTGATTATACCAGCCTACGACTTATAAACTAACTTATATCTAGAACAAACACAACGTCCAGCACTCGGTCGTTAATTTATCATTGGGAAAGGGGAAACCCACATTTCCCCAATGACGAATTTTTCGGTCACTGTAGGAATTGAACTCGGGACCACTATCTCATCAGATAGACAAGCTACTGAGTTAAGATGTCGGAATGCATTAAGCAAAATAACAATATCATAAGACAAATGTATAGCCATAAAATATATAAATTGTTAAAATTGGAGTTTCCTTAATCATTGTGACGATTTGGTAGCAGTTGGACTGGTTGTGTATTTTTTATAATTGTAAAAATGTCTTTAATCATTATATTTAGGATATATAATGGTGGGGTTATAAGTCTTTAGTTTATAACTAAATATTATTGTTTGATAAAATTAACTTTTCAGAGTAAGTTCCTTAAAAAGGTACTGCTAATAAAATAAGCATAGGTATATCAAAGTCACGTCAGCTTCAGAATGATTTAACGAATGAAACGAAACCAATGGAATAAACAAGTGAATAAAACAGATTCTCATCCTCTACTAGCCTCTGTGGTGAGTGAGATCGTTAATGAATTAAGTCATTAAACGCTGTCCAACAATCTTTCAGAGATCGTGATTCGATTCACATTAGGTTCAATTTTAATCTTCATACTCTACAAAAGAAGCTCAGCTGCAAATGACTAGGTAGGTTTATATTGGTGCGTTATGTCTTAATACCCACCCGGGCTATCTCCTCATACTTACACTGATATGAGAGAGATGGGAAGGGTGGATTTGAAAGGAAACGCATGTTATTTAGGAAGTTATTTAGAGAGAAAAAAAACTACATTAAACCTTGGTGAGATTTAAACTCCTAACTCCTTGTCACCACCAAACCATACAAGAAGAGATTTAATGCCCACCAATGTGTATGATTTAAAGCTTTGTATATATTGTATTTATACATATACAATACACATATATGTAAAGCTAATATATATACATACACAGGCATATAAAGCTTATATATACATTTATTCAAAGCTTTTTACATACAGGAGGTTTGGAAATGCATAGCTCAAACTGCATACACATTTTGTTTGAGTCAAAATTAATACAAAATCCCTATACATTTACATCTGAAAAACTATGCTAATACAATTAAATTGTGTTCAAATTCTCGGCGTATAGAACCGGGATAGCAAAGCTATTCAAGCTTGCATGTACAACTGTTTGCATAGTAGCTAGGCACGTGGCACTATAGACCTCAACATCTTGGAGCACGGCAGCAGAATGTACCCCAATTAATAGTAAATAGCACACCAGTCCATTTAGAAATGAGGCTACGTTCTGAGGGTCATCATTAACGGTCCTACATCACAGAAAGAGCTTCGGATTGTTACATGTGCTGTGTCACGCGCCTAGCTATTATGCAAATTGTTGTGCACGGATGCTTGACAGCTTTGCTATCACGGCGCTATATGCAAAACACTTGAACACAATTTAATGGTATTAGAATAGGTTTCCGGATATAAGTGTCAAGGGATTTTGGTTAAAACAAGTTATAAGTGCAGTTTGGGCTATGAGTTTCCGAAAATCCTGTATATATATATATATATATATATATATATATATATATATATATATATATATATATATATATATATATATATACATATATATATATACACACACACATATAAATATGCCCTACGAAAACTGGTGGAAAATAAGTATTAATTTGGGAAATACTTGGTAATTGTATTTTTGAATGTGGAGAAGGCATATGATAACGTGGATAGAAATAGTGTTTGGAAAGCTATGGAGGAGGTGGAAGTGGAAAGAGGAGTTGTAATAATAGGGAAAAACATGCATGAGGTTAACAGGAGTTGTGTTAAGAAGGAGATCGTGAGGACGGAATGGTTCCAAATAAAAAATGGAGCTAAGCAGGGGTTAGGAAAACTTGGGTAAGTAGTGAAAGCCGTGATGTTTGTTGAATAATTGTTGGTTTGTGGGGAGGAAGAAGGGGAAGTACAGGAACAGCTACAGGAATAGAATGAGGAAGTGAAAGAATGTGGAATAAAATAAAGCATGGAGAAGTGTGAAGTAATGGTAATGACAAGAAGGAGAATAAGGCATAGAAAATCTAAACATTCGGAATGAGTAAAGCTTAGAAATGTACAGAAGGTAAAATATCTTGGAAGCGTGAGTAAGGCTAAAGGTGAAAGTAGAGAGTAGCTAATGAGAAGAGGACAGTAGGGAAGTGGTTTTATAGGTGTGTAAGAGAGTTGCTACGGATAATAGAAATGCCCTTGAAGTGTAATAAAATGTTGTACAGGGCCTACCTTGTACCCATTGTCACACATGCAGCAGAAACATGAACATTGAATATAAGAGAGACTAGGAACGTGGAGGCCATGGGAACAAAGTTTGTGAGGACCATGTTAATTGTCAAGAGGAGAAACAAGATTAGGAATGAAGCTATCCGGGAAAGAGTGGGGGTACAGGGAGTACATGAGAAAGAAGAGAAAGCAAGACTAGGATGATACGGGCATGTAATGAGGATGAAGAAGGAAAGGATGCCAATGAAAACGAGATAAATGAAGTGTTTAGGAAAAAGACCGCAAGGGAGGCCAAGAAAAAGAGGGGAGGCCAGATAAAAGAAAGTGTGTAAGTGAGAGGAGAATAATGGAAGCAAACATAGGGGAAGAATGTTGGAAGGATAGAGGAAGAAGGAGGCATTTTACTAAACTGACCCGGCCACAGGCTGAATAATGGGTGTTGTAACTGTTATAGATTCAAGCTAGTTTATTAGTTGTGTGCTGATATTATCAGTCATCGTTAAATACCTTAAATAATATATATATATATATATATATATATATATATATATATATCGAAGGTATTTAACGTGCATTTTCTTAACTGGTTGATTATATTAGCACACGACTAATCAACTAACTAAAATATAGAACAGACACAAACAACACTCATTCCTCAGACCTTCAACTAATCATCGTGAAAGGCTTAAACCTCAATATCTCAAATGATACATTTTTCGGCCATGCCTGAAATCAAACCCAGAATCCTTTGTTCAATGGGTAGAGAAGCTATTGGATAAACTAAGGTGTCGGATCATTTCATTAAAAAAGAGATTCAAGGAGCTAATTATAACACCTGTGACAAGAATACGTAAAACACAATATTATAAATTACGATTTTCCATTTCTATCTCCCTGGAGAACATTAACTTTAAAAATATAGAATTCTTAGTTTAATCAACTTGTAGCTTAAGAATTTTAAATTTCAGACACAACCGCAACTTTCAGTTCAAAATCGTAAATTTTTGACGTCTATGTCATAAGAAAAAAATCTTATTTTATCATGTGATAGTTGAACATGAATATGGAAGTAATATTATTGCTCTGTAGCAAAAGACATATGATAGATTATTTTTAGCACCGTGTCTTACTACCCGATCGGAATATACGCTTATGTATTAAATGCGCTGGTGGTTTTATGGAAAACCATTTTGTAAAAATCACCCTCACTACATCCGACCGAGATTTGAACCTAAATTTATCTGTCATCGGCCATATAGTATACATTTATTTATTTATCATTACTTTCTGTCCTGAGGCCTAGACTGTAACTCAGGACCTATGTTACATTGTTTCTATACATCCGCTAATTACTAGTTTATCCAATTCACACTCATTACTTAATTTGATGTTGATTATAGCTCCTAATCTAAGTGTCCCTATTTCCCCATCTAATTTTATCCTACTAGGTAGTCCGCCCTGGGTATTTTACGTCCCAAGTACCCAGCACCACTGGGTGTCCCACCCACCACATCCGGATCTATTAGTCCCCGGATCGGTGCGAGCCCCAGCGGGGGCGATCATCTCCCTATCCACCACCTGGAGAGGCGCCCTAACTCCAGCTGAGACCACTACCTTGGGCCTAAAACTAAACATGAAACAACATAAGAAAATATAAACTAAATCTAACTTAGCCTAATACATATCTTGCAACTCAGTGGCCGCAGCGCATACTAATATTCTTATGTGTCTCTTCATTTACTGATAATAGTCAATGAAGAAACCTTGACGGATCGGAAGCCCCATCGCCCTAGCTCAGCACCACATTTGTTGACAAGTAGGCCAGACCATGCAAGTTGAGGGTTTTCTTCCTCCTTCTCTTGATGTTATTCGATTCCTCTAATTCCCAGCTGTTAACTCAGCTGCCTTAGGTCCCTCAGCATTTTCCACTAATGGCATCCTAAGGGAGCCAACTGGGCTCCAGATGACCTGGAGTTCCTCGTCCCAACCCACTCTGCCAGCCGGTAAGATCTATGTTCTGTCTCATCTAAGTCTTGGTTCCAGTTTCATAGTATGTCTCCTGATTCTGTCTCTGATATCGAGTCGTCACCTTCTGTAGTGTCACTGTAGTCACTGGTCTCATTACCTTGTCTGTCTTCCGTTTGTTTGTCTTTTATAACCTGTCTCCTAGTCTTCATGTCTGCCATATATATGTCCTTTTCTCTCTTTGACACGTCATTCGTGATTGTATCTAGGAAACCTCACCTATCCACTTAACGCAATATATGATAAATTGCGCTGGCCTGTAATGGAACTTGCATTGTTCCCCTCACTTTTACCGTTAGTTGACATTCCAGTACGACGCGTTCGGGGTAGCCTCCCCTACTAATTCGCATAGCCTGTCTTCTGTCAAGCGTCTTAGGTATAGAACAGCCCTGTACGGCCCATGGCTAGTGATAAAGTATAGTCTACAGCGAGAATAGCACCTTAAACCATGCGACCACATAATCGGGAGAGATATAATTGATTTAGAACTAATATATAATTGAATTAGAGCTGCCAACTATTTAGTTTAGTTCAAAATACGCCACCAGAAGTAGTTCTATTTGATCAATCATTGATATATTCAATGACTGAACCCTCATATTTTGTAAAATCAAGTATTGTGTGAAAATCAAGTTTGTCAAACTATAAACTTTATTTCTCTAAGTTAATGCTTTTATATTTGTGTAACCAGCCTAACGCTTTGAACGGTGTGGACAGCTGAAGTCATCTTGTGAAGATAGTCGATTGTTCCACGGAGTAGTGTCCGCGGTTCGGTGGCTGTCGTGACGGTAGGCCCCGTGCTCGTGACCCGAGCACAGTCAGGTGGTGCGCGCGCACCCACTACTCACTACTCGCTACCAATTAGGAGCAGTCCGACAGGTTGCACACGTGGCCTCGATATACACCAACTCCAATACTGATCATTACCAACACGTAATACGAGGAAATTACACCGATACACAGCACTGGACCGCGCCCAAAATTAGCTCTCTTTTTTTCATTTCAAATTTATTAGTGTATTTGTTTGTGAAGATATATTATAAAGTGAGTATGAGTGACCCTAAAGGAATAGATTCGAATATCTGATTCTTAATTGGGATACTGATTCTCTCGTTCGTGAATGTCTCTGTTATTTTAATCATGTAGATTGTAGTCGGTAGTTATGAAGGCAGTTTTATTTATATACAACAAAGCTACGTCTCTTTCCTGCATTCATTACCACGAGTCATATGTATTTAAATATTTACTAGTGTAAAACAACCAGTCTCGTCCATGACACAAGTCAATAGTGGGTAAAATCCACTTCAGTGACCGCGTGGTATAACGCGTTACACTCGTGTTGGACTAGACTGCCGAGGATGGTGAGATCGGGGTTCAATCCCAGTCGGGTGCAATAAGATTTTTTTCTTAAATGGTTTTCCACTTTCCTTTCACGTAAATGCGGGTCCACTTACTATCAAATAACTCTTCCTAGTCCTTAAACCATTAGAGTAATTAGTACATAGGCGTATTACCCGAACAGTTAGTAAGACGTGGTGCTAAAAAAATTAGTCGGTGACATACTAGTCTATTTAAATTATATACCACCCGCACCACTATACTTTGTTGGTGATGGGAAGGGCCGGTGTTCAAATCTCGGCAAAGTGTACTGAGTTGAATTCTTCTAGATGGTTTTAATATCCACCCCCACGATAATGCAAATATACTTCCCCTAATTACCTAGCATATTATTGTAAGCAAACGAACGTGGCAAGCGTAAAAAAAATTCCAATGGGAAAATTATGTTTATGTTAGATAAAAGCTAGAATAACCGACACCATGACTGAAAAACTATCAAAAAGGTTAGAGAAAATCAAACAATTACAGTATTTGCGATTGAACTACTAAATATATATATATATATATATATATTCATTCGAGCTTGATACACAAAAATACTGTCTAACATAGCTCCAACTGGACCCCCAATTAAAAATAAATAAATATTATTATCATTAATACTAATACTAATATTATTATTATTATATTATTATTATTATTATTATTATTATTATATGGAACACCTCTTACTACCCATACAAGTTATCTAAATATATACAATAATAAGATAGAGATAATCAAAGTATATTTTAGGGAAAACTTGCTCATATTTATGTGGAGGGAAAGAGAAAACCCCGTTTTGAAAAAATGTATTAGCACATCCAGCTACTATTGGAATTTTAATATCTCCGTTATCACAAATATAGACCAGCAGGAGAGTGACAACATTACCACAAGTGAACCAAACGAGAAGAGACTGACGTACACCGGTATGGAGTCACTTTCCAAACAATAATTATGTTAGTCCTCATTGTGGGTCAAATGTGTGATAACCAGTTTTATATTTTCCAACTACCTTGAGAAATTTGCCAACAAAGGCTTTCGATATAAGGTGATGTGGAAGGGAACGCGAGATAAGACCAGAATATAGAATGTCTATAGCGAAAATCACTTTTGTCTCAAATAAATAAAAGTTATTGCTTCAGTAGATATTCGTAGGCCTAGTAACTCTATTGTAATTACAACAGCTATTGAATATTTGTCATGGACAAAGTTTAATTTGAACAGATACTTTTTACCCGCTTTGGTGGCCTCATGGTCTAACGCGCTACTCTCGAAGCAGTCTAGACTTCCGATGATGGGGTGATTGAGAATAGAATCTCGGTAGGATTTACTGAGGGTGGTTTTTACAAAATATTTCTCAACTCTCCCTCCACGCAAATGCAGGTACACTTCATATAAATATAACCTCCTTAATCCCAAAAATCACTAGCGCAATTAGTAAATAAGCTTATAACCTGAACTGGTAGTAAGACGTGGTTCTTAAAAAACAAGTTTTTAATGAATAGTAAGTCCACATAAATTCTAGTGTGCACATGAAAAGTTTGTTGCGATAAAATCTGTAATATTCTGGCGCTAAATCGCATTCGTTTCCATTCCAACTTAAAAAGCATTTTACGTTTTAGATGTGTAAAGGAGCGTAAACCGGATATTGCAGATTTAGACGTGTTATTGGTTAAAACACTATAAAATAATATATAATTTCATTCTACTATCTTAACACAGCTAGAGTTTAATTTTGCTACAGTAATTGTAATCAAATATTTATGTTAATGAATAGTAAACAAAACGGTAACACGATCAAAATTATTAGAGGTGTTTCATAAAAAAATTCATAAAAATGATTTAAATTGTTAAGTTTCCACATAAAACACCTATCAACATATTTTAGAGTTCAAATAAAATAATACAAATACTTCTGTCATAATAATTGCAAACTTCATTACTATGATTCAACATAGTAATCTTTATTACCTTAGTCAGAATAGTCTCCTGACTTGAGTGTGTCAATACTACTTGTCTCCTGGTTTTAGCATTTGAAGGGACCCTCAGTTTCTCTTAAGAGCCAAACTAACAACTGATCAATTGTGAGATTCGGTATAGTACGGGTGACCTGCTGGTCTAGGGGTAAGGTGTCGGACTTCTGTGTGCTGGGATCCGAGGTTCAATCCTCAGTCCCGTCACAGGTTTATCTTATTGCCAAACCCTTCCTTCACCTATGACAAGACGTGTATTAATCACAACTTGTGAATGTGTGGAATCCCAGTCCTCCACCATGGTTCGGATCCATGTTAAACTGTAGGTCCTCCATTTAATCTCACAGGCGTAAGTGCGTATAAACCGAACGGGTAGTAAGACGCGATGCTAATAATAATAATGATTAGATTAATCTCGAACCATACAATTTATCGCAGTCCAATTTTCTGCATTCTTTATTAAACAATATCGAAACTTGAATAAATATAATACTTTTTTAATTTAAAATTAATTAGTTTAAATCTTTGCCAACCATAATTTGTTCATCAATATTAAATTTCTCAAAATCTCTCAAAATTATAATTATGAAATAATATATTTACCAGATATTAAAACTATGTAATTGAGTTTTCCATGTTGTGTGATTAAGGAAACTGATATGAGAATTATAATTAACGTGTGTATATAAAGCGAGAGATCATTCTGGAAAAATATAAGAAGTCAAAGATATTATACATTTAGAAATATATCTTATATATACTACATATATATGTATGTCAAAGATATTATACATTTAGAAATATATCTGATATATCATATATGTATAATATCTTTTACTTCTTATTATATTTTTCCAGAATGATCTCTCGCTTTATATACACACGTTAATTGTTATTATCATATCAGTTTCCTTAATCACACAACATGGAAAACTCAATTAAATAGTTTTAATATCTGGTAAATATATTATTTCATAATTATAATTTTTCGATATTATAATTTATTAACCTTCACTAACTTTGCATGTTATACCACATTGGCTAACGCATTGTGTTTTAACCATGATTTCATTGGATGGGTTTCTTCTTTTTCATCAGACCTGAGGATGATGCCGTCGTAACATCGAAACATGTATAAATAAAGTTGCAGCACCTGCAGCAGTAACCAAGGAACAGGGAACTAAATTAAATATAAGAAAGAAATTCAATATTTATATTTTATCCCAATTTTATAACTTTTTCTGTCAATTCTCAAAATAATACAGAAATACGGAATATCCATGATCACTTCAGTCTTTGTTTATAAAAACATAGTTTTAAGTATAATTTTGACTCAAATGTTTACAATTTTAATATGAACTGAATTTTTAGATGTTTTTGTTATAATTTCAAGATGTTCCTAATTATAATGTATCATAACTTGTAATTAATATTAACAGTTTCTTTCAAATATCATTCCAATATTGTGCATTTATATTACATTATATTACACATTTATGTCTTTCACGTAAATTCAATACAATTTGTATAACCTAATTTCATTTAAAATTGAATTTTATTTATAAATATTCTTAAACTTTCCTTATTAAACAATTCAAATGTTTTTCAAAAATATTATATGTAATTAAGTTAGTTAAATAAGGATGCGTAAGGTAGAGTTTTATAGATAATGTACCCAGACTTGCATAAAGTGAGAATGAGGAATAATTTCGGTGAACATGAATGGCGCAACAACTCATCTGAGGTTGGTGATACCCTTACACAAACTGCGGAGTAAATAATAAACTATAATGACTTTCATTTAAAATGGAAGAGTGACGTTAGGTTAGTTTAGGCTAGGTTATGTTAAGTTAGTTTAGGTTAGGTTATGTTAGGTTATGTTGGGTTAGAAGCTAGGAGTTGAATGTTGCTACAGGTTTTCCTTAACTCATGTGCACAAGCTGACAAGTATACTTTATTCCAAAATTCGAGTGGGCCCAATAATTTAGGGTAATCCATCTACATTACACCCAAATGGGATTTGAACCCCAATTTCTCTGCCAACGCCAATCCAGACTGAGAAACGAGTGACAAAATAAATGCCTGTATGTACTCACTATGTTCTAGTGCCCTAGCCAGATTATATTTTTAAAAGCATCTCTTATAAAGTACATAGATTTATTTAGAAAAATGATCGCGTCTCTAACTTACCACGAGCTAAATAAATGTTAGAGCTGGAAACATACCCAAGTTTATCACAGCCAAACCCGTTATCAGAAGGTATTATTTTGGTAGACCTGATTTAATGATGTTAGACCAGATAAGAGGTCAACCCAAATGAAGTGGCAACCAGCACCAGACTCAATGGAATACAGTATTGTTCTACCTTATAGCGTGCTGGAAGTAGGCGGTGAACTAGAGGCGCTCCCAAATCTCATTGTTACCCTCACATACATGTCTGCCACTCCTCCATACGCGGAGAAACAAAACAGAACATAAATACGTTCATGGCAACATATGCTTCGTCTTGGTAAATAGCGTTATATCCCAAACTGTCAGGATTTTATTTTGGACATATTTTGTAGTCATAATTGATCTAAATTCAATAATAATACTCTTATTAACTATTTATAGAGACATCATTACTTTAAAAATAAAGTATTTAATCGTAAGTAGAGGGTGAATAAATAACGAATAATTAAGATCTATACTTTGACAGTTTAAATTGTTGAAGTTTGTTTTACTTAAATAATCAGAAAATTGCTTCAAAGCAACGAATAGTTTAATTTTATAAATTTGGTAATCTAAACAGTTATTGAATGTTGGTAATTTGTCATATGTATTTAAATGGGAGATTTAATTTTTATTTAAAAGCTGAGTTCAAATGTAATTTTGATCATGATAGATATATAATATGTAGTAATATGTTGTATAATATGTAGATAATTAAACTATAAATGTCTACTAAATAAATATTTTAATCTATTTGTCCAACAAAGTATTTGTTTATAAAAGCTACTAAAATACTTCCACCTCGCTACTATGTTATGATTTTATGTAGAAAACACCTCTTTATTCACCAATTTGGAGATAATGCCGTATTCCGTGGTTCCATGGATGCAATGTGTGAGTGGGCCTTGTCGATCTTAAACCCATTACAAACCCATTCAAGGCAAATATTTCACCTTCGCTGCCGAACCAGTCATGAATGAATTCTTGCAGCTCGGTTATTACGAACGACCGAATAGCCTTCATCAGTTATGCCGGGTCAAATGTTAGGTACTTATCTTGGAGGCTACATTACAAGTGCCTGCAGGTTAGGTTGGCTTCTTTTTATTTTATTTTATATTTCTTTGTTGTCTATTCTACTGGTGAACCACAACTTCGGTCAGTCATTATCTTTTGCGATTATTGCTAAATTATTTACTTGAAAAGTTGACCAGCCAATCGCTGGTGGAATCGAACTACAGCCTCTAGCTTTAATTAATTTTAAAATATAAACATGCTAGTAAGCTGGTTGTACTATATTAGTTTGTTTTTTAAACATATTTTAATAAATTAACTATACAAAGAGCTTATATTTAAATTTTAGTAAAATAACATCGTTTAAGGTGTTATTTACCGTATGCAAAATAAATATTCTTAATTTTTTTTTTCTAAATCCCCACTTAAGAGCCATATCACAGTCGATTATCCGTGATATTTGACAAAAGATTGTGTTGAACAGGAAAACACACACATGTCTGGCTTTATGCTTTCTTCATTTTACACCAGTGAAATTAGTATCAGTTTAGTAGTTTTTTATTATAATTATTAATGTTTTCTAAATATGATAAAATGCTTACAATGTTCTTAGTCCTACCATTTTTCATATCACCTCTTCCTCTTACCCTCATTTGCGTAAAAGTAGAATAGGAAAACGTTTAGAGAAAGCCACCCTCAGTAGACCTGACCGCGATTCAAACCCAGATTTCCCCATCATCAGCAGGTCCATCTATAACAAGAGCGACACCTTATACCACTCGGCCACTGAAGCGGGTAGTTCCATTGTTGTTTAAATTAAAATACATAAATCCATTCTACAATGAGACGTCTGATTCGAGGCTACCCCTTACCAAAATAAGTGCTATCCATGGGGTGAGGCGGTCTTTTAACATAAATGATCATATATATCAAACTTTATAAAATGGATATTTTTATAAGAAGAGTTATTATATGAATGTATATTTATTATTTCAATTACTAAACTGATAATAATTATTTTATTATTCAGTTGAATCGATTTGTTTGTTTGTTTGAATGCAGGACCAAGTGCCACAAGTGTACATAGAATTAAAATAATTCAGCAAAGGCAAATATTGTAATACGTACATGACCAATTTTATAATTGTTTTAGTACATTTCTAAACAAAATTTATTTTAAAAATAAATGAAGATATCTAGAACTAACATGATAAAGAAGCCATGCATTTAGTTTTTCTTACATTTAATTTTAGAAACATTGAGTCTTAGTACGACAGACTCGTCGACGTTATCTAAGAAACATCTAGCCGCTCAAACATGAGAGTATTAAACATTGGTCAAGATAAACAGGTTTAACTACAGAGATAAAATCGCCACGGACCAGTTATCTGAATTTGCATATTACGGAAGTCCACTTAAATAACGTTTAATTTAGAGGGGAAAAGTGCGTGAAAGAGTGATCAGACCAAATGCTTGTGTGCGCGTGGTAAACTCAACTTCAGAACGGTCTATATCCATATTAACTCATTTTTGTATAAAATCACAACATGTAAGGCTTATTACAGATAAACTAGATGTGTGTGTGTGCAATTAATTTGGTATTTTTTAATTAATTAATATATAAAACAGCACAATACGATGTAAATTGTGAATTTTCAAAGTCGAAAACTCAATATTTACTTAGAAACACACCATCGCGGCAAATAATGCTTCATACCTTCTTCGAGTAAGTCAACTATTATCTTCCTTAAGCTAACGATTATTATCAGTTAACTTTTAAACACAACGTAATTTGATTTTGATATTCCTTATACGGGAGTTGCCTGAGAACTTGTTTCGTTTCTTTTTATTGCTGCCATTATTTACGAGGTGAAAGTGTAACCTATATCCATCAACCATTTCATCGTATGAGTATTTGAGAAGACAGCTAAAGAAAGACACCAGCCGCTGATGGTTTCAAAATAAAATGGAAAATAAACAATACATTATTTGAGAATAATATTTTGTCACTTCCTCTAATGGAAGAATCCTTAAAGAATGAAACTATATTAATCATACTGATCAAGGTCAATTAACATTATCAAGTGATTTGTACGCCTTAAGGGACTCTAATTCCAACCCATAAAGAAATATTAATTAAATGCTTTCCAGCTATTTAAATGTTAATTGGTTACATTTTAAATATTTTTTATGGACTTGGTGTGTGTATAGGTAACTAATTTCATTATTTTATATAAAAGGATTATAAAATAGTTAATGTTAGTGTTACATATTTTTATGTTTATTGATGTGACACAATACACCCAAATATTTGAATGGATACAGCATTGAAAAGTCTCAATATATATTAATTCTCCTTTCAGTTCATGTACTATTATAGACCCCATGGTTCAGGTTTACATTTTCTTCTGTACTAAATATAATGTTGTAGGCATATTGGTGCTAACAATTAGGACAATAGAACGCTAATGTTTAACTTGTGACAAACCCGCTTCAGTGGCCGAACGGTCTAAATCATTAATCTCGTGTGAGACTGGCCTACTGATGACAAGGAGATTGGGGTTCGAATCCTGATTGCATCTAGCCTATCAGATAAGATATATAATTGACATTTGGCAGGCAGATGCACCACTCCAAAATCCAGCAAATCTTAAACTTGAGATATATGAGTTGGAGTGGGCTAATGGGAAAGGGGGTATACAAACTTTCAAAACTAATAGAAAAAAAAACACTTACAAGGGGGTATAAAATATAAACTTGGCAGAAAACTTGGTAGGATGGAAGAGGGATTGCCTCATATAGCCAGAAAAATCTCAAAATATAAAATTTCAAAAGGGCACCGGGAATTTTTAAGTCTAAATATAGAAAAGGTTCCTCAGAGAATGAAGAAAGTTGAAATTTGCAAGAAAGGTAGAGGTACTACTCCAAATAATAAAAAGGTCATTAAAATATGAGATATCTAAGTTGGAGTTAGTAAAATGAAGAAAGGGGGTGAAAAAATGTCCAAACTAACGTAAACAAACAGTGTAAGGAGTGGTATAAAACTTAATCTTGGCAGGAACGTTAAGAGGCTACTCCAAAAAACAAAAAACGTCTCATAATTTCAAATTTTACAATGGGACTCTGAAAAAGGATAAGGAGGATATTATCATATTTATATTAATACATTGAAGTGTTTCTGTCTGTCATGAGATATACGCGATATCTTTTTTAACAAGAGATCTGAGATTTAAAAATTAGCAGCCTTATTCACGAACATGTGCACCTTGAAGCCAGAAGTTTACAATTTTGATTATATATACCCTTTTTACCCCTTTAATATATTTTACACTTTTTACCCTTTTCACTTACACCTTTTACCCTTTTTTAAAAAAAAAATCATTAGATTTATACTTTTTTACTACTATTTACCAAGAATGTTCTTTATGCACCTTTTAACTCTTTAATAATCTTTTTACCCTGAAATAGTTCTTTGGGGCTTAATCGGGTAATTTATGTAAGAAGGTGTAAAAAGTAAAAGCATAAAGGCCAAATATTTTAAAAAGGTTAAATGGAAGTCTAATCACAAAGGGCAATAATACCAACAGGGCCAACTTGTCCAAGAAGGTTCAAAATGTAAAAAAGGGTACACTAAAGCAAAAATTGCAAAAAGGGTAAAAATAATAAAAAGGAAAGAAAGTAAATCTAATAAAAATAAAAACGCTATAAAACTTAAAAAGGGGGGGAAGAAATAAAAATTGTAAAGAATTAAAATAGCAAAAAAAAAAAGGGTAGACATGATAAAAACTAAAGATAAAGATAATAAGTTTAAATAATGGTAAAAAGGGTAAAAAGTATAAAAAGGGTAAAAAGCTAAAAAAATATAGAAAGGTAAGAAATGTAAACGGGGTAGTAGAAGGTTAATGGGGTAAAAAATATTAAAATAATTTTAATTGAATTTAATTACACCCTTTAACAACTTATGCTGTAACACTTTACTATTTTTTGTTAGCACTAATAAAGATGTTATAAAATCTTCAAAATAAATGTCAGTTTTTAAAACATGTTCAGTTTATATCTTCATTTTAACCTTGTATATTATTCATCCTACTTTCACGTTTTGTATCACTATTTAAACCATTAAGGGATTAATATTTTAACATTGTTTAAGATTTGACTACTATTTCCTATAGTTAAATTTAAATATTAAAGCTAACAAAGATACTTTATAAATTCTCTGTTCCAAAGAACCCGTACACTAGGGAGTTTATGATAAACGAAAGAAACCCTTCGGGAAATAAGAATTTTCCTATGTTACTCAGGCAAGCTTAATGCACTCTTTCTTTTTAAGGGTTCTAAAGTTAAAGGAGTTATTATCGTCTTGAATCAAACTTATGTTAAGCTTGGAATTACTCACATATCAATTTATTTAATACATGATGGACACGAGAACATAAAAAAATTCCAATATTTAAACTAACAATCTTCAGAGAATTTGGACAAACAATAAATTAAGCAGCAAACCTCCCTCCGTAGCTCTTTTGGCCGGTCTCTTGATCTAGTCGTCAGCATTCCTGGCTACCAATATGGAAAGTTATGGGTTCGATTCCTGGCAGTAACTTTCCCGAAGATGAATTGTTCCAATGGTGGCCATGGTCTGTTTAATTAGGCTAAAGGCCCAGTTTCATAGTCAAATTTAGTACGCCTCAAGTGCGGTGCTACACTAAGTATATGACGACACCTACCTGAAATTGAATGGAATGGGCCAGTTTCATATGCGAGAACGGCCCATTCCATTCTGGTTTAGGTAGGTGTCGTCATGTACTTAGTGTAGCGCCGCACTTGAGGCGTACTAAATTTGACTATGAAACTGGGCCTAAGATAGGTTTAAGAACTCTCCTGGAACCACATAATCATCTACACCATCTCATTGGGACGAATTAACAGCAGCTACATGTTGTTACAACCTCAGAAAGGGTTACATATCCGCCATTGTCAATACAAGACCAGGCAGGAAGGTCTAATCCACTAATCCTGGCGACATATAATAAAAAAAAATTTACGAAACAATCACACAAACTTTATCAAATTGTATATTATAGCTTCGAAGAAAGTATTCAAAAATTTATTATTAGTAAAATAGCTTTAAATAAGTTTTGCTCATAAATATAAACACAATATTTTGTCAATCATAATAATAACTCTTCAGAGAATTTAAAACAAGTTGTTGAAATATATCTAACAAAATTCATATTTTCAGATATACTTGGTTTGTAAACTATCCTAACATTATTTGTTATTTGTAAAAATAAAAACACATTTCTATTTATCATACAAACAGTAACGGATTCCCAATCTGAATTCAATCTTCAAGGTTAATTTCCTAAACATTCAAATTTTCTATAATTTGTTTAACTATACAACCTTTAAATTAATTTGTTTCATTAAATAAATATACATTATTATTAATATTTAAAATGCTTTCCCTATATCAATTTTGAACTAAACCACTAAAGTCATTTCTTAAAATAATTTAATTAAACATTATGGTCATCAGTAAAGTACCCGTAGTCAAATTTTACCTCTAAATCAATGTCTATATAGCCTTATATGTCATGTTCATGTCAAACACACCAAAGATACAGGCCTATATTTAAAGTAAAATCTTCATAGCAGTTTTCAAGTTAGTTAGAATGTTCAAACATAACTTCTCAGTAAACAAAACTTTGTTGTATTTTCACCGAAAAGCAAATATACAGGACTATTTATCGTCTCAAATACTCCTTAGATACCTATTTGGAAACAAATCATTATGGGCACTTTAAAAATATTTCCAGTTTTTAAAAATCTCTTATCAGTAAAATAACCATAAACGAGTTTTTATTCCCAAAACAAATATACAGTGTTAATTGTCATGTCAAACATTCCCAAGATACTCATTTGGAACCAACTTGCTAGAGACAATTTTTTAAATATTGCAAGTTTTTGAAAAATTAGTCATCAGTAAAATACCCATAAATGAGTTTGTGCCCCAAAAACAATAAAACAATGTTATTTAATTCAAGATAATTATTTGGAACCAAATCGCTTAGGCCAAATGTAGAATATTTAAATTAAGAAAACAATCAGAAGTAAATAACCCATAAATGAGTTTTTATCCCAAAAAAAAAACAAGTAGACAAGGTTATTTGTCCTGTCAAACAGTCTCGAGATACCCATTTGGAAACAAATTATTTTAACTACTTGTAAAATGTTTCAAGTTTATATAAAATCAATTATTAGTAAACTACCCTTCAACGAATTACTGCCCAAAAGCAAATTATATAATGCTTTGTCATGTTAAATAAACACTAGATATGCATTTTAAGCAAAATCGTAAAAGCCATTTCCCAAAGATAAAAAAAAGTCTCACCAGTAAGCTTCTCTAACTGAAGGGATAAGGTGGAAAAATAGGTTTGTGGTACAGCCCTATAAAATCTAAGTATCAAATTTGAATAAAATCCATCAAACCGTGTTTGAAATATGGCTAGAGACAGATTGACAAACAGAGAGAATGGTAAAATTCACTTTTTTGGGTTATTATTTACATAAAACTTAAAAATTTGCCCTAATCTCGAGATCAACGTTTTCACGATTAAAATACTTTCTCTTGATATGAGAAAGTAAAACGTCTTTCTTTTGTCATTATTATAAAACTCCAAATTCTCTGAACTTGGGAGATGTATTTAAAATGGTATCACAAGCTAATTTCTTTATTCAATAATCCAATAAATGTTTTTTTTAGATTTCTACGTTTTCCAGTGGAAGCTATAGAGAGCCTAGCCTTTTTTGATAATACATTCTTTCGAAAGAATTATTATTATAAAATGTTCTATTATATTAACAGATTCATCCGTCCTTCACACGGATAAGCCATTTTATCAATTTAGGACGTCTAAAATCCGGCTGCATTTTTTAAATTACTCCTTTTAGAATTCCGAGATAGCTATTGTAATCCTAAGCCAATTATGGCAATAAAAATATTTTAAACAATATATTACCTAACCTCCAAACTGAGTGCACACACGAGTGCAAGTATTTTTATAACACATTTACCTCATTTAACCTTTTTACCCCGTTTACCTATTTTACTCATTTTACCCTTTTCAAATATTTTATCCTTTTAACCCTTTCTACCCTCATTACCCTTTCCACTCTGTTTACACTTTTTACCACGTTTAGGATTTTTATCCTTTTAGGCTGTTTTGCCTCTTTTTAATCATTTAACAATTTTTATTTCTTTTACCAACTTTTTTGTTGTTGATATTTTTGCCATTTTGATCAAATATAACTCTAAAAATTTGGATTTTTTGCACTTTTTGAACTTTCTATAACTTTTTACATTAAATACTTGCTATGTTCCGTGGAAGTATTTTAGGGTAAATAAAGTAAAAGGGTTAAAAAGGTGTAAAAAGGCGTAAAAGGTGCACAAGGGACATGTAGAGTAAACAGTTTTTCTGTTCAAATTTTTTTTTAAAAAAGATTAAATGTTTAAGTGAAAAGATTAAAAGGGTATCATTATTCAAAGGGTAAAAAGAATAGAAGGAGTTAAAGGGGTAAAACAAGTAAAAAGGGTAGATTAAAGGAAAAGAGTAATAAGTTTAAAATTGTTAAAAGGGTAAAATGTGTAAAAAGGATCAAGAGGGTAAAGGGGTGAAATAGGTAAAATAGTTAAAAGGCTCAAATCTAAATTTTAAATTTCTGGCTTCCAGTTACACTTTGGGACACATGTTTTTGCACAGTGTCTACCATAACCAGTATTGACCAACTAACTGTATTAAATGTAGTAGTGAAGATTTCTCATATCATTAATATATTTTTATTAACTAACCATCTAGGGAAAACAACCCCAGTACAGCTGACTAAGGTTAAAACCCCGATCTTCCCATCATCAGAAATCCAGTTTATTACGATAGAAACGTCTCAAACAATGCAGCCACTTAGGTGGGTATTTATATCTTAAACAGTTAAAGGTGTATTCTAAAAGAATAAGTTTTTGAATCGTTTGAATGAATTCGAGAAATCTGTTTGGTTTGAAAACAGACATTCACTTGTCTTAACCACAGTGCAATTAATGTTCCCAGAGACTTATAACGGTTTGAAAGAAGCAATTCCGGGTGAAGAATAAAACTCTTGAGTTACGAGTAAACCGCCGCGGCAACTTAATTGTAAACCTGTCAAAAGGGAGAGGTAACGTAATGTAATTTAGGTTAATGAGTTCACCCCGACAATGGGTGGTAATGAACCATGTTTACGTTGTGTTCTGCAAGAAAAGGAATCACTGTACAGGGGCTAGAGAATCTTGCAGGTAGACTCGTACTACTGTGGGGTTACACGATAGCCGGAAAACAACAGAAGAGGAGAAACGAGGTCACGTGACAAATTATAAAGGCCGATATTTTAAAGGTAGATATAGCCTACACAACACAATTGATTGTACGAAAAGTTGTACCAGAAATCGTACAATATTTTTGGTCACATCGTTCGCATACAGGTTTACCTCAAGACTATTCACATGACATAAAAGATTACACACAAGATCTTGAGTATAATCTGTGAATAATCACATGTAATAATAGTTCGTTAAAATACATATTTATATTTTATATATAAAAGATACACATTTAATTTATGTATACTATACTAAATAAATATCTATAATTTAATAAATATATACATGTTGTGGGCGAATTGGAAAACTAGCCTTGATGCAAAAGGCACCGTCAATTATAATGACCAAGTCTAACTGGAAAATAATATTATATTTGCTTATCAGCCTGATAATGTTTAGGCTTATTGCAATGAACCCATACAGCTTTAGGCTATTAAGGAAATGCACCTTTGTTCGCTCAATCAGCCTCGTTGATTACAGGCTTATTGAAATACGCCCAAGATAGTGAAGGATTATTAAAAAGTCTACAGCAGCGGTTCCCAAACTGTGGGACGTACAATTATACCCGATGATATGCCGTGAGAATCAAATTAAAGTTGTAACAAAATTGCCAATTAAAATCTAATAAATGTAATAAGACCCTCTACGGTGGCTACATGGTCTAAGTTGTCATTCTCTCATTAGGCTAGATGGTTGATGATGGGAATATGGGGTTTGAATACTAGTCAGGTCTAATCAAGGTTGCTTTTCCTAAATGGTTCCCCACTCTCTTTCCATGCAAATGCTGGTAGATTTTCTTTAAAATTTGACCATTTTTAATATAAATTTCTTAGGGTGATATAATAAAATCTTATTATTCTATTTATTTTATATTATTTTTATCTAATGTTGTGGGAATAAGGAAGGTAGAATTTTAGAGGCTATCTCCCCTCATTAACATGGAGAGAGTTTATAAAATCATTTAGGAAAAGCAACTCTGAGTATACCCGACAGGTATTCTAAACCCGATCTTCGCTCCATTGACCATATAGTCCTTTTCGAGAGTGATGTCAAGACCCAGGATTGATGTTGGAACGAAACATGTATCTAGGTGTTGATAAGTTGGTTAAAGTAAAATTGTAGATTAATCCGAAATATGATTTAGAAAAGTTGTACACCTATAATTATTTGAATAGCTCTCTATATGATGATAATATGACTATAAAAAAGTTCACAATATTAAGAAAGATGTCTTCCCCCAGTGTCATACATCGGATGTGGGCACTTTAACATCATCTTGTAGCGCCACTACAGAAAGGACCATCCTACTCAGCACATAGTAATACCGTCTGGCTCTTACTCATATCACAAATCTGATATCCATAATATAAACATAGCAAAAGTTTTTCTTCATGAACTTGAGGAATTTGAGCTTGACGTCTGTATGTCTATACTTGTCTGTCTTGCCTGTATGTGTAGCTATCCATAAATAATAATACTCTCTGAAATAATTTATAATCGGGATTTAAAAACGGTTTTAAGAAATATTAAATCTAAATACACTTTTAGTATCAAAAAACTTCCCTATGGAATAATTACATTAATTTTAGGTGAGAAATGTTACGTAACACAGGATGGGAGGAGGAAGGGGCGGGATTCTAGAATATATGTCTACATAGTGTTACTTGGGGGAAGGAAGGCTAAAAAGTTAAGAAAAAACACGTATGTATGAATGTATGTATGTATGTATGTATGTATGTATGTGTGAGTATGTGTGTGTATGTATGTGTGTATGTATGTATGTGTGTGTATGTGTGTGTACCTATGTGTGTGTATGTGAGTATGTATGTATGTATGTATGTACACCTCCTAAGGATCGAAATGACCAACACACTAATTTGTTTTAAGAATTGAGGGGATAACACCCTACTAGGTAAAAGTTAACTTCATGTTAAAATAATAAAACTATTTAAATGAGCTTACCTTTCTTTCTAGCTAAAAGAAACAATCAACCTTAGCTGATGTTCTCCATACCTTGATCGAAAGTGTAATTGTTCAAAGGGATCAACCTCCAAAGGAGGTTTGGCCCCCCTGCCAAGCTGGTGTGAGTGGCTGCACTGTGTTCATGAAGCCAGTCCCTTGTTCTCATCCGGGTTAGGGCACAACTTGGAAACATTAGCGGCCGGCACGGAGAATGGGCAGGAAATTAGTTGTGTGGTGAGAACCGATACAAATTACTCACTTTAATCATTATTAATATAAAGATGAACATAGTTTAATAATCATTACTGCAGCGTTATTAGTTACCTATTAATAAATCTCTGACGTAAAGGTTACTTTAATACAATGATGACCTACAATAGTCAGGGTGAATAGAACAAAAGGAAATTGAGTGTTTTTTAGACTAATATGTACACTCTAAAAAGTGAATAATCAACTTGATAACCTGTAACTTAAATAAACATAGCTATAAATACCTGATTATTTTATGTCTTGTTGTTCTGGTCTAGTTGCAAGAAGTTGGGCCATTTATAATTATACTTACACACGTGTGTTGTTTTATTATATAATTCAAAACTTCATTTAATACAAGCTAACTATCACCATGTGAACAACAAATTATTATGGTGACCATTAGGCAAAATACGCAGTTATAATGGCAGTTTTTGCGTAATTTTGCAGTATCACAGGTCCAAGTATCCAGAGAATTATTTTTATCAAAAGGTTATTCAGGATAAATATTTGTACAATCGTTTTTAATTAGCAATTTTATCACTTATTTCCTTGCATTTCAAATAAAAGTTAAACGGAATATTTTGGTTTTGAAAAAAAATAGTTTGATTGAAGTGGTTTGAATTAATATTATATTTTTACTATATTTGATATAATATTTACATATTTATATGAAAAGTTAATTGCCGCACTTACAAAATACGCCACCCACCTCTATCTTGAGCCAGTTCTATCCATTCCACCTCTTTACACTCTATCAGTCTTTCAGGTCCATTCTAATGTTATCCTCCCCTCTGCCTTTAGGTCTTCGCAATGGTCTCTTCCCATTGGGTTTACCTGTCAATACCTTGAACAAGGTTCTATAATCTGCCATTTGCACTGCATGTCCTGTCCAACGTAATCTACGAGACTTAATTATCCTAACTATGTCTTGTGATGAGTACAGTGTATGCAACTCATCATTATGTAACGTTTTACACTCCCCAGTAGCCTTAACTCTTTTTGAGCCAAGTATTTTCCTAAGCACCTTGTTTTCGAACACCTATATTTGTTTTCATCATGTAAGGTAAGAGACCACTTTTCACACTCGTAAATTATTTTATTATTATTAATAATAATATTAGCACTGCGTCTTAGTACCTGTTTAGGCTATACACACGTACAATAATGTGTAATGGTAGAGTGATTGTGAGATAAAATGAAATACTTACAGTTTATCGTGTAATCCGAACTATAGTGGAGGCCTGGAATTCCACACATTCACAAGTTGTGATATTTTCACAGGTGAAGGAAGGGTTTGGCAATCGGATGAATCTGTGCCAGGACCGAGGATTGAACCCCGGACCCCCAGCACAGAAATCCAGAAATCCGACCCCTGACCCCTAGACCCCCAGGTCACCTATCACACCCGTAGAGAATCACCGGTAAAATTATTATTTTGTATATGTTGAGGTGATTTGTATTCATGGATAACAAGCAAAAAATCAAAAACTTACTGATCGTGTGATAGCATGCATTTCCCGACTATATTTTTAACCTAATGTCCAATCTAATATTGTTATTGCTAGTTTAAATTATTCCTAAATATTTAAACTCATTAATTATGTCAAAATATATGTTTTAATAACCAGCTCTAAATTATCTTATATTCTAATATATTATATATATCATATATATATGATATACACCCTAATATATCATATATACCCATGTAATACATATTATATGTATCATATGTACAGTAGCCCCATGGCTTCTTTAGTGCTGATTGACAGTCCACAACTGACTTCTCACAGTCAACATTTTGGTATATATACCTAAGTTCTGACTCTCAGAAGTGACAGCTGAAATACACATGTTTTTGCAGATCCTGTGGTTTGGCGTAGGGTTACATAATTTGGTCTGCTAATTTTTCAAAGCTTTTAGCTCTCAGCTGTGAGCGATCAGTCAGCACCAAAGAAGCCACGGGGCTACTGTATTATATATGAAAGATATATAATACATATTATCTTAAATATTGTATATAATATATATTGTATGTCACGTATATTATGTACATATTATAATTATAAATAATATATATCATATTTGTAAATAATATTTTTATTTTAAAGATGGATAAAATAAATTTAATACCACCTCAACCTAGCATTTTTTCAAATAAAAGTAATTTCATTTTATTATAGTTTAAATAATTATATTGAAATCACGGTTCAACGTGCCTCCCCCTCCAAAAAAAAGGCCTCTTGTTTCAAAATATACAAACTTTTAATGTATGTAGACGTAAGCAATTTTCTAAACATATTTGTATCTTAGTTGATAGAGTTTACTATTTATCAAACAAGTATGAAAACAATTACTTTGTGAAAACGGATATTATAGTTTTTCCCCTGCTGAACTAAGAAACAAAAACATCGCCCGTGTGTTATATTATATAGCATAAATCCTTGTACCTGGAACAAGGCCTACTTCTTGTTCTAGCTCCGTGCTAAACAACTTAATCGCAAGGATTGTTGGATTGAAACTTGTTTGTGGGATTGATTTTACTCACGGTCTTTGGACGCATTTTAGTGCAAGCATAATGTTGTCTCCATCAAATGAAATAGCAATAAAAGAGATAAGAACAACTTTACCGGCACATGTTTCGTAGGAGAATTTAAAAAAAAACATTATATAAACAGCCCAGTGCAGTTCAGCTCGTTGACCGTGGGTGTTGGATTAGAATCAAACGGATGTTCTTTTCATGCGGTCAACACCCTCATTGCACTAGTTTTATGACCAAGATCGTAATAGTTTTTATCACTCACATTAAACTGGGCCATTATATCATATTTAGTTCAATCATGATTCCTTTGACATTTAATTATACCATTGGATTGTCTTTAGTGCATTCAATATATCTTTGACGTTTAAATGTGCCATCTTTTGGTCTATAGTGTAGTCATGGTACTTTTAACGTTTGAGTGTTGTATTATATAATCTTTAGTGCACTCATTCTATCTTTGACATAAATTGTGCCACTGTATTATCGCTAGTTCATTCATGATATATTTGGCGCTTAGTTATGCTATTGTATTATTTCAAATAATTTATAATACCTCCAAAAGTTATCTATACTATTGTACTATCTCCATTGTATTCATGAGGTTTTTCTTCTTTAATTGTGCCATTTTACTATATTTAACGCATTCATGATGTATTTAACGTTTAATTATATCATTGTATTATCTCTACTGTATTCATTATACCTTTTACGTTTAATAATGCTATTGTATTATTCCTAGTGAATTAATTATATTAATGTTATTGTTCAGTTATATTATTGTATTTTATCTAGTATATTCATGGAGTCATGATATATTTTATGTTTAATTATGCTATTATATTTTTTCTTGTGTATTCATGGATTCAATATTTATTTAGTGTTTATAGTGATATAATTGTGCTATCTATAGTGTATTCATGGATTCGTGATATATTTGTTGTTTAATTATACAATTGTTTAATCTCTAGAGTATTCATGAATTCATGGTATATTTGGTGTTTAATTATACACATTGTATAATCTCTAGTGTAATTCGTGATATATTTGTTATTTAGATTATACAATTGTATAATCTCTAGTGGATTCGTGATATATTTGGTGTTTAATTATGCAACTGTATAATCTCTATTACATTCATGATACATTTGTCAGCCGGCCTCTTGATGTAGTGGTCAACATTCCTGGCTACTAACCTAGAAGTCCCGGGCTCAATTTCTTGTGGCACTAATGGTATTTTTCACAAATAAGAATAATTGTTTTTATGGTTGCCATGTTCTGTAAAACTTGGCTAGAGCTAGGCATAAGACATCTATTGACACTACATATTTATCGTCATTACTATATTATCACATCATCTAATCGGGCAGAAGTAACCATACCCACATGATGTCTAAACCAAGGTTTACATATTCGCCCCTGCCATCAGCAGCCCAGGAATTTCTAGCTGACCGACCATGTTGACAAACGGGTAGTAAGATGGGGTTGAAAAAATAAAAAATTGAGTTATTGAATTATTATCTCTAATGTATCTATGCTCCCTTTTACGTTTGATGAAACCATTTTATTAGCTTTAGTCCATGAGTGATAGTCTTACTTTCTACATTTTACTCGACGTAATTTAAAAAAAGATTTAACATCTATATTCATGACTCGTCTTGGTAATTGAGTGGAGAAAGAAAATAACCAGTTTTAACGTTCATTTGTTTGAACACAGGGATTGTCTCAATGGACTATTATCTGTGTGTGGGTTATCGTAATATTATATACTAAACATATTATAAAGGAATTTAATTTGCTAAATACAAGGTCATCTTATCAGATTTGTGACTTACAAGGCAACTTAAAACTAGGACACTACGTGCCATCATAAGCAGTCAACGACAGCTATAACAATGTCATGTATGAGTATTAGGCTGTCTTATACACAACATATTTAATTGGTTTACCTGATTGTGAAACATGGTATCTTACTTTACATGACGAAAATAAATTTAGGGTGTTTAAAAACAAGATGCTTAGGAATATATTTGTTCCAAAGAGAGATGAAGATAATGAAAGGGGAGGGGGTCATATAATGATGAGTTACGTAATCCGTACTCATCACAAGATATTTCTAGGTTAATCAAATCTCGCAGATTTCTGTGGGCAGAGCATTCAGCATGAATGAAGAATCTATAACTGTATTCAGGGAATTGACTAGTAAACCCAATGCTATGAAACAAGTGCTATAACTTAAACAAGGTATTAAATAATTACTCTTGGTGTACATCGGTCTAGCAGTGGCATATGGTCTGTGGTCTTGTACCAATGGGATCTATACAGATAGTACCATGACATAACCCACAGTTCATACTATCTCACTTGAGAAGGATCGACATTCTAGTCTCATGGCAGTGTCTGTAAAGGTAGAACCATCATGTCACTATTACATTGTATGCTTGATCGGTTGAGAGTTATTTAAGAACACTTGCAATTTCATTATTAGTGGTAAGGTTTATATATAAATATCAACCTAACCACAATATATATATATATAGCTTAATCTATTATTATTATTATCACCACGTATTACTACCCATTCGGGTTGTACGCACTTACGCTAATGTGTAATGCTAGCGTGATTGTGATATGAAATGGAGGATCTACAGTTTAACGTGGGATCCGAACCACAGTGGAGGCCTGGCATTCCCCACATTCACAATTTGGGATAAATACACGTCTTGTCAGAGGTGAAGGAAGGGTTTGGCAACAGATAAATCTGTGCCGGGAACGGGGATTGAAGCCTGGTCCCCCAGCACATAAGTCTGACACTTTACGCCTAGACCACCAGGTCACCTACATCTTAATCTAAAGCAGAATTTATGTGGGTACACTGGTACAACTATCACCTCACAGTTATAGTGTACATTATTTAGTTAAGATTAATTAACACACGTCCGCAATTTTTAAGTGGTTAAGTCGCCAAATTTTTATAACCGCGTCTTACTACCTGTCCAGTATAATCTCATATCTACACTAAATAGGTATGGATCAGGAAGGTCACACGTGGAGGGATAGAGGAACAATACTTTATGAAAAAATAAACACCTTGCTATACAAGGATGGAATTCAAGTTCCGACCTCTTTGGGTTCTATCCTCACCTCAATTACTAAACTAGAACCTTGACCTTACAATCACTGAATAAACATAAAATACTTTTTTTTATATATAATATAAGGAACGTACTTGGATGGAACAGCTGATTAAATTGATTGGTACAACTTCTTTGGTCAACAACACAATCAAAAACATTCATCCAACTCCAATCTCAACACCCTAAATAAATACAACAAAAGTGAAATATACAAACTAACTTGTGAATGTAATGCTGAATATATAGGCAGGATTGGGTAGGCACTTATTAAACGTTATATTGAGAATTTAAGAGACTTTAAATACAAAAAAACTAAATCTAAATTTTCGGAACACCTAAAAACCTCAGGTCATCAACCAACATCCATCAACTAATGCATGAAACTTCTTCAACGTTCCACCAAAGGTCTAAAAATGAATATTGCTGAAAATCTCTATATTTATAATTCTACTTTTCATCACCATATTATTTTAAATTAACAAACAAAATTCTAGAACCAATCCCTTATCAATACAATCAGGAACCTCATACAACATGTGAAAATCAAAAACTCAAATAAATCCCACCCTTAAAAAACCCTGCCTTCCTACCATCGTAGTTGAGACTGGTTTAGGCCATTTTCGATAAGATTAGAACCTGATTTTATTCTCCCTTTGTTCTATATTTTCATTCTAGACAAACACCATTTATTTTATTTTCATCATTTTTGGTCTATCTATATACAATAGCGCTTAACCAACTGACACACTAGCGATATCTCAAATATCAACTTTTAGCTTTCCCACATTTTTACGTGTGCCGCTTGGTCTTTTCTAGAAAAATGATCACAAAGGTTATAAAATTAACAATTTACTGCACACAAATCTGTTGCACTGTGTTAACATCGGGAGTTAACATCTTAATCCCAATTTGAAGGTAAGCTTGATAGCTTGGGCATGTTTCCTAGTAATTAAATTTATATATTACAATTTTCGTTCTCTCATTTTATTTTTATAACTTGATTATTTTTAACGTCGGTTTTTTTGGTTAATGTCTCAGTGTATTCTCAAATCCTAGGTTGATTTTGAATTTGTTTGTTATCATAACTTAAATATTTACTATTTTTGCATTGGTTTGTCTCATACCTGAGGATGGCGTAATCGCCGAAACATGTCGCTACCCAGCCAAGAGTTGCAACCGATTTTAAAAGGAGAGAAATTAAAACCACACAGTTGAGGAACGTAACTTTTATACAAACTTTTCTAAACGACAATTTTTTTTTTCCGTTTTGTTAATACTTCTTTCATAGGAATCAATAACTTATATGTATAATATAAATATATGTATTTATAACAACTGATTAAGCATAACCGGATGATACAGCTGTTATTTTCAGTAAATCTCCAATTAATCCTGTCTCGATGGTTAACACAAGCATATTTTAGAAACCATTTGAGTCGAATAACAAGATTTTAACATTAAATCCTTAAACTCACTGATTAATTTTGTGAAATTTTATTGCTTGTTATGTCTTAACTTTCGTTTTAATATGTTTCATATTTAATCAATACTGTTTTTGTTATGTTATGTTTTTTTTACATGTATAAGTTTCACAAATACTAATCTAGTTAACTATTTTAACTTTCTATCTATCATATTTTTACTGTCATTGGTCAAATATATTAAATATTACAAAACATGTCTTCTTTGTCAACATATTTTTATGTTGTTTACTAGCATAATTAATCATTCAATTAATAAGTTCATTAATGTTGCATGCTGGTACCTATTAATTTTGTTAAGTCATAACCTTCATTAACTTATTATTTTTATCTCAGGTATTCAACATTTTTTTAGAGTTTTTAATTATAATATCAACAACTCTAATTTTGTAAATTAGCTAACTTACACTTTTCATTGCTTATCAGTAATCCTTTATTCTGCTACTGCTTAGAAGTGTTTTGCACAAATTTATATTTTTGCTTGTTTATGCAAATTAATTTTTTACCTTTATTACGTAACAATGTCTATGATGAATTTTGAAATGAATTTTGGTGGTTAACCAAGAGGTAAAGGATAATATACTCCTAAAAAACTAGAGGGGGCAACGGGTGTCCCATGAGGGTACCGATTATTTCAAGGAAATATCCGCACACTCTAGTATTTCTTTTAGGAAATGGGGTGCTTGTGTTTCAGAAATGCTAATAGAATCCTTAATTATCTCAGAATGTTCTAATGTGACCCTATTAAAAAATTACTTTCTTTGTTTGAGAAAGGTTAGAGCTATGTTTCTTACCACTTACCTATCTCATAAATGTGACATTACACGTTAAACTTCAATCAAATTGAATTAGTGGTATAGTTTTTCAATCTTATAGGGACATCTTGATGCCTTTCACCTCCAATTTTATGTGAACCATTAAAGAAACCTTTTATTAAATAACAAGAGATTTCTGGATATTTGCAACGTTAATAAGCGCTCTGATAGATGGACCCCTAAACAAAACAATGGTGTAAAATGGGCAATGTGGGGTCGTGTTTGAATGCACTTACAATCATTATTAGACACTAGCATATGTACTTGGCTTTGCTTGTGGTAACCTATCTTTGGATTGCGTGGCTACCCCTGGCAATGATTATATTTGCTTTGAACAGACAGAAAAAAAAATCTCTTCATTTGATATCTTCCTAACCAGTTTTTAATTAATTTAAAAAAAAAGTAAAATTCAGGTTTATAGGTGCACATGATCGTGCACGGGAGCCACTAATATTTTAATTTCAAACCTCTGCATACGATAGATATCGCGCAACGATCTTGACAGGCACAAAAATATACAAACTTTCCATTTTTTTTAAAATATACGAGTAGAATGGTGCGTTTGGTTTATGGAAGTTTTGCGTTAAAATTTTACTCTTGAAACGAAGCGAAAATTCTATGTCCAGCGAGAATTGGTAGCTTCATAAATCTTAAATCTTGATTTTATTTATATTGCTTGCTGTACACCACCTTCTATTTCCAAATCACCCGTGAACTTGATTAAATATATATCCGCTTCAGTGGCCACGTGGTCTAACGCGTTACTCTCGTGTTTGACTATACTGCTAAATAGGGGAAGATTGGAGTCCGACCCTGGTTGGGTGCACTGAGGTTTTTCCCTTAAATGGTTTTTACTCCCCATCTCCGCAAGTACAAGTGCACTTCCTCTCAATTAAATTTTCCTAATCCCTAACCCATTAGCGTAATTAGTACATAGGTGTATAGCCCGAAGGCCGAAGGGTAGGGTTGAAAAATAAAACGGTATATAGAGTCGACTTTTATAAAATATAAAAGTTAAATAATCTTTCCGTTTAATCTGTGAGTATCCACGAGAACTATTACAAACTTGTAAGACATCAAATCAGCTGATGGTGTCGATAAGGACAGATCTAGATCTTTGCCGACTGCAAATATAATAAATGTCTACAGTTTTTAGTTACTGATAGGCAGCCTTGTTTATTAATAAAAAAATATAAACTTAAACAGTAAATACACCAAAACTTATTAACTGATGTTGCTCTACATCCTTAGAGTTGAACCTTACCTTTAAGTTAATCAGAAGGCCCCTGGTGCCAGTAACCCAGATACATACATATATATCCCGCAGGAAAACAAACACACACACAAACACACTAAAAATCCTATTAGTTACCACATAAGCCTATGAGTTACAGTAAATTTTGCGTTATTTTAAAATGAATTTGACATGAACATTACATCATACCCATTGTAAGTAAGTTTGTAATAGCTACCATCACCGCAGGCAAACTTCACTCTCAAATTAAAACAATGAAATAAAACAAAGCTGTTTAATAAGTACGCCGTACATAATGTTTCTCAACCCAATTCAGGCACGAAGCCGCTCGCTGGGTTGAATAGTCACGTCAGGTTAAAGGTAGATATCATATATTATTTATTATATCAGAGCGTTTTGAAGCAATGCTTGAAAATGTGACACTAAGAGACCGATCCAGTCTTTCTGCTTCCTATCTAACATCCTCTTATCTGCTCTTTAATCATGATGAGCTCGCTCTTTGTTACAGACCTAAATAATGAAACTAAAGCTGATTAAAAAAAACTGTGATTGTGTTTTAAGGGAATCTGTCCATGGACAGTCAACTTTATTCATGTGTAAAGTAATGTTATCTGCAGCTGTCACTTATGATATCTAATATCAATACCCAGAAAATAATACTAATTATAAATATTAATATGTTATAGGTTTTTTGTTTTTTAACATCGCATTTAACTAACCGTTCAGGTTATACGCTTATAGTTTTAGGGACGAGGAAGTTTATGTTTATAGGAAGTATACCCACATTTGCATGCAGGGAGAAGGTAAAACTATTTTTTTTAACTCGATACACCCGACCGAGATTCGAACCTCGATCTCCCCGTCATCAACAGTCTAGTCTAATGTGAGAGTAGCGCCTTAGAACAAAACGCAGCCGAAGTGGGTGTTATAACGATTGTTAACCGAAAAATCAATATGTTTCTAATTTCTAAAAGCATCTTCCTAGCAATACCTTACTATTTTCATCCTCATATTTATTTATATGTTTCTACAAGCATTGAGCATATTAATAATTGGATACAGTAGGATTAAAATAGGATTAAAATTTCTTTCACACATAGCTGTTGGAAGATAATATTCTTAGTAACAGAATCAGGCTTTAATTATAATTTGGCCTGATATTTTGTTAAATGCATTGATAACAGATTAATACAAGCCTCATGGAATCCTGGCTGCTGACCTAGATGTTCCGGGCTTGGTTCCCGGCTGGTATCGAGGGATTTTTCTCGATAGGTGAATAATTACCATGGTCACCAAGGCAGTTGAATCACGCTAGGTACAAGTTTTAGCTTACATGTAATGGTTGTAGGCACATAAATGCATTTATTAGATTTATTAAGGCTATTAGAACCATTATTTAGGAGACGAACATCCTGAGGAAACTTCAACTGTAATAGGCGGTTGACTAAGGGTTCGGCCAGGGGCAAGCGAGCGAGTGCGTGATTAGCACACAGCTCTTGACAGTTGTTGACGAGGAGGCTCCGAAGCTTGGCTCAGTAAACAGAGGGTGGTTTTTGACAAGTAATTTATTGTTGTGGTTTTCTCATCTTCTCTCCATGCTAATTGTGATTCTTATTTGTAAAGGGCTACTTTGAAAATATTGAAGTATTTTAACATATCAGTTTTATACTTACACACATATATATAATTATATACACACTGTTTTGAATTGATTGAGTGAGAGAGTTAATTATTATTTAATGTGGGCGTAAGAGACATGGTGAGACCCTACCTGATGCTGAAGATCCGGTGGTGCAGTAACCCAAGTAGGCCTACCTGGGGTTGTGATGGGATGATCTTGATGAATCAACCACACGTCTTTATTTGTTGTTCACTTCACACACACATAATTATGTCAGAGAAATACGGGTTATTAAAATAAGTGATACTGAATTATAGCGACGAGAACTGTGAGCCGCGGTGGTGACACACGTCCACCATTTAGAGAAACACTTTGCGGACTAACAGGGAAACGCGCGTAAACACACGAGAAAGCAATTGTACCACCCTTACAAAACATAATTAATTAAAGAAAGGGCGGTAGACCAAAAAATGTGATAGTTATATAATTAATAATTAATATAAGAAATATTTAATTAAGTAAAAAATAATGAAGGTTATAATAAATAATAAATATAAAGAAATAAACACTAAACATCCTCCCCCGTTGAACCATTCAGGTTCAAGAATAAGGAAGATACACAGAACACAATGAGTCCTAATTACTAGGTAAAGGGAACACCTTTACGGCAGGCCGAGTAAGGGATCCTCTTGATGTACGTAGAGTTACTACTCGTGCCACGCCGTCAGGACCTGGAGACGTTGAAACTATTCGCCCAAGAGGCCAAGCAAGGGGGGGTGAACCCGAATCATGTATTACTACAAGGTCTCCATTCTTGAGGTTATCATTTTGAGTATTCCATTTGATTCGTTGTTGTAAATTATGGAGATACTCCCGGTGCCATCTTGACCAAAATCGTTGTGAAAGGGCCTGAATTATCTGCCATCTCTTGAGACGATTGAGAGGAATTTCTTCTAATTGCGACTCAGGGAGAGCCGTGAGAGAGTTTCCAATGAGAAAATGTCCCGGGGTAAGTGCATCAATCTCTGACGGATCTGAAGACAATGGTGTAAGGGGGCGGGAGTTGAGCATAGCTTCAACTTTGGTGGTGAGTGTAATAAATTCTTCCAATGTCAATATTTGGCTGCCAATAACTCTGGTTAGATGGTGTTTAGCACTCTTAACAGCGCTTTCCCAGAGTCCACCTTGGTGTGGCGAGGCAGGAGGTAGGAAGTGAAACTTGATCCCATTTTCTGCGGCAAATCGGTCAATTTGATCTTGATTCTTCTTTTCTTTAAGGAATGCTGTTCTTATTTTCTTCAATTGAGTAGAAGCTCCCACGAAGTTGGTGCCACAGTCAGAATAAATGTCTGAGCATAACCCGCGGCGAGACACGAAGCGAGTTAGTGCAGCAATAAAAGCGTTTGTAGAGAGATCTGTTGCAACTTCAAGATGTACCGCTTTGGTGGTGAAACAAATAAATACACACAGGTATGCCTTTATCGGTTGCGATCGCCGTAATGTATGTAACTTAATTGTGAAAGGACCTGCATAATCCACTCCTGTCTTAAGAAAAGGTCGTGAGGCAGTGATACGAGCTTCGGGTAGATCTCCCATTAAGGGGGCTGTGTTGATTGGCTTGCATCGGAAACATCTTATGCATTTAAAAATGCGAGATCTGATAATGCTCCTAGCCGAGATAATCCAATAGACTTGGGATATTATGGATTGCAATAGTTGTGGGCCTGCATGTAGGTGCTTGTGGTGATAATAATCTATTATCATATAGGTAATATGGTGTTTTTTGGGGTAAAATTAAGGGGTGTTTAGCTGAGTATGGCAACTGCGATTGTTTGAGTCTACCTCCGACACGGAGTAATCCCTCAGAATCCAGAAACGGTGCTAAACGTTGTAATCGTGGTTTACAATTTTTGCCGAGTTTGAGAAAATTGATATCTTCCTCGAAATGATTAGTTTGGATTAATTTCACAATTAAAAGGGTGGCCCTTTCTAATTCTCTAGGAGTGAGAGGCCCAGAACAAATGTCTTCTTTTCTGAGTTTACAGATGAATCGTAGTATATAGGCAACAACTCTCTGTAGAATGAACCACGATGAAAATCGAAATAGTAAATCCCAGTCTTCTTTATGTGTCGAGATAAGTATGTTTAATGGTTGGGGTTTCGTTTCTAGGAGATTATGTGATTCTGAAGATGAACAGTAAAGTGGAGGCCATTGTGTGCTGGATGCTGCTAACCAAGGTGGGCCTGTCCACCACAAAGGGTGGTTTGAGAGCAGGGGAGGTGATACACCACGGGAGGCCACGTCACTTGGATTTTGATTGGTAGGGACATGAGCCCATACTTCTGGAGGTGTCATTTCTTGTATTTGAGAAACCCGATTAGCAACGTATACCTTGAGACGGTATGGTGGAGTGTGTATCCATGCAAGTACAATGGTTGAGTCTGTCCAAGCGGTAACTGAATTTATGTGGTAATGAGATGATATGATGCTTCTACAGTATTGCATTAATTTTGAAAGTAAATGAGCTCCACATAATTCAAGACGGGGTAACGAAATCCGTTTCAGAGGTGCGACACGAGATTTTGCAATAAGCAAATTTACTTTGACCTCGGAGTTTTGAATCACACATCTGAGATAGATGGCTGCTGCATAACCTTGCTCAGATGCATCTGAGAATCCATGTAATTGGACATCAACAGTGGAGTAGAGAGAGAGATACCGAGGTATGCTGAGGTTTTCTAAGGCTGGAAGCTCTTCCAGAAACCTTACCCATTTTGCAGAAATATCTGCGGGTAGAGGCTCATCCCAAGATAGTCTAGTGTCCATAGAAGTTGCATCAATGATTTGGCCCAAAATACTATTGGTGTCAACCAACCACACGGGTCGTAAATTTGAGCTATAGCGGAGAGTACTGAACGTTTAGTCGGGACTTGTTGAACTATATCAATCTTATACGAAAATGCATCACTGTCAGGCTTCCATTTGAGACCAAGGATGCTATAGAGGGGTTGTTCAGGAGTGCGAAAGTAAAGTGGGGTCTCACGATGCTCCTGAGGTACAGCGCTCAGTACCTGGTGTGAGTTACTGGACCATTTGCGCAATTCAAACCCACCTTTTCTTAACAATTCTGTGAGCTCTTGTTGAAGAGAGAGTGTATCTTCTAAGTTGTCAGCGCCAGTGATGATATCATCGACAAATGTTTGGGTTTGTAGCACTCGGGATGCGTTGGGAAAGGCCTGACCTTCATCCTCAACAAGTTGATGTAGAGTCCGAATTGCAAGATAAGGGGAGCTAGTTACACCATATGTGACAGTGGTAAGTTGGTACACTTTGAGAGGCAAATTAGGATTTTCGCGCCAGAATATCATTTGATAATTTTGGTCGTCAGGATGTACTTTAATCTGTCTGTACATTTGGCGAATGTCTGCACTAAAAACAATTTTATGACGCCTGAAGTTTAAAATAATATCGCAAATATCATTTTGGAGTTTCGGGCCTGAGTGAAGTACATCATTTAATGAGAGGCCAGATGTGCCTTTGGCACTTGCGTCAAATACTACACGCAGCTTAGTGGTAGAGCTTGTTTCTTTATGCACCCCATGGTGAGGTAGAAAGTAATGTTGGGAATTATTTTGAAGTGTGTTGGTAAATAATTTCATGTGTCCAGATTTATGATAATCATCCATGAATTCACCATATGATTTCTTGAGAGCTGGTTGAGAATTTAATTTATTTTCAAGGGCATTAAAACGCCGTTTTGCTTGAGATGATGAATCACCAAGAGATGGCCTAGGTTCCTTGAATGGAAGTCGAAGCACATATCGACCAGTGCTGTCCCTAGCGTGCGTGTTGCGGAATTGACTTTCACATATTTCCTCATCTCGCGTAACCACCTTCGAAAGGGGTGGTTCTTCTAATTTCCAGAACTGTTGAAGTGAGTTGTGGAGGTCAATGTCAGTGGTTGATAATAACGTAATAATATTAGATGAAGCTGGCTGGTTGTTATCTTCACTAATAGAGGGAGCGCTTCCCATAACTACGAAGCCGAATATAGTTCCTAATGCTATAGGCATGTCTTTTCCAAGTGGATAGAGATCACCAGTGAGTGTTTGAGCGAAGAGGTCAGCACCAATTAGCATTTGAACAGAACCACTCTCATTAAACGTAGGGTCAGCAAGAACAAAATGTTTTAGTTTTTTCATTACATCAGGTGAGATGCGAGTTTGCGGCATATTTGATGTTATTTTATCAATTATTAAAACTGAGTGAGCGTGTGCCAATGGTATACCACCACATGTGGAAATATTTAAATGAGTAACACCCTTAAGTTTCACTTTAGTTGATGATATCCCCTGAACGTTACTGGGTTTGAGGCAGTTACGTTTTACGCCCAGCATCTGTGCACAGTGTTCAGTGATCAGCGTGGATTGACTCGCCGAGTCCAATATCGCACGCACAATTTGTGTATTGCCAGAGGGTGTAGTAATGTGGACTAGAGCCGTGGCTAGGAGTACAATATTATGAGTTGTTGAAGAGAGACCAACAAAAGGTTTAGTTGGACCAGAATCGGTCAACTGTGAATAAGTAGGGGTGTCTGTGTGAAAAGTAGCACGATAGTTTCTCAGCGGCTCAGTGTGAGATCTCTGTAAACTGTTGTTTGTGACAGTTGTTTGTGTTGCATCTGGTGATTGAGGAGAAAGATGCAACAATGTGTGATGAGGTTTATTGCATTGTTGACACACATGTTTTGACTGACAGTTTGAGATACGATGTGAAGTACCTAGGCAATTAACACAGAACCGATTTGATTTAATAAATGTAAATCTTCTCTGTGGAGTTAAAGATTGAAAATCCGTACATTTATAAATATTATGCTCTGGCTGTTTGCAAAACGAGCAGTGATTACTTGAACTTATATTTTCGGATAGAAGAACCGTCCTAGTTGGTCTGGGTGCTAATGGACGTGAAAATGAGTGTGTTGGCATTACCTTTGGTTTTGGTGACAGTTTGTGCGATAGATTGGCCGCCTCTAGATGTGTACACTCAGTTTCCAAAAAAAGTATCACTTCACTGACAGTTGGTAGGACCTGTGTATCAGCGCGATAACTCTCGAATTTCTTTCTGAGCTCTTGAGGAATTTTACGCATCAAGATGTTTGAAAAAATTATGTTTTCCTCGTAAACCTTTTGGTTAAGTGCGGATAATGCTTGTGAGTGCTCATTATAAGTTAATAAGAAAGAGCGAAGAGATTTTACAGTCGCTTGTTCAATATTAGGTAGATCAATTAAATTGTCAGTGTGTAGATTAATTAAATATCGGATGTTGTGGTATCTCTTCTTGAGCAAATTCCAAGCAACTGGGTAGTTTTCTGCAGTGAGTGGAAGTGACTTTATTATGTTTAGTGGTTCGGATGTTAGTGAGCTTAAGAGATATTGAAATTTCTCGACCTCTGTCAGAGACGTGTTATTGTGAATTGTGGCCTCAAAGAGACTCGAATATGTTAACCATTGTGTAGGATCACCAGAGAATTGTTTTAAATTAATTTTGGGCAATCTAATATTGGACGCAACAGAGTGGTTTGATCTTGTTGATTCATTTAGTGGATCACTTGTGGAAACCAATAAAGGAGGGACTAGCAAGCTGACAGTACATTGGATATCAACATCTAAATCTGCAATTATATTCTGAAATTCGTCAATTTTTTCTGGATCATATTCTTGAGTGTGGGTTGTGACATTATTTAATTTAGACAAGGATGCATCAAATTCTGCCTTTTTAGCACTTGATTCCTTACCAAGAATTGTACTCTTTTGTATTTGAATTGGGTTTAACGTTTCAGATCGAGAAATAATGTTTAATTGATCCTGTATTTTAGTAAGTCTTGATTTAATTTGTTCTGCTTGATGCACAAAGCTTGAGTACTTCATCTTGAATTATGTTAATAATATTAATAATAATCAATCTGCTTGTGCATATATTTATTTGTAAATAATATTCAGTTTGGAACAAACACACTATAGAGTAAACAAAAGAGAGCAAATGTCATCCGAAACTGTCTATACACAATTCTAGGAACTCAATGTTCTGAGAAGAGGGTGTTGTTGAAAGCAACCTTGAGCTTAGTGTGCCTAGCTAAAGAGAAAGGGGGGAGTAACTACAAAGTACTGTAACTAAGAAACATTCCAAAACAGCTCACAATGGATGTTTGGCGGAGTGATATTATTTTCAAAAGACAAAACATCTTAAAAACATAAATTGGGTGGTACATTGCATTTAACCGCGCACATAATATTACAATTAATATTGAATGTTTAGTTCACAGATCACTAACTCAATCTAGTTATTATTTAAGCGGCACATTAACAATAGAATATCAGTTTCACCGATAACAAGTTATTAAATGGTGGTCTTTCTTGGCGGCAATTCACAAACGAGGGTTTTTCTGATATTCTACACAATCTTTTCCAAAGCAATTATTTTAACACTAGTTTTTATTTTATTGTCTTGAGAGGAAAATGTTCAGTATTATTTTATTTTTATTATTGTTTATTTGAATAGACTTTAACACAATAGCGTGGTACGAATGTTAGCTAAATAAAAGAATTTAATTTATTATCTTATGTATTTAGAAACATCCGGCCCGGAGGACCAATGTTTTGAATTGATTGAGTGAGAGAGTTAATTATTATTTAATGTGGGCGTAAGAGACATGGTGAGACCCTACCTGATGCTGAAGATCCGGTGGTGCAGTAACCCAAGTAGGCCTACCTGGGGTTGTGATGGGATGATCTTGATGAATCAACCACACGTCTTTATTTGTTGTTCACTTCACACACACATAATTATGTCAGAGAAATACGGGTTATTAAAATAAGTGATACTGAATTATAGCGACGAGAACTGTGAGCCGCGGTGGTGACACACGTCCACCATTTAGAGAAACACTTTGCGGACTAACAGGGAAACGCGCGTAAACACACGAGAAAGCAATTGTACCACCCTTACAAAACATAATTAATTAAAGAAAGGGCGGTAGACCAAAAAATGTGATAGTTATATAATTAATAATTAATATAAGAAATATTTAATTAAGTAAAAAATAATGAAGGTTATAATAAATAATAAATATAAAGAAATAAACACTAAACACACACATATAGATATTGTTTATGATCTTACCGAATGTGGGGAATGCCAGGCCTCCACCGTGGTTCGGATTCCACGTTAAACTGTAGGTCCTTCATTTCATCTCACAATCACCCTACCATTACACATTAGCGTAGGTGCGTATAACCCGAAAGGGTAGTAAGACGCGGTGCTAATAATAATAATTTATGATCTTACCAATTAAATTAGGCTGTTAGTAGCAAGTGTGCAAAACCTATCGATAAAATAAAAATGCCAAAATGAGATGTTTTCCTAGCACTCAATGAACCAACTGGAAAGTAGAACCAGTTCTATCTTTCTAGCGCTCGCTCACTCGCTCCAGTCTGGCCACCTCTCATTACAACCAATGTGTTCTATTTTATATTTTAGTCGCTCGCCCAGTCTGACCGTCCCCTAACGCTTGTCATACGCTCAACAATTTTTGCGAGCCAAGATTCACAAAAACTTGTTGCCTTATTAAAAGGTTTATAAGAATTGATTTTAAGATGAATCTATTTTTGTGACACATGTTTAAAAAACATCAGTCTCTATCTTTTTTTACTAATAGGGAAGCCAGTGTTTAAATCTTTTCTGGGTGACTGCTGTTATTGAAGTTATACTTCTTTAGGCGCGTTATGAAAAAATGATGAGAGTGAAATTTTAAGATGCGCGAGCATCACTGTAACACAAACATAACAGGTTGAAGCTAAATCGCTCATTAAGTCTCGAAAAAAAAAAGATACCAACAAAATAGAAATAGAACCTCTGTTAGTCGCGCATGTTGGTACGCTCGTCGCCTCTGATCACTGTTTTCATATATATAATATTTATCCACATGTTTCTAGTTTCTACATTCACAACACGTGTTTTAGTTTCATACAAGTGCGAATTATATATGTGCTAATAAATTATATTCAGTAGTGATTTAAATTGAATATTTTGATTAATATTATTTACTATTCGTAAATATTAGTGAAAAAATTTTTGCTTATAGACTTTTTCAAGTGCTCCAATATAATTGTGGTTAACTATCCGTATGTATTATTTATTGATATAAATTAAAATATTATTATTTAACATAATTAATACTAAATATTATTAAATTATTATTGTTAAATATTTATTATTGGTTATTTAATATTTACAAAATAAAGAAATAAAATTAATAAAACGTTTAATAAAAAATTTGTGATAAAAATTTAAATCGAACATCAAATTAAAATATTAATTTTTAATATTTATTATTAAATTGAATAAATAATAAATATTTATAAAAATAATTGAACAAATTTAATGAAAACTTTTTGATAAAAATGAAAAGTGAATATTAAATTAAGAAAATAATAATTATTTAAAAAATGAATAAACTTAAATTCAATTTTTGAATTATTATTAAATTTATTCATTTACTTTTAAAATATTAAATAATCATTAATAAATATTTAAAATTAAGAATCTTATAATATTTAGTACAAATTATGTCATATAATTTATTATTTTCTAACTTTTACTTTTAATAATTATATATATATATATATATATATATATATATATATATATATATATATTATTAAATTATCAATTTTCAATTTTAAATATTTATTATTAATTTCTAATATCTAATTCTCTACAATAAATCAAATTCATCAATCTAAGATTCTTTTAGTTTATTTAATGATGCCAAAGAAGTATAACTTCTCACGCGCGTACATAAGTACACACACCCATTTTTTTCCCCTACAGTTTCTTATGTTCTCTTTACACAAATTAGGCTACACTACATCTAAATTCCACTTTTCTCATCCTATCAATTCATTGAAATAATTAAATATTTTGTGAGTCTAATAAGACGTGAATCACAGAGTACTAGGTTTATTTGTAAAAGTCATAACTGACAATACTAATTTTTAATATTTGAACCTATACTTTTAGAGGTAATCACAGCTATTCCTCGCACATTGCAATTAATTTAACAATCTTTAATACTATTTAACCAATTTGGCATGTTTCTCTGTGTACGCAAGATGATTTTTTTTTAAATTTCTATAAACAAGGTCCCTACTACTGTTCAAAATAACAATCCTTTGAATATTTAATTGTATTCGAAAATAACCATATTATTAATACTGTAAATGTTAGATCTGGGGTAGAATTATTAATCATCTAGCTTTTAATTACAATAATAGTTTTCCAAGACATGTGGGTGGAGCCGAGCTTGTGATTGGTTTAAAGCAGTGCTTGATATATTGCGGTACGCGCACCACGGGGAATGTGAAGGATTTCACCATTGAGTTAAATGTTTTTATAATATTAAGTTTTATAAAGAAATTAACTCATATTTTGATGTAAGGTAATAAACTTTTATTTCCTTAAAGACTTACTTTGCTTAGCTAAATATCAAAGCTTTATTAAATTAGGAACAACCGTTTATACTTTAAAAAAACGTTAAGTATTAGTTTTTTATGGAGTGCTGGAAGTGGTATGTTGATTAGGCCATGGACCTGAAAGGGGTACACGACTAACAAAAATGTGGACAACACCGTGCAGGAGGTCTCCACGTGACCACATTCCTAGTCTTAATTTTCGGCGAAAGTGTGAATCCACAGTAATAATCCATGACTACAGACCTTAATTATTCCCGCCACAGATTCCTCGAAACAAGAGGAGCTGTTGTTCATATGTTGGGACATCCCACGTTGGGAAGTACAGAAAAATCCCCAGGATGTGAGTCCCTGACACAGAGCCACCATTGTTCCCTCGTTGGAATCGCAAATTGGAAGTGTTTTGCATTAGTTCTGAACTATGAACAAGATGTGTGACTAAATAGTTGGTATGCTGATGTTTATTTTGTTTAGATTTTGATTATCATTAATGACCGAATCAAGTCGGAGTTTCACACATGGTACGAACGACCATTTTCAAAGCCATGTTGCCAATATTTTTTATAATATGGCCAACAAATAATTCCAAAATTTTAAATAGTAGCCAGCTAATTTTATATTTCTGAAATTCATTCCATTAATTTTTCTTAAAGATGAAGGCCAAATAGTACTAGCCGGGATGCATACTAAATTATGTCATCGAGTGTCATGGGTTACAATGATCGTGTGAAACAGTGCTTTACATCATTTTACTGTCGGGCCGAAGTTATTTTTCTGAATGAAATATCATTAAGGTGACAAATACAAACTTTTCCGGAAGAGTTTTTTTTTGTTTCAAATCTGGGGGTGAGAGGTTGTGTGTGATAAAGGTGTATCTCCAACAAATATACATTTTGTTGGCCCAATAACGAATCTAAGAAAACTGTAATATTAATTATCTAATAATAAAATGGATTCTTATCAAAAGGGTGACCTGGTGGTCTAGGGATAAGGTGTCGTACTTCTATGCTGGGGTCCGGGGTTCAATCTTCGGTCCCGGCACAGATTTATCTGCTTACCAAACCCTTCCTTCACCTCTGACAATACATATTATTAATGTGGGGAATGCCAGCCCTCCATCGTGGTTCGGATTCCACGTTAAACTGTAGGTCCTCCATTTCATCTCACAATCACCCTATCATTACATATTAGCGTAAGTGCGTATAACCCGAACGGATAGTAAGACGCGGTGCTAATAATAATAATTATTATTATTATCAAAAAATAAGTATATTTTCCATACGCGTTATCAGAATACAAAACCAACTCCAATTATGTATTTGCATGCAGTCTAGCAGTAATGAGCTCATGGATTGGTGATGAACCGTGGACCACTGGTTGGCACTGGTTTATAATACTCTGACTTAAGTGCTATAGGTTCGATTTCAACTGAGCACACTGATTATTATTTTCTCATACGCTTTACAGATATTGATTAACATTTTCATAGCTGTATTTATTTTGTATAAATTTAAAATTGTTTGTTGTTATTTAAGTGTTAAGATTTAATGCTATGATCATCTTTTATTTTGTTATTCATGAAGAAATATTAATTAAATTATTCATATAAGACATGGATTTATTATTATTATTATTATTATTTCAATGTGATTTGTAGCTACCAGAGAATCAAAGAATAACATCAACAGCTGTTTTGACCACTTTTTAGCGAATACAGTGTTAATTTCGTGAAATGCTTCGAAGGGCAAACATGCGTTCAAGAGGAAATAACTTCTATCAGGTTTAAAATTTAACCAAACGAAAATGTTCTTGTAGGTCAAACTACACCTAGTAAAATAAAACAAACTCGTTATTAGTCTATAAACAAACTATAAGCCTAAAGCGTTTAGAGTAAGTGGTTTATGACCTGGAGAGTTTATTTAATTTTTAAAACTACACATATGTTTAAAACTGCACTAAATTCCTTCAAGGAAACTGCATTTTATTTACACATATAAACGACAGGATTATCAACACTATACAACCTTTAACAAGTCTTAACGACTTAAATAAAATTATTCTCAATGACTCATTACCATAGAAGTTGACTGGCAGTCTGAGGAGCATTAGTTCAATCCCTTCTGGGTACTTTATAGTCTACTTTTTTTAAATGTAAGCTCTCTACCTACCATGGGCGTGCCTGATGAGGGTGAGGGGCCCGGAAATTCCTCTTCAATATATAATTTAGTTGAATGATTTGTGCAAATAATTAACTTGCCAAATTTCAGTTATCTCACACATAAATTGTATGCCCTTACTAAACATATTGAACTTGCATCCTTTATGCTGACAATAACACTGAAAGTCTAGCGCATTCTGAAAAATTGAAATAATTTCTAGCTATGTCAATTTAAAACATATTTGATAAAAGGTTTGCCTCAAAATATGATTAATCACGTGACTGTGTCACACATACACGCATTCTGGACAAGATCATAATTTATTATATATTTAAAAAGGGCTCGTAGGTGGTTAGTGAAAAAAAAAATTTGTTTCGAGAAGTCAATGTTCACTTAAATTGAGTTTTAAATATTTAACACAGAATGAACCAAAATCAAAATTTTTTCAAATACTGAAAAAATTATTGAGAAAAGTCTTGGACTAATTTTATTCAGAGGTACAATGCAAATCTTGGAACTATATTTATGTTCAAACTAAACAGATTGTTTTTGAAACAATGCTAAATATTTAAGATATAATATTAGATTCGGAACCTTTATTTTAAATAAAACAAAAGTGTCGTACTCATATAGTGTGATTTGAAGGTGACAGGGAAATCAATGTTGTAGCTGTACGAAATGGTTTACCTTGGTCCCTCCCTTGACGCAATCTAAATTCTACCTCCCTCATCTCATCTCACACATGCTGGAAGGGTAGTAAGAAGTGGCGCAAATATTAAATTTAACGTAACTTTGAAATGAAAGGAAAGTTAACAAGGCTGATCTGGACAACTAGGCACTGGGAAGACTGGGCACCAGAATAGATTTTTTTAAAATTTTATAATTGTAAAGGTTAGATTAAGTTAGGTTGGATTTATCTTTTCGTGGTATAGTCTGCTCCAAATACTTATTTTTCATGGTTTTTGTGTTATAATTAACTTTCAAAATTTTATAATATCAAGTAGTCTAACTTTATAAATATACACAAATTGGGTATCCCCCATTAAGAATTATTTTAAACAACTTCAAAATTAATATTTAAGTAAAAAACAATTATTATGTTTATACACTGGCGCCTAGTTGTCTTGGCGCCCAGTCTTACCAGTAGCCCAGATCGCAAGCACCCAGTTGGCAGCGATTGGTTGGTGGTGCCCAGTTGTCCTAGACCGTGTTTATACATATCTTTCATATTAGGATTCTGACAACTAAGAACTTGGAAATTATAAAAGGGGAGGGGGACACAGATATATTGAATGAAGAAAAAAACATTTGCGTGAGTTGGTAGGCATGTCTTTCCTTGATACGCACTCTTCTTGCCAATTGCCTTGCCCAGTGCCCACTGCCCACCCCTACCACATCCCCTACCCCTGCCCACTCTTCCTTTAGTCTAAAAAAACAAAACAAATACTCTACCTAAGGGGGGCACATGCTCCCTATCCGCCCCCCTTAAATTCGCGCTTGGATTCTGGTAGTAAAAAACGTATTAGCTAGTTACAAGAAATACTTTATTCATGCGTGTCTGGTCTGCATCCCTTGTGGCCCAGTTGATGAGAAGACTACCCAGTACTTATATATCTTTTCCCAGGGAGCAATTGAATTTACTAATGGTAGGCTCATAGATCTCTCAAGAGAACATCATATACTGCCGAAATGTCAATAATATTAAATGTCTTACAGACCTTTCAGGAATATAAAATGTCATGAAGATATCTTACAAATACATCATATCCTGTTTTTTAAATAATAAAAAAAGCACCTACCCCATTTCATACAGTCTCTGTGGTTAGAACAAAGCCCAAATAAGAGAACTGAGAAGAGCTGTGAGATGATCGTCAACAAGTGAACCTGATATCGCGCATGGTCGTGTTGTAGGATTGGCCACGACAGCCAATCGGACGAGTGCTCAGTGATTCACGACTTGGGTGGTGGGAGAGGAGGATTTGAGCGCAGCAAGGTGCATCATGACGGCTCCAGGCGGATCACACTACACACAAACTAACTTGAATGGGAGTTAAAGTCGATTAACACTACCAGAACTCGTCCATGCAGTGACGTTTTCTATAACTACTTTAAATAATGTATTTAGAGTCTGTCCAACAAGGTGTGAGTGTTAAATGATTAATGGACAAATAAACTCGTGACAGTGGTCACGTGGGCCAAGGCGTGATTCTCACTACAGATTATATTACCAGGAAGGTCGAGACTAGAGTCTCTACGGGTGTGCTTGAAAGGGTAGGATTTTCTATAGTTTTCATATTTTCATACACTTTCCACGCTAATGCGGGTGCACTTTCGTTAATCTAGTTAACCCTTCCTGACCCCTTAGAAAAATACATTACCCACATCGGTTAGGAATATATTTCAATCTCATTTAGAGTGATTTGTCAGTGACAAGAAGGCCGGAGCTCGAATCCCAGCTGGATGTACTGAGTGAGTGTGCACCCTCCTAAATACAGACAAACACTCCTTCCACGAAAATGCGAGAGGTCTATTAACTTCTTAAAATTGAGTCGATCATATTTTTAGATCCTTAAACTTCTCTTATTTCCTTTTCTGGTGGTCTTAAATCTGTAGTAAAATACATTTTGTGAAATTTTGTCTGTCTAAAATACATTATAAATTCTATTAATTAGCGATTTTATATATTTTAAATACCCTGTACCTCTTCTATTTAAATTGTGATCCCTCTGGGCTAGGTCTAGAATCTAAACTTGTGAATGAATACAAGTTCGTTAAAATAGTAGATGTAAATTACATTTTGTTTTATGCTTCTACAGAAGCACATTTGAGTGTATAAAAGCTACAAACTAAACGAAACATATTTTGAAATTATATATCATGAATAGTGACCGTATTTTTGTGTAGTATTAACCAACAAAACATGTAGCAAAATTAGTAATATATTACTAATATTATTGAAACGAAATTTAATTTCATGGCTCCAAATTTATCAAGGAGATAATAGAAGTACACATTTATAAATATACACACATACAATTACTTTAAGGGGTTGTCTTGCATTAGTGGTTTGTTTTACACCACTTAAATTTTAAATTAATTAAATACTTCAAATATATGGAATAATTTAACTGATTTTAAGAACCATAACACAATAAACATTCAATAAAATCGAAACTTTTGCTCGCTATTTGAAAACAGATAAACGTCAGACCCCTTCAAATTTTTTAAAGTCAATTAAATAGAATTATATTTTTTAATCCGAGGTTAAATGTTTGATATCAACATACTAAACTTATATGTATATACATGGATGGTCATTTTTGAATTTCAAAATTCCATTCTACGTACCGTATTAACGTAATGGACTTCAAATTACATTATTCAATTGATTTTGGGTTCATTTTTCATCATTTCTCTTTGCCTTACCACTTTATATTCGTTTAATCAAATACTGTATAAAAATTAAACTGGACAATCGGCTACTTTTCGTGGGAAAAAGATAAGGTGCTGCGCTCTCGCGGCCCGGTGTTGCGAATCGTCTGAGTTAACATAGACTGTAATGGTTAAATTATGTAAATGATTTAAAAATATTTTTTCCTAACATAATTATAATTATTATCCCCAATAATATGGCTGGTGGTATCTGTGCAATATATAATTGCTAGAATCACAGCATGTAAAACTGCTCTAAATCGTATTTTCGGATTCCAAGAGACATTACCATTTAAGTTGACTTAGTTTACATTTGAAAGTTTGGTCACAGAGCCTTTATTATGTACAAATATATTAAATCATTAATTTATCACCACACAACTGGGCCACAGTCTGAACTATGGGTTGTTTTTCCTAATAAGTTCTTCAATATCCCTCCATGCAAATGCTGGTATACTTCCTTTAAATTCGACATTTCTCACTACCAGCCTCGGTAGCATAGTTGGCTAGTGCGCTTTTTTGTGTTGAACTAGTCAGCCGAGGACAGAGAGATCGAGTTTAGAATCTCAGTCGGGTGACCTGGGGATGGTTTATCCTAAAATGCTTTCCACTCTCCTTCCCCGCAAATGCGTGTACACTTTCTCTAAATTCAATCATTCCTAACCCATTAGCGTAAATAGTACTTAAGCGTATAATACTAAGGAGAAAGACGCGGTGCCAAACTAAAAAAACCTTTCTCATCCCTAACATGTTAGCATACATAGTTCATAACAAATAACACAGAGCAGATAATGAGATATGATGAAATAATACAATTTAGTAAATTTTAAGATAATAATGTCCTAAAATTGCGAAATTTAAACCCTCCCCAAAATTAAATTCTCCCTACACCTATGAATCTATCTAAAATAAATTTAGTGATATAGAAATTAACTAGTGAGGAAGTAAATCTATTATCACCACCCTTTAACTCATGTCCACAATTCTATACCAGACAGTTTTATTTTGAAAATAAAGTTGTGTAAAATGCAAACAATTTTAGTGGAAAATTCATACTTTCAGCTCTGCAAATTCAAAAATTCGTGAAGGTAGAAAAAAATATCAAATTTGACCCCACCCCTCCCTCGACCTCCAATCATAATGATTCATTGGTATGTATAGTAGTTTAAAGTAGAGGAGAACATATTTAAAAAAATATCTTCAATGGCCACTACTAATAATTTATCCAGGGTCCTGGGACTCAGTATAAGGCCCGGGTCTCCAAACCATATAAAAAAATGTTCAAAATTGTACAAAATTTTGAACTGCTAGGTGGGAATAAATCCTTAAAAATTGCTTCTTTGCTAAAACAAACAAAATTATAGGGCCTACATAGGATTGACAAATCACCGTTATTTGCACTTGTTTTTCAAATAACTTTTAAAACTCCTGTTGATGGTAAAACATTAATAAATTAATCTGTTTAAATAGATTGAATTATGTTTATGTGTCAAACTAGTTCTTTGCAAATATATTGTGTTATAATTAACTTTCGTTTGTGGGATTTGAGTTTTGCAGTTAGTATACGCGCCGTTAGTTAGCTGCACTCTAGTTCTTCGCACTTGCGCCTGTGTTATTACTAGGCTATAGGACTGTCCAGCAGTGGAGGCTCGTAGCTAAAATTAGTGAGGATGCTTCACCAGAATTTTGTTTGCCTATGTTTTAAAATAGTGTAAAAGCAAAAAAAAAAAGTATAAAAAGAAAATTTATTCAGTAACTTGATAAAATCTTAGCAAAAAACATTTTTTTTACTTACTTTAACTTAAATTGTTACAGTTCAAGCTTGATCTATTCATTTAAAAATGAAATCCATTCTACATGTTTTAATTTGCGCAGAGAGTTCAATAATTTTCTCCTTGATCTCTGGATGACAATTGGGAACATTTTTCTCCATTGGAAGTACTGTAAGCGCATTTAGTCTTTCTGTTAAATAAAATAACCGAAAAAAAGGAATCAAATAGAATAGCTGGAAGCACAATAATAATCTTATTCTACATTCTTCTACACTTTATCACATTCAAGAATATGCTACGTGGTTTTTAAGCACAACACACGCTGAGTAAAAAATATTCCTTCCACCCTCACGCCAGAGCCAGCACTGCGAGAGCAACAGTTCACTCTCTACCTGGCAGTCCCGTCTTCCTCCCCACCCACCTCCTATGTGCGCATGCACACAACAGCCAAACACCACGTCGCTAGCACTGTGAAACACACAGTTCCATACCAAGACTCTTGTAGCTTTTTCATAAACTGGGGGATGGCTACTGAAGTATTGACATTAAGCTTATGGAATATATATTATACTACAAAAATAAATAAAGAATTAAAGAAAAATGGACTCATTGTATTAAATGTTATCAATAATATCAAGTGGAAATAGGGAGTGCTGCAGTTCCGCAGTGCCTGTACACGAGCCACCACTGCTGTCCAGTATTAGTTTCATAAGGTATTTTGTTTAATCTTCCCACCAAATAACAATGGAATATTAAGCTAATCTGATTGAAGAATTATTATTTTTACAATCCATCGACTTGTGTTTACAAATTGACAAGTCACATGAGCGTGAAAAGTGCTTATGACGCACCTATTTGGCAAACCATATTCTCTCTCCTTAATAGCACTAGAAACTTCAGACACAAAGTTACGTTATGGCAACTGTAATCTCTTATGATAAGCTAGGAAATTCCACCTGGTATTTGCTTACTTTCATCCCTTTCCTGGATATATTCCTTTATGAAAGTACAGGTAGCCCGCAAATTAATAACATATCTTATAAGTATTTTTCCCAAGAAAGACATAAATATAGCAACACGATAAAAAAAAGCTAAATATGAAATTTTATGTGATTTAATCGAAAATATGTAAAATTCATTAAAACATGTAAAATTAAAATTGAAATTACAGTCCCAAACAACCTAATTCGCAGACATTTCGCTTTTTGCACTTTTAACTGCCGGGATTAAAATATGTAATTATGTTAAAATCCAGGCTATAGGCTTAAGGCTACTTTGTTAACATGAATGTAAGAAAATTAAATAATTTAACGACGGATATAATACTTATGATATAAAATTCTTAGTCCTAAATGTTACGGTATTTATATTTTTCAAAATGTCATCATCAATCTCAAGTACGCTTCAACACTAAGACGAGATTTATTTTAATATAGTATAATAGTTATTATGAAATAAAGGGTAGAAAAGGCCTACTCATACAAATACACATAAAAATTACGCATTTTTAATATATATTTTATTCATTAAAATGATATTGTAGAATTTGTTTTAAGCAATTAATTTCCAAAATACTATCTAGAATTTTACATTATTTCTTTAATATCTAATTATTTTTTAATATTATCACACATAAGTACGATATTCCTAAAATATCATTTTAGACTTATTTAATTCCATCATCCAATACATTTTGAACCCCCTCAATTCCCATTTTGAACCCTATTTTCAGAACTATTAATCTAAAATTTATGTCATTGCTGGCTTAATCAACGTAATAACACATTTTGTGAAAACTATTTAGTACCTTTACTATCATTATAGTATCTAGCTTGTTTAAAGTAATATAAAGACCTTCACACGTCAAACTTCAGTAATCAGGGATAAAGGTGTTTACTATAATTTTGATTGAAAACATAAAAATAAATACAGTACATTTAGAATTGTATATATATATATATATATATATACATATATATATACATATATATACATATATATATGTATTTGCCAACATCACAACTATATAGCCCCTGGGACCTTGAAGAAATGATTGATTAAAAGATAAATGTAACATTGATCATGTAGACAGATCTTATTTAGAGATCGTTACTTTAATATCGTTCAAGTGTACTAGCTACGCAATATAATTTATTGCTCATAATAGTGTAGGTAGTATTTAACATCTTGTAAAATAAACCTTGTGAGCATGCGTGGATTGCGAAGTAGATTATTAAAAAGGTAGAGGTTTTTATTGGATACACAAAAACTGTTCTGTTTGAATGAAATTATTCTACGCGTGTTATAACATTGGTCGTACATGCATCTAGAAGAAGAAACATTGTTTAAAACTGATTCAAAATCCATAGTAATACTTAGCACCGCAACGTACTACCTGTTCGGTTTATACGCTGAAATCTATAATGTTCATATATTTATTATAATTATGTATACATTATTTTATTCACCTATTAATATCATCTAAATTCTAATTTACATCACAATTATTTTCCCTTTACATAGTTAAGGTATCCGTTTGGGCTAGAAGCATTAAGTGTATTATAAAAATAAAATAGAATCTTTAAATTTCATTAAACAGTATAGGCCATAAATATAAAATACTTTAATTTCATAATTTCAGAGCTTTAAATTTTACGATTATAATTATACTTACCATAGAGAGATGATTGTGACAGAAAATAGACATAGTTTTCACGATTTAAAATGAACGTAGTTTCATTTGTTCCTGATACTGGTAAAATCTATTGCTTGTACATTTATATAAGAAGAAGACATAAAACTAAAATTCTTTTTAAATTGTATATATTATTTGATTATCATAAATATACAATAGTTCTATGAGAGCATCGGTTAGAGATAAGGTTATTTTATCCAACTTAATACATACTAACAGTAGAGTTGCAAAGAAAAGAGCCTTTATCATAGAAGGTGTTATAGTACATAAAATATCCCTACAAAAATCAACTCTAAAAAAAATTAAAAATTATAATTTTTGACATTCTCGATAGGGTTTTCTAGTGAATAAAATTATTTTAGCACTGCGTCTTAATACCCGTTAAAATTATACACTTATATACTAACTACGTTAAGGGTTTTTGTGATTATAAAGGTTATATTTATAGTAAGTGTACCCACATTTACGTGGTGGATTAGTTGAAAAGCATTTTGAAAAAAAAAAAAACACTCAAAACACCAGATCGAAATTTGAACCTCGATACCCCCATGATTGTTAGTCTAGAATACTGCGAGAGTAGCGCCTTAGACCACTTTGCCACCAAAGTGGGTTTAATTGTTATTTAAGTTATTGTAGTTATTTTATATTACATTTCAATTAGATGAATTATGACAGCTGGACATGGGAACCAATTCCAAGACTTTTGGATCAGCATAAAAAATGCGATAACAAATAGCATTATTATTATTAATATTATTATTATTATTATTATTATTAGCACCGAGTCTTATTGCCATTTCGGGTTATACTCACACTAATGTGTAATAGTAGGGTGATTGTGAGATGAAATAGAGGACCTACAGTTTAACGTGGAATCTGAACCACGGTGGAGGCCTGGCATTCCACATATTCACAAGTTGTGATTAATATACGTCTTGTCAGAGGTGAAGAAAGGGTTTGGTAATAAGATAAATCTGTGCCGGGACTGAAGATTTAACTCCGTACCCTCAGCACCAAAGTCTGACACCTTACCCCTAGACCACCAGGTCACCAACAAATAATAATCCATATTTATTAACTTTGTTGATATTGTACAATTAAATACTGTACTTGAGGCTGCTTAAAGCTATTCACGAACTGCCGTTGGTTAAGGTTTTCAGTACTAACTCCGAGTAGCCGATACATTTCACGTGTCCATCAAAGACTATACTTTTGAATGAAGAATGTCTCTGAGCGCGGTACGAATCCTAGAGAACTCAGCGGTAGACGATTGGTGATAAACCCTGGGTTTGATTGCCGTGACCAAGCGTAGCTTTTCAACCAATTGAAATATGTCACAAACGGTTATATCCATAAAGTAAGATCATTTCCATATTAATATTGTATAATAATTCTAATTTGTATTGTCTTATGCAATGTGTCTTACCAATCATCATGGCTAACCGATATATTTACACTCATAGGTATGAGATGAATAAGTTAACCTTTATTTGTAATGAGCCTGCATTAGCGTGATGGTAAAGTCGGAAACCATCTGTAAAATAATATTTTAATACCCCTATCTGGGATTACATTCCCAATCTCACATCACCAGCAAAACTTGTCATGATATCCAGGACATTTTAGGCTGCTTGCGCATCGATGCAGGGGATTTGAATATAGAGCTAATATATACCCAAGCAACAAGATAATGTAGGAATAACTTGAGATCAACCTATGGTTGCTGGTGTTCAAAACCACTTTCCACAAGATAATACATTATTTCAGTACTTCAAATTTAATCAGTTCTTCTCCTGCACGTAATGTAGCATTGTTTGTTAGGGGAGACAATCGTTATCTCTAGCCACGATACAATCGATTAGTTGAGGACTATGGGTTCGAGTAGTTTTTCTCCTGCACTTACTGTAGTGACAGAAGTATTCTTTAAACACGATACAATCGATTATTTCAAGACTATCAAGTCGATTAGTTTTTCTCCTACACGTAATGTAGCAATGTTTGTTACTGGAGACAGACATATTCTTTATCTACCATAAATTCGATTAGTTGCGTACTATAAAGTCGATTAGTTCTTTTGATGCATGTAATGTAGCAATAACCGTTACTGGAGACAGACGTAGTCATGATACAATCGATTAGTTGATTACTATAAAGTTGACCAGTCATTCTCCAGCATGTAATGTGGCAATAAAGGTTACTGGAGGCAGACGTAGTCACGATACAATCGATTAGTTGAGTACTATAAATCCAACCAGTCCTTTTCCTGCACGTATTATAGCACTGTATATTATAAGGAACAGGCGTATTCTCCAGCCACGAGAGAATCGATTATTTGGGGTTATGATATCAATCAGTTCCTCTCCCACAAATTTAGGAACTGTAACATCGGAATCGTATCGGAGTGCCCTCTAGGAATGCGGTCGTGTTAATAAATTCTCCTTGCTCTCCAGTGTCCGGGTCTGCCACTTTTTCTGGATCATTCACAAGAAGGCCGTAACTACATCCTCAACATAACCCGAGGTATTCCAAGGTCGTATATTTCCAATCACTAGTTTCAAGACCACGCGTCAATACAGAGAGACTTAGATTTCAAGTGAAATTGGATTATAAGTAAATCAAGTGCCCACATCATTGGCCTTGAAGCTACGGAGGCCATCTACATGGTCCTTTTTAGGGCCACCCGCACCCGGGGTTACGTGATATAAGACGTAAATATCACCATATACTGGGCTGTGAGTGACAGAGAGCTTTACATTTTAATTTTATAGATTGGACAGTGGGGAATGGAAGGTGGTTCCAACTGTGAGCTATAAGTTATTATTAAAGTCTTCTCATCCTCTCACCAAACTTATGCGGCAACACTTCTCCCGGCTCAGTGAGAGTGTTCCATGGGATTTGTGAGAAGACCTTTTTTGTGTGGCTCGCGGCCAACGAAAATATTTTATTGATGTTAGCAGCCATCATAAACATTTTAACTTATATATAATCTACCCTAACGTAGACTATTCCAGTCTCCCAACCTAGCCACATGCATGTATTGCCCAAAATATCAATAAACATCAAATGTAGTTTTACCGCCATACACGTTATTATGTAAGCCTAATCTTAATAAATCAAATAATGTCAAACATAGCTTTATTTATTTATAAACTTAGCTTTGTCTTTAAAGATAGCATAGCTTCTAAGCTTAGACTCAAATCTGTAAGAATTCGTTAGTTTAACCAAACTTAGCTTTACCAAACTTCACCTAGCCTGAGTGAACTTGACCAAAATCGATCGATATTGATCAAACTTAATATAAATATTCTGAAAATTGAAAAATGACACCTGTACACGGGAATCGAACCCGGAAACTTTGGCTTAGTACACCACTGAGCTATCCAGGTCAGAGTATTGGCGTACTAAGCCAAAGGTCCTGGGTTTAATTCTCGTGACCCAGTGTCATTTTTCAATTTTCAGAATATGATATCTAGATGGAGTAATCCTTACTAAAAAGCATAAAAAGCTCTGGCCATTTGATTCTTAATATAAATAGCCCAAACTTGGTTTTTAAAAGTATTTGACTAATCTCAATCGAGCTAGATAATATTCAAATTAAATTGAACAAATTTGACTGTAATAAACAGAACTTAAAACATCTATACTGATCTTATCTAACTTTTCCAAACTCGACATAGCGTCAAGAAATTTTATTGAACTCAACCGAATTTGGCTGGATATAAATTGAACTTGACGTAGCTCAACTGAGCCAGAACAAACTCAACTGAACTTGATTGAACTCATCTGAACTCATCTGAACTACAATTATATTTCCTGAACTCAACTGAATTCTTCAAAGTTTGATCGAACTTCACGTTAGACAACTGAACTTGATTTAACTTAACCAAATTCAACAGAACTCAACTAAATTCAAATTAATTTGATGGAATTGACTGAGTTTGATGGAACTTGTTTGAACTTGAAATATATTTACCAAACTTAAAACAAACTTTATTGAACCCCACCAAACTTCATTGAACAAACTTACTAACGGTAGACATTTATTAAATCTATTATTAATATTTTTACCAAATTAATGAGCGATAAATACAAAGATAAAATAAAACTATCGCCATATGTTGGATGGAGCAGAAACTTGTACTTTTAGGAAGATGGAAAATAAATACTTGTAGAGCTTTGACATGTGGTGCTGAAGAAGACTTGAGAATATCAAGAGGACAAACAGGATGACAAATGAAGAAGTCCTAAGAAGGGTGAGTGAGAAAAGAATAATTTTGAATGTGATTATTGGCTAAAAAGCAAACTAGGTCGCAGACATACTTAGGAGGAACTGTCTTCTGCACGACGTCATGGAAGGAAAGGTTGAAAGAAAGAGGAGCTTAGGAAGAAGGAGGATTAAAATACTAAATGATTTGAAGGAAAGATGAAAATTCTTGAAGCTGAAAATGGAGGCAGAGAACAGGGTGCGTTGGTGGTTTAAGTTCCCTGACAAAAGGAATGCACATGACGTAAGACAGAACATATAACATTTATTATAATAATAGGTTTGATATAATATAAATACTAATTCTTGTCCTATTCTGGATTTAAATCTAAGTGTTTGAAGCCAGTTTTCCACTAACCTCTTACAAATTAATGAAGCTCTTTCCCAGAGTCCAGTGTAAATCACACCACTCCACAAACTTCGTTCGCCTTGCAAGAAATATAATTTATTTTATAATTAATTTTACTAAATTTTCAATACTACCCAGTGTATCCTTGTAAAATGTAATATTATAACTGAAGGTTCAGTGTAGTGGTGCGGCTGTAATTTACCAGGTCACACCACTGACTGACCGTGACATCTCACCTAGTCTTTTCTGTCCAAATACTGACCACAAACTAAAGTATTGCTATCCAAGGACTGCTCTCATTCCCACGGACTCAACTATAACTCTGAAATAAATGTTAATAGGGGGACACATACTTGTGTGTGAACCAAATAAATCACTGGTAGTTTCGGTATTAAGTGTCTCAGGAATTTCATTGGTATGACGGACAACTTGAAAAAGGGAGGGGGTGAAACACGAGATGAGGGTTCACATTTGTTATGTTTTTATATCAATATATTTTTTTAATCAAAACAAATAACATATCGCTTCAGTAGATAAGTTTGGTTTAGTTGTATGCAATATTTCTTATGGACGTCGTGGAAATTGATCAGGAATTCTTCTCTTCATTTAAAAACATTTCCGTTCAAATGTCACTATACATAAGACCTATATTTAAAAGCTCTTGAAATTACTATATGTAGAAAATTAAACTATTAATGTTTCTATCGAGACAATGTTTTATTTATTTAAACATATTACTCAGATCTAATAAAACGTTCCCTTCTAATAATTTTTTTTTTTCATTTTAAAGGGAAAATGTTACCTCCAGCTTGTCTAGTCTGGTTGGATATGGTTAAAAGGCCGTTTTTTTAATCAAGATAGGGTAAGCTCAGGGTGGATTATTTATTAAGTGATTTGTCGCTCTCTCTAAAGGAAATTATAGGTAGACTTTCTTTATATTCTACCTTCCTCATCCCTAACCCATTACTAGGATTAAAACGCAATGAAACGCGCCTGTGGAAGGACACCACTCAACGTGTAGGGCTGTGTGACTGACTACCCGTTGATCTGTCGCGCCGTACGTGGTGTGAGGGACTACCTAGTTTCTGATTCGTTTGATTATATAGTCAAGTGTCTATAAGTTGCACGTTTTATACCTAAAATATTTTAAACAAACATACCAATTCAAGCACAATTGTTTAAAAAATAATTAAGATGTCTCATTAGGTTTTAGAATGTTATTTTGATATGATTTTCTCACATGTAGTTTTTGAACCAATTTTTTCATATCTATCATTTTGTGATATTTGTTTTAGGTGAATACCTTGAGTGATTGAGTTTATCCATTATTATTTATAGAAAAGTTTTTTCATCATCATCGTCATCATCAGCGGTTTCCAGAATGAGGCCAGGTCAGCTTAGTAAAATGCCTCCATCTTCCTCTATTCTTCTCCCACTCCTCCTCCTTTAATTTCTTCCATTCTTTTCTACGCAATTGAACACTTTCTATTATCTGCTCCTCCTATATCTTTCTTGGCCTCAGAAAATCTTTCTATGGTAATAATATATATGTCAGATATAAAATAAATTTACATAAATGTTATAAATTGATACAGTTGACTTCATATTTATAACAATGTTCTATATTATATATTTATAAAGAAGTTAAATATAGTCAAACTTTCATTTTCTTTCTTATTTATTATGAATAATGTGACTATGAATTATAAAACTACTTTTAATATTCAATTTGAAAAGATATGACAGTCCCCATTTTTTGCCTCTAAAGAATTGCACAAACAGACAACATTCCCAAAACAATATTTTAGGAATCGGGGTTATATACACTTTAATTATCACCAATTTTTCGAAACCGATTCTTTATTTAGCAGAACAATTCCTTCCAGGAGTAAGTAAAACATAGTAAGCTACAAAAACAAAAAAAGTAGCAGACATGTTTACAAATGGCAAGTCAAAATAACTTCTTCAAACCTCCACAATCACTCCTGAAAAATAATATCCAAGAGACCCCAAAGGAACTGCACATGTTACTACTTTCAAATCAAAATGTCCCTTTCAATATACAATCCCTCCTGAAAGATGATTCCCAAGAAGCTCCAAAGAAAAAGCAGCATATTCAATCCTAGGTGTCAAAATGTTCCCTTCTGTCCTCAGTTTATTTTGAAAGCTGATGTCCAAGTGGTTACATATTTGTCCTCATAGCAGCGATGAGATCTCTCCAACATCCGACGGAATGACAGATTAGTTGTGTCACGGTCGACCACACGGTCGACAGAAGCAGAACCACTTGGGGCAAGACACATTCCAGGGTCACTTCCAACGAGTTCAATCATTCATGACCAGGAACCGTGCCATCAGATACAAACTTAGGAATGGGAGGTAGGGTATAAGATCATTTTCAGAAGTATAAGTAGTGAACAAAGTTATCAATGTTTATCTTAAGTACGATTAAAAATATATACATAAATGCACATTTAACCTCAAGATTATTACCAGAATTATATAAGCTTCATGAATGGGTAGGGTAATTTTGAGAACTGCACCCTCAATAGCGTGCATAAAGGATGAATAAACCAGTCGTTCATTACATGGGTCCCACCTTCCCCTCGCCCAAATGCAGACAACCGATATTAAAAACTTAACATTCAAGATAAAAGGATTCCTCTACACCATGAGGCTAATGCCTTAGACCACGTAATAACTATTGATAGAGCCCTCAACTACTTCTATATTACCATTGTGAGAGTTGATTAGTGTTTGAAACAAGGTGTTTTTAATAATTCGGCATCTTAGATATTATTCAGGATTGTATCCCCGCATCTCGCTACACGGACATTAGATCTCAGACCAAGGATATTAGAGTGATTTTCTATTTTAAAAAAAGTTTGCATCTTCTCTCCCCAGTAAGGAATTTACATAAAATTTACTTTATTTATCCTTATATATGGATTTTTATTGGTCAAATAATATTTAAGCCTGTCCTCGCCAGGAAGCTTGTACTAATTTTAAATAATAAAATAGCCTTATTTTTCATTTAAGATGCCTATAAAATAATTAAATGAAATAATATACTAATATAGAGACATATGGAGTAAATTAGCCTCATGGTTTCCCAAAGAGAATCATGGTTAACAAAGCTATGCCAACAGAAGTTGTTTACTTTCATTATAATGTCGCTCCTGTATATGCCATAGTTTATCCCTCGATATTCAGGTATGTAGCAGGAGTTCTGTGGATCCCGTTTAAGACAATCTTTATTTTGTGTTTCTTATTTTTAAGTTTTTTCATCTGACTACAAAACTCAAATTTTATAACATTTTAATTTCTTTTATTTTTACTAGTTTATCAGTTTTGGGGGGATACCCCACTTTTAATACATTTCCGGGCCCCTTTTTGATATCCAAGCCTTTCAACTTTTATGTTATATTGGTTGATCCTTTTACCGATTTGCCAAACTTAAATTTTCTTCCGCACTGAAAGGTAGATTTTCTAATAGTTTTGGAGAGATTTCAAATTACTGCACCTCCTCCAACCCATTTTGGTCCCCACATTTATATTTTGAAATTTTAAGAATTATTTTGCAATTCAATATGGTTATTTTACGTGCCTGCCTAAATTAAATTCTCAACAACACAAAAAAAAAAACTTTTACAATAGGTGTATCAATTTTTTGCTCTTACATTTTTACAATTTTGAAATTTTATTTATTGAGACATCGTTTGACTATCCGGGCAGATATATTTAAATACATACCAAATTTCAATTTTATTTTAACCAATAATGTTCTTATTCTATTCAATTTGGAACTAATTATATAAATTAATATTTAGAATGGTCCTCCTTTCGGCTTGCAAGTATTTACATTTTCTAGAACCCTTAGAAATATTTTAAACATCTGTTTTTGAAATTTTTAGCTCTTCTTCAACCCATATCTTAATTTTAGAATAAAAAAACTTTAATACTTTATTAGTAATTTACAAATTTCTATTCTATACCATAATAAAAAGGTGTTTTATTCTATAATTTTGGAAATTTCTTCTCGGTCCCCGTTTTGTAATTTCAAGCTTTAAAAATGTTGGGCATCTCACCAAGTTTCAATGTTTTACCTCACCGATAAATGGTTGATCATCTTTCTTTTGTAAATTTCCAGTCCATACCATATCTCATACCCCCCAGTTTGAATGTTAAATATTCAATGTTTTCCTGTTATTTGGGTTTGATACTTTATATTTATTACAATATTTCATCTTTTATCTACCCCTTTTTTAGTTTTAGAAATTTTGAGGGAAACCTCTTTCAATTTTATGGTCCATCATTTTAAATTTAAGAATATTCAGACCTTCATTATGGTTTGGGTGTGTTCCTTACACCATCTCAGCAAACTAAAATCTTCAACCACTCTGATAAGTAGCTCATTACTTTAGTTTTGTCAATTTGGAAACCATTCCAACCCCCACAATTCACCATCCCCCACTTATAAATATAAAATATTTAACACTAATTTTGTTATTTGTAGTTTTCCCTAAACATTCCTGGAAAATTTAATTTTCCACCTCCTCTAAAGGTCTATAGGTCTATAGGTCTTCCCTTTCCTCCCCTACCTTTCATTTTGGTACTAATTGAATGTAAGTTTTTTTAATTTCGAAAAATAATGATGGAATCATGGTTACACGCCTTGAAAACCCCCTATATATAAAATTTCTTGAAAATGAAACAGGAAATAACGATTTTTGAAATGTTTGATAACAGATATTGATTTAACTATCATCTGACTGTAATTTCGAAATAAAATACATAAGGGTTGTGTTTATTTTTGTTGGAAGCCTTCGGAAACTGAATTTCAGCATGATCGGACAAGCTTCATTATTTGGGTCAAAAGGTATGGATGGATAATTTTGGATCCACAAATTCAGCACTTTTTCGACTTTTTCAGGTTTAGGAATTTTCAAATCATTCCCAGACTCCCAGGAAACTCCATATCGAATTTAAACCTTCTATATCACCGGGGAGTACGAAAAGAGCCTCTGGAAAGAAAACCAGACATAGTATAAATGTTAAATTATAGATTAAACATAACATATTTTTTAACTACAAGAATGTATTATAATATCCTAACAAAATCTATACGATGACTACTGCTTATTCAACAAGTATAGGCCTATGAATTTTTAAGTGTAGTGAGCAAACTAATTTAATAAGTTTTCTTGGTGGTTTATTTCCAAAGCATTAGAAAAGTTTTTGCCATAACAATGAAATCAGGAATTCTTGGTTTTATATGTAAATTTGGTCCATGCTCAATTAACAAAGAGTCAAGTATTAAAATACTTAATTTAAATAAAGGCTCTAACTATATTGTATAATTTTTTCTAACTATTCCACTACTAACACCCACATTATTGGTGGCCATGCGGGCATAGGCATCAATCTTGATATTTTAATTGAGTAGATTTAGATAAATTGTTTATATCTTGAGGGGTATAGTGAAATAAATGGTACGTTATACAGACTAGATTTTTTCCCGCTTTTATCTTAAAATACACATTTACTTAAAACTCATAAGATTTGTCAAATGAAATAATAGGTATATACATTATTGTAGAAACATTACATCAAATATCATAAATAAAATAATACACAGCTACTTACTATATGGCATTAAGAACTAGGAACACAGTTACAGAAAAATTTAGAAAAGAGAAACATCTTTGTCTACCAAAGAGCATAAGAATCAAGTTCGTTTTCAAAGACCTTAATTAGAATTATATATAATTGATTATAGCTCAGAAATGATTGGTTTTATAATAAAATATTTCAAATAAAAGATTTGTAGCTTTAATAGTAACTACAACTTTACAATAATAAGATATTTCATATATCAAATAGTTGCGGAGAAATTATGAAAATTGGAAAATTTCCCTTATGTAAAGTACCCTCAAAATCATGTTCACGAGAAAATGAGAATTTTAATCTTGCTTATAATAATAAACAGTGTGTAGAAATAAAATTTTATCAAAATCATTAATAAAAATTTTGATAAAATCAATTATTTTTTCCCTATTTCCCTTCAATAAACTACCCTTAAATTTAGGGTTGGACATCTGATTACAAAAAACACTTATGGAGGGACCTTATGAACGAACACCCCAGATATTAAGTTTTTGTCCAATCTGTAAAATAGTTTTGGCTCCTGCCGAGGTACAGACATACAGACAGAGGGCATCACAGAAACTTTTTTTGTTGTTATTGTTTCAGGGGGTCATTAAATGTGACATTTATCAAAATCTTGAATCTAGTATAAATTCAAATCAATCATACATTCATGAAGTATTTTTAATACACTTTGTATTATGGTTTAAGGATTTTCTCTCATTTTACATTTACTTAAAAAATTGTATTTGTCTGGGTCATGACGTGGTTTAATAAGAGATAGAAGTTGTCCTAAAAACGTGTGTAATGTGACTTTACCTATTCTATTCCCTGTGCCCTTCAATTGAAAGGTGTTCTGGACCATAATATATAACTAACAGTACCTAGTTTGTTAATATAATCATGTGATCGAAGTACATTTCACTATATCAGTTAATCAAATATGTTTGATTTTCGTAAGCCAAGAATTGAATGACTATTCATTTTATTAAAAGCCTTAAAAATGGGAGTAAACCCTTCCAGTGATAGAAAGTTGATAGTTAAAATTATCATTTATGATTGGGATTTATATTATATTTCCCGTTATAATAACTGGAATAACCTTAAAACCATTAAAAAAAAAACTCACAGTTAATGTTTTAAATTATTTTTGGTGTTTAAGCTATATTTTTGGGGACGATTTACTTTATATTCAATTTATTATTACATAACATTTTTAAATATGATAATAGATCAAATACACACTATGAATACAATATTAAACCCTAAAGTTGTGAGAGCCTGGGAACTTTCCATTTGGTAACGGGTGTTGAGCCTTAGTAAAAGGTATCCGGAAGGTACATACAAGGTCCTCTGTCTACGACATGGTGTGGGGCTAATCGTCGCTGCTGGCGGGCGGTCGGAAGCCTCACTAAACGCCTGATTGAGGAGGACGCCGGTAATCGGTCGGTGGCGTGCGGTGCGAATCAATCGGTCTTGCGGGATGACGCAATTCATCTTCTCCATCAGATGGCGATGCTCCCACATCCTCCCTTCATGGTCGACCAGGTCAGCTGTGTCATGCGCGTAGTGTGCACCGCTGTAACAGTTCTGTAGACTCATGTGCTTTAATCTAAGTCTGATATACATGGGGTCAAATCCTAGTGGGGCAAAAATTTGATATAGGTCTAAAATGGGAAACAAGCCCTTTTGATAATGATTTCTGGAGTTATACGAAACCAATTGACATCATTTAAAGATAAGCTCAAGCTACAAGGATGTGTTAAAGAATTTCAAATTTCAAAAATATTTAAAAGAGTAGCAACAATTTCAGCAAACGACCATTTCTAGAGCTTTACAGAACCAAATTAATTTACTTAGCTAAAAAAAGCCCATTTATTTCGAAAATTAAAATTAACATTTTCTAATTTTAAATAGCAAAATAAAAGTTCATGAAAACTATTCCCACAATTCTACTAAACCGATTTAAGTTTTTAATTACTAAAGGAAAGCTTGTATTTTGAAGATTGATATGATGGAAGATTATCTACATTTTTGAAACTTGAACCTATGTTTCTAGAATCCATAAACCATAGTTGAGCTCCTGACATTTTAAAATTGACGCGTTACGAGTTAACAGGTCAGCTAGATGTGATCCAAGACTATATAAGCTCCTAAAATAACAAAGATCTAAAAAAAAAAGTCTGATGCTGGTTTGGCACCATGCAAAAGATATAGTAATTTAGAAAATAATTAATATTTGCCACTTTATTTATTTTAAAACTTCGGAGTGGCTAGCTTCTGAATCCTCTAAACGATAATGATAAGTGTTCTAACCATTTCGTTATGGGTAGCTCAGAGGGACAGAAAGGTGTGTGGGGCAGTAACCAATAACCCTTACGGGTGATTTCTACTGATTTAACAACCAATTCAATCCCATCATCTTGCAAGGTTTAAAGAACATTAGACTAATATTATTTTAATTTCTCTAAATAGTGTTCCAAAGGGCAACTTTAATTTAATCATATTGCATGGATGTTCTAATGAATGTACTTACAGGTTTTAACGATATAAGTAAATGTTTGAGATGACTTATATGCGATATTGAGTGAATACACAGATTGCGTATCGCTTAAACATTTAAATTATTGAGGAAGACACTATACATATTTGGTTCATTGCGTCTTACTACTCATTCAAGATATTTACATGTATACACTAATGGTGTAGGGATGAGGTAAGTACCAACTAAGATGAAATGCACTGGAATTTGTTTGGGCCTATAACGGAAAACTGTTTGAAAAATAGTCCTCAGTACACCTAATAGGGAAAGAACCCTGGCCTCCCCATTTCTGGTAAACCAGACAAGATGAGGTTGATTCCTCAGCCCACTTCCTCACCAATGCAGCTAAAAGTTATATAGATCCGTCTCTAGGTTTTCAGTAGTTCTAGAACAAATTTAGCTTGGATGGGAACTAAACGGTAAGCTGTCACTTAAGAGATAAAACCTCATACACCATGTCTATAAATTTAAACATTTAAACAACAAACAATCGTAAACAAACATTTATATTTTTGATAAAGCGTTGTTTTTTTCAAGAAAATGTCACACAATAAATGTTAACAATCGTTGGATTGGGACGGAAAATGCCGTAAAGCTTTATCTATAAACACTTTATTTCAATGTAATGATCTATCTGTTTCAGAATTGTTTATTGGTAAAATGGTGAGATATTGTCTTCGCGCTGATTACATGCTGTTAATGATGGACCCGGGCGTTTCTTGATCTATGTAATATATACCTGCTCTATTATGAATCGTTCAAACCTCCCAGATGATTGTGGGTGGGTACCAGCGACATAAATTAAACTAAAGAATATCCTTACAACCTATAATAAAAGCTTGTTTTCATGGGAAAGTTGGACCGTAGTACAATAAAGTTACTGGAGGCATAGTTCTTCCATTAGAAAATATTTCTTATATATATTTTTTATCACTTCCCTCAAAAATTGTTTGAGATATTTAACAGACTTTTGGAAGAGTATCTAGAGTATAAATTTGTTTGTAGATTATTTAATTTAAAATAATTATATTTCAAGTCAATAAGTTGATTTAAAATATGACTTTCAATGAAAATAGTTCGGACCACTTTGTTGAAATAACTTAAGTCAAATACAAGTAAGCCTCTATAACATTTAATTTTAACCAAATCTATAAATTAAAATTAAGTAAACTCTTATAAGTTTCTTAGGTTTAATTCTATTTTGACAAATTTATATCATAAAACTTTTAAAAATGAGTCTAGCTAAGACGTTTGTGAATTTATGAGTCTGTTAGATCTTTGTAGTTCAGTTTTATATAATTTAAAATTTAATTAATATCCTAAAATTGATTAATACCACAATGCTGTCATGTGGCAGTTATTAAATGAGCTGCTTCTTAAATCCTTGGATTTTCAAGACTCCCATGTTTTAATCCAGGCTGTATATTTTCAGTGGAGAGGAAAGGATAATTTAATATCTTAAATTAGGTTGGAACTAATTGCGATTTATGGCTTCTTACTGAAGATAAATTGATAAAATCAATACTTTTGTATGCAATCCAGATGTTATCTTTAACTATAATCCTAATTTGCCCATTTTAGTACTACCTGTAATCATTCGTAATATAATACAATAATTAGTATTATTAAGAAAATTAATGTTGTTGTAAAAGCTTGAATGAATATATATCTATTTATAACTAAATAAAAGGTAGAAGTGAATATGAATATGGACACGAATATTTTGGAGTATTCTGTAATAATAAATCCATATGATACTCCAATGGTCCTTGCATGTTTAGTGAAAAAATAATGAAGAGGAAATATAAATTGATCAAACTGAACAGTAATTATGGCATAGTTATTATGATACACTTCAAGTAAAATGTTTAGTAAGATATAAATAATATATAAAAACTATTTACATAGGATTTGCTAAAGCTTGGATAAGACCATGTAGCATGAGAACTTACACAAATGTTTCACCGGAAAACTAAGAGAAGTATCGTGATTAATGACAACCCTCTATCACACAAAGCAGACCTGTTAATTATCTCAGCAGATAAAAGGTTCCCACCTGACGCTAATATCCTCGAACACACGATACATTTCACCCCCAAACGCTCATAATCCCTCCATGAAGCAACGCACGCGACTAATGAAGGGTAGAAACAATGAAACATCGCCATCAGCTGTTGGGAGGAGTGCAGACAGCTCATCCATCGGACTGCGTGTTCTGCAGAAAGAGAACAACCACCGATCAGAATAAAGAGTCCATGGATCGATGAAAACGTTACATTATGGACCTAAGCTTCTGGCGGGGGTTGGTGTCTTGTTGCATCCACTCTGATTAATTATCTGCCATGTGTCCTGCTACCAGTGTTTCTTACATCCGCACCTCACCCTTCTGGGAGTAGTCCATGACAGAAGAGAGAAGGTCATTCTGATGACGGGGCGGACTACACCGGGTGATAATTGAATCCACGCCTTTATCCATTTCCTTTCCAGCCCATCGTGTTGCAGGGGATGATTGGCCGAGGAGGCTGATGAGAGTTCATGGTCTGGTCTGGTACCAGGTAGTTACTAAAATATTTATAAAGGATCGTCCTATTATCCAGATATTAAGTTCTTGCCTCCTAGACCCTTGTATCCAGTGATGAACGTATTGCTAAAAAAAAAAAGCTATTTGTAAGTCATGTGCTATTATAAAATTGATTTAAAAAGTTAACGATAAAGATGCTACCTATGTAAGTAAATACCTCTAAACTGCAATATCACGTATGGGAATGATATTTTTGAAAATTTAGAACAACTAAAACAATCCTACCTTATCTTATAGGTTTTTTTGACCCTATTAAAATGACTATGTTTTTGAGGGAGGCCATATAATATGTTTATGATCATTTACTATGATCTCAGAACTTCTACATTTCGGGTGAAACGTCGTTGGAATTTAACCCAATTTTAAGAAATAAATTCTTAAATAACACTAGATTTCTGGATATCTGCAATACTACTTGGCGCTCCAGTAAACAGCCTCCTTATAAACCCTTCCCTTCCTCCTGAACAAATTATATGATGTCCTATTTCAGTTGAGACTCAAAGAAAACAATCCCTTTCAACCTTCTTCACTAAGAATATCTATTCAATCCAAATATTTCCAATAGTACTTACTACATGTCTTAAAACATTTATCTTAAATTATCTAGAATTTTTACTTATTTTTATGGTTTTATTTTAGTGGGAGAATGCACGAAATTAATCGTAGCAATATTAGCATTCCTCCACAAATTGCCAACGTTATGTGGACTGCTTATTACAGTAAACAATCTGCCAACACAGGTATTCTTCCTTCATTATTTTCCTTGTTTACTTTTAGCCTCAACAATAATGAACTACTGTATATATTATTGTATGTGTGCCTTTGTGGTGAGGCAGGAGTCCGAAGGTAGTAATTTCAAGATTATCCCAAGTTCTTCTAAGATGTTAGTACCCACTTTGGTGACCGAATAGTGTAAGGCATCAAACTCTCAATAAAATGGATTGCTGAGGACAGAGAGATTGGGGCTCAAATCCTGGTGAGGTAAACTGAGAGTGATATTTCCTCAATGGTTTTCCTTCCATTCGCTCTGCACTAGAAAGCGGGTACTCTTTCTATAGATTAATTCTTCGTCTTCCCTAACACATTGTTATAATCCGTTCACATGCGTATATCCCAAACGGGTGATGAGACGCAATGCTAAAAGAATTATTATTATTAGCACCGCGTCTTACTACCCGTTCGGGTTATACGCACTTACGCTCATGTGTAATGGTAGGGTGATTGTGTGATGAAATGAAGGACCTACAGTTTAACGTGGAATCCGAACCACGGTGAAGGCCTGGCATTCCCCACATTCACAAGAAGTCTTGTCAGAGGTGAAGGAAGGGTTTGGCAATCAGATAAATCTGTGCCGGGACCGAGGATTGAACCCCGGCCGTCAGCGCAGAAGTCTCACACCTTACCCCTAGACCACCAGGTCACCTTGATGCTAAAAAAAAAAAAAATGGTAGTTTTATTCTTGTTGTTGATACAAATGACTTGATCTCAAACTGAGTTTATATTGTTGAGTATTTTACTCACTTTAATTTATCTGTCCTACAATATTTTCTACCTAACTTAAACATAAAACTAAAGCCACAACCAAACCTCATATGGACAGTTGATTAAGAGGGTGACCTGGTGGTCTAGGGGTAAGGTGTCAGACTTCTGTGCTGGCGGCCAGGGTTCAATCCTAGGTCCCGGCAAAGATTTATTTGATTACCAAACCCTTCCTTCACCTCTGACAAGACATCTTGTGAATGTGGGGAATGCCAGGCCTCCACCGTGGTTCGGATTCCACGTTAAACTGTAGGTCCTTCATTTCATCTCACTATCACCCTACCATTACACATTAGCGTAAGTACGTATAACCCGAACGGGTAGTAAGACGCGGTGCTAATAATAATAATAATAGTTGATTAAGACCATCAGATAAGAACACAACGCTTAGTGTTCCTTTTAGATCAATCATGGTGTACTAAACTGGACCTTAATTGTACTTTGAAAGTAAGTGAGCTGACTGAAGTCACCAACCTTTCATCCACTTCGATATAAATAAACATATACGTTTTTTGTGGGTTACTTATAACGTTTGGATGAGATCAAGTGAACATAATATTACTTGAGTAAGCGTTATATAGAATTAACAGTAATAATGTATATGACATGTTTAACTACAGATATTTAAGTTTTTTTTTATTTAAACATTACTACGTTTAGAAATATTACCTTAGTTCATTTAGTAAAAATATATTAATTCTCAGAGACTATATTTTTATGTTAGCATTGGTATAGATATAAATAATGTGTTAACAAATTATTTTCCTAAAGCTTTATTTGTTAAGGATAATTTTGATTAGTAAGTCTACTCCTAGTTTTCAAAGCATTATTGGATGATCCGTTCCAAATAAACAGGATATATAAAATAAATTTTATATTTTAAGTAATTTAGTAGCACTGGTGTGAAGAGAACTTGAGAGAAGGATATTGTCGAAAAGCTTTCACAGATTTACTTTTCTGAATTGAGCCACAGCCGCAAGATAGACTCACATGGGTTAGCCACTCACATACATATCACTATCAACATTATTTTTGCTTCGCGAATTACTACCCAATCAGTCTAATTTCATTTAATTATATTAGTATGTCAGAGGTGAGGAAGGTGGAATTTAGAGGGAATATATCTTCAATTGCGTGGGAGGGATTGGGAAATAATTCAAAGAAAAACTTCCCTCAGGGTACGCTTTCTCAGAATTATATGTCTGACCTATTTGTCACTATAAAACCAGACAGCACATGCTCTTATGTACATTTACCATCCATCTCTTTCTGATCCATTGGTTTCCAAGTTAGCGTTGTCATTTTTAAACCAGGCGAATTTGCCTTTTTGTAGCTTTAAAATGAACATCGTTATTTATATAACATTCATTGATACATCTAGTGAAAGCAACATAATATAAAATAAATAATTATGAAACACTTATCTTTTACATAATTTGAAAATTAGCATTGTATCTGAGTTTCAAAAAGTTTACAAATATATAACTTCATAAGTCTCGTTCCAAGTGTGTGGCAAAGCCCATAATTGTATGGTGGTATTACACATCTTGAAATATTTAGATTAAAACATGAAAAAGTATTGTTAAAAACTTTTTTTATTTACTTGTGTATATTATTTGAACGAAATTAAAAGATAAGTTCAAATTTATTTTTGAAAATACTACGTGTCAATAGCACCTCTCATTTATGTGTGGGGGTGTTTTTAAGTTATAGAGTGGGAAACATTATTTACACTTTGTCCGGGCTTGAAGAGAACATTTCTAGACAGTTGTGACATGGATTACTTTACAGTAGTGGTTTATTACTCGCGACCCCCTAAATATCATAAACTAGTTTCATGTCCCCCTAATTCTTACTAACGTATTATTCATTAAGATTTATTCTGAAATAGTGGCTTTATTTACTGATTGTAATAAACAAATAAAAACAGAAATTAACTTACCTAAATATATTTAATGGGATTTATGCTGTTTAACACTTTCCACTAGGTTATATCTATTCTTGTTTCAATTGTATTACCTAATGCTATTCACATGCAGGAATCTATTCGGAATAGATTTAGCTGCTTCGTTTTAATATTTACTATTGTGTAAAATCCCTTTTCACAAAAATAGGTAGAAATAAACAGCAGAAAATTTTGAATGGCGATGGTTAACAGATGCGGATTATTTGTACTATCCGTGATGTATATAATACGTGCTTCCCTTACCCTACTTTACCCCGGAAAATTGAGAGTCTACTCTACTCACATGCGTATGATCATCGAATTATTTCTTCCAAAACGTAAAATTTAAGATAATGGTTTTCAGTAATAAGCAAATAACCTTTTAAATTATTTGTATGATGCCCCCGATAAAACTTTCATGGACCCCTGGTTAATAAAGGCTGCCTTAGAGGCCAATTCATTACATTCACATAAAAATTGATAATATTGGATACAAGTACAATTCTTGGTTAGTTTTACATTTATATGGAAACCAAATTACTAGTATACTTCTCGGTTTGTATAATAGTCATAAGATGAGTTTGTTTAATTGCTAAGAGATTTAATAAATATTTAAAAATATATCTTACAAAAACAGTTTGTTATACTATAACATACTTTTGGGTGAAGAAACAAGCCAGCCATCCATATTGGTGGTCAATCGTTCTAAGGTATTACACTCTCATTACACTTTGTCACCGTTAATAAAAAGGTCGAGGCTCGAATCGTTATCTAATCTACTGAAATGACTCCAACACCTTATTACAGTCTAACGCACGTGTGATAACTGTTTTAGGAGTCCAGGGTTCCATTACTGGCATGGTCAAAGATTTGTTATTATTAATATTATTATTATTATTATTATTAGCACCGCGTCTTACTACCCGTTCGGGTTATACGCACTTACGCTAATGTATAATGGCAGGGTGATTGTGAGATGAAATAGAGGACCTACAGTTTAACGTGGAATCCGAACCACGGTGGAGGCCTGGCATTCCCCACATTAACAAGATGTCTTGTCAGAGGCGAAAAATTTGTTATTAATAAATGGTTGGTTGGGGAACAGAATGTTGTATTAGTATTAGGATATCTTGTAATTCACATATTGATCTAATCAGGGTGTTCAAAAATTACACCTAGAATAAATCCAATAAGATTAATTACCTGAAGTTGGTTTTATCAATTGATTTGTTCTTAGTTCCAGACGACTACCGGTTCACTTATTCGTAGCAGTTTTTATCATCCTTAGAATATATCTTTGATATAAATTAGTACTTATAAGTTGATGATAGCCAAAATACAGGTGCCAAAGTAACGCTACGGGTAACTATAAATATAGTTCTGCTGAGCTTAACACTAATGAATCTCCTTAATGATAATAGTTAGCAATATGAACTAATATAGTCTTGAAAAGGCAAACTACAACGGTTTTAAACGTATTTATGAAGTTTGTCTATCAGTTGTAGGATATTAGTGTTGTGCTTCTATCATTATTTTGGCGCGGACTCAAATGATTTTTGGTGATTTATCGTAATTGTTATCGAAGGTAAAACTAAGGTTATAAATGACTTATTATATTATAGTTTATAATCAAGCTAATAAGGCATGGAAGAGTTAGGTGATGGTTTAAGAATGATCACATTCTCACCCGTAGAGGAGGGGAAAACAATTGGTTTTAACTGACTTGTGAAAAACATTTTAAGTTCGACGTACTTCCCAACCTACTCATCGTAGGTGAATTTGTGCAGTGTCAATTAAAATCTGATTTAATATAGTAGTAATAATGATAATAGCACAATAATCCTATATGTTATTTTTGTTGTCAACAACCCTTTTTCTCAACTAATTCAAAGCCTAAAGCGACGAATAAGGTATCAGTGGAAAGGATTTTTTTTTACCGACTTCTGACATAGCCAGTGGCAGCTCGTGTATAGGCACTGCGGAACTGCAGCACCCCCTATTTCCACTTAATATTATCGATAACATTTTATATAATGAGTCCTATTTTCTTTAATTCCTTATTTATTTTTGTAGTACAATATATACTCCTTAAGCTTAATGTCAGTAATTAAGTAGCCATCCCCTAGTTTACGAAAAAGTTACAAAAATCTTTGTATGGAACTGTGCGCTTCACAGTGCCAACGACGGGATGTTTGAATGTTGTGCGCATGCGCACATAGGAGTGGGGTGGGGAGGAAGGAGGGACTGCCAGTTAGAAAGAGCACTGTTGCTCTCGCAGTACCGGCTCTGACGTGATGGTGGAAGGAAGTTTTTCTTTTACTCAGCATGTGCTGTGCTTAAAAACCGTGTACCATATTCTTGAATGTGATAAAGTGTAGAGTTAGATTATTATTATGCTTCCAGCCATTCTATTTGATTAATTTTATTTTTGGTTATTTTATTTAACAGAAAGGCTAAATGCACTTGTGTTTCAATGGAGAAAAGTTTCCTCAAGTGTCATCCAGAAATCAAGGAGAAAACTATTGAACTTTTTGCACAAATTAAAACAAGAAGAATGGATTTCATTTTTAAATGAATAGATTAAGCTTGAACTGTAACAATTTAAGTTAAAGTAAGTAAAAAATGCTTTTTTTTGTTAATATTTTATCAAGTTCCTGGATAAATGTTCTTTGTATATATGATTCTTCCTTTTACACTATTTTAAAACAAAGGCTAAGAATTTTCTGGTGTAGCACCCCCACTAATTTTAGCTACAAGCTGCCACTGGACATAGCATATTCATTTTACCTTAGAACACATTGTTTGTTTAAAATTTAAACTAAAAGAAAAATCTAAATTCAATATTATTGCATTATGACATCAAATATTTTACACAAAGAGATATTGTAAATTGTAAATACGTTCACATTAATAAACTCTTATTGCTATTTTGTGTATACACTTCGCTGAGTATTTAATTTCATCAACCCAACTAAAGAATACATCTTTTTTGGGGGTGAGTGGGGGGTAGAAGGTTAAATGTACGAAAGTTTCGCAAGGGTTTACTGGTACACAATTAATTAACACAAGTCAAACTTCAAATGAGTTGTCATAAAGAGTATCAACATTGTCGTATAAAATGATAAGTTTATAATATAAAAGTTGTCAATCTGTCTCAAGCTGGTAAGATCTGGCAACTGCGCAATCCATAAGAGCTGTACTGCAATTATTAATGATGGTAATGGCCTATATACATTCAGTCCACGTGATCGTCACCACGGGTGTGAACTAGAGCATTGTTTTGTCCTTTCGTCTTACTAGATGTGCTGATTGTGCACATATGTAGTAAATTATTATAATTTGTTAGAGGAACTGTAATCACATTTGCGTGACTGGAGAGGAAGAATTACCCTCTTTACCAACGACAAGTATTCGAACACCAACTCTCCCATCATCGTTAGTCCAATCTGTTGCGAGTGTGGCACCCGTGAATCCAGTGGTTTCCAACTAAATACTGCCCGAGGGACACAATTGAATACAAGAGTCTAGTGACGGGCTGCATCATATTCGTCAAATTTTTTGTCAAGCTACACAAAAATGAGAATGTTTATTTAATTTTGAGTGAAATACGAAGTGGTAGTTCAAACATATTTAATTACATACTAAACTAATTTTCTGATTAAAATATTCTATCTTTGATAGGTAAATATTATACAGCAGATGTAAGGAAGAAATCAAATATGAACATCGGTTGAAGCTTTCATACAAATCAAAGCGTATCGTTTCTCAGAAATAAAAAAAATATCAATTTTTAAACGTACGCACCGGTTATTAAGACTCAGTGTTACATAATAATTTGATCCAAAAACATAAATTTTACTATAGCAAATTACTTTTTCAAGAAACTTCATGGGTCACAAAAAAAAAAAAAAAAAAACGAGGGGTGCATTGCGGGCCACATACATACCATGAGTCACCAGATGGTAATCTATAACTTCAACCATTCGACCACCGAAGTTGTTAATTATATTGATTATGTAATTTGTAGATAATATTATTCCCATAATCTCAACAAAAGGCATAATTTAAATTTAAAAGTATCATACGGACATAATTTCTAGACCAGAATTTACTATCTAAAAAGTGATCAAAGAAAGACCCGACAGTAATATTTACGCGTGATTCGATCCCAGGACCCACAAGACATGTCAGTTTCCCACGAGATGTTATTGAACAGAGCTCAGTAAACAATTAACCGTATTAAGGCCCGTTTACTTGTCTGGGTGCACTTTACCTACCTTGTTATCCCCATTACCTGGAATGCGCGTGCATCATGTACGTCAGAGGGAGTGAATCCAGTTAGTTCCGGTTGTTAGTTGGCGGGTCCTCCGTTCATATCGCGGCTGGACTTGTTCACGGTTGCAACTAGTCGTGGCGAATCTCAAACCATTGCTTTCCTTGTGGGGACCTGCTTCCTCTTACGACGGCGTTCATTTTATGGGTTCTATGCTAGAACGAACTATGGTGGACTCAGGAAATTATTATTTCTGGAATCTCAACTATTAATACTAGCGTAATTGTGTCGAAATAATTATTTCATTACATCGGTGGGCACGTGAGATAAACATACATCTATTCTAATTGGTTTTTCTGGTAACAGATAGGGTGTTGAATCGCAGAAAGGTTTACTAAATGTAGTTTTTCCTCAATTATTTTCTACAAAACCACCACGAAAATGCTGGTAAATTCCTTCTAAACTATACCCTACTTATTCATATTTCCTTAGTTTAACATAAATCCAGATATCTAAATGGGAAGTAATATTTGATGGAAAATAAAATAGTACGGCTCTTACAAAACTTCAAAATGTCAAAGTAAATTGTCAAACCAATATAATTCAACTTGACCTCAACACCCTCGTCTAACAATAATAACCTTCCCATCTTTGAAACATTTTGAAGAAAGAAATAAACATCGATATAATGAACACGTTTAAAACAGGCTATATCACTAAATATAACATATTTTAACGAGGCCTGTTTTTAGAACAGCTACTAAACAGTATTTTAACACAGAATAGTACTTAAATGACACATACAGGATGGGGCCGAAATAATTAGAAGCTTTAAAATTAAATTTTAATTGAAAAGTTAAGATTCACTAGTTGAATAAAAGCAAACTATATTCTACACTGTTTCAATTTATATTATTCAGGTGAGCTCCGCCTGACGTCAGGCAAACCTCAGCACGTTGTCCAGCACTTTTGTCCACATAGATAGTCTGTTTCCGCTCCAGCCGGTATTAGCGTAGTAATAGATAAACTCAGAAATATCATAAAGAAAAAGTATACTATGGTACAGCTTTATGCAAACAACCGGCCTCGCTGGCGTAGTTGGCTAACGCGCTTGTCGTGTTAAGCTCGACTGCTGAGGACGGGGAGATCGAGGCTTGAATCTCGGTCGGGTGAACTGGGGGTGGTTTTCCTAAATGGTTTTCCACTCTCCCTCCACGAAAATGCGGGTTCACTTCCTCTAATTCAACCTTTCCAATTCCTAATCCATTGGCGTAATTAGTACTTAAAGCGTATAACCCGAATGGGTTGTAAGACGCGGTGCTAAATATTATTATTATTATTATTTATGCAAACAAATATCTATAAAGGATAAAGGAGACTGATAAAAAAAAACCACATCATCTCTCTTAAAGAAAGCGTGTCAAGATATTAATTAAAGTAGTAATATTTTAATTGGAACTCCTTTGGGCGTAGTCCTGGAAGTTATTTATAGTAATAATCTTGATGGCTAATATGTGTTATGTAGAATAAATAATGTCGTGACATTTTAAATATAAATTATATTAATATTACTCTATACATTTTCCCATCCACAGAGTTATTTTATAGTAGGAGGAATACTTTAGAAAATACAAACATATTTTCTTGTTATCAAAATTTAATTTCAGTGTCTCTTAGTGTTTGTTCACATCATACGCATGCATTAGTCACGATAGCAGAATAGGGATGAGGAAGGTATTATTTATAGGAAATTTACCCGAATTCGCCTTAAAGTAGAGCGGGAAACCGATTGGGGAAAAAAACTTTTATTTCAGCCACCTGGTATTTGATCTTCGATCTCCTCGCCGCGGAAAATCCAGTCCAACACGGAAAATATTCGTTATATCATGTGACCACTGATGCGGGTGTCAACATTTAAAACCTTTTACTATATGACCTATGATATTTTAATTGTATTGATGAAATCAAACAAAAGTGGCAGATGTAGATAAATTGGCCTGACGTATGAATACTTAGGTAGATATAGTAACTTTACTATCAGTCAGATGAGGTTATTCCTTTTCTAGTTATAGTAATTTGCATAAAGTAAATAATATTTTAAATGTTATTATTACCTTATATCATTTCTAAATCTGTTATTTTTTATTATTTCACAAGCATATATTTCTGTATTATTATTATTATTATTATTATTATTATTATTATTATCATTATTATCACCGCGTCTTACTACCCGTTCGGGTTATACGAACTTACGTTAATGTGTAATGGTAGGGTGAATGTGAGATGAAATGGAGGACCTACAGCTTAACGTGGGATCCGAACCATGGTAGAGGCCTGGTATTCCCCACATTCACAAGATATCTTGTCAGAGGTGAAGGAAGGGTTTGGCAATCAGATAAATCTGTGCTGGGACCGAGGATTGAACCCCGGACCCCATCACAGATACCGACACTTTACCCCTGGATTACCAGGTCATCAGTTATATTTTTGTAATAACACTATTTAGAGTGATTATTATTTCTTAAAGATTTCAAAATGTTGGTTTTTCAATCAATCATCAATCAATCCTAACTTCCTCGAATCCAATGGCAGGAAGGATTCACCATTAAGATTCATTTCACAATCTTAATTTATAATATTTTATCAAAAACTATGTTGTTAATGATCACAATTTTTACTGTTTATTGTCTTATAGCCAAACAAGCTAAATACATTTTATATCAAGCCAAAGAGGTACGGAAGAGTTAGTATTAATATTATTGCTATTCTTCTTATTATTATTATTATTATCATCAGCACGCCTTACTGCCCGTCCGAGCTATCCCCACTTAAGTTAATATGCAATGGTAGGGTTATTGTGAGATGAAATGGAGGACCTACACTTTAACGTGGAATCCAAACCATGGTGGAGGACTGGCAATCCACATATTCACAAGTTGAGATTAATACACGTCTTGTCAGAGGTGAAGGAAGGGTTTGGAAACTAGACTAATATATGCCGGGAGCAAGGATTGAACCCCGGACCCTCAGCACTCAAGTCAGACACCTTACCCCTAGACTACCAGACCACCTCGTATGAGTTAGTAGAATATTAAAGGAAGTGTGTTAAACTATTTGGGAAGAAACATCATCATTGTTCAATATGTTCCATACATATGTTTCCGTACATATATATAATTTTTTTAAATTTGATAAACAATAATGTTAGATTGATAAATAGGGTAGTATTTAAACATATATTTAATTTCAAATAAGTGGTATGAAAACAAAAATATAGTATTATAATTTGATCGATTAGTAGACTATGTAAGGTCCACTTCGAATAAAAATTGAAGTGATAAAAAAAATTTACTCACGTAGGTGGTAACGCACACGAAGCACCCCCTTACTTTTGCCTAGTTTACTGGTGATTTGTAGGTCAGGGTTGAAGTTCTGGCCATGTGTATTGAGGTTTTTATTTTTCTAAATTGTTTCCCTCTTTCCCTGAGTGAAAATTCATTTATATTTCCTCCAATTTATACATTTCTCATATCTACACCTTAAGTATAATTGAATGTGGCTATCTTAGCTTGGTAGTAAGATGTGTGAAAAAATAAATACATACATCCTGAATATGATATTTAGACACAGCTCTAACCCTAATTAACCAAAACTTTAATAGCTTGGCTATTTAATCCATCATATACGCATTTGTACAGTTGGGATTATACTATTGGCAGCACAAAGCATTACCGAGATGAAGGTGGCTGCGTTATCTGATAGCCCGTGATCTTAATTGATCACTGATATAATTTATCTGATGATTTCTGTGCGTCCATCACAGATTCTGCCTTAAAAAAATAAGTGAAAAATGACTCGGGGCATGGGAATACTCCTGGATGACTCAGTGGTTAGATCATTGGCATACTCAGCCAAAGGTCCCTTGTCCAGATGTAATTTAAAAGATAAAGATTCTATAACTAGGGATATTTTCTCACAATAATCTAAAGGTTTGAATGTAAAATATATGTTACGCAATAGATAACCACCAAATTATTTTAAAGTTAAAAAAAATGAACTCATTCTTTACTAGTCTTTTTCATTTTTACTCTCTCGCTATCAAACAGGTAGAGAAAATATTGTGATCGTCAAAAACATTTAACTCGAGAGTTTGATGAATCTTGACGTTTCATTACTCCCTGAATCTGAAAAAGAGGTTTTTTGAATTTCCGTCTGTCTGTTTAACTCTCTGTACCTCCAACTAGAGCATAAACTATTTTACCGATCAGGCTCAAACATGGTACCCAGGGTTTTCATAGGGCTGCCCCTAGGCATTTTTGGAATTGTATATCTAACCCTAAAATTAAGGGTAGTTTACTGAAGGGCAAAGAGAGAAAAAGTCGATTTACTCAAAATCGGCTCTAACGATTTTGATTAAATATAATTTCTAAACATTTATAAATATTCCAAACAAAATTGCATCTCTCAATATTTCGACAAAATGACTTTAAGGGCTTCGGTCTGATGCGTAAATTATATTTTTTTATAATATCTCCTAAACTATTTGAGATATGAAATTACTTATCTTTACAAATATGTAGGTCTCTTTATAATACAAATATTTTATAAGAAGAATATTTTTATAAAACCAATAACTTTCAAGTTATACGTAAATATATACATTTTTTTAACTTTTAGAACACAAAAGGAAAAGTATTGCCACCGCAAAAGAAAATCTAACCCGAAATAATGATGGATGTCAATCTCTAAGACCCCTAAAACCGTAAAATGTGGTCTTTACAATGACGTCTGCCTGTGTGTCTGTTTAAACTTAAAATTAAGAGTATTTTAAGAAAGGGCGAAAAGAGAAATAATCGATTTTCTCAAAATCGACTTTAACGATTTTAATTAAAATTCGTATCTAGGTGTTGATTAAGATTATAAATAAACTCTATTTTAATTTTCCCATAAAAATTACTTTTAGGGTACTTTACATAAGCAGAAGCTTCCGTATCTCCGCAACTATTTGAGAAACTAAATAACTTATCATTGCAAAATTGTAGTACTATTAAAAATAAAAAATATTTATATGAAATATATTTTTATAAAACTAACAGTTTCTGAGATATTATCAAATATATTAATACAATTTTGTGAGCTTAAGTGGTAAAGAAATACTGCTTAAGTCTTAACGCAATAATTATCAAATGCCATAGAGTAATTAAATATAAGTAAGTTTCTCAAAAAGTTTGTTATTTTTCCCTAAACCTCTTAGGAGAAATGTTCGTACAACAGTTATCTAGCTCCATTTTTTACTCAATAGTCAATATTTACATTTTTTATTGGTCAAAATTTATAAATGAGGAATTTAATAGCAATGCGATGGCATGAAGATTTGCAACACCTAATAAAATGTTTAATATTCTAACCTGAAGTTGAAATTTTAATACGATGTGTTGACCCTTGTGGACCCAATATTGATCTTGTTCATCGGTCCAAACATACAAATGAGTACATTAATTCTTTAAAAATAAAATTAAAAAATTAAAAACCGGGACTCAAAAAAAAGTTTTACATAAGTATAGTGCAATTTATGCTTGAGTTTGCTACTGTATATTATTTAGTTTCACATATATTACGAGTTTTGAGTAATTATCTCCATTTTTAAACAATAGAGCGAGAAACTCCGTGCGGAGTTCCGTACCATTTATTTTGTTTATTTTAAGTTATATAATTTTAATCTTTTATAACACCTGAATGTCATTTGACTAGAATTTGTTTTGTGATCAAGTGCATCAATGATATATTCCCTTTTTAACCTGTTTTTAGTTGTGATCTACATACAGGGTTGGGTCACGTGGGTTGTGACGTAGTTAGGTGGCTGACTGGAGGGTAGTTGATAAGAGTAGGCCTATATTCGGGCTGTGTGGGCTGTTCCTTCATCTTGGTGGAAGCTCATCTTGTTGGTATCCATTCTCTCACGACGCAGTTTAGGGGTAAGAAGAGTCGAACATCAATGGAAGTTCTCCATACAATGTTTACCGGGCACCTTGTTTCACGATTTGGTGACATTGCTTAGCCACCACATTCACCAAACTTAACAGCTTTGAACTTTTCTTGTGGATCATGTTAAAGAGTAATGTTCACGCGACCCACCTAAAAAAAATGTGGAAGCTGAAGAAATTCAATAAGAAACATTGCGCAAAGTCATGTAGCGATTTTAGGAACACATACAACAGTGTATGGAATATAATGGTGGACATTTAAGGAGATTGTTTAAAAAAACGAATAATTCAAGGTTATGTAGAAAGTTGTCAATCTTTGTTGTTATTTTAAGTTTTATTTGAAGCGTTTGGTAGTTAACGTATTAAATATTTAGTGTGTTTTTAACACCACATATTACTAACCGTTCGGGTTATGCGCCTATGTACTAATTACACTGATGGGTTAGGGACTAGGAAGATTTAATGTTGAGAAAATGCACCCACAATTGTGTGAAAGGAAAATGGAAAACCATTTAGGAAAAGCCACCCTAAGTGCTTTAAATGATTCAACTATTTTTGCGCCATCCTGTATTATCAGTTGTGCTTTATTACTCTGTTTTCATTAGTTTTCACTTATTTCCTCAATATTTTAATAAATAAAAGTTACATTATTTTTATTAGTTTTTATTAATTTAAATATTTCGTATAGCTTATGAATCAATAACAATGATTTTATTTTTAACATTAGTTGTTTTTTCACTTTTTCATTTTAATAATTTTACTTAATACCTTTAATCGTAATTTATATCAAGCAATAAACTTTATTTCAAAGTATTCTCTCGACTATAATATTTTTTAACATTGAAAATTGTACTTACTTGTTTGGAGTATTTCATAACATTTTAAATGTTCTAACCCACCTCGGTGGCGTAGTTGGCTAACGCGCTTGTCGTGTTGAGCTCAACTGCTGAGGACGGGGAGATCGAGGTTCAAATCTCGGTCGGGTGAACTGGGGTGGTTTTTCCTAAATGGTTTTCCACTCTTCCTCCGCGCAAATGTGGGTTCACTTCCTCTAATTCAACCTTCCCAATTCCTAATCCATTAGCGTAATTAGTACTTAAAGTGTATAACCCGAACCGTTAGTATGACGTGGTATTATTATTATTATTATTATTATTATTATTATTAAATGTTCTACTCCCCTGAGGCTTATATTTTATAAAACAATTTTCAGATATATATATAATTTTAATATATATTATTTGAATAGTGTGATGTGTTCAAACTAACGTGAGTATATTTGCTCTGCCTACTTATTCACAAACCTTTGAATAAGTTATTAGTAAATTGTGTATATGAAAGGACTCATAACCAATTAAGTTGTTGGATGGTTTAAACTACTGATGGCCAATATTGGAACAATATTATAAGCATAAGAAAGGTTTTAGGTATTCAAAGTTTTTAAAATACCAGTTTTAGATTAAATTTAGACAAATATTATTTTTATCTCAATCATTCAATTAGTTAACCTGTTTAATCTAAATATCAGAGTATTTTATTTTATTTAAAATATTTAAGATGAAGTTCCCCCAGGTATTAAGTAAAATCTTAGTTTTGACTTGTACCACACGAGGTCAAGTCATTGTAATTGAAAACACGGCCCCTGGTTAGGCTGGCATGTTCTTTCCCATACGCAAAAAGAATGAAGTGGAAATAAAAGTTCTAAAAACATTTATCATGTACACCACAACATTTATGCTAAACTACCAGCAGGAGAAATAAGGTCATATATTAAAATTGAATCTCTTTGGCTGGCGGGCTCGCATGTTCGAGAAAATACTTTATTTCATTTTGACACACAGGTAATTATGCAACAGTACAATGCGGATATTGCTTTGATGGTACCGAGAGCAAACTAGGGATGGACAAACTAAATGGTAATGGCCAATGGACGATTCCTTAGAGAGGTCAACTAGCGGTATACTAGATCTTACTTTTAAACCTAAATATTGACTACATGAAATAAATTATTTTAAATTGGCTATAGGAGATTTAAAATAACTATTTATTAAATTGATTTAATTAAATTTGATGCTTAATATTAGATGTGTTAACGAAATAAATATTGGTTTGTTAGTTGGTTGCCTGTATTTTAAAATAAAACTCTAATATATATATATATATATTAATATGCAGTTCTATGTATACATTTAATATCCTATAATTATAAAGGATAGTTTCTGTACGGTATTGTGTTCGATTATAACTAGAAAGCCATTAAATAGATTGGATGCGGTATTGCTTATATCATGTTTCTTTATACTGAAAAGGTTTTAGGCTATTGATCAAAAGAATCAAATAAAGTAAAATCGATGTTTATTAAATATTTTTTTCTTAAATTGCGTAATTGCCAAATTCAATGAGTAGTTATAGAATATATCTTAATATTAAATCTATAGGTAAATCATATTATGATTTGTTTGATTGTTTTGTATTCACAAACATTTATAATTTAAGGTTAGTTTGTATACCTGTGTGTTCACTTATAAATAGAGAACTACTAATTGGATTTTACAAAGGTATATTTTTATATTAAGTCAAATTTATCTTGAAAGGTAAGTTAATAAAACAATATCTGTGTCTTTAAGGAGTTGATCAGTGACGCTAAAGGCTAAACAATTGATGAATTTTCACATATAAAGAAGAGTTTATTTACCCAAGTATGCTCACATATGACTAGATAACTAATTCATCGACTGATATAAGGATTTATCAAATATTTACTCACTCTGGAAAGGTCTTAAGCTACTAAAAAAGAGTTACGCCCTTAGGAAGATGATCAGTGACGTTAAAACCAAATAATTGAGGGTGACTCGCACATCGTCTCCTAAAAGGCAGAGTATCTTAAGCGCCGACTTTACAGGAGGCACAAAAACCGAATAAGATGTCCTCAGATTATATAATCTATGTGATATTTATCACATGTATTTTGGCATATTTAACTTAATTATTGATGGAAATAAATTGATATAATGATCATAGTTTACAATAAAATGGCGGTCAAAATATTTTATTTCGCTAAAATCAGTGGTTAATGGCACTTAATATACTCTGAATTGGACATTACAATATTTTACTTTAATGATGATCGTTAACCATTACAGCATAAAGAATCTTAAGCACCCTTTAAAATGAATTATAACTACTATCAATTTAATTTTTCATTACTATTCCCATGGTTAACACTACATTATTTAATTGGCAAGACTATAAATAATGCTACCATATTTATTGTTATGTGATGTTTGATAATTTCAAGTAGACCTAAGCCACTGCAAAAATACTGTTAGAATAAAAATGTTGCTGTTAATATAATGAGAAATTTTTAATGAATGCTTTACGATTTTTTTTACCAAAGCCTAGGAAAAATATTATCAGAATATAATTTTTCTTGTTAATCTGATCCTTTAAACTCTGGGTTGGAAGAAATAACATGAATAGATTTATTTCTGTCTGTTTGTATCGAAGAAAAGCATATCTTGGAGTTACGTCAGGTACATCTCCTAGTATACAATATACAATACACTATACATGCTATAATTTCATTCATAGTGTCATTCAATAAAACTAATCAAAAGGAAACAAAGAAATTGTGTTTGTAATAAAGCTACATTTTTGTGTTCCATGTATCAATGTATGTTTATGATATCATCATATAATGGGTTTGGGATAAGGAAACTATGGTTTATAGAAATTTTTTCCATATTTTCCTGTATAGAAAGTGGGAAAACACTTAGGAAAATACAACCTCAAGCTCCATTCTCCCTATAACCTGCAATACAGTATATTTATATTGATAGAACGACACCTCAGACCATGTGACCATCAATGTGGGTGAAGAAATAATGTAGCGTCTTCATTTATAGTGGGATTATCCCATCAAATGAAACGATGGAATAAGTTTATAAATAAAAAGCTGGGAAGATTATATCAAATGTAATGATTGAATGATACTATAAAATAGATAGTCGTGCTAAAATTTCCCTGCATCAACACTGTTTCAAATTCTAAGCATAGGCTAAACTGCCGACTAGACGGTTAGGTTTTGGGGCTGTTTAAATAACACGTTTTAAACTAGGCATACATCGTGACATGTTACGAATCGAAACAAACATGCAAGCGTCGTACAGCTTCGTGAATGCAAAATTTCTTCATCTTGTGCAATTATGCTTTCTTTCTGACAGGGACGATGATGAAAATTGCTCGCAGCTTATATATCGTCGACAGCATCGCGAGTCATAGTGTTTATTCAAGTGTCTGAGAAACACGGGATATGTACCTACAGTTCCATTTTTATATAAAAGGCCATATCCAACAACGGTCCGACGCCTAAGCTCATTCGGAAGGGGGTTAATTACTTTGTTATGGGTCTCGAGTTTGAATCCCAACATGGCCAAAAGGTGTATCAAGGGTTTAAATTAATTTTTCTCCTTTCCCAGCGATGAATTACCTGACGTGGGTTTAAGGTTTAAGGTAGATACGCAAAGGACTTGATAAACCACACGTCAGTCAACCGGCCCTCTGGCATCTAAGGCTTAAGGGGAGGAATTCTAACCAGCTAAGGAACACTTATATATTCATCAACTTTTCTGTATCAATTTTCATATTCTACATAATTTAGACTATGTTTCAAGTCCTAACCTATAATTATCGTCTCTAGCCTCTATTAAACAATTCTTTGCTTAATTTTCCTGTTTACTACCATAGGTGAAATTTTAACTTTCCTTTTGACAACTCTGGATCTATCATAATATTACCTCTAACTTAATTCAACTGTTTTACTATAATTAATATATCTTACTTAGTAATGTTTTACTCATTAATATGTAACCTTGGAATATGTGATCTTTATTTTATTTATTGTCTAATTTTAACATGTTTTTTGTATTTTAACCTACCGTATTTAACTTGTTCTTATTCTACTTGATTTCACATACCTTAATAAAAATTACAAGTTAAAGGTTTTTTGCTAAAGGTTTGCCATTATTCTATTCAGTATCTTTTCATCTATATAATCTATACTTATAAAATAACATGTCCTGACTGACTGACTGACTGATTCATCATCGCCGAGCGCAAACTATCAAGGCTACAAGCATGAAATTCGGACTGTATATTCATTTTGTTATGTAGGCACCCACTAAGAAAGGATTTTAGAAAATTCCACCCCAAAGGGGTCAAAATAGGGGATGATAATATGTATGATAATATGTATGAAAGTCCGTCATTTTGAAAGTTACATAAACAAAATTTTGTATTTCGGTTATTGACGTAAAACAAATAAATACGTGTTTCAGGAATTTTGGAAATTTTATTTAATAAGGGATGAAAAAGGGGGTGAAAGTTTGTATCGGACTTGCATTATTTTTGATCTGAGGTCAAGTTATGGTCATCAACGTAACGTAATATTTTAAATTAATCTGTAAATACATATGTATATTTTCGTATTTGTATATAATCAACTTCCATGCGAGCAAAGCCGCGGGCAACAGCTATCTAGTGTAATATATATTTATTTAGACTTGTCATTATATATAACTATTCAAACTCTTATAATCTCAGTATGTCTTTTGCTAATTAAATTTTTTTTCTATCTTTAATTTTTCCTTATATTTCATATCAATTATATCTTTTCATTTAGAATTAGATCCTTTTGTTATTGTTTATTGGGTGTTCCTTGATTAATTAATTAGTATTACATTGATTTATGTTTAAGTATTCTAGTCACATGTATTTGGCCAACATATTTAACCACTCTTTAAAATTTAAGAATTTCAGCACTGATAGAGTGGGGAAAGGGGGTAGGGGTAAGGCGGGTGACGAGGCTACTCTAACCGTAGTTGACGGTAATTCTTGTTTTTCTTTAGTATAAATGATCGTGGAGTTTTAAAGTGTTCTTTTAGTTTTTATTTTACATTAACGACATATTAGGCATTATGATTTTATATAACTATATAGCAAAGTATCCCAAAAGTCAGGAGTGTGTTTTCACAATTTTAAGATGATTTAGTAGGAAAATGTAAAATAAAATAAATGATCTTAAAATTTACTTAATCAGTGGCACACTCAGCCATTTACTTTGGTGGGTGGCATTCAATCAAGGCTGTAGCAAGAATGACATTTTAATGGGGAGAGCGGGTTTGGGGTTGCACAACCTCCTATGCCCTGAAGGCCGAGAATATTTATCAATATTAAATGCTTTTATAAATCATTTGGAATAGTTTTATAGTAATTATATTTAAATAATACAAATTGTATTGAAGCTATTATTTGTATGTTTTTTAAATTGTTAATTTTGTGTGTAAAGGCAAACATTTGTAATATTAGGCTTAAGTCTGAAGCCTGGTCTTAAAAAGTAGTATATACATTCGACACATCTTCAATGCTAAATATTTTAGTTATACTTAATATTATATTAATTTCTATTAACATTATTTGTGATTTTGGGGAAAGAGGGAGAAGGGGGTCAAATACCCTGTTTGCCCCTCTTCCTCTTGGGTGCACCTTTGCTTACAGCAAAAGATCTGTGTAAATATCTTAGCAATAAACCAATGACGAAGCGATAGAGTATTAATAGTTCGAGATAATCTCCCCTATGTTAGTCAGAGTTTACGCATCTAAATATCTTCTGGAGCATAAATTCTCAAGTTGGGAGACTCGTTTGTTTCCAAGCAGCATTGTGTGAGATAAGTTAGACTTTATAAAATAGTTTTAATTGCAACGTGAGTTGGACAATTCACCTGATTCCCTCTCACCAAGATCTGATGGACGCTTGATCGATGTAACACCTCATTTTACTCTTCTTATGAGTGTTTGCTTTGGGTATTGCTAACTGTGTGCTTTTAATTACACTAAGCTAATTGAATAGGATCTTTCTCTGTTATGCATTCAGAAATGTACCAATACCACTCTTAGCTCCGACATTAATATTTAATTAAATTTCTAACCATGTACATATCATTACAATTTGAGGACCGCCTATGTGGTCTAGTGGTCATAGGTTCTGGCTACGGACCCAGAGGTCCCGGGTTTGATTCCCGGAGCGTCCAGATTATCTGGGAAGCAGTAGGTCTGCAACGGGTTAGATTCACCTTAGGGTGGATAAATAAGGGGCTACTCTAATAAAGTAGTAATGGCTCCGGAATATAAAGCTGAGCTTAATGGTGGGAGTCATCGTTGTGCTGACCACATGACACCCTCTATCCTCAAGAGTTGGCACTATTTCGCCAAACAGTTTGGTAACCACTCGGTAGGTATAGCCTGAATGTGGGTTGACACCATGGAGTTACTTTTATTACATTTTGAGGGGATGGTAATCATCGTTATGGATAAATAAAAGAAGAGAGAATATGAGAGTGGAAGAGTGGGGGGGGGGCTCAAAATTTCCTAAGATAGCATACGGTTAAGAGGAAATAATAAATGTTCGAGAACCATTGTACTAGTAATAAACAATTTAATATATATATTAGGGCTGTGCCGATTCCGATACTCGATTCCTCGATACCCTCGATATCCATGGCATCGACTACCATCGCAATAATCGATACAATACGCTAAAAATCTTGATACCACTCTTCAGTATTCAACACAGTTGACCCCTCAAACGGTTGATTTTGAACGTCAGTGGCTATACATTAGTTACTCGTAGTTTTGCTTTGTCCAATTATTCTGTTCGCTCAGCTCTAAACTCAATATAAACAAGCCATTCCTTTGCAGCTTATAAACACAGTCACGGTCGACACAAGGTAGATTTTTATTTATTAAAAGGGAACTGCATTTCTAAAATAAATCTAAGGAGAACACGTATTTTGTATTGAAATAGTCGATTAAGTATTCACTTCATGAGGTCGATTTTCCTCAGTGCTTTGGCAAGGCTGTGGTGAGCAAATGAATCGGCCAGCTTGCAGTTGTATCGTATTTCGTTACTAGACTATTATTAATTGAATGATTTTAAAATATTCCACATAAAATATTAATTTTTTTATTTATCGACTTTAACTATTGTAAGCATAGTCACTTTCAATATCAATAGTCTTCATAACCAGTGTCGCCAATATAGCTTTTATTCTAAATATATTTTCACTTAAAAAAAATATTAAATTAATCTAATATATACTGTGAAACAATTAAAAATAATAATAAAAATAAATTGACTAAAGTTAAAACAAAAAAGCTTTTTAGTTTAAAAAAAATTATAGTTAAAAGTTTTCAAAGTATTTTTTATCCCATCCGCAAATATTATCGTCAGTCATATCATTTATTACTTTAAAGGTTATCTCCTTTTCCGTTTTTCATTCGCTTCGCTTCGTACTTGTGATCGTTTTCAAAATGAAATTCATAGTAATAAACTGATAAAAATTGTCTCTTTTTTTCCTTTTTTCTGATAATATTTTTAAAATAAACGTTTAAAAAGTGAAGTGTGGCAGTATTTTGATATACGAGTATGACTGTGAAAGTGATGTGGACTATGTTAATGTAAATTCTGTAAACTCAAAACTTTACGGGGTGGAAAGATGCATATTACTTCCAACATGTATAAACATTTAAAAATTCATGAAGCAGATGTGTATACATCCAAACTATAGAAGCTAGGATAAAATGAAAGTGACTCAATCGATGACTCGGGGCCTAGTTCTGCCTTTGAAGTGAATTCCCAGAAGGCTGTTGGACCTAATTTATTAAAAAGAAGCTCAACCTCAAGACCAAGTTTTCCATGCATGAAACAGCCAAATTTGAGTTGATTTTTTAATACAAAATAAAATATCAAATATAATTATGATGATCAGCAAACCAAACATATCACTAGAATTTTAACAGAAATGTTATATTTCGATACATTTCCATTTAGCTTTGTACGAAGTATAGGATTTCGAAGGTTAATTTCCCATCTTGAAAGTCGGTATGAAATACCAAAAATAGAATATTTTGCAACCAAGGAACTGCCGCAACTGTATGAAGAAACCAAGTCTTTGATCATTGTAAATGTTATTTTAGTCTGGTTGATTCTTGATATAATTTGTTTAAATAGCCTAATTGATTAGTTTCCATATTTTGACACATCGAAACAAATTAAATATTTTTCTTTTGACCTAGTTTCTATGCTTACAAAGTGAGTATTTATTTAATCTCAGGTTGATTGGTATCGAATAGGATATCGAGTATCTATGAATTGATAATATCGAGCAAGGTATCGGAATCGAGAAAAGTAGGTATCGGCCCACCACAAATATATATGTGGTTAAATGATTTTCCAATATCCTTATAGTAGATATTTGGTACAGTTTCAACAAACTCTTCCTTCACAATCACTACTTTATTGAAGAGATAAAATGTGAATAGCCAATACATTTAGCAAGTTTCTGTGAATATACGATACGATCGAATAGATGAACATATATATGATAGTATATTTACAATACCTTGAAACACGTCCAGGCTATATGATCTTAAATATTAAATCATAAACTCACAGACCCTTACTACACGTCTGGTATATTTTCATTTCAAATCTTATTAATAAAGTAGAGCTTGTAAAAAAAAAGTTCAGAGAAAATGTACAGTACCTATATTTGTATATAAGCCTAAGGAGATTGGAAAACCATTTAGCAAAAAACACCCTGTGCACACCCAACTTAGTCCAGAATTTCAGCTTTCCCGTCACCGAAGAAACATAATAATGACAAACGTGCCCATAAATTAAGGCAATAAGTAATTTAAGTTATTGATAGCCATTACTTGAACTAACGCAAACGAGTAAATAGCTATTTTCCAATACGAAAATTTTTACAAGAGAGATAACATCCGAAATGGACAGATTCCCCTACATCAATAGAGGAAGTTCAATATCAACTGAGTCAAGATTTCTGCTAGTCATAAACAGAAGGGGCCCCGATGAATACAAGCCTAGTTCCTACACTTCCCTTTGTCTACGCATCAGTGATCTTATTCAAGTATTTCTCTGTCACGTCGTTGGCTTATTTTAGTTGACAACGTCAAGGGCAGTCCACTGTGGATCGTACCGGAAGCGCAGCACTAAGCTACCAACTGCGTGGTGCATGTAGTTCTCCCTTTTACAGCATTGTGAGGCACCTCTCCAAGCAGGCACACCGACCATCCACCGGGAAAGACCGTCCTCTGGCACGTGGCCTAATTTAGGCCCTGTCGTCAACACGCACGGCTCATGCATGATGACTTAGTGTGGTGACTGTGGGAGACTCACGTTTCATTCATATGTTTGGAACAAGAACGATACATTGATTCAATTAGGATGAGAATATTTGAAAATTCTTGTTCAAGTTGAGTTTAAGTAGTTAAAACTAAATTAGGAAAAATTTCCAAAACTCAAACATTTCGAGTTTAATATATTTGACTCATTTTTAAGACAATATTACATAGCCAATATAGTCCATAAATAATTTATTTTCTTTTGAATATATATTATTTGTGCAAGTATATTAAATTTCAACAGACAATTTGTGTGATACTAGATTTTTCTTCAAAATATGATTATTCTTAAAAATAATATATAAAATTTTGTTTATAGCTAATTCATGAAACTCTTATATAAATTCTATTATTAATGATTGTAGCACATATATTGCTCTACGTATATTGAATTCAATCCTTTAATATAACTAAATATGTTAATTTCAATTCAATTTGAGCTCGAGTCAAAGATAATAAAGACTTACTTACATGTAGTTACTTCAGAAAACTTCTGTTCAAATTAAGATAAATTAGGGTATCATTTCACTTTGAAGGCTAGGTTCTAGATTCAGCACAAAAAAAGGTAAAAATTTAAGATTATTTTAAATTCTTGAAAACTCCTTTAATCACTCATAAATGGTATTGAGTTCATTTATTTAATTTTTCGTCAGATGAAACTCAGGGGACCGGCTACTGGAGTGCTAAGGCGTCTTGTAGATGTCATTTTAAGAGGTGGTTTTGTTATATCAAGTTATTGCTCACGTGCAATATATCAAAACTTATTTTGGTCAAAAAAAATTAAATAATTTTCTAATAGGAACATAGATTTTTATTTTCTTCACATAGTGACCTCAACAGTTCTTGGATAACAGTCAAGGATGTCCAGGAATTTAAAGACAATTTTTTCTCTTTATTTAAATATTTGTCATCTAATGCCACTATGCTCATTATATATATATATATATATATATATATATATATATATATATATAGTCAACAACTGTTGATAACACTATGTGAAGAAAATTTAACTCTATGTTTATACTGAAGTAGTATTTTGTTTATTTAGGCCAGGTAAATGTTTCGTTATAAAAACTGCAAAAACACTATCCTTAACTCTCATTCCTTACACTCCTATTGGATGTGTTTTTAAAGTTTCATATCTGCTATTTACATAAGAAGTACCTTAGTGTGAGGATGTTTCTTTTAAAGTAGACGGCACCTTTCTCCTGTAGTCTACTAATTCTTTAGGTTGAACAGAAATAACAGATTCATGTCTCCAATTTCACGCTCACCATGGAGCTAAATGTGTCAAGCTTCCCACACTTATTAAATGGTTGTTTTTCTCTTAGGTTTTTCCTGAACGAATATAATTAAATTTGCATCTGTAAAAGACTCTTATTATATGACTCTTCTGTGCATAGTTTAAATAATATATCATGGACAGAGATACAAACTACGAACCTTTGTCTGGACGTTTCATTGTTCAACTGCCTGAACATCCATGTTCTAGACACATTGAGCAAATTGAGCAAAACTTATATTGGTTTATTCCTGACCTAGGGAATGAGACAACCCTCCTCTGAAGGTGTTATTGATAGAAATTCCTCAGGCACATCATCGTTATTAACAAGTTACGAGGTCCATATCTTATTCAATGTAGGCACCCTACAATGAGAGAGTCGAGATGCCGTTGCTATCAAGTTGTTGTTTTACACTTATGCATTTTACGTAAAATATTTTTTAAGCTTGAAGAGCATTACTTTTACATAGAGTATGATATAGTATTTGACTGTAAAAGATGCAGTATCTAGTTTGGTTGCCATGTACAGTACATAGAATTTAAGTAGCACCGTGGGAAAATAACATTGCCCACAGTACACCTATGAAGGTTGTCTACACGTCATATCTACAAATAAATGACGTGAGTATGAACCCATGAGTGAGTAGAACCAATGGTAACTTAAATTAAGGTTAATAAATCAGACCATAGTGACCATAGGTGCATTTCCCCTTTCAGGAAAAATACATATGGTACCTCCGGGAATCGAACCCGAAACTTCTAGATCAGCAGTCAGAGACGCTGACCATTATACCAAGAGATCGGTCGATGAGTATAATATCATACGAAGAAATAAAAATGGAAATACACATTTGTGGACATTATGGTATGCCTGTGTACACCCGGTACATCCCGCGCGCACGCTTACGGCTGTTAAAGATACTGATGTCGTTAGCAAAAATAGCCCACCGATATTATTCGTATTCCACAAGTTAAATTAAATATTACATTTTGGTTTATTATGTCATTTATGCGGTTCTTCATTGAAATACTTTCTATGATTCGACGCCCCCCCCCCCCACACTCCCCACCACATCACCGGTCCAGAGTAGCATCCCCCCCTCCCCCCTTCCACCAATATGCGGGATCACTTCTATTATCTGAACTATTTTCCCACCAGCCTGAGAGCCGCCGAGGTTCACATGACCAGCATTCATGAGCACCGTCCCATCGTCACAAGGAACGAGAGGGGTAGAGGGGGAAAATATTGCAGTTCGAGGAACATACGCTAGATGTCAGCATTGTTCCCAACTGACAAGGGAACAGTAAGTATGATTATTGATGGATTTATGACTGGGTGGAAAAAACTTAACAGGTTGTAGATAACTCCCTCCACCCACCCGAAGCCACCCTTTCATTAGGGGTATTAAACTTACACCTTGTGATTCACCTAATTATATCAACAGGGGGATTTCTTACCCTCTTCAGTGGTCGCATGGTCTAAGGCAGGGGTCGATCTCGCACCAATTTTCAGTTATGCGCCAAAGAAAGTTACATTGTCACGAAAAGGAAAGTTTACCTTGTATTCCGCTATGGTGCAGCTTGTAAGATAGGGTCATAGTGTAATCCAAAAAGGTAAGATTGCTGCTCTTCAGGGTAAACGGAGAGTACATTTTATTTATTTTATGTATTTTCTTTAAAGACAGCGACATAGTCATTATTATTTCAACACAAGAAGTATTAAAAAAAAGTTTAGAAACTAATTGTGATCGCGGGACCGTTGATAAATGTAACAGTCTATCGGGACCCAAAAATAAGATTGCCGACCTCTAGTCTGAGGCGTCACTCTTACAATAGACTTAACTGCCAATGACAGAGCGGTCGGGGTTCGAATCCTTGTCGGGTACTGAGGATGTTTCCCCTAGATGGTTTTCTCCTCTCTTTCTCTACGCAAATGTGAGTATACTTCCTCTATGTTAAATTTAACCTTCCTCATCCATAACTCATTAGCGTAGTTAGTACATATGAGTACAACCCGAACATGTAGTAAGACGTCGTGCTAAACAAAATACGACTTACACACCAACTATATTCTAAAGCAATTACAACCCTCCCTACCATCAATTCATCGCTGTGAAAGGGAAAGACTTTAATATCATCAACTATAATTATTATAGCTATGCTAAGATTCGAATCTAAGACCCTCAATACGGTAGGCAGACTCTCTGGTGACTCCTGAACAGTTATCATGGGAGGGTAGGTGGACGAAACGTTAGAGTCATCTAGAATGGTTTGTCCGGAAGAGAAGGTCTAGTCAGCTGAGTGTATTGACAGTGCTTTATAAAGGTTTACCACTCTTCATCAACTCAAATGCAAGTGCATACATTCACTCTAAATAATTCTTACAAACTCAGCTCAAATATCAAAAAGAATCACTTAAGCAGCTTTTAGCATGCAGCCTATTACGTTCATCACAAGGCCAATCTAAAAGCTAAGGATTAAGATGGTGATTAAAAAGAAGTGCATTAGCATTTGCGTGGAGAGAGTATTGGAAATCATCGGTTATATAATATTTAAGAAATATTCTGAAAATAATCTTGAATGCATCCAGCCTGGATTAGAACTGTAGCCATCAGTTCGCCGGCAACCAAGCTCAAAGTGAGTAGTTTTACAATGCCTCTGGATCGTAAGTTCAAGATATGATTTTTTTATTATTATCAGCGCGTCTAACTACTTGTTTAGTTTATACACATAAATGATAAAAATTACTTTAGTGAAAAAGGGATGAGGAAGGAAGAAGTTTAGAGTTAATTTACCCGCATTTACGTGGAAGGAGTGTGGGAAACTTTATAGGAAAAACTACCCTCAGTAGACTCTATCAGGATTCGAATCCCAATCTTCCCTTCTTCAGCAGGCTAGTTTAACACAAGTGTGACGACTTAGAACATTCAGCCACTGAAGCGGGTAAAATATCAATCAAATCTTCAAAAACACAACTGATGTTGATATAAGATCAAACTTTTATGATACAACATTTTGCGATAAATATTTTCACTAGACCAAAATTAATATCAAGTGTGTATGACCAAACATATCCTTGTAACGAATGAGGTTCAATGGGAGCGGTATAGTTTACACACACGCACAAAGAGAGCATTTGAATGGCCATTATGGTGAGCGTGACGACATGAACCGGGTGTAAGGTTGTAAGGGTGGCAGAAAGGACGGCATTGTGGGTTGGATAGGGCTAAACAAACCCCCTGGCACTACTGCGTCATATCGACAAGTAACAAGATCTTCCCACCCTTCAATCAATGCGGCGGCGGCAAAAACATATTGAGGAGGGTCCATATGTTTCCATGGGCCCTTCAGCTTCCATCCGTTCCCACAGGTCCTCGTTTGCTTTCTCTGGGTGGGTGTAGAGTTGGGGTAGGAGACAGCTGCCCATAGAAACTAGGAGAGTAATGAGCTTTACTTTGGTGCACGCGCGGATTACAGTTTTGTTAACTCGGAAACCGGAGAAGGCCAACGGCCATGGCGCACCGTTGCGTTAGTTTATTTTTTTACAGGCGTTTGAAACACCTGGGTCCCTAGCTCTTGGGACCTTCTGAACATCATTAGGCTCAGAACACTGTAGACCTTGACCATTCACGAACGTTCTATTTGATGTCCTTCACTGGGTCTCAGCTAGCGTAAACCTCTGGGATTCACTCTAATTGAAGGTACAACAAGCATCCAAAACAAAACAGCTCCGTGTAATTTGAAGCGGTGGTGCATATATTAAGTGTCAGTTTTATGTATTTTGGATTGCTGCTGATAATGAGGTCGAAATTTAAATATCAACTAGGTGTACTAAAAGACTTTTTTTCCTTAATTGTTCCACTACTTTTCCTCTCCATAAATGCGGGAATAATTAATTATTGTATTATAGTTACTTGAGGTATTTAACGTTCACTCTCTGGACCGACTGATTATATCAGTAAACGATAATTTCTATAAAGCGAGAGTGTATTGACCTACCAATTATTTTGTATGGATAGGATTTTCACATACCTTTCAGAGTTATTTTACGTGCTCCAATTGACATGAAACCTGATGGCTTGGCTTTCTTTATTAAGGAAGTTGTGCAACAAATATCTATCGCACAGGAAACATCCATTAACCCTTACTGAGTTTGAACCGACGAAATCGGGTCTATAGGCAAGTACTTTACTTCAAGACCAACGAGGTTGACAACAATTCCTATAACTTCTACCTCTATTAACCTACCTCATTAGAGTGAATTAAAATGCATAGCATTGATAAGTAAAATAAAACCTTCATGAGTGGCTTGCAGACCTTTTTACTTAGTGGGTGGCTAACAATTCATTTACTGAACTGATTCTATCACCACGCCACTTACAAACTAATCCAACACTTAGACAAACACCACGTCCAGTGCTTAGGCCATTCATTTTATCTATACGTTGTTATCTTGAACAGGATACAAACTAATTAACCCTTTCTTAACAAACTGTCATGTTTGAGTTGCATGATAAGGCGACATGATTATCAAAACAGCGATGACAATCAATCCGATGGAATTTTAATTTGTTGTATCAGAACTATAGCCTCCAAGGTCTCACCAGTTGAAACTGTGAAGGTGTAGAGAGGTCGGTAATTGGCGGTTACGCGCGCGGTCCATCCTGCCCAGCAGGCGAGGTTGCAACCTTGGCGTCATCGGACCCGCGTGGCTTGGGTTAATTGTTGCGAAAGGTCAGGCGCGGCGCGGCAAGTAGTCCCAGTGCGCCTGCGTGAGAGGAAGGAGAGGGAAGGGGAGCTGCCGGATCCCGGTGCGCCAACACGCCGTCACATATGTAAATGAGGAGCCTGAGATTGAAGCAGGGGTGATACGAACACTCGCGTTGTGGCGATAATTAGTGATAGGGACACTATCAAATGATAAAAAATACTTTACTCTACATCCATTACTTTTTCCAGCCTGTGGTCCGGGTCAATTTCTTACTCAATCCATATATTTTCCGCTACTGGCTTGCTAGGTCTGTAATAGCTTAAAATGCCTTATAATCCAGCTTAAGACTAGGACAGGCACAGCATCCAGTCCCCGGCTATTAATTTATCAATGTGAAAGGGTAAACCCACATTTGACTAATGATACATTTTTTGGTCATGCCAGGAATCATATCCGGGACCCTTAGCTCAGCAGGTAGACACGATAATGTGTCGAACAGATGTGGTTAAGTCGTTTTATCTTTTATTGGACTATTACGAGGTCCCCTTTTACTTAAATAGAAGGAGTATTAAAACCCTTAATGAAATAACCATAATTAATTAAGATTATCAGAATTGAAAAAAACCTTCCTGGCTAAAATCATTTACACTATCTATATTATGTGGATAATTTTTAATGTTATTCAAGTTAGTTTAAGCAGTCTTCACCGATATCTCTGTTTTTGAAAAACATGGTGAAAGTGTAATAAGGAAGCAGTTATAATTATGATTATATAATTCAATATAAAATCTATTTGTGATACAGATATTAAGAAAATATATAGTGAAATATAACCAAATTTAATGAATATATCTGTATAAATTAGTTAAAGTGGATATTGTTAATTCTACATATATGATTAGATATAACATGTAATAAAAACACATTAAATTGTGAGTCAGATTATACTACAATGAACAAGTAAAATTATAACACATTAAAATTAATTAACATAACTAAAACACATGTACAGATTATTAATGACTAGTTTAACATAAATTTATGGTCATATAATTGAAGGAGTGATTGAAAGATGAATAAATGGTAAAATTGACACAATGTTGAATAAATAAAAAATCTATTGAATTCTATTTGCTTATCTGAGTCTCATGCTCCTTATACAGGCATCGTAGATACGGCCTTATTTGTATTATTTGTTACATGTTTCGGCACTCTACGGCGCCATCATCAGACAGAATCTGGTAATGACTAGAGCAACTCATTCAGACGGTATATAATGTCTGATGATGGCGCCGTAGAGGGCCGAAACATGTAACAAATAATACAAATAAGGCCGTCTCTACGATGCCTGCATAAGGAGCATGAGACTCAGATAAGCAAATAGAATTCAATAGAATTTTTATTTATTCAACATTGTGTCAATTTTACCATTTATTCATCTTTCAATCACTCCTTCAATTATATGACCACAAATTTATGTTAAACTAGTCATTAATAATCTTTACATGTTGTTTAGTTATGTTAATTAATTTTAATGTGTTATAATTTTACTTGTTCATTGTAGTATAATCTGACTCACAATTTAATGTGTTTTTATTACATGATATATCTAATCATATATGTAGAATTAACAATATCCACTTTAAATAATTTATACAGATTTATTCATTAAATTTGGTTATATTTCACTATATATTTTCTTAATATCTGTATCACAAATAGGTTTTATATTGAATTCTATAATCATAATGATATCTGTTGTTTATAACGTTAGGCTCACAATATACTGGTTTGCTGTAGCCGTGGAGATTGAGGGCTGACTCTCAACCTATTTCAATTACATTCATTTTTCAAATGTCATTTTTCGCTGAGTCCTCCCACTCCCTTCCTAGATAAACAGAGAACTTTAAAAAAAAAATAACCTTTCAGATTTATATCTATAAATATAACTATTAAATTAACCCTTGTGTTAAAATCTGTGAATTAACAAATATTATAAATATTTAAAAATTGATGTGTTTAAAATCATTTCCCTGCTTAGAATTTCAAGTGAAACTCTTAAAATCAGGATAAATCTCCATAAAATACATTCTCACCATAAAATCAACGCAAATTAGGACGTGGTGTAATGTATTTTATATTCCTACCTTTCCCTCCATCACATAATTATCTTATCCCTGAATAGTTATTATAATTTGGCACGCCCGTTTATAATTAAAGTATAGCAAGTATCTTATGGCAGGTATTTTATGAAGAGCGTGAAGAGGTTAAGATACATTTTAAAGCACTGTTTTGTAGTACTTTAGTATGCTCAAAAATATAGGACATATATTGTGTAACAAAAGGCTTTAACTTAGATCAAAATATAACGAGTTTGATAGCAAGAAACCATTAATTCCTTATATATTTAGGGCATAATACATTATACACCCATAAAACACTAGTCAGAGAGCTTGGCTATGTGTATAAAATATCTTGATTTTGTTATAAACAATTCATACAATTGTCTTCAATATAATTTGTGTGTGTGTTCTTTAGCATTTCTACTCTTGTTATTATTATTAGCACCGCGTCTTACTACCCGTTCGGGTCTACTCTTGTTAAAGGCGTAGAACACCTATATATAACTTAATTTAAATTAGTGTGTAAGCCGTATTATGACACAGGTTTGTATTTATAAAGTTCTCATTAAATTCTTTAAATAACGCTAATACAGTATGGATGTAGTTTTGAATCCTCCCAGTTAGGTAGGTCATCAATAAAGATCCGACAGAGCTAATGTGGCTCCTGCGACATCTGCATCGTGCTAACCCGTCATACCAGAAGGTTTGCCGGGCACCTATACTTACTAGTGTGATTTAATTTTATGCAAGTCTTTCGCTAATCCATTTAATCTACTTGCTTCACCCCCCTCCCCCCCCACTTTCATACACAAAATATATTTTATAAAAACACTTGCCTACTTTTTTTTTCAAAAGGTTGTTTTGTTATAAAACAGAAAATATGGACATTATCTCGTTTTACTTTCCATCCCATCTTGAATCTAGAAGCCAAATAATATCTCCCAGAAGAAAATAACTAACCTTTCTTTTGGTCATTTTCTTGTATTCGGAATTTTATAAAACTTCTTAATATTATGATCGATTACATTAGTGGAGCTACTGATGATACAAAGCAATTTGGCTACACGTATAGGTTTTACAACTAAATACGTTTAAATAATAAACACATAGAAACGTATAAATGAATCAACACACTAGATAACTTAACTTGTGATGCAAACTATGGACAAGAAAGTCAGGGTCCCTTTCAAAATTAGGACGTATTATTTGGAGGTAGCTTTAAAGGTCCCTGTATATTCATAATATATCTAAGTGAATTCGGGTGCATTCCTTTACGCATCCTGTGCCTTAAAATCAGTATAATAAAGGCGTAGACCGCACGGGCAGAAATATCGGTATAACTAAAACATTTTTAAACGCGTAATAATTTGTCTGCACTGAATGGAATGTAATTTTTCTATGCGCATTGTTGGTCAAATGGTTTCAGGCTTTAGATTTGCATTCTAATTTGTCACCGTTGACGGGAATTTCACTGTCCAAAATTAATAACAGGGAAGACTGAAGGAAGGTTTTACACATGTAGAGTATTTTTCATGGTCCGACCTAGCGACCACGGTGGATAGCGATGTTAGAAGGTATAGATAGATCCATTTCAGGCTTACGCCGTAGAGTTTTTGTTCTTCTTGGATATTTTCCCATTCCCCCTTCACGTTAATCTGGATTAATTAAATCCAAGCCAATTTTATTATACCTAGCCTTTGTAAATTATGTTAATAACCATCCCTTGGGCTAAATATATTATTATTATTATTATTATTATTATTACTATTAGGTGTTATGTCTTACGACAGGTCCATTCCTTATGTCAGTGAACTTAGACAACCGATGCACCTTGTCCTCTTCTCCCTCATTTAGCTCCCAGAATTTTCTTCTTTCCAACAAGTCATCCAAATTTGAACCCACCTTCTTCCTAAGCTTCTCGCTCCTTCAACCTTGCCTTCTATGATGTCTTGAAGAAGACAGTTCCTCCTAAGGATGTGTCAGATCTGGTTTGCTTTGTATCGAGTAATAACATCCAAACTTGCTCTCTTCTCACCCACTGACGGGCTAAAGTTACATATATTATTAATAATAATTACCTGTTTCTAGAAACTCTTTAATATGGTTGTCAAAATAGGTGAGTATTAGTAAGTAGTCGAGTAAATATTAATATTAAGATGAATATTTTATGGTAAATTTATCAGAAAATTATACTATAAAATGTATCATTTAATCCCGAGGAAAGGAAATATTTCTTAAAAAAGCTTTGATTTTAATATTGAAGTATTAATATTTAAATCATGCACTGTAGTCGATATGTGAGATGAAAAGACAACTGAACTTGCGTTTTTTTATAGCCGCATTTAAATGTTCAGCTTATACTCATAATTTTATCATTTCTCTAGTGAGGTAGGGATAAGAAAGGAAGCATTTTAGAGGTAATCTACCCAAATTTGCATGGAAGGAGAGTGGGAAACCATTTTATGACAAACCACCTTCAGTAGATCCAACCGGGATTCAATCCCCGATCTACACCGTCATCGGCATTCCAGTATAACATGAGAGTGACGCCTTAGACCATTCAGCCACTGAAGGGGGCTGCTGTTATTACATTATTGTAAATGTTTTGATAATGTTTCTGTTGTTTAACCCTTAGGATCAGCTATACTTAAAATGTTGTGTCTAAAACGTGAAATATCTAGATTGTACTCCTTCCATTTATATTATTGTAGGATTACCAAGAAAAAGTTTCAGGAAGTTTCAGTTTGAGTGTGGGTGACGCTTGTTGAGATGTGCGCACCCCTGTGTCAGGGTCGTGTGCCGCGTCAAGACCAGAGAAGAGGCAACTACCGTGGGAAAGAGGGAGTGGTCCATTGCCAGCGTCACATCCAAGCCGTGTTTATATTGGCCGTTATGTTTGCTCAGTCAGATGCTGTGGAAAGGAACGACAGGGGGAAACATCCCCTATACGGGCATTGTGGGGGTTGTAATAGGGTGGGTGATCGTGGAAAGGAGGGAAGAGGGTATCCGACACATAATGGAACAAACATTTTTGAAATGGTTGTACTAGTTTTTTGTGTTTCAACTGTCGTTACAGCCACTTCAGTGGTCGAATAGTATTAGGCGTCACTCTAGGGTTAGGTTGGTTTGCTGATGACGGGAAGATCGAGGCTTGAATCACAGTCATAAATTGTTTCTCACTCTACTTACATGCAAATGCGGGTAGAATACCTTTAAAAGGCTTGTTTCCACATCTCTACTTCTTTAAATTTTTATGTATACGTATAATCTGAACAAATAATAATACGCTGTGATATAGGCCTATATAAAAAAGGCTGTCACTACAAACAGAACAGATTTTGAACGAAGAGACTTGGTGTAAACAAATTAAGCTCACTAAAACCCATCTAATAAATTAGTACTAGCCAAAATAATATAATTAAAACTTAAACCAGAACTAATAATTAATACATAAACATTAATTAAATCATAACCCTGTAGTTAAAATATTATTCATGTATGTATATATATATATATATTATATATATATTATATATATATATATGCGATGGTATAGTCATGCTTCAAATTTCGGCAGTGTTAACTAAGATCATTTTTCTTAATAGTTTACCACCCTTCCTTCCACGCAACTTCGGAGACACTTCCTTTAAATTCGACCTTTATCATCTCTACTCCTTTGTCATCAATATGGGGCTATCCCGCTGACTAGAAGCACGGGAAACACGAGATAAATAGGAAACTTTTGAAATTTGAAACCATATAAATTATTATTGATGTAGCAGTATATTAATTGATTAGTTATGATAATATAGTTTTTACAGACTACAGATGAAAGAACTGTATTTCTCAACAACATTCAAGATTAAATGACAATATGTGTGCAAATCTAAGCTTCGTCACATGACTGCTAGTGGCCACGTGTTGTCTTTTATTTGATTAGATTGGGGTCGCTCCACCACGCTGAGCCTCATACCGGCTCGCGCAGATGTCACCCTCCCCTTCCTTTGGGCATGCACTTCTCCACACCCCACACCCCCCCAACACACACCTCACACCACCAATAATACGACGGAGCGCGGGAAAACGCGGGCTAATTGCTCACGCATCGGCGACACCGACCAAATCAGTGCCTGCCTGCATCCAACCGTCACCTGCCTCTCTCACACTGCGGCTTCTTTAGTCAGGAACTTCAGGGATAGAGGCGGGGTATCAAATTGGAGTCCAAACACCACCTGCCTCTCTCACACAGCGGCTTCTTTAGTCAGGAACTACAGGGATAGAGGCGGGGTATCAAATTGGAGTCCAAACACCACCTGCCTCTCTCACACTGCGCCTTCTTTAGTCAGGAACTTCAGGGATAGAGGCGGGGTATCAAACTGAGTCCAAACACCACCTGCCTCTCTCACACTGCGGCTTCTTTACTCAGGAACTACAGGGATAGAGGCGGGGTATCAAATTGGAGTCCAAACACCACCTGCCTCTCTCACACTGCGCCTTCTTTAGTCAGGAACTTCAGGGATAGAGGCGGGGTATCAAACTGAGTCCAAACACCACCTGCCTCTCTCACACTGCGGCTTCTTTACTCAGGAACTACAGGGATAGAGGCGGGGTATCAAATTGGAGTCCAAACACCACCTGCCTCTCTCACACAGCGGCTCCTTTAGTCAGGAACTACAGTAATGGGAAAAGCACGTATCGAATTTAAATACTGTAATAATTTCAAGTGTCTTAAACCTTATTAAAAACATTCATCACTCTCATGGTAACAAGTTCGCCCGCAATATCCGGCACACAAAGCTATAATTAGAACAGTGAAACATTGCTGAGCAACTAGCCATTAAAATATACATATTTTTTTTCTTCCTTTGATTGCGTCTTAACAGCGAGATGTTCGTACAAAAATAGATCATTAAATTAGACAGCCTTTATTTTTTTTTTAAATCAATACTTTCAGGTGTCGTGTAAAGGATAGGAGGCAATTAGTTCTCAACTTGACTAATAACTACTTGAATTAAACTATCTAATTTGGGATAAAAAAAACTACCCTACACTAATTTTTTTAAATTAAATGTATTAACGATAGATTAGAATCCAACTAAATAATTTTCAAAACTGTAAATGGGCGTTATGAATCATGGCTCCATCTCTACCCAATTTATCACATTTGCTTGTATCTATGATTAAAAAATGAGAAGTAAGAAGTGTGTTATTTAGTTTTGTTTAGTTAAATTAATTAATTAACAACCAAGCTCAGGCTGAAATATTGACGATTATAACTATTATGGACCTGGAATTCGAATTTTACTAGTTAGTAAATATCACTTTTTTAAGGCTGATACGGATACTTTATTTAAATTTTCTAATATAACACGCAGATGTATACATTATTTTCTCCAACTGCAAATATTGGCAATATAATTGCTAAGAGCGGTGGGCGCTAGGTCGGTATAGCTCGCTTGCGAGCTCAGACTATGGAGTTTTTTTATACACGGATGCACACAAAGCATATCAAATAATCACTCAGCGGTAGTAGTGATAAATTATGTTCCTGTTCTCTGTCCTTTTATTTACTCAACCTAGCTTAGTATGGACATAACGTACTTTTGCCCCCTCCCCGGTCTAAAAACGTCCCGGCGCCCTGATAAATAAGGAATTAAATATACAATGCCTCAAATAACTTACAAAGTGGATCAATGTCTACTCTTTACTGGAACCCTTAGGTTAAGAATTTGAAGATGTGAAATATATAATACTAATATTTTAACAAAATGGCGATACTAATAATAAATAGGCATGGATATAGTTTGTATTGGCACGTTTTAATACTATAAACGGCTATAAAACTGGATTAAGTAAATAATCCAGTACTATTCTTGAGAAAGGATGACCATCCTAGAGTAGGTTGAATCGACCCAATGCGCACTGAAATGATGTAAAAAAAAAAATGGTACGACACAATCGCATAACCTTTTTCACAGAGTGTTTTATAGCTTGGAAGAAAAATTTCAAAAATAGTTTACTAGTAAATAATTCTTAAATAAGTTTAACTTAGAAAAAAAAACATCATTTGGTAAATCATAATAATAACTGTCTGTATATAAATTTAAAACCAAAATGTTCAAATATATATCTAGGTCTTTATAAAAAGAATCAAATTTTCAAAACTAAATTATTCGTACAATACCCTAAATTATCTATTATTTGTAAAAATAAAAACGTATTCTTATTTATCATGAAAAACCATTTAGAAGTTTTAAATTCAATCCTCAAGATTTATTTTCAAAGCATTCAAATTTTCTAATATTTGTTGTAAGTAAACTACCCTTAAGTTAATTTATTTTGGTTGGAGAAAGATATATTATTGTTGATACAAATTTTTAACCAAATCACTAGAGCCATTTTTAAAAATTGCAAATTTAAAAATACTCAGTAAACTACCCATTGCAAAATTTTCCTTCCAAAAGAAGAATACAGATTTATTTATGTCATGTCAAACCCTCCCTATGTGGACATTTTAAGCAAAATAGTTTTATCCGTTTTCAAAACAATCCAGATTTTCAAAAATCACTCCTCCAAAAAAGTCACCTTTTCAGATTTTTACCCAAAACCAGTGGCGGCTCGTAGCTAAAATTAGTGGGGATGCTGCTCCAGAAAAATTTTAACCTTTGTTTTAAAATTGTGTAAAAAGAAAAAAACATGTATTAAAAGAAAATGTATTCAGGAACTTGATAAAATCTTAACAAAAACATATTTTTTACTTACTTTAACTTAAATTGATATAGTTCAAGCATGATATATTCATTTAAAAATGAAATCCATTCTTCTTGTTTTAATTTGCACAAAAAGTTCAATAATTTTCTCCTTGATCTCTGGATGACAATTGAGGAAATTGTTCTCCATTGAAAGCACTGCAAGCGCATTTAGTCTTTCTGTTAAATAAAATAACTGAAAAAAAAAAGAATCCAATAGAATATCTGGAAGCAGAATAATAATCTAAGTCTACACTCTCCTACACTTTATTACATTCAAGAATATGGTACACGGTTTTTAAGCACAACAGTCAAACCCCACGTCGCAGGCACTGTGAAGCGCACAGTTCCATACAAAGATTTTTGTATCTTTTTCATAAACTGGGGGATGGCTACTGAAGTGCTGAGATTTAGCTTAAGGAATATATATTGTACTACAAAAATAAAGAAATAATTAAAGAAAAAAGGACTCATTATATTAAATGTTATAGATAATGTCAAGGGGAAATAGGGGGTGCCGCAGTTCCTCATTGCCTATACACGAGCCGCCACTGCCCAAAACAAAGTATACAGGGTTATTTTTCATATCAAACACTCCCAAGATACCAATTTGGAACCAAGTCACTAGGGCAATTTTAAAATATTCCAAGTTTTTTAAAAATCAGTCAACAGAAAACTATCTATATAGGAGTTTTACACCAAATATATAGTGTTAATTGTCATGTCAAACATTCCTAAGACACCTATTTAGAGTAAAACTGTTAAGGTCATTTTTTTTAAATATATCAAATTTTTGAAAAATCAATCGTCAGTAAACTAACGATAAATGAGTACGTTTGACCATAAAAAAGTATACAAAGCTAATTTTCATGTCAACATCCACAAAATACCAATTTAAAACCAAATCGCTATGGCCATTTGTACAATATTTCAAGGTTTAGAAACTCAGTCATCAGTAAACTACCCGTAAATAAGTTTTTATCCCAAAAATAAGTACACACTGTTATTTGTCATGTCAAACACTTCCAAAATACCTATTTGGAACCAAATCATTGGAGGCATTTTTTAAAAATTTTAATTTTTTGAAAAATAAATCATCAGTAAACTACCCTTTAACGAATATTTGCCCAAACACCAATTATATTGTGCTATTAACCGTGTCGAACAAACACCTGATAAGCATTTTAAACAAAATTGTTATAGCCATTTTCAAAAAATAAATTATTTAAAAATAAATTACTCGGAAGTAAGCTACGCGAAGGTTTAGGGTAAAAACAAAACTTGTTGTGGTTAGGCCATGAAGTTTGAACAAAATTCATCAAACCGTTTATAATCCTTGGCTGGGGACAGACAGACAAACAAAATTGTATAATCCACTATTTTGGGTGGTTGTTCACATAAAAGTAAACAATTTTCATAATCAAGAGATCAATTTTTTTTCACGATCACAATACTTTCACTAAATATAAGAAAGTAAAACGCACTTTTTACTCTACTTAGCTACCAATATTTCAGCCCATACCCAATAATATTTTGGCCTAACGAATTTCTAAAGGACACATTTTTCAAAATACCTATTAAATATGTATAAGAAAACTTTGTCCCAAAACATTACTTTGATATAAATTATCGATATAAGAGTGTATAACTTGAACGGGTAGTAATACGTGGTGCTAAATACAAAAAATAAATTATATAGGACTTAATAGAAAAATCTAAAGTAATCTTTCCATTTTAATATTCATGTCTGATTAACTCGGAAATTAAATTCCCGATTATGCATCGAGGTGCATTTATCTGAATATTTTACTTGAAAATAATTGAAATTAGGTTCAGATTGAGAGTTATATTTGATTAAACCTATTAATTTATTTTTATTTTTAAATGAGGTAGAATTATTTCTCTCCTCTAATTTCCGTTGTTTTCTAATGTATATTTCAGGTTACTGCACTACGATACGATGCTTGGCTCAATATATATTACAGAGTTAAGCTACTTGTTATCCGTAGGGTGAGACGGGTTCTTAATAAAGAGTTTGATGTAGTGGCTCTCAACTCAGAGTTCCGACATCTATCTTCTGGGATATAATGTGTTGCAGTCCGTCTCATTTCACATGGACGCCTACTTTCTCCTCTCCTCACACCCACAGCTTGGACAACACACCTATAATTCGCACCTCATTAAAATGAGCACTTTCTATATCCTAATATTTTCCTCCAGTTGGTAAAACTTTGGGGAAAACTGGACGATGATTTAGGACACGTCTGTTTCCTAAGGCTTTATAATGTGTAAAAAAAAAAAGTTATATACTCTGAGGTGCTTTTAGAACCTGAAAACTACCCTAATAATAATTCATTAAAAACGTAACCTAAGAATTAACTCATAACATTCTAAACGTTATTTTTTGTATCGTCTACTTTACAAGTCCTCCCATTTTTATAAAAACAAAGTTATCCTTTTAAAACTAAATTGACGTATACCTTTATTTATGAATAGTTTTTCTGTTGCTTGTTAAGAGATAAGACAATTGATACCTGGGCCACATTGTAAATAGAACAACTGCTTCAGATTTTATCCTCCAAATACCTGGATAGATGAATAAATACTCATTTTACAAGCTCAAGACAGCTGATAGATTTTTCAATAAATATGGATAGCCTTTTTCTTTATGGGTAAGGCCAGTTTACATAAAAAAATTTCAACCAGAGCTCACACCGGTTAGATAAATTTAGGCCATAATATTTTTAGCCATGGGAAGGCTTGAATTCAAATTCCGGCTAGGTGTTTTGAGGATGTGTTCTCCTAAACTATTTATTACTCTTACTTCACGCAAGTGATGGTGCTTTTCCTTTTCCTTCTCCTTCCTAATCTCTAACCAATTAGCGTAATTAATTCGTATATGTGTGTAACCCAAACAGATAGTAAGATATGGGGAAAAAATAATGTAAACTAAATTGGACCTCAAGTTATAATCCTCATATTATTTATCTGACTGCATCTGTGGTCTAGTGGTAAGAGCCCTGGTTATAGAATAAAAGGTCCCGGGATTGATCACCAGCACTTCTAGTATTTTTCTGTGAGGCAATGGATCTGAAATGGGCTCAAACTCAGGCTTGTGAGGATAAAAATGAGGAGTTACTGAACTTGAATAAACAAAATTTAGCTACTCCGGTCTACAATGTGAGAATAATATCTGAGGTTTAGTTGTGCTGACCACATGACACCCTCTATCAGCAAATGTTGGCACTATACTTGCTAACAGTGGGGGTAACTCGGTCGGTATAGCTAGTTTGCGAACTTACACTATGGAGATTTAAAAAAAAAAAAGTATTATTTATCTATGTTTTATGTCTTATTAACCATCTAATCCAGCTGGATATTTACACCAATAAGGTGAGAATGGTAAATTTAAAATGTACAGGAAATGTACTCATATTTGCAGGGATGGAAAGTGGGATATAATACAGGAGAGCCCAGTTCAGTATCTCCACCAGGATTCAAGCCTAAACATTTTGTTTAACAGCAAAGCCAGACAAGATTTAAGCCTTTGACCGTGGTTTCAGTGGTGCAGGTTTCCAGAAACCTAAGCTTACCTTATTTTGTTCAAAGAGCTTACGGATATCCTGATTGTACAATAAGAAGCTTAGCACCAAATATTTTGTGGGAGAAAGTATTCTTAGAATTTAAATTGAATTGGAAAATATATACGTTGGCCTTTCCGATAAAAAGTAATTACAAACTAGGTTTTAATGGTTATTTTCATAAGACCTCATGTTTTATGTAGCTATTATGATAGTTTAGTATTTTACTTTTATAAATCTGTGCCATTCACTGATATATTAAAATCAATTTTTTAAGTAGTTTTAAAATCTAATAGCATATCTAGATCTATTAAGTTTGTATACAATCTTACTCAAACAATCTCATGCCTCAAAATAGATCATATACACCTCAATAAACACAATTATATTATTTTATTTCAACATAAGTAGCCTATGTCATATATTGATTATAGCACTCCAAGAGCTCAGAAAATTTAAGAACGATACAGAAATAAATGTAGATTGATGTTAATAATGATTTGGTTATCAAAATAAGTTAGTTTATATTATTATGTTTGGTGGTAGGCCTATATAATTATAACAAAAAATTTCCTCTAGTTTTTGATAATATAAAAACCAACAACATTTGTGATATCTTTTCACTCCTGCTACTGTTGTGTCGAAGTTACAACACTTGAGTTAATAAATATACTTAGCCTATTATAACTAGATCGACCATCAAATATATATTCAATGAAACTAACATGTATTGATAAATGCAACATATCGTCTTCAAATGAAATCACATACTTAAATATATAAGTCAAAAGGGCTAGGTATGCAATGTAATAGGTCTGCATAGGGGCAATGAATCTAATAACGTCAAAATCAGACGCTGCGCTCATTTTGTAAGCAAACTTGCGCAAGTATTTGTTTCCGCAACGAGATGCAAAATGCAAGTAGCCACTTCTGGTCGAGATGTCAACATGGAGTCATTGAACAGAGAACAAATTGTGATGGTCAATGGTGTGTTGAAGTTTTTAATGGTGAATGCGGAACTATTTAGGGAAGAAGGGGTAAACAGTTATTTTAATGATGGGGAGGAGGATGTAGAATATGGTCAAATTTTCCTGGATCTCATAAGCAGCTAGAAAAATTCTTTGGATACCTTATAATGATAACAGGTACACACACACACACACACACATGTATACAAGAACACAGCTATATACCTCTTGAGAACACAAAGAGCAACACGAACTCTCACGACACTACAGCCAATCATCATACAACGTATAAGGCATTCACGAACTAAGTTTACCTGGATGACAGCTCGAAATGTTACTAGAAGTAATCCCTAATATATCACTACGCCAACAGCTGACATCTATCACTTTGGATCACTGTAATGAAAACAGATGGTAATAAATTTATGTGATAGTTAACCACAGTAATTTAGGCCAATATTATTTATTTATTTGAGGTCGGACACAAAGTTTATTTATAGTTTTATTCCCCTTAAAGAAATATTAACACCACTTTCACAAAAACTTCTTACGAACATAGCTTCAAAATGGCAGCTGACGAATATAAACCATAAGATTGAACATAACGGTAAGCAAGTTTTTTACAATGATGCAGACACGCAGTTCAATATTTCAAAATACGACAAAATAATCATAAAATCATTGATTGTATGTAAAAAATGACAACAAAGTAAATACGATGCCTGTAATAAAATATATTGATGTGTGCACTATATTACACAAAATCAGTAACGTTCCAAAACGAAAAATAAGTACTTTTAATTATGTTTAAAATATTGTTTCGAGTTGGATAAAAATAAATTATTTAACAAAATGAATTAGTATGAGAAAACTTAAGTTTACGTTATTTTAAATGTAATATAACAGGTAATTAAAGATCTTTACATTTATAACAAAACTGTGATCTTTTAAAAGTGTTGGCAACCCAAAACCTAAACATATGATTTTCGAACTGTCATCCAGGTAAAAACCTATCGTGAATGGAATATACAAGGTAGCACGAAGGAAACAGATTAATTTTATCTGCGGCGGAAGATACACAAGCTTGCGCATTCAACTAGCACTCAGTGTGAACACCCTGGCGCGTCACCGCTTGTTTAGACAGATTTCCTCGAATTTTGTTTCTTCAGGCACGCTCACGCATACAATATGGTTGCTTAAGCGTGCATCCAACGTGAACGCAGCCAAAAATAAAATGATGCTTGCACCAGTTTCAGGAACTAAGCATTCATTGTTAGGTTATTATAAGTATGCGCATGTGCAGTAGCTTAAATAATGGCACAGAGCTCAGTGGATAGCCACGTGAAGTCTAGGGGTAATAAGTATATAGGTTAATCTATACAGTTTAAGCGTAGGGGGCTATAAATGCGAATACATCATGGTCATTTTTTTTATATAAATTTAAATCATGTTTGAAAAACATGACCTACAAGTCTGAGCAGACACTTAAGGGTGTGACCAGGAGATTGTACTTGAATTGAATGTTTTTTTAATGGGTTTATTTCCATTTGCGTGGCATTATTGCCTGGATTAAGTACAGTTTGGCGTCTGAGTGTGAATTTTTTTATGCCCTTTCTCTCTCATTCTCCCTCTCTCGCTATCCCTCTCTAATAGAGACGTTTGAAAGAGTTTTTTCTATTCTTACTGTAATAAACTGTCATTTTGTTACATGAAAGCTAGAAATGAAACCAACTTTTCTTAGAATGGCTACTATTAAATAAGTCCACACGATCACATTAAGTTATAAAATAAATTATGAATATAAAAAAATTAAATATAAATACTACCGTAAATTTTTTAAACACTTCAAAGACATTTACATTAAAAGAACATGACATTAACCATGATTAAGAAATAATCTTAAGTTATATAGATTTAAAAGATACATTTGAATTATTTTTGAAATTTTGATAAAAAAATTATTATTATTTTAAATCTGTTATCAATCTCTAGTTAAACATATTTTCATTTTTTCCCCCCTAATTTAAACAGATTTAAAAAAATAAATACTGCTTTGAAATCAATATATTAAGTTTATATTTAACATTTAAGATAATTACTGTGCTTCGCGGATTATTATCAATCCAGAATACAGAAAATGTAGGCCAACAAGGGATTAAAATAGTTCTACATAATCCTTTCCTAATAATAATTGAAGAATGAAAAGTTATCATTCCCCTTGCGTTAAGGTAAAAGAATATAAAAAATTTTCAAAATTAAACTACCTTTCTATGAGGATGAACTGAGATTATATTTTAAAACTTAAATAAGCAATTGTGAAATTTGTCATATATTCCGATATAATTTATTAAAATACGTAACTTTTAGAAAAAAAACCTGTTTTAACAAATCAAAATCACAAATACAAAGCTATGAGGAGTTATAGTACCGTATGAAATATTAATTTTTGAAAGCAACGCATGTATTAACCATCCGGCCTATCCACATTTTAAGATAAGAAAGATTAAGGTAGAGCTTTATAAGAAATTTAAAAGTATTTTATTAAAGGGTAAGTGGAAAAACATCCAGGTACAAAACCACATTAGTACACCCAGCTGAGATTCGAATCCCAACCTTTACATCGTTGGAAAACTAGATAAAGATAAAATAAAGTAAATGCCTTAGCCCTCGTCTCCAAAGATGTAAATACTTCGTGATAAAATTGTTTAATTTAAAATGGAGAAAATTTACTTTGATTGTTATTTGCTAACACACTTTTTATCACCTGTTCAGGTTATACACATATATGATAACTACTCTAATGCGGTATGAATTAGGAAGGAAGCATTTTAGAGGTAATATCCTCATTTGCGTGAAATGAGAGTGGAAAAACATTTTGTAATAAAACATCTTCAGTAGACCTGACCGGAATTTGAGCCCCAAACTTCCCTTTATCAACAGGCCAGACTAACACGAGAGTGACGCCTTTAACAATTCAGCAACAGAAGCGGATTTTGTTGACTAGATGCTGCATTAAAAAGTGTTATCTTCCCGCCAAAACTCACTAAAAGTGTTAAAAAGAGTATCGAGTAAGTATTATGTTTACTTTACATTAGAATAATTTTATTTTGTTTTATACAATTCAGTAAACATCTTTGTAGTAACTGGATGAATTTAAAAAAAGAACACTAGTCTTAAGTAACGTGTAGACTTTTAGATTATCATCTTAAAAGTATCGACAGTTTTATACCGCTTAAACCAGAAAGATAATATCCTTCAACGAAAAATATAATTGCTGGTGCTTTGAATCCAATTATAAACGAATGACAAATAAGTAAAGAGAGTGTGACCAATCAATCTTCAATAATAAGAATGTTAAATAACCGCCACATATTTTGAATCAAGATTTGCTTGAAAACATAGACTAGGGATTTTTCCCTATTGGATGCAATTAAAGTTGAATAAAAATGAAACATGGTAAAGATAATATTTATGAATGAAGCAATGTTGACTAATGGAGGCACGGCAAATAGACACAGCATGCACAGCTGGGCTGTAGAAATGTATTTATGGATTAAAACTATGACTATTAAATATTTGTTTCACCATAATAATGGATATCATTAAGGCCACCACCTTGTTTCACGAGAAAATGTCAATTGCCGTCAGGATACATGTCTCAAATAACCATGGTCTCTGTCGTTTTCTGAAACTACTTCTCTATTCTCTATAAGCTTATAGTCCCATCTGCCCTTCACCAAAAACTATATTAATAGGAAAGAAGGGAAAGAAAACTATGAAACTTCTTATCTAAGGGTAAAGAGGAAATATAGCTGCTAGTTATCAATAATATTTAAAAAAATTATGTTGGGAGCATTTCAAGAAAATTAATGTATTTGTTAGGGGAAGGATAAATCTGGAGCCGTTTATTCATCAAGCGTAGTCTCGCAGCTGCGCATATATAATAATTAAAATGTCGTTGAAAATGATCTATTATTACAGTTTCACACATTTTTTATATTAATAGAACTCAAAATATAGGGTTCTTATGGAATCTTTAAACTTTATTTTATCGTGAGCCATATTTCTAAATAATGCATTGTATAATAAAATATTGCGTTGGAGCTGAACGTCTTCGTGAAATTTCTCAATTACTGGAGCAGCCCACGTTAAAGTTTAGCATCAGTACGATTTTGATTAAAGATAACAATAAATGTAGAATGGTCTTATTCCTTGAATGGAATGGGATCTATAAGGTGTGTCATGTGCGTCATGTATAGTGTCATTGAGGTTGAAGTTTATCGCAATGACTCGGAGATAAATGACCTCCATGATTCGGAGATAAACGACCTTCATGACTCGGAGATAATGACCTCCATTACTCGGAAATAAAGTGTCAAACTTGTACCCCGAGCACTATATATATTTATTAAATTGATAGAATCACCATACAATTATTGAAAGATTTAGTAATATCCTTTGAAACAGCGGTTCTCAATTTTTTGAATGGGGTACCCCCCCTAACAATTTCCGTAGGATTGAGAACCGCCAAGATAATGATGAATATTAACTATTTCGGTACATTTTAAATTGTGCCCAGGGATATAACAACCAAGACTGCGTGGTTGCATCGGCTGTTTTCATAACTATGAAAGGGGGATACCACATTTCACCAATGATAAATATTTTGCCCATGACAGTAATCAAACCCGGGACACAAACACTCTACCAACTGATATAAGGATTCGGATGATTGTGATGTTGAATATGTTTTTGTTTACTATGTAATATAATATAATGTTTTATCAGTGTGGATTTCAACGAAATAGATCAGCAACGATTCAGGTTTTTAGTATGTGGCAAATATTAGAAAATAAGTGGGAATTCAACAAGACGGTACACCGATTATTATACATAGATTTTAAAAAGGCTATGATTCAGTCTAAAGAAGAAAAATATGTGATATTGAATTCTCCTAGGGCCTTCCAATTACTGTTTAAATATATTTTATATTTCACTGGACTTGGTCATAATATATTTATAAGATTTGATGAAGCTCTATATTTTTAAACTTTATTTTTCTTGCTATTTTTGTCTTCTCGCGGCGTAACACTGGGAATAATAATTGTACGTACTACAGTTTTAGAACCATTGCTTTAATATCATAAATTACAGTTGTAAATATTAAAAATAATGCATTGTCACATAATAAACGTAGCAGTCCGTGTAGGATGGTTGCTATTACTACTGTAGGCCCCTAGATCCTGTTCAAATATTCAAATCATGAGCTTAGACAACTGTTTAGTATTTTAAAAAACTGTTATTTGTGTCTGAGAGGTGGTCAAAAATCTATACTCACAGTCAAATTATTTCCGTTTGGGATTTTATTTTTAAATTTAAAAAAATCAAACTTGTGACTTTAACTATATATTGAATCGTTTCAATCCTATTTCCTCCATAGTGTAGTTTATTATTCTACTTAACGGCAGTGAAAATAGCTCAGGTGATTACAATTACTGCATCCCAGACATATTTATATTTATTTTTAACCTCTTGCATAAACAATAAAGATAATCTTTTGAAAAGTTTATCTGTTATGTTCAGCGTGGCTTGTGACGACACGTTTTCTTATTAGGAACCTTCATCTGCCAATAATCAGGTACCTACCATGCTTCCAACAGCGGAGAAGCTTACGATAACGGTCTCTTTCTCGACGTTACCAACATAAACACCATCAATGCGCCAACATAATTACGGCCCCACACACGAAGGGGACAAACAAAAGGAGTTGAAAACGTCCAGACGAATTATTACACCTTCTCTCTGTTCCACAAGAATAGGTACAGTTCCCATTCCTCGTGAGAGCTGGTAGCGGGCGATCATATTATAAGTTCAGATACAAAAAATAATAAAAGTAGATCCCTCTAACAATGGAACGTACGTAATAAAGCATGTTATAGCCATTGGTTTCCTGAACAAGCTTCAAGAAAGAAAGGTTTCACCAAGATGGAGTTGGTTATGCAAAGCTGAGAGGGAAAAGAAAAGAGACGCAATGAACTAGATCTAATACGGGATGGAAGAGATTTTTGATTTTCACCGCTTCTTACTAATCGTTCAGGCTAAACGCTTATGAACCAATTTTACGCTAATGGTTTCAGGGATTAGGAAGGCTATATTTAGAGGAAGTATACCCGCATTTGCGTTAGGAATATTGGATTTTTTTTAAACCACCCCAGTAGATCCAATCGAGATTCTAACCTCAATCTCCTCATTATCGGCAGTCTAAAATACTGCAAGATTAGCACTTTAGGTTATGCGGCCACTGAAACGGGTTGAAGAGAAGTTAAAGTTAAACAAATCAGAGCAATATGGAAGAAAGCAACGCAATACAATTAAGAATATACGAAAGACGAAGCTTGGGTGATAAATTATTATAATTACGTAGTTCAGCAGTCACTGAATGATATTTGAATAGCTTGAAAAAATGACACTTGGACACGGGAATTGAGCCTAGGACCTTTGTATTATTAGCACGCCAATGTTCTATCACAGAGCTAACTAGGGATAGTCAAGTGGTCAGGGTTATCCTTCACTCATATTTTAAGTCAGAGTCTGTGATAAACGTGTGTATATCATCAACCACTAAGAACTGACATTGATATGCAGTCACCGGTTGTTGCTTTTGCTGCCAATAACACAAATACATTGCATGTTCCTAGAGAATAAAGATGGAAGAAAGCAAAGCTAAGCCGAGTCACTGGTGGCTGTTATATCAATGATAGCGCTTAGTAGTCGGTGATGTACACACGTCCATCACAGACTCTGTCTTAGATTTTAAGTGAAGAATTACAAGTAGTACATGTTTCTTTAAGTTAATTTAAAGTAAACATCTTTTTTTGGCCCAAGTAGATAAAATCTACTTAATAAACCTGTTCACCTCCACTTTGGAGGTATAATTTTTTCTTTGATATTCGTCATGCTCAAACTAGCATGTAAGCAAACAAAGGTTATAAAGAAAAAAATCTAATTCAAATTCCGGGAAGATCGTTACAAATATTCAAGGTCTGTGAGGAAAATTGTACTAAACTTATCCAATGATTCAATATATTATTTTGTCTAGAAATTTGTCATAAAAACTGTAAAAAAGACTGGATCGTAACTCATGATTTCTTAGACACACCCTTAAATTAGGAACTTTAACATCAACTCTTTCAACATTCTAGAGGCGGACTTAAATGAATCGTCGCGTCGAAAAGAGATAGTCTCTCGCACGAGGCTTCGCTTTGGTTACATTAAGCGAACTAAAAGAGCAGTCATTACTCAAAGTTCAGTAATTGGTTTGTCATATTTAGCACCTCGTCCGCTGAGGTATTCAAGAGCCGTCCATCTTGCTACAGTTCCTGCCCGCAACATCGTTCATAATGAAGGAGCGTAGCTTTCTCAACATTCACTCCGGCGACAGGAAAAAAGAAAAGAAAATGAGAGGTATGTTAAAATATGACGCTGTTTAGAGATATTTAGCGTAATTAATAAATAATTAAATTTACAATTAATCAATCGAACTTAATAACTGTGACATAAATGAATGGTTTTCTACTTCACATTTAAATGATTTCCAATAGGTATAGAATTGAAAACTGTTTTGTATTGTTTCTTGATAGTTATGAACTTATGATCATGTAATTATGGTTAAAATATATAGTACTATAAATTATGGTAGTATTTTATGAAGGCGTAGCCTGCTTTGGTTGGCACATGGAATAATCATCCAGCTTGTATAGTTTGGTTTATCGATACCAAGAAAGTAGTGGTTCGAATCCCAGATGAACGTATTGAGAGTGTTGTATCCTAAATGATTTACCACTACCCTTACAGGTGAATGCGTGTAAATTGCCTTCAAACTCTACCTTCCTCATATCTTAACTCATCAGTGTTACTAAACGTGGGTAGCCTGGAAGAGTAGTAAGATGCGGTTCATAATATTTATATAACAGGGATGTAATATTTTAAATGTAGTGAAAACCTTAGCGCTTGACCTTATATTTTATATATATATATATATATATATATATATATATATATATATATATATATATATATATATATATATATATATATATATTGGCTGTTTCACTAATAATAATAATAATAATAATAAGTACTGCGTCTTACTAGCCGTTTGGGTTATACGATTATGTAACTAATTACACTAATCAGTTAGGAATTGGGAAGGTTGAATATAGAGGAAGTGAACACGCTTTTGCATGGAGGTAGAGTGGAAAACCATTTAATAAGAAACTTCCCATTTCACACGAGCGAGACTCAAACCTCAATCTCCCCATACTTAGCAGTCAAGATCAACATGAATCTAGTGCGTTAGCTAACTACGCCACTGAGACGGGTAATGTTTCACTATCATTTCCTAAAACAACGTCAAACATGTCATCTGGGGGTTTAATGTTTGTCTCAAATGTTGATATTTTGTTCCTAGTTGGGAAAGACTATGATCAAGACGTGTATATGTGACGTTGAATATTATTGTATTATGATATTGACTATACATACAAGTTACACTAAATGTAGTTAAAATTTAGTTTCAATTCCCATTATAAATACTTGTATGAGTAATTTGAAAAAAAAAAAACCATGGTGTAGGCCCACAAGCGAGCTATACTGACCAAGAGACCGCAGCATGCTGGCAAAGATAATGCCAACATTCGTGGATAAAGTGTGTCATTTTATCAGTTCAACGAAACCTCCAGTCGTTCAACTCGGTTTTCTTAATCAAAACAGCTACTTATTTCTTCCAGAATCGCCTCAGTAATGTGCTCACGCGGATAATTTAACCCCGTTCCAGACCCACAGTTTCACAGATAATAGGGAAGTGCCAGGGACCGAACCAACGACCTCTGGATATGTAGCCAGGAGTTCCGACCACTAAACTACCAAGGAACTATTATTATCATTAGACACAGAGGTGAACAATTCAATTCAACCAAAATAATAATTCCAAGGGCCAAATATATTGAATTTACTGTCTCAAATTGTGGCATAGCTATCAGTTTTGTTTATATACTAATATAAATTTAATCTCGGTAATGATTACATTATTTTAATACAAGTAATCTATAGATCAGTATTTATCTAAAATTTTCAAGGTTAAGTGTAATACTTACTACACCTAATAATAAAAAGCAATACAAAGCAAATATAGATAAACGTATCAAAGTAAAACTTGAAAATATCCTTTCTCATGGGAGCCGAGTTGTAAAACCAAGAAATATGAGAATTATATAAGAAATATTTTAACGTTCGTGTGTTTGTGCAATTATGATAACTTTATTTTAGGCTTAGCTCAACAAATTACTCCTCACTTTTACTTTACATACGACGTATAAAGCGTTTAATAAATTAGTGATTGTAAAACTAGAATACTTCCAACCTAAATTAGCTTGCCTGTATCAGATTGAAGCTGTTTCCAATCACACGTTATTATTTTAATCCAGTACTTTAATTTATAAATAATCTTTCAGCAAGCGTCGATAAAAAAACTATCACAAATCACACCACCTTTTATCTTTCTAACCTTGGACGAGCAATAGAGAAACGATTAAAATCTTATTTTAAAAACTCATTAGAGTTAATGGATTGTCTTCAACAACAGCGATCACGAGCAATAATTTCGGCTCCGAATAAGATACGTGATTGTCTTGTGCAATAAAACACAACTTATGTCGTGGGCTTCTGGGTTCTTATAGCACCTCAAATTATACGTATACATGGAGAGGAATAACAGCGACGATTACTAATACATTCTAAAGTTTCTATTAAAGACTTTAATCATTATCTACAAAAATGCCTAGCTGAATGTAGAATGATATTTATTGATAGTATGTATCTTAAAAATTGATCTAATTTTAGAAAATAACCAAAATAAGTTACGTAATTACAAACACACATTTCTAAAATAATCGCTCTACACATTTCCATGCCCTCACTGGTGGGTACGCGGGTAAGTTTGTATGCTTCAACTTGTCCAGTTTACCCGTTATTGGGCGACTGAGGTTTGAATCGTGGATGGGTATATTGGGGTACTTTGTCTTAAATAGTTATTTACTCTCCCTCCTAGCAAATCCATGTATATTTTCTGTAAAATATTACCTTTCTTATCACTCTTCTAATAATGTAAGCTAAGTGTAGGTAGAAGGACACTAAGAACATTTAGATAGAATTTGAATGACTTTTTTACTTTCTCATCTAAAGGGAAAATCGTGAACGTCTTCAACCTAGAGATTTTGATGTTTTTTTTACGTTTTATGTGCCCCCTAACCCAAAAAAGGTGGATTTAAAATTCTGTTCCCATATTTGCCTGTATGTCCTTGGCCGCAGATCTGAAATGTATTGTTGTATTTTTTTTTTTTCAAAATTGATATTTAGGTGTTATAGGAGTCAGCTATTTTTAAATTTTGACCCTTGCCCTTGAATTAAGGGTAGTTTACTAATGAGTGAATTTTTAAACCAAGCTTATTGTGCATGGCTTTAATAATATTGATTGAAATGGATATATATAACACTATATATATGTATATGGAATGTTTGACCTTACAAATAACATTATGTACTTGGTTTACGGGTAAACATTTGTCTAATGATAGTTTACTTTTTGAAAATTCAAATTATTTAAAAAATGGCTTTAATGATTTGATTTAAAATATATACATCGGGGGAATGTTTGACTTGAGAACAAAAATTTCAGACTGGTTTATAAAAAAATTAAGGGTATTTTACAAATTATTGTTTTTTTAAATTTAAATATTGTTAAAATGGCTTCAACAATTTGATTCGAAATTGACATCTGATAAGTTATTTACAATATATATGGTTTTATATATTTTATACAAAAACATTTTATAATGGTTAATGACTAATTTTTGAAAATTTGAAACTAAAAAAAAGAAATAAAATGGTATTGTTCAAAATTTGTATATAGGGCAATTTTACATGATACATAATAAAGTTTTTTTCTAAAATAAATTAATTTAAAATGTAGTCTATTTATGATAAATTTTATACAATCAGGCATTTTTAAAAAGGGTCTGAAAGACGGGATCTTTTGAAATTTTATTTTATGATAAGTAAGAATATGATTTAATTGTACAGGCTAGAAATATAATTTTAATATATATTTAGGGTAGTTTGCAAATTACTAATTTTTTAAATCTTGTAATTTGCTAAACTTGTTTGAATGATTTTATTTAAAATATATAAATGAAGTATCTATCGTATTTAACAAGATTATGTGTTTATTTTACTGAGAAAATCTTACTTAATGGTGGTTTACTGAAACAAATTTTGAGTATTTTGTTCCAAACTATAGTTAATCAACCCAGAAAGTGTGTGTGATTGTGTCCTACAATTTATTTTAGCATTGATTACATATTTTATGAACGAGACCGGGCATTTTGGTGCATGTTACAAATTATGCTTGGTTTTATGGTAAAAATCCCTGTTCTACAATGTAACACAATTACATTAAATAGATTCCTAGAAATCAATTGGCAGTCATCAATCTTTTAAGATTGTAAATACAAAGGTTGCCTTATTATTTAACACCCCATTAAAGACATATAATGTGATCACTTCTATCTTTAAAAGATAGGCACATGTAATTCGCACCTAATTATTTGAGACTTAAACCCACCCAACAATACCCCTCCCCCCTGTGTCTGGCACCGTATATATTGTTTTATATTACTCTTTTTTTTACCAGAGCTCTCTTGTAATGTTTGTTTTGAAATAGATGTTCTCCTCCAAGATAGCATCTCCAGGTAAAAGTTGCAAGCGGGATGAAGCCTTGAGCCTACTATACACCGTGGGCAAGATGTTGACCAGAGATATAGGACAAGCAATCGATTCTGGTCTGTGATCGAGCGGGTATCAGCGCCAGACGACAGATTAGCACTTACGAACCAACCACAGGGGTGGGCAAACATAATGCCACGGCTTTATGAAGCTATAAGTCTTTTCACGGAAGAGATTTTAAGAAATCCCGACTATTTTTCCATAGTTACAAATTATATCAATAACGTCAGTGATACAATGATAGCAAAAATTAGTAGTCATCGCTATATTTCAAAACACACATTTTATAAGAGCTAACAGAATCTTAACAAAAATTTGCTATAAACTTAACGATTTATACCTGTATATAAATAAAATAATCATAATATTAGTATGAACCGCTTTAGTGGTCGAATGTTCTAAGGCGTCACTCTCGCAATTGACTAAACTGCTTTAACGGGGAGATCAAGGTTTTATTATCAATCGTGTGTACTGAGGGTGGTTTTTCCAAAATGGTTTTTCACTCTTCCTCCATTCAAATGGTGGTATATTTCCTCTAAATATGAGCTTCCTAATCTCCAAAACCATTAGTATAATTAGTGTATGAGCACATAAATCAAATGGGTAGTAAAACGCGGCGATAAAAAAAACACCTCAAATAGGACATCTTAAAAAAAACTTGATCACACAAACTATCTAACAGTATAAAATGGATCTATAAGAAATTCACTAAGTTTTCAGGGATGAAGGTATAATTTAGAATAATTAATCCATATTTAACATTGATAGTTTAGCTGATTTATTGTGTTACTTGAACTTAACAGTTGAGACCATTTCCACCAGGATAGTATGAAAAATAAAGTGGACGTACGATAAATGTTAGCCAAGATTTTTCAACCACTACAAATGTTCTCGGGCAACTCTCACTCTGGGAGGATGGTGTGAAGTTTGGCATAGTATGGCAATTTCAACAATTGCACACATTTCTATGGATAAAATGGATGCGGATATATAACCTTCTCCAAAAATACAACAAAACAAATGTCTGCATTGGATTTATGAGCGGTGCATAGCCCGTTTATCCTTTTTCCTTACTCTCCAACTAGCTTGATTAATGAGAGGTGGATAACACAATTTTACTTCTTCCTCTCTCCATGACTATATAGAAGGAAAAGTTTAGGTAAAGAGGAGCTTAAGAAGAAGGAGGACTCAAATGTTGGATGATTTAAGGAAAGAAGAAAATTCTGAAGAGTTGAAGGAGGAGGCAGATGCTAGAACACATTGACGGTCTAAGTTCAATGACAAAAGGAATGGACATGTCGTAAGACAGAACACCTAGTAATAATAAGAATAACATCAATGCAATCCTTTCCACTGGATTTATGAGAGTCGGATAAGATACCACTTTAACCCCCCTCTCTCCTAATTGTTGTAAATGTAACCAGCCAATATAACTAGCTGTTGGCCAGTTCTGGATATAAGTTATGTCATGGTCAGAAAACGTATGTAAGCCCACCTTAGTTGTTGTGAAGGTAACCAGCCAATATAACTGGCCGTAGTTTGATTCACTGTTGGCCAGTTCTGGTTCTAAGGTATGTCATGGTCAGAAAACATATGTAAGCCCACCTTAGTTGTTGTGAAGGTAACCAGCCAATATAACTGGCCGTAGTTTGATTCATTGTTGGCCAGTTCTGGTTCTAAGGTATGTCATGGTCAGAAAAAAGTATGTAAGCCCTCCTTAGTTGTGAAGGTATCCAGCCAATAGAAGTGGTCGTAGCTTAGGAGCTCACTGTTAATAACACCCTGTCTAATAGACCGGCTACCTGCATCAACATTTCATTAAATCACCATTACTTTTATTGGTGGTTCCCCTTTATGCATACTGGGAGCAGCAAATACTGCTAACTCTCATTAAGCCTCGACCACTCATATCGTAATTAAAGTGTCTTTGTAAATTATTGACCAAACTATCGACCACTTGTAAATAAGCCCTTCAGATGACAGGCTAATTAAAACTAGTGTGATTATTTTCTGTTGTTTAGTTTATGTTGTAGAAGGAGAATGAAAGTCGTGGTAAGTGTTAGGAATACGCGTTTCAATCGACTGTGACTCTTTGGGTTGAAAAATTGAAATCATTTAATATGTAGTTTAAATTGCATTATTATTGTTATTATTACCATCACCATCCTCGTCAGTATTATGGCTTTTGTTGGGCTTTCTTCTTTAATTAATTATCTTTTTATTTCATGATGATTAAAAGGGACCACGATTACCTTTTCATTTCATAGTTTAAATATTGTTGGGCATACTGCCTCTTAGTACCCATCAGAACTATTAAATAATTCAAAATAAAGGGGCAGGAACTATAAAGGTACACTTTAGAGGAAATGTACATTTATTTGCATGGAGAGAAAGTGGGAAACAATTTAAAAAAACTATTCTCAGTACATCCGACAAATATTATATCTCCAATTTCCTCATCACTAGAAATCAAGTATATTTCTATAATGATGCCTTAGTCTTCGCAACCACCAATGCATGGTACAAGAAAAATCGTGAGAAATTCTTCGATTAATTTCTTTGAAACATAAAACTTACTTTTCCACGAAAAATAAATGTTAGCTGATTTTAAATTAACTTATTTTAATATATGATCAAGTTTAGGATTTTCTAATTTAATATTATCTTTTAAATATAAATGAGGAGGAACATTTTACCATCTTTTATTTTTATAATTCATCATCATAAGCTGTTTCTAGCCTTTCGATGTGTCAGTCTAGTAAAATGCCTTCATCTATAAATCTAGATTACAAGATTACAAGATGTACAAGATAACAAGATCCTATAATGTTTTAGTCTAAAGTAAGAATTATATTTCATAGTAAAAAAATTATTGTAAAATAGTAAATATTTTGCATTATTGTTTGAAGTTCTATTTTAATATAACCATTGGATTTTTAGGTGATGACTTCCTTTAACAGAGCTAACGAACAAAATACCATTTATGCTTCTAAAGGCTGAGGTAAGAAAATAAACTCGATATAAGAGGGTGTACTACCCCCAACCCTTCCTAAGGATTCTTCACCCTTGCCCTAGACGAGTCATGGTGCCTTTTTATAAGAGTTAGCCTTCACATCACATGATCACACAATCTAAGGCGTAACTTTCAAAACAGACTGGATTCACTGTGATAGGGAGGTCGGAGTTCAGATTCCGGCTGAGTGTAATTAAGATGGTTTTCCTTAAGAAAAAATATCTATTATCTCCACCCAAACGATGTTACATTTTATATCATTTCTACCTTCCTCAAGTATTAGGGTAAATTTTCAGATGACCCAATAGGTTAGCAGCCCTAAGACATAAGGAGAAAAAAATAAAAAACAAGCAGTAAATAATAATTGAATATATCTTGAAACATCCTAAATACATTTAAATTCGTGAACATAGTAATTAAAGTTGGAATTAATGATGATTTTATTTTAGCACTACGTCTTACTATCCATTCAGGTCAGACGCCTATGTACTAAATATGCTAATGGGTTAGGGATAAGAAAGTGTACCAGAAATTGCAGGTGGAAAGAGTGGGAAACCATTTATGGAGAACCATCCTCAGTACAGCCAACCAGGATTGAACAACGATCTCCCCATTATAGGCAGTCTAGTATATCACAATAGTAGCGCCTTAAACCACGTGGCTACCGACGCGTGTTAATAATAATAGATATGAATATACATGATATAAGATGATAGTGTTGGATCTAACCTTTCTGTGAGGGGGAGCAAGTGGGTGCTCTGCTATTTTGTATGTATAAATTTAATAATTTTACGGATCTATGCAAGCTTATTTACATTTTCAGCAAATAGTTTAATTATTATTATTATTATTATTAGCACCGCGTCTTACTACCCGTTCGGGCTATACGCACTTACGCTAATGTGTAATGGTAGGGTGATTGTGAGATGAAATGAAGGACCTACAGTTTAACGTGGAATCCGAACCACGGTGGAGGCCTGGCATTCCTCACATTCACAAGATGTCTTGTCAGAGGTGAAGGAAGGGTTTGGTAATCAGATAAATCTTTGCCGGGACCGAGGATTGAACCCCGGCCGCCAGCATAAATAGTTTAATTAATTTACTGAAATTATTTCTAATAAAAAGAAAATATTCATTGCTGATAGAATATTTTTAAAAATAATGCGTACAAGAACATCGTTTATTTATATTTTCATGTTAATATTTGTTAATACAATTATGTGTTAAAAATGTAAATCAATTGTGACAACGGTGATTGGCACGTGAAGTAATTGGCTAATGAGGTATTACTTGACAGTACAACTAGTAGTGAATAAAACACAGATTTAATTATTTCAATTTTTTTTAACTATTATCACAAGAAAATCCTAAGAGGGGCACACGCTCCCCCGCGCCCTATCGGGATCCTCCCCTTTGAGGTAAAAGAATCTGCCTATTATTTGCTTAGACGTATACACACTTTCATAGCCTGCGATTCAGTAAGCTAGCCTAACTTGTTTCCACTATGTTTCAGCTTATCTGATAGGAGCCTGGTGGAGATCGTCAATGTAGGACTGTAATCTTTCACCGTTAACGAGGCGCACATTTGACCGGATAAAAGGGTGGAAGAATGTCATTCCCTCCCCGCTGCTATGAACCATAAGCGATCCTTGCTGGGTTGAAGGACCTAATAGAGGTTCACTGCCTACTCGACTCTCAATATGTGGGTGGGGTATCGCGTCATCCCCACACCTTACTCTAACTAAAAAGGCATTATGTTTAAACTATACCATGACATTTCTGGCTTTGTTTGCTCTTTTACCGATTGGTCCCGTAATCTAACTTTTTCCTTTACAATTAATTTAACAATTTTAAAGATAAACATTCATCAAACCTGTTTTCTTAAATTAAAACGACTATCTATTTGGTTAGTTAACAATTTATAAAAATCACTCCCCCAAACTAAGTTACCGTGGTTTCTCATGCCAACGAGAACGCCACAAGGCCTGTACATTACCGTTTTCTAACCGCTCGTAACTCTTGTTTTATGAGTGTCCCCGCGCATGCGCGGCCATTGGCGATGGGTACCACGTGACATGGGGCGAGGTTTTTTTTTAATGAACCACCATGGTCATTCGGTGGACACTGGGCCGCTCAGATAAGCATCGGACATATCCCGTAACGGGATCTTGTTTGTCTTTGCCTTCCTTCTTTCATAATCTGATCGGCCGCTGGCGGTTGGTTGAGACTCGTTTAAAAAACTGTTTCCTACTGATAATTACTGTAATCAATTAAACATAAGGGCTGGAGGATGGGGATAAAGGGGAGCAGGGGGTGAGAGTAATGTCAATATGTAATAACACGTACCTTGTACAGCCATAAAGAAGACAGCCATTTATTTTCACGCACCATATATGGAGGAAAAATTTGGAGATGAGGGATTAAAGCCAAGTGTTTTTATTGACACATCATGATAAAGAACTCCACTGGCAGATTCCGAAAATTTATTCAGCAGGCAGATTTGGTAATTTTTTTGGATCAATACAATTTTTTTTACAGAGCTTCTTAAATTTTGGATTAACCGCAGTGTTGAGCACCCTCATCTGGTCTGATTTGCTGTCACGGAAAAATCGGAATTTGAACCACAGAAAATGTGGTTAAGTGGCTACCCACTTGTAGAATAAATTTAGTTTATTTTCTACAGTCTCCATTTCTACAACCACTGTAATTAGCTGTGGTTCTCTCAGACGTGTAATAGGACACGATTCAAAAACAAAAAATAAATCGCAGTTTTCTATTTTATACCTGAATTTTGGAACAACTATTCTGAAAAGTGAGGAAAAACTTTATAATATAATATTTTTTTAGCACCGTATTACCTGTTCGGGGTATACAACTATGTACTAATTACTCTGATGTGTTAGGGATTATAAATTTTGAATTTAGAGGAAGTATATCTTCATTTGCTTGAAGGGAGGGTGGAAAACCATTTTAGTAAGAACAGTCTTAGTACACCCAAATGGGATAGAACCTTAATCTCCTCATCATCGGCCATCCAGCCCATTGTTAGAGGGATGCTTTAGACCACGCGGCCACTGAAGTGGGTTTGATAATATTATTTTAAAATATTCGAACACATTTCTGAATCATCCTAGCCTCTGGCTCATAAATACAGACACTTTCAAAATTAGCAAACTTCCTCTCTAAAGTGCTGTCGGTGTAGTTACTTTAACTCTGTGTAGTTTGTTACTTATACTGTTTCAAATAAGTATTCATCAGTTAATAATGTTGGTTGCCAGCCGTTTCAAACAACAACTCCTTACATTTTATTGTTTTTAAGGGGGCCACCTGACGAAACTGTAAGACGTTATTTAAGACATCCAGCAGTAGTCTCGCGGAATTTAAGATTTTTTTTTTTATTCCAATACATGGTTACCACTAAAATTAATCACAGGGAAGGATTTAATTTTAGACAGGTTGTATAGTGTATATTCATCGTTATCAAAAGTGTATTGGAACTTTCTAAAACAAATCCTGTACGACCATAGCAAGTAATCTTACTAATATTATAAATGCGAAAGTTTGTGTGTTTGGATGTTTGTTGCTCAATCACGCCCAAACTGCTGAACGGATTCGAATGCAACTTTGCACGTTGGTAGAATATGTCATGGAATAACATATAGGACTATTCCCAACCTTTGATTTTAAATAATAATAAATATATGATTATAATGTGATTGAAATGATGTTATTTAAGAATTTGTGATTTAATATTTTGTAATTAAAGTAAATAGTAATTAGTGTGACGTAGTTTCATACTAATAAATAATAAATATGTGATTTTTTTAGCTATATATTTAGAAAAAAATATTATTTCATTTATTTATTTGTATTACTAATTATGAAGGTAAAAATAAAAAATAAAAAATGTATAATTGATAACTTTCTTTTATTATGAATTATTTAAAAGTGAAAATTAAAATACGGCAAAATTATTTACAGCTAGAACTGAGAAAAAAGCATAGATATTTGAAAAAAATAAAGTTTGATTTATGACCAAAACAGTTTAGTTAAAAATTAAAAGATTTTATCAATTATTGCAGGCGAAGCCGCGACGGGTAAAAGCTAGTATAGATATAATGGTATTTTAAACACACACCGATTATATCAGCACACGACTTATAAACTAGCTTAAATCTAGAACAAACGCAACAACCAGCTCTGGGGTAACTTTTAAAGGAGACATACCCCTTTAACTAATGATATTTTTTTCAGCCATGCCAGGATTTGAACTTAAGACCCTTAATTCAGTGTATAGACACGCTATTGACTGTCATTTATGGAGTCAAACCAGAGCCTTGATTTAATATACTCTTCTAGGTTAAAATATAGGACGTATGAACATAAGAATTGAGAACACTAAGATGTATGTTACAACTTAGTTTATTGCTATCAACGTTCATGTTAATTTGTATCTATATTCGTGAACAAATTTACAGAAAAATATGTTTATAGAAGGCTCTGCAATGAATATAGATGGTGCTTTAAATAACTTCATTGTATTTACAGGTTCGTCTACTATCCTGTTATTAAATTATTAATGATAAGATATAGTTTTTATTATTTTAATTTTATTTGATATCGTTTTAGTATCCGTTTGGGATATTTGCTTGCATTATAAAGTTAGTGAAATAGTGGCTATGAAGGTATATATTAGAGTAAAAATAACTGCATTTGCGTGGAGGGGGAGTGGCAAACCATTTAGGGGAAAAGCTCAGTACACCCATTCCTGAATTCTAGCCACACTCTTCCCATTACCATCAAAATTATACAACCCGCTTCGGTGGCCGTATGGTCTAAGGCGCTATTTTCACAATAGACAAAACTGCCGATTATGGGAAGAACATGGTTTGATCCTGGGTCGGTGAACAGACAGAAGTTTTTCCTAAATGGTTTCCCGCTTTCTCTTTCTCCACGCCAGTGTGCCTACACTTTCTTGAAATCCAACACTCTTCATCCTTAACCCATTCGTGTACGTAGTATAATATAAGTGTACAACCCGAATGGGTAGTAAGACGTGGCGCTAAAAAAATTCTTTTCCATCACGAGAATGACGCGTTAGACCAAGCGAGTGTTGATGTAGCTATATTATTAATATATTTTAATTGCACATATGTTAAAATGGCTATTTATTTGAGGGAGGGAGGGGGGAGTGAAAAAGGAAGTTTAGAGGAATGTCACTCTTATTGGCGTTGAGAAAGGATAAAAAGCCGTAGTGAGAAATAAATGGGAAATTATCCAGCTGGAATTCAAATCCTGACCTTCCTTCCGACGGTGATCTTGTGCGACGCTTTTCACAACTTCCGGTACGGGTTTCGATTCCAGGTATGTATGTGCTCTTTAACATTTAGTGCAAATAAAAACAATTGCTCACTATTTCAACTTCATCGTGTAGTCTTACTTGTACATTTCTGCGGGATAGATTGGGATCTAATCCTAGATTCCATTCTGGGATCACATTCTCTTGCCTCATGATGAAACCTGTTGTAATCTGTGTAAATAATCCAGAAATTTTAGCAATACTTATAAATCACTGTGTACGTTACCACCCTAGTTTCAAACCGTGTAATGAGCCCCTCGTGGAAGTTAAGACATAAAACTCCGGGATACAAACACGATCACTTGTCCTGTTGTTGGTTTATTTATGTCGACCACCTCGGAGAAACCCCGGCCGCCATCTTCTCTGTGGAATGAGATCTTCGTGCATTGAAATGTTCATACGCCGAATATAATACACTCACAACACTGTCTCGGCGTGTTCTGTACACATTAATTAGCGTTACTGCTAATGACAAAAAGGGTTACAGGAAAAAAAGTGGCAAGGTCAAATTTTAACTTAGATTTATTTAGTGTGACCATTTGTTAAACAGTAGTTCCCAACCATAGGCGTTAAGCTCTTTCAGTTGGGTGGGCGGAGGGGGATCAATTAGGAAATAACGTTAAAAATTAACTAGCAACATAAGACCTTTTTTAAATGAAATGCCTTTTTCAAAGTAAGTAAGGATCATTTATTATTGTGGTGCTGACAACAGTGCCTACCAGTTGTAATTCATGTATTAGGTGACCAGCCAAAAGTAAAACGCTCGTGCTCATGCATGTGTTTATTTTCAAGCCCTCAAGCCTCGGATTCATTCCCTAATCCCTCTCTCTATCCTACTCCTTAGCGATCATGTACTGCACCACCAAATTTTCAACTCCAACTCTCATAAAAACCAAGCAATTTTGTCCACGTGAAATGGAAAGCAATTAGCTGTGTGTTTTGTCAGACGTAAAAACCCAATATTGAAGAACCAGTGAAAACAAAACAGTGCTAATCATCACAATAGTTTTGAATCATTTTATTTGTACCATTGTACTGCCGGTAATATATAGATTATTATGTAAAATAAGGAAGTAACTAGAAAACAAAGATTTTTTTAAGATTATTTTTATAACTGTCCCAAGCATTAAGGGGGACGGGAGGCGTGGGTCTCTGATTATTTGTCAAGGAGGGCGTCTGCTGATAAAGGTTGGGAACTATTGTGTTAGACAATCATAAAGACCTTTGATAACACACTTTAGATTATGGTTTTTAAAAAAGGTATCTGTAATATTTACATTTGAAATGTGTATGTATATGTATATATACATATATATATATGTATATGTATATATACATATATATACACATAACGTTTAAGACCGTAGTTAATGATATTAAGTTCATATATATATGTGTGTGTTACGGGTAGAGTCAAAAATGAGGATAAACCTAATTTTGCCTGGGTAGAACGCAATTTAACCAGCAGCCTTGGGTAAATCCAGAAATTATATTTAAAATGTATCAGCATTGGCTTGGATCAATCAACATTTTGAGGAATTAATTTCTTCAGAGGACTCGAATAGTCTCTACATAAGTTACAAAAGATACCGTGAGTTTCTATTTATAATAATTAGCACCGCGTCTTACTACCCGTTCGGGTTATACGCTTTAAGTACTAATTACGTTAATGGATTAGGAATTGGAAAGGTTGAATTAGAGGAAGTGAACCCGCATTTGCGTGGAGGGAGAGTGGAAAACCATTTAGGAAAAACCACCCCCAGTTCCCCCGACCGAGATTCGAACATCGATCTCCTCGTCCTCAGCAGTCGAGCTCAACACGACAAGCGGTGAGCCAACTACGCCACCTAGGCGGGTGTGAGTTTCTAAAGACCATGAAACATGTTAAAACATCATATTCTAATAGACTATCATTATTTGAAACGGTTCTATGTGCTTACTGTTGTGGAAGTCGAAAATATTATTGCGCCTGGTCCTCCAGGCCAGTGTAATATAGAATATTTGTTGCCAAACAAGGGGATGTTTGACGTGTTATATGACACACATCTCTATCGAACATGCTGATAAGCAGAGGTTGGTCCACTCAGTTGGTAAAAAGTACAAAAGCGAAACCCAAGAGGTTGTTATGCTGTATTTAAAGCATTTTATATATAGTGTCAGAAGAAACTTAAGTCACAAAAGAGGGGATTATTTGTATGGCTGATTATTTTTTAACGAAAGGAATAATGAAAGACAAGTGGATCTTATCGATATTTAAACAAATTATGACAGTGGTCTTAACTGTATAATGATCTACCAAGATAATTTAACCAAGTTGGTGTAGTTAAGTCCGTTAGAATCAAAAACCGCGGAAGAGGAAGCTAAAAATCTTTATGGTTTTTTAATTTTTTAAACCGTTCTGAAACTCTGCAGTTGGACAATGGCCAAGTTTTTGCTAATTATGTAGTGAAAAAAATCGTTAAGTGGGGACGATCTTATAACTGTCCATAGTGAAGCACACCACAGCCAGTCTCAGGATATCATCAAAAGGGCTAATCAAGATGTGCAAGATATGATCGTGACATGGATGGATGACTTAAACTGTAACTGGTGGTTCGAAGGGCTAAGGTTAGTTCAGTTTATGAAAAACAGAGCTTATAACGATGGAATAAAGCTACCAAGATGTGTTTTTCTGTGTTATAAAAGTTGGTTTGGCTTCATAGGGTTTACCCAAATTTGGTCGTTGATGGCCTTGAAACTGAAGAAGAATTAGACAAAAGACAAGGTGTAACGGAAGTATCGAGATGAGGGAAAACGATTATAGCTACCAAGTAGAGCCAGACAGTGGTGGAAACCTGGAGGCAAGCATTGAAAGAAACTATGTAAAGTCAAAAACTAGGAAGAAAAAGATGAAGGAAAACAGGAAGAGCCAAACACTCAGAGGAGCCAAGAAAAAAAACTAAAGGAGACTAGGAAGAGCCAAACACGGAGAGTAAGGAGCTGAAGGAAGCCAAGATAAGCCAAAAACTAAGGATTCTTGCAGGGTCTATTGTGAGACACGCAGAAAAATATATTCTGTGAACTTTACGTTAAAAATAAGACATAGTTCTTAATAGACGTAAATCCTAAGATAACTTTAAAAAATCAAGCAAAAAATAGAATTATTTGTATAACTCCAAATTCCCTCTGGCTCAAATTGGAATCACAGTTCGAGTTCAAATCCCAAATGTTGACAAAGGACAAGAAGATTTTCACTCCGTTCTTGCGATGGTAGTTGAGGTAGGCGATAAAGGGTTATACAAGTTAGAAAAAGAAAATATAACTATCACCGAGCACTTTTGTAGGAACCATTTTACGGTTTGTAACAAAACCCTTGTCAATTTAAGCACAGTATCACAGTGTACATCAACTAGTAACTTCTCAGTCATGTTTAGGAGGTTTAGTTTATCATATTTATTGTAGCTATAAAATAAATGCAAATGGAGAGCTTCAGGAGTTCTATTTAATTTTAAATGTAATTCAAGATTGCCCTGTTCAAACACGTATCCTGACTGAATAATATTTGAATAAAAAATTTATAAATAAAATAAAATTTTCCTCTTTTCATTCATTATCATCTTCTTTTCATAATAAAATTCACTTTAAACCAGCAGCTACAGATGGATCGCATATTACCCGGTTGGAGTTAGAAACTTCTATTTTATTTCAGCTCTACCCAAACCATTAGGAAAATGCGGACTTTTCCCGGGTAATGCTAGGTTTACCCTATTTTCCGCTCTACCCGTTACATAAATATCACAAACCTACGCTTATAAATTCTAGAACATACAGTTTTATATTCACATATGCATTTGCTTCATAGGTGACCTTAAGGAGCGATATTTGACTTTTTTGACCGTAAATTGAGATCTGTACAAATACAGGACGATTTGGTAAGCGATTAATTAAATACAAGATCAATGTAATTAACCTTTGACTTATTGACATAATAGTAAGCAATAAGTTAACTATAGGGAAAGTCTATTCAAATATTTTGTAGTATTTATAGATGGGTGTATATATATGGATATATATATATATATATATATATATAAATATGCATGTATATATTATTGTGTGGTGAAGAGGGGAAGGTAGATTATAGATTATTATTATTAGTACCGCGTCTTACTACCCGTTCGGGTTATACACACTTACGCTAATGTGTAATGTTAGTGTGATTGTGAGATGAAATGGAGCACCTACAGCTTAACGTGGAATCCGAACCACGGTGGAGGCCTGACATTCCACACATTCACAAGTTGTGATTAATACACGTCTTGTCAGAGGGGAAGGAAGGGTTTGGGAATCAGATAAATGTGTGCCGGGATCGAGGATTGAACCCTGGACACCAGCACAGAAGTCCGAACCCTTTCCCCTAGAACACCAGGTCACCTAGATTATAGAGACTGATAGTAGTAATGGTGGGAGAAGGGTGTGTGGGTGGTTGTTTAAAGATGTTGCCTACCTGTGACATCACGGCTGGTTAAGATAGAATTTTGCATGTTAATGTATTTACGTTTTACTCAGCAAGTTTTAAAGCTATAACATTAAAACAAAAATCATAGATTCCTAAATAATTCTAAAAATAGTCCTACAGTGTCACAACATTATTATTTTTATCTATAAGTAGTTTTTTGTATATGTATTTTTTTATAAATCCTCTACAACTTAGGATATTTATCTTGATCACTTTCTTCCGGTTATGATGTAGATTAAAAAAGTCCACAGTAGCATATATCTATCTAGAATAGGAAACAAGAAAAAGGTAAGATTAAAAAGTAAATCAAGGTTTTTAACGCGCAAATATTAAAGTGACTATGTAAACTTGTCAGAGGAAAAGTCAAAGGATTATCAACACACATATATGTGTCCTACTAGTGTGAAACTCTTATTTTCTTCCCTCTCAATCTATTTTAAACATTGGTGTCTATGTGTGATAACGCTTAAACGGCTTATGTGCGTCAAGTTAAGATGCAGCCCGCTTTGCAAAATAACTTCGAAATCTCCAAGTAGGCAACTGTTCTAGTGGACTGGAGAACCAAAAGGGATAAAGAGGATGTAGAATTATGAGTAAAGGGTGCTTTGAAGCCTAAGGTGTTAGTACAGTGGAGAACGTAAGCAGTGAAGGTGGACAGGGGTATAAATATTTATAAACACATTTTTATAGTTTATTTTCTTGTTATTAGTTTCATTTGTACACTTAACATAGTTTTATCAATACTGAATTCTCTAAGCGTAACTAAAATTAACATATCGCGTTATTTCACGCACTACAGTGGCATGTGTGTCTGTAAGTCTCTCTGAGTGACAAATACGTTGCACTACACGCTACTTACTAATGTTCCTGGCAATTACCACGGGTGGGAAGGGCTCAAACATGACCGCTAATTGCCAATTAATGATCCGAATAGAAACGAAATGAGAAGCAACAACTGTGGCTATATATTTCCCAGGTAATCCCAACCTATTCTCTGCAGTCATACTCAGACGCTCGGGGATAATTTATTGTCAATGACATCAAGGTCCTGGTCCGGTTGCAGTGGCGACACCAGCGCCACATCGCTGTAACTTAGGCGTTAGCTCATTATCTTATACAACAATTATTCACCCGCTTCAGTGGCCGCATTGTCTAAGGCACTGCTCTAGCAAAATACCAGATTGTTGATGACGAGTAGATCGTGGTTTGATCCTTTTCGGGTGTACTGAAAAGGGGTTTTCATAAATGGTTTCCCACTCTATTTTCACGTAGATGTGGGTACACTTATACTAGATGTGGCCTTCCTCATCCCTAACCTATTAGCGTTATTAGTACATAAGCGTATAATTTGGATGAGTAGTAAGACACGGTGCTATAAAAACTTATTCATCTTAGTTCATAATTTATAACATTTGTTGCCGGTATTTGTTATTATCTGTTTTTTCATGCAATCTTGCATAATATTCTGTTTAGTTGTAACTAAACTAAACTAAAATAAAATAAACTTACTATCTTGATTAAATATAATTAGGTATAAAGCTTAAATTTCTCTTATCATATAAAATATCATATAATATTAAATAAAGTTTTAAGATCGTGATACAAATTTAATTATGCGTGTAGTGTATGACAAAATTTGGGATTTATTTCTGTTTTCTGTCTCTTTTTGCAACTCTCTAACACGTTACGTGAGCAGTTTGCATTTTCTTTAATAATAATATCTTTACACCTCTATATTACTGCCCATTCCGGCTTTACTTTTTTAATTACGATAGTGAGATAGATATAAGGAAGGTACAAATTTGTGTCAGTGAGCATGCATTTGAGGTCGTAAATCGTATGAATTTACCCCAACCTTGTTTTATTCGCTTAAAGTAAAAAAACGTGATAAATAAACATGCTGTAGATAATATAGGCTGAATTTTAAAGCTTTACAATCATTAAGTTACTATCACGATGTATTCTACCCAAAATATAGTCACTTCAATATTATGAATTAAATGTTTATTAGATCCCTATGGCTATGATCTCTTCTTAACGCTTACAAAGAAATACAAATAAACATTATTAATCTATAAATCGTATTGAGGAGGGCGGAAAACCACAAATTGGATTTTTCATATTAGTTTCTGTAGTTAATACACTTTTTTTAAGTGTGTCATATTATATTAAATTATTAAAATGTGCATTATTTTATGTTTTTTTTCACTTTGCAATATGAATGATAAAATATTGAGAAAAAAGGTCTAACTTAAAGAAAAATATATATCCAAATTTGAGAGGATGGTGGTGCTTGGACATTTGGGAAAATTTAAACTGGCTACACCCACTTGAATTCAAACCCCAAATTATACAATTCATTTAATATACTCTTAGTGACCCACCACAGTGGTGTAGTTAGCTAATGCGCTGACTTCGTGTTGAGCTAGACTGCCGAGGATGGAGAGATCGAGGCTCGAATCTAAGTCGGGTGAACTGGGGGTGGTTTTCCTAAATTGTTTTCCACTTTCCCTCCACGCAAATGTGGGTTTACTTCATCTAAATTCAATCTTCTCAATTCCTAACCCATTAGTATAATTAGTATTTAAGCGTATAAGCCGAACGGGTAGTAAGATGCGGTGCTAGAAAAAAATACTATTAGTGGTTTCGAGGCTTATATCAAGCTATGATATGTAGCCTAAGAAAGAAATGATATGTATTTTTCAGCAGCTGAAGATGAGAGAAAAATAAAGTGAACATGAAATATAAAGAAGTTAATATTGGTTCACGCACCAGTTCCCAATAAAATAAATCCAAGGTTACCGTAGCTCTACTAATTGAGAAATTGTATCAAAAATGGTATAGCGTATCGGTTCAATCTCAGTTTGAGTATTCAGCACGACTTTGGGATGAAACTGAATTTACTGATAATTAGAATTGTACGCTGCGGATTGATGTTTATACTACTGTAAAGCTGTAAAACATTAATATTCGAAATTATTCATGAAGGTCTTATTAGATATAGATGTAAGTGAAAGATTAATATATGAACTACATGGTAAGAAAGTTTTATTGAGTTTTGTTGTATGCTGCAAATTGGTACGGTATAACTGTTTAGTGTAAAAATATTTAACATGAAGGTTTTGTGAAGTATAATTATATTTTCCATAACCATATTAATAATATTTTAATTTTAACTTTAAAATATTGCGTACTCTAAAATTCGTAAAGCTATATTAATGGATATCAATTTAATGTCATTGAAGTCAAACATTAAGTAACACAAGATGCAAAATATTCAACAATACATGCAATATTATCGGTAACGAAGTTTATCCATAGATATAATTCAAACAGGATTATAGTATTACCGAAAATATTTTTCGTGTTCCTAAAACAAACCTAATTTAGGCCAATATTATTTGTACTGTTCATACTATGGATAGAAGACACAATATTTTAAGTAGACACGTTAAAAAGAGCATCGAATTTTGCTTACATTTATAATAATCTTCTTTTTTTTTTTACTATTACACTTAATATAATAAAGCCATCAAAACGTTCCAATCAATATGGAGTCAAACGGTGACCTGGTGGTCTAGGGGTAAGGTGTCAGACTTCTATACTGGCGGCCGGGGTTTAATCCTAGGTCCTTGCAAATATTTATCTGATTACGAAACCCTTCCTTCACCTCTGACAAGACATCTTGTGAATGTGGGGAATACCAGGCCTCCACCGTGGTTCGGATTCCACGTTAAACTGTAGGTCCTTCATTTCATCTCACAATCACCCTACCATTACACATTAGCGTAAGTGCGTATAACCCGAACGGGTAGTAAGACGCGGTGCTAATAATAATAATAATAATAATAATATGGAGTCAAATAAAAATGGTTAATATCTGTAGTAAGTAAATATCAAACTTCATTATAGGTCAAATAATATATAATCTATATTTAGTTAAGTCTCTGTCATATTAGGGCTCAAATTTTGATGCCATGTAATCTGGTACATCACATTTGGTACATCACAAAAATTCTGATGAATACTTACTTATTAAATTCGTTTCATGATTTCTTGATTGTTAAAACGTTCTTTTGCAGGTAATTCTTTAATCATTTTTTATCATTTGGGATTTTGAGGTAACGGTCTCTTGCTTTGTGTAATGTTTAAGAAATAATTTTTCTGCATTGGTTTGTTTTTAAATGCTATAGATGTTTGTAAATCTAAATATATAAATATTCAAACATACATTCTTTTCTACACACAGTTTTAGGAATGAGAAAGATAATGCAGGCAATGAACTTTGTATTCTCTTTATAAGGTTGTAAAATACACACTCTTTGTGAATCACTACAATAAGGTGGAAGGGGTTGAACTGGGGTTAGCGATAACTTACAAAGAAAATATTTTTAATCAATGTCATATTTAGCAGAGTGCTAGAGTTTAGTTGGTAAAGGCTTTTCATTGCATGTCTAAATCTTTATGTTTCAATTTGTAATAATCGTGTTTGATCTAGTCGTGTGCATTCATGAATAATCTTCATTGATATCTTTAGGTAATTTTTTGTAAATTTCAAGTTATTTATTGTAATATTAATGTAATTCTATAATATTTTTTAAAATTTCAAGTCATCAGTGGTCAAGCCCTGGTCATAACATAAGAGTGAAAAATGTACGTGAATCGGAATAAAGCTCCAAACTATTGAAGCACAAAAATTTAAAAAATATATATTTTAGAATGACTTGATTTAACGTCTTAATCCATGCATTAAAAATGAAGAGGCTAATTTTATCCATAAATTCGCATTAGCAGAAAGAGGGAATGAGGAAACAAAAGCCTACATACGTTTATTTGCGAAGATAGAGAAGGGGAATTTTTTTGGGGGGGGAAATTGTCCATAGCACACCCAGCTGGAATATAAATCCTGATACCCCCGTCAACAACAAACCAATCCAAACGAGAATTCCACTAATCCCGCTAACCCCTCCTCCCCCACCCAAGTGCTTGTTTTTATTCAATGATTATAAATTGTTTATATAATGATTGATATATATAATTAGTTATTAATGACAAAACAAAACTATTAATATGTCACAAATTGTCTACGAGCTCGGCAACTATTTTGATGCTAATATGCCACGCACCCATACACGAGACAGCTACGGTAAATTAGGTTTGCGAACAACTGCCAGAGATTTTTTTAAGCACCGAATCTTACTACCCCGTTCGGGTCATGTGCTTATATATGTACTAACTAAGCTGATCGCTTAGGGATGATAGAGGTTAATTTATAAGAAATGTAGTCGCATTACAGTGGAGGGAGAGTAGTAAACCACCCGCCTTGGTGGCGTAGTTGGCTAACGCGCTTGTGGTGTTGAGCTCGACTGATAAGGACGGGGAGATCTAGGTTCGAATCTCGGTCGGGTGAACCGGGGGTGGATTTTCCTAAATGGTTTTCCACTCTCCATCCACGCAAATGCGGGTTCACCGCATCTAATTCAACCTTCCCAATTCCTAATCCATTAACGTTATTAGTACTTAAAGCGTATAACCCTGACGGGTAGTAAGACGTGGTGCTAAATATAGTAGTAAACCATTTTGGAAAAACCACTCTCAGTACGCCCGACCAAGATTTGAACCAATATTAAACCATACTACACTCATTATAATCACTTAAGTAATGGTACGACGCAATCTTTAGAACTTTCTAGTGTTTTTAGATCTTTTAATTTTTTTAATTCGTGATGTTTAGCTTGTTAAAATCTTATGCACACGTTATAATATATCAAATTAGTTTAAACTTTACTTTTTTAAATGAGATATCAAATTGTTCCTGACTATCAAATAAATATTTTTATGTCAATAATATTTACTATTTTCAAAAGAATGTTAAATTATTATTTAATATTAATTTATATTCAATATATAGCTTTGGGAACAATATTCCTTTCCTATACTCATCCACCTTTCTCTTTATTTCATTGTCACTCAACTATCCAATTTACAAACAGATCGATTCAAAGATAATTTCTGTGATTGAGTGGTTCCAATATACAATTTAAATCATTATCATAAAACAATTATTGGAAAGGAGACATGGTTAATTCAATTACTGAAAGTTCACTGTTACATCACTGAAATAAAGTTTGATTAGTAAAGCAGGATTTATTCAGCAGAAGGCTGTGTCAACCTTGGCCAAAATTTTAAAATTGAAAAAGGGATTGTTAACAAATCTACAATATTTCAACCTAGAGTGTTAAAATTGAGTATAAACTAAATATAGCAATATCCCGTTGGATTGGACACCAATAGTCCAAAATTCAGGATAATCCAAACACAGTTTTAGGAAATAGTGTGTTAAAAACAAAATAAAATGAAATACATTTTAATGATAGTAAACTCAAAGCTAAAAGCAAATCGTAAGAAACTTGTGTTAATAAATACTCCTTGCTGTCAACCCAATATACTTTGTCTACAAATTAATGTAAATTGTGTAAATAAATATCATTAAACTGTGGTTTTATATTTGTGAAAATACACAATTTTTGACTGAATTTACTGTATTTTCCCGCCTAATAAGAATTTTCACTAATTCGAAGAAACTCCACACCCAATTAGTTTGGATTAACGAGGTTCAACTATACTTTTATTATGTAGTGAATTTATTATTTAAATTTAACGCTGATGTATCTTTCTTTGAAGGATCCGTTTAACCGCCTTTGTGGTCTAGTGGTCAGAGTTCCCGGCTATAGATCCAGAGGTCCCACGTTCGAATTTTGGCTCTTCCAGATTTTCTGTGAAGCAGTGGGTCTTAAGGGGAGTTAAATCAGCTTCGCGAGGAAAAATGAGCCGCAACTATATTGAAAAAGTAGTGCCTCCAGCTTAGGTAAATGAAATTGACGGCTGGAGGGTTAGTCTCACAGACCACAGGATATCTTCTATTTGCATATCTTGACGTTATCTTCCCCAACAGAAGGTGGCTGCTCGGTCAGTATGGCTCGATTTTGGGCTGATAGCATTTATTTTATTTTATGAAGGATAAGTTTGTTCTTATTTGCTCCAAGTGTGGTTATCTAATCAGGCTATATCGATATTTTTTACTTTGACGCTATCTTACAGGTATATAAAGTATTGTGATCATAAAAAAAAATGAACTCGAGATTTTGATGAATGTCGACTTTTCATGAACCATCGAATCTGAAAAAATTGTTTATGAATTTTCGTCTCTCTATAGCTCCAACTAGAGCATAAACTATTTTACCGATCAGGCTAAAATTTGGTATATCGGGTTTTAATAGGGTTGCCCCGTGAGGTTTTTGGAATTGGAGATCCAACCCTACAATTAAGGGTAGTTTACTGAAGGGCAAAAATAAAAAAGTTGATTTTCTCAAAATCTGCTTTAACGATTTTAATTAAATATAATTTCTAAACGATTATAACTATTCCAAACAAAATGGTTACTCCCAATATATCGGCAAAATGGCTTTAACGGCTCCGATCTGATGTATTAATTAACTTATATAGTATCCCCTATACTTTTTGAGATAGGAAATTACTTATCATTACAAATATGTAGGTCTATTTATAATACAAATATTTTTATAAAACCAATAATATTTAAGCTATACGCAAAAATATGTATAATTTTTAACTTTTCGAACACAAAAGGTAAAGTATTGCTACCGTAAAATAATCTAACCTGAAATGTTGATGGATGTCGACGTCTCATGACCCCCCGAACCCTAAAAAGTGGTCTTTGCAATGCCGTCTGTCTGTGTGTCTGTTTAAACCTAGAGCTAAGAGTAGTTTAATAATGTGCAAAAAGCTAAGAAATTGATTTTCTCAAAATCGAGCTTAACGATTTTGATTAAATTTCGTATCTAGGCGTTGATTAAGATTATAAATAATCTGGATATTTTTATTTTCCCGTGAAAATAAATTTAGAGTACCTTACAAAAGAAAAACTTCCGTATCTCCGTAACTATTTGAGATACTAATCAACTTTTCATTTTAAAATCGTAGTACAATTTAAAATAAAATAAACTTTTATATGAAATATATTCTTATCAATCCAACAGTTTCTGAGATATTGGCAAATATATTAATACAATTTTGTGAGCTTTATTTGTAAAGAGATACTATTTAAGTTTTAACGCAATAATTCTCCAATGACATGGAGTAATTAAATATAAGTAATTCTCTAAAAGTTTATGTTGTTTTTCCTTAAACCTCTTAGAAGAAATGTTCGTACAACAATGATCTATCTCTATTTTTGATTCAGTAGTCAATATTTACTTTTTTTATTGGTCAAAATGTATAAATGAGGATTTTAATAGCAATGCGATGGCATGAAGATGTGCAACACCTAATAAAATGTCGAACATTTTAATCGGAATTTGAAATGTTAATACCATGTGTTGACCTTTGTAGACCCAATATTGATCTTTTTTATTGGTCCAAACATACAAACGAGGACATTAATTTTTTTTAAATAAAATTATAAAATTTATAACTGGGACTAAAAAAAAAGGTTTATATAAATATAGTTCAATTTATGCTTAGATTTGCTAGTGTGTATTATTTTGTTTCACATATATTACGAATTTTGAGTAAATATATCTATTTTTAAGCAATAGAGCGAAAAAGTCAGTTTGGAGTTTCATACTATTTATTTCAACAGGGATTATTATATATATAACATTTGAATATAACACATTTGATACAATACAGTGAATTAAAAAACTGATTTTCACACATAAAATAAAAATTAAACTAATACATTATGGTTCAGATTCTTTTACAATATCCTAGACTGGATAAATACGTACCTGAGAACACGTTTAAATATAAATATCTCACTCAAGTGAATTAAAAAACGTTAATTAATTAACTAAAGTCAGTTTCCTAGAAATCATTATTCACTTACTTTCAACAAATCAGTCAAGATTAGTATATTCAGTGCCAAGTACACGAATGCACATAAACTTGCCATTTAAAATAATTTGCATATTAAACAACGTGACGTTATCATCGGTGACCAATAGATCAATAAACAAAAAATACAAGTTTGATGATAATTTTTGATAATAAAATAATGTTAGCAACCAATATTAGAAAGTAGAGTTTCTAATCTCTCCCGAAAGGCAGCATTCACAGATTAATTTTTATTAGCCATATACATGGGTAACAACTTTAAAATCACATGCCGTGTAATTAAATCTTTATTAAATTAAAAATTCAGCCCATATCTCAGGTGGGATCGACGATTAGTCATACACGATGGGTTTTAATTCGGTTTATTTTTGTGATAGGTGATTTAACACATTTACTTTGTATCCAAAGTGAGGATAGCATGATCAGAAGTTTGTAGTGTAACATCTTTTTCCATTTCATTAATTTCTATTACATTACTGACACAAAACATGTCGATGAACTAATATAATAAAATACCTTCATTCTTAAATCTATATACTTGATGTTCATATTTCAAAAAATTCTTAAATGGAATAGGAATGGTTGTTATCTGAAATGTATTTTTTGTTGAAAAAATTCTTATTAGTCAAAACAGTTAAATGAGATAAAAATGTATCTTTGTTTATCTTATTGTTCACTATTTAAGGAAAACACTAAATGTGTTACGTGTACCAAGCAGCTAGTTTCGTATATTCTGGTTTCCTGGTAAATGGTAGGTTGAAGACCTAATTGACTGTGATCAGGATTTTCTTTCCTAGATGGTTTTGTCATCTCTTTATACACAAATGTAGGTATATTTCTTCTAAATTACACCTTTCTCCTCTCCGTCACTCTACTGTAGTGTAATTATTCTGAGAACCCGGACATACAGTAAAACGCGAAGCACAAATGCAAACAGTTGAGGTAAAATATACAATCATTTTGAATATTAAAATAATATTACCTGTATATTTTTCTAAACAAGCTCCACCACTCCTATGCTAGTTATCACTTGGTAAAGAAACACAAACATATACATTCCATACTAAACCAATGATAGCAGACCATTTGAAATAACCACAGTATGGACGCACATAACGTAAATAAGTTGTATGAAGCATTCGTATGTAATTTTTCATGAGTATCGTTTACTAGAGTTTGTTGTAGTTTTAAATGATCAAACAACTACCGATTAAAAGTTTGTCTCAAATATAAAAACCTGTTGATAATCAATTAGTTAAATAACCATATAAAACAATATTTAGTATATACATTATGATAAAATTGCCATAACAATCTTTAAAACATTTAAAATTTATCAAAATCACCCCATACCCTTCTCAGCACCAGTACTATGTTTCTGATTGCCAGTCTATATGAGGGAGAACTACCCGACACATCCAATAGTATAATGTTTCTTATTGCCAGTCTATGAGAAGGAAGCTAAATGCCCTACTAATAGCACTATGTTCTCGGGGTCAGGGAACTCCCTGGCAGGTTGATTTCGACGGTGGCAGTAGTGTAGTTCTCCAGTATCTCACCTCGCCGCGCTGCCTGCGCTCTGTGAGGGAGCTGTCACATAGTTCACAAAGAGTCGTGAGGGCCCACCCGGCCCCGGGGGCTAACTTGATTCTACGTTGCCCACCCTCCACCTCTTTACCTGCCCCCCTACGTGGGGGTGGACCTCAAATCACCGCTATACAGGCTGGAACAGACCCCAACAATTTGATCTTACGGACCTAAGAGCTCTCTCCCTTACTTTTTATATATATATGTAAGGATTTATTACACCGTTTAAATATTTCAATAGTCTGTTTTAGTACAATAAATATTAAATATTTGAAAATTGTACCTTGGACTTGGCCAGATATTCAAATATCTATTCTTTTGGTTCCTCACTGTTCTAGGCCCTGTCGTTTGAGCCAGTGCTCTAAACCTGAGGGCTATGAACTGTTATTTTGGCCCGCAAATTTAAAATACAAAAAAAAAAAAAAAGAAACAAAAGAGGGCGTAACTCCGATTGGCAATATCAACAAAATCAGGCTCAATCATCTCACTAACTGTATTGTTATGGTCATAATACCACTAAGTTATATTGTACTTTTTACTGGTTTTAAGAAGTTAAAAAAAATATTAAAATGTAACGATTTATTATTATTATTAACACCTCGACTTACTACCCGTTCGGTTTGTACTCTCGTTAATGTGTAATGATCGGGTGATTGTGAGATGAAATGGAGGACCTATAGTTTAACGTGGTATCCGAACCACGGTGGATTCCCGGCATTCCACACATTCACAAGTTGTAATTAATACACGTCTTGTCAAAGGTGAAGGAAGGGTTTGGCAATCAGATAAATCAGTGCCGGAACCGATGATTGAACCTATGACCCCCAACACAGAAGTATGACAACTTAACCCTAAACCACCAGGTCATGCAATGTTTTATTACCATGATTATTACTTATAGGTTTTATTCACAGCTCTTTAAATTATTTTATTGTTGCTATTGTCCTGAAAGTAATGAAGTGTTGACAATCAGGTTTATGTTAACATAGTCCTTATATATAAAGAAACCATAATGTTTATAATTCTTGTCTTACCAGCTCAACTGAATTGTTCTGACTGTATTCGTAATTATTTTATTTTAATTACTATGACCGCCCATATTAAGTTTCATACCATAAATGATTATTCTAATATAATTAATTAAAGATTATATTACTAATATCTTATTTTATCACCTAAATAGAAAGTACTGCAGTCATTAAATTTTTACTTTTTCTTGTCACCTCGGAAAAAAGTACCTATTGTAATGGTCAAAATAATCGAGATTTTGATAAGTGCCGACGTTTAATGACTCCTTGAAACAAAACAAAAAAAGTTGTTTGTATAATGCCGTCTGTCTGTCTGTTTGTACCTCTGGCTATGGCCGAAACTATTTTACCGATTGGGCTAAACTTGGTATCTAGATTTTCAAAAGGTCCCCAAGAGGATTTTTGGAATTATATATCTAACCCTAAATTTAAGGGTAGTTTACTGAAGGACAAAAAGAGAAGAAATCTATTTTCTCAAAATTCGCTCTAAAGATTTTGATTAAATTATATATATAAACACTGTTTATCATTATAAACAAGATGGCACACCTCATTTTCTCATGAAAATGATTTTGAGAGTACTTTACATAGGTAGAGTAAATTTTCCAATTTTCATCATTTCTCCGCAACTATTTAGGATAAGAAATAAACTTTTATTGTAAAGTTGTATGTAGTACTATTAGGATACAACTCTTTTATTTGAAATATATGTTTATAATACCAGTAGTTTCTGAACTATAAGTATATATATACATACATACATACATTACATACATACATACATACATACATACATACATACATACATACATATATGAGCTATAAGTAGATATATATATATACTTTTTAATTAAAGTCTTTGAAAATGAATTTGATTCCTATGCTTTTTAGTGGACAAAGATGTTTCTCTTTTTTTAACTATTCAGTAACTATGTTCTTAGCTCACAACTCCAATGATTAAGTAAGTAAAATGGTATATCATTTCATTTATGATCTTTGGTTTAGTGTTTCTACAACAATGTATGAATGGACCTACTATTTCATTTCACAAATCTTACGAGTTATTATTAAATGTCTATTTTAAGATAAAAGTGAGAGAAAGTCTGCACGATGCGCCGTACCATTTATTTTATCTCGATATTATGATGAATCTTTACGTTTTATATGCCTTGAATCCCAAAAGTAAGACTTTACAATTTTGTCTGTCCCTAAATCTGTTTATCTTTCCTTGGCTACAGATCTGAAACGGTTTGATGGATTTGGTTCTAACTTAATATTTAGATGGTATATGGCTATACCTCAAAATGTAATTATTCTTATATTGAGACTATTCTTTAATTTAAGAATAGTATACTGAGGATTGAGCTATTTGCAATCTATTTTTCGAAAACAACTCTACAAGTTTGTATAATGTATACCTGAGGAGTGTTTGACATCAAAAATAAAACTATACTTGATTTTTGGGGAAAAATTCGTTTAAAGGTGGTTAAAAATTACCTATTTTATAAACAGCTTTGGTTCAAAATGGGTATCTGGTAAGTTTAAAAAATATATGAATTATGCTATGCTATTGGTATTAAGAAATCCTAATATTAGTGATTTTTAAAATTGTCATTTTTCTAAAAATATCTATAGCGGTTTTTGTTAAAAATTGGTATTTGGTTAAAATTTTAGGTGATATGACACGTTTATTTTTCACAAATCAATTAATTCAAGGGTAATTTATTCACAATGATTTTTAGAAAATGTGATTTATATCAAAAATAGCCCATGATAATATTCAGTTAAAATGGGTACCTTAAAATTAGTTTTCATGATAAATAGGAATTTGTTTTTATATTTAAAAAAACATAAGTAGTTTACAAAATTACATAGTTAATTTACATAGTATAACTAATTTTTGTAGATTTTAATTAAAATACTCTTTAAGCAATTTGGTTATAAATTTAAATTTAAAGAAAGTTTATTGTGATTAGCAAAAAAAAAAGAAGAAGAAGAAGCTTGCTTCGATGGCTGCGTGTTCTAAAAGGAATCACGTTCGTGTTAAACTGGCATATCAAAGTTTGTTCAACATTTTGTAAGATTCTCGATAGAGAATTGAAGCTAAGAAAAAAGTATGAGACCAGCGTTTTAATTGGCCTACTTTTTTTTTTAACTATATATCTTCATCTAAATCTTTTCAAAATTTTGCTTAGCAAGCAGCAACTGAAAGTATTTAACAAGTGAAATCTGTAACTTTCAGTCTACAAGATAAAAACTGAAGATAATAACATAAATATATTTATATATTTGAAAGAACTTTTTTCAGAATTAAATTATACTTTCGATTATCTGGGCTAATAAAAGGTGTGAGTTTCATGGATAGTCGTATAACACGATAAACCAATTTAATAATATAATCTCTCATCACATTTAAAATTAACACTTCCTTAACAAACAGGTTTATTTATAAAATATTTCACGATGTTTACCACAATCCAAGCTCAATAGAGACTCTTCGGAACTCCACAATTTGATCGAAAGCAGAGGTCAAGCACAGTCTAAAAATATAAAAATATCCGGGTGGATGCACGGATAAACCACAAACAAAATAGCGCATAATTGTGACTTTACTGTAAATAAAATATATTTTAATTGGTTACAGAGGAATGACAAACAAATTTGGTCAATATTCTATCTCCACTTCAGCTTCCTCATAAACCTTGATTTTCTTATGAATCGACAGTTGGCAGTCCTTTTAGAAAATAGATTCACATTTGTTTTCGGTCAGCATTGATAACATTTACCACAACATCATCTATATTAAGTTGGCATGGATAATATCCATAAAAAAAAGTGACAGCTACTGAATACATAACTTGACGTATGAATACATGAGAGTGGATCAAGTGATTTTTTTTACACTAACTGTCACATATGTCCATTCGTAATAAAATTGTGGTAAATTATGTCACTCACTTAATTTACCTCAAACCCATATATATGAGCACGTGGGCTAAGTCGTTAGTCTCTATGATCTGGTTTTACGTTGGTGAGGAGATTGAGGTTTAGACAGCATCTGGTTGAGACGAGAGCTTTTATTTTTTCCATTCCACTCTTTCCCGACAAATTGAATCCTTAATTTCTACCTTCCTTACTATTCGGAAAGCACAGATGGTTACTTAGATTCAGATAAATACAATAAATGTTTTTATATATTTATTCTGCCATGTTTAGTTAAAATAATATTTTAAGCTTAATTAGAATAAATGATAACAATTTAAATAAGAGAATAAACTTTAGCCTCCACCCTGTAAATATATATAAGTATCACTATCATTACAGTTTGTAAGGTGATGGCTATAAAGGAAGACTAAGAAAGAGATGGAAGGAGCAGATAAAACATGTGCAAATGAGAGGAAATGAATAGAAGCAATTAAAGAAGACAAAATGGTGGCAGGGTAGAGGAAGATGAAAGGATTTTAATAAACTTATTCGGCCATAGGCGATGATGATGATTATGATGATGCTAAAAATGAATTGCATGTAAAGATGGGGCACTTGATTCTTTTTCACAAGGTATTACTACTCATCCAGGCTATCCACACTAATAATAGTATAGGGATAAATAACATAAATTTAAGAAGAAACACACCTGCATTAGCGTAAAGAGAGAACTCTAATTCATTTAGAAAACTCTGCCCTTAGTACGCAGAGCATGTACTTGAACCTTGACAATTAACAATAAATTTGATTTATATACGATGCTAATTTTAAAAACAAGGAAGGAACTTTTTTTTTTATCTCTAATAAAATGGTGAGTTTTTAAAGATTTAATAATTTAAATCTATCCTAGAGATTCGAAAGAAGTTAATCAATTTGGATTAGAGAAAGTATCAAACCTCATCTCTGATTAAAAGTCAATTAGTTTTATTATTGCATTTTCCGATTTCCATTACGTCAGTTAGTCGAGGTTCTATAATACAAATTATGAAGCGATTGGTTTTTGTAAAATCAATCAGGCAAACCAAAGCTACTCCAATTTTATTTATGTTTGTGCTCTATCCGTTCAACTCGTCCTGCGGCTAAACACAGCAACATAAATAATGGTTTGAGACCCGTCACGTATAGAAAGTAGCAAGGCATGAGATACCCACGATCCAATTTTAAGAGTAGAGACAAACAACCAAACAATCGCCATATATTCAAACTCTGAAACCCTAGGGTCAAGTTAGTTAAGTTTGAACAATAGTCTCTTTAATATTTAATTTGGGTGACCTGGTGGTCTAGGGGTAAGGTGTCAGACTTCTATGCTGGCGGCCGGGGTTCAATCCTCAGTCCCGGCAAAGATTTATCTGATTACCAAACCCTTCCTTCACCTCTGACAAGACATCTTGTGAATGTGGGGAATGCCAGGCCTCCCCCGTGGTTCGGATTCCACGTTAAACTGTAGGTCCTTCATTTCATCTCACAATCACCCTACCATTACACATTAGCGTAAGTGCGTATAACCCGAATGGGTAGTAAGACGCGGTGCTAATAATAATAATAATAATATTTAATTTTTAATTTTGGCACCGTGCCTTATTACCTTTTCAATTTATGTACAATTTACGCTAGTGAGTTAGGGATGAGGTAGGTTCAATTTAGAGGAATAGTACCCACATTTGTGTAGAGGAAGGCGGAAAACCATTATGGAAAAAACCCACCATACATCTGACCAAGACCAATACAAGCATTATTATAAACTTAACATTTTTAGGGTCTTCCTTAACATTTTAGTTGCTATAAAATTAACTTTTACGACTATTGATATTTTACTAATACATAATTTAAATTTCAATAAGCGTATATCCTGGAAAAGTAGTGAGATGCGATGACATAGAAAACTTCTATAAAACTATAGAATTTTTATACATAAATGAAAATAATAGAAAAGTTCCTTAGTAATATTACTTTTAGAACAAAATCAATCAAGTAGAAAAATTGTTTCTCAAGGGAAGAAAAATTAAGTCTAACTCAAAACTCTCTTGAACAAATAGTTCGAATTGCCGGTGATATTTTCTCAATCGGGGTCTATTTGTAAATTACGAACGGGTAGTATGACGCGTTGGTGTTATTAAAAAAATTAAATGTGGATATGTGAGTTGCTTAGCGTAGAATTTCTATTACTATTTATAAATGCGTATATCTGAGTTGCTTAGCGTAGAATTTCTATTACTATTTATCTTTATTGACATATATCGACTAATTATTTCTAATCACAAATAATATTTCACCACATGTCTTACAAACCAACTTAACTTGTGAAATTATATCTAATTTTATACACACAATCCTAACCTTATTTACTATTCAGTTAACAAGACGATTTCCTGTACAGAGAGTAAATATCGTCAAAATCTCCCAGAATCGAACCAGTGTTTTAAATATTGATGTTCAGCCACGCCAAAAGTTTAACCAAAGGGATGGGCGTTCTTATAATAAGTGTAAGGTGGGGAGGAGGAGTGTTTTAATGAAATTAACCAGTATTCGCTTTAAGAGTAGGCCTAGCTGGCGGAAACATTGAACGAGAAAGCACGTACATATTTTGTTTAGTTATTGGAAATAGAATTTCTATATGAGATATATTCTTGCCAATACAATCTTCAATCTGTGAGGTTTATAAACATATGAACCGTATCGGTAGTAACACGGTTTTAAGGTGTTACTTAGAATATACCTTCCTCATCCTTACTCTATTAATGTTAATCTGCTAGACTAGCGTCAGGGGTCCCAGGTTCTAACGCGTCACTCTCAATTTGGACTGGATTGCTGATGATGGGACCGTCAGGGTTTGTATCACGGTCAAGTGTGCTTAAGATGGTTTTAGCTAAATGTTTTCGCTATCTACTTTCACGCAAATATAGGTACATTTTCTCTCAAACTCCACCTTGCATAGTCTTACTACATTAGCGTCATTAATGTATGCGTAAATCCCAATTGGTACTAAGACATGGTGTACACCTACACACACACACACACGTATATACATATGTTATACTATGTAACTGACAAAAAAATCATTCTCAACAAGGCATCCCTCACATATCCTTTTGTAATTTTAAAACCTGTGACTTGGCCAGTTTTTTGTCTCCCCACATCAGTTGCCCAATCATGAATCTCTCTTTCTCTCTTGCGCAACACACAACTCACGGTCAGAACGACTTCTCTCGCCGAGTACACAACTTGGGACAATGTAGAGCGAGGCGTAATGTTCAGCCTTTAATTAGTGAGGGAGCAAATCAGAGACTAGCAAATGGGAACAGCGTATTTTACAGAGAGAGAGAGAGCGAGAGAGGCGGGGATTTGAACGAGACGCTTGCCAAGTAGGGACGTACCAAGCGAGGCTCAACATTCATCAGCATCTTGACTTACCGGGAAATGAAATAATTACTTGCAGGTTAGAGAGGAGCGTGGCAGAAAGAAATGTGATTGTGGAACTAGGGTTGCATAGTTGGTACAGTGATTGTAAAACAGGTGTTGTGAGTTACAACAGTGGAACAGTTATGAAAGAGTATATCATAGCTGATATCTTAATATATTAAAAAAAAAAAAAACGGAAGTGTGTATATGGATGTATGGATGATAGTGTATCGAAATCTGAGAAAATTGTGAATAAATTGGATTATTGACGAAGATTTGGTGGGATGAAAGAAGAATATACTAAAATAATAAGAAAACTATATAGCCAGGAAATATGGATAAGAGGAAAAGGGTCCCTGAAATTTACAAAACTAATATAAAAAACTTCTTAGTTGGGGGGGGGGGGGGTAGGAGGTTGGGGGGCGCAAATTTAAATGTGTCAAAGTTACAAAAAATATATTAAAATTTATTATAATTTATAATTTAGGGTCCAGTTATATGCCATTAAAAAACTTTACAATGTTCTAGAAAATTAATTATATCTAAACGCATTTACAAAATGCAACTTAAACCAAACAAATAAAAAATATATTGAAAAGCTAGTCAATTATTATCGTTTCGGTTCCTATATAAATTTAATATTAATAGGGTTCCAAAGCTAATCTCTCCATAGTGGTGTCAGTTAAAACTACATAGGGTTCCAAACAGTTGCAGCGCATTACCACGGTCACTGCATACGCTACTCGTATTTCAGTTTTTTTACACGCGTTATTCGTGTGCCATCATTGAGCTATAAAAATATGGGTTGTTTGTTTGTTTAAATGAGTTAAAACGATTATGTTTAAACTTTATTTCGATGACAGAAGGCATTTAAGTTATTGAAAAATTAAGTTGCTTCAATACAAGGGCAATTTTGAAGTTAATCCCATTTTCAAAATAAGTTTTGAAGAGGAATTTTCCCACAACATTAATTAACGGACACTTGCCTCAATAGTTAATTACCCAATAGCTACTGATGAAAACTAAGCTAAACAAAATTGAAATATGTCTAAAATGACAAGTTGATTTCTCATCAAGAATAACTCGAATATGTCGAACTGTAACAACGTGCCCCGGTAAGGGGCAAGGCAAGGGGAATATTATTACAAAACATTTTAATTATTAATTAGAAACAAAGCAAAGAAGTTTGGACACTCTTATATTAATTTAATCATATACTATTAAAACAAAAGTCTTTCCTTTGCAAGATAATAAAAATATAATAATTATAGGAATATAGGCCTATAGTGTATAGCACTTCTGACATACTAATATGGTTAATCAACTTAAAATAGTTGATAAATTGACGCCCAGAGACTAGATGTTGTGTCTGAACTAGTTTTAAGTTAGATTATAAGGCATATGAAACTTTGACAGACCTAGTCAGCCAATACTGGAAAATATATAACTTGACTTAAAAACTGACCCAGGCCATAGGCTGGAAACAGTAATGGATGTAAAGTAAAACCTAACATTTAACAGAAAGTAATTGTTAAAAGAAATGTTAGACTTGTAAAATCACCAAATGAAAACATTGACTGGAACTATCATATGCATTGGTCTAGTTGAAAATAAAAATAATATGACCCTACAAACAAGTTTGTTTTTTGATGATGTTTTTAGTCATCACTTATAACTAGGTCTAGGTGTGAATCACAATTTAAGCAAATATATAAAGGATAATTTAACGCACAAACACTATGCGCCCATCTCTTACAGATTCAACACTCAAACTAGTCGTCACCCGGTCTGGATTTGGACCACGTTTTGAGACACTTGAGGCACACATTCTTCCTCTTCACTTTAACTGGAAGCTTCGTAATGGCTTTTTTTTTCGATTTCCTACTATTTTTTTATTTCATACTATGATTTTTTATTTCCTACTATGTTTTTTATTTCCTACAATGTTTTTTTTATTTCATACTACGTTTTTTATTTCCTACAATGTTTTTTATTTCATACAACGTTTTTTATTTCCTACTATGTTTTTTTATTTCCTACAATGTTTTTTTATTTCATACTACGTTTTTTATTTCCTACTATGTTTTTTAATTTCCTACTATGTTTTTTATTTACTACCATGCTTTTTAATTCCTACTATGTTTTTTTTTCCATTTCCTATTGTTTTTTATTTCCTACTATGTTTTTTATTTCCTACTATGTTTTTCATTTCCTACTATGTTTTTTATTATTTCCTACTATGTGTTTTATTTCCTAATATGTTTTTTTTCAATTTCCTACGTTTTTTTTATTTCATACTATGTTTTTTATTTCCTACTATGTTTTTTTTAATTTCCTACTATGTTTTTTTTTCAATTTCCTACTATGTTTTTTTAATTTCCTACTATGTTTTTATTATTTCCTACTATGTTTTTTTATTTCCTACTATGTTTTTTATTTCCTACTATGTTTTTTTTAAATTTCCTACTATGTTTTTTTTCAATTTCCTACTATGTTTTTTTATTTCCTACTATGTTTTTTATTTCCTACTATGTTTTATTTTATTTCATACCATGTTTTTTTAGCAGCCTTTAATTGTTCTTTTGAAAATAATTTTATTTTCCCTTTCTTCTTTAATTTTTTTATTCCTTCTCTTTCTTTCTCTTCTACTTCGAAGAAGTTTTTAACAGGTGTGTCTGTTAAAACAGCAGACTTAGATTTCTTGCGCTTGGTTTGGGTTTTACGTTCTCCTGCTTTTGTATATGGTCGCAGATCTTGTGGACTAACATGCATCTCAGATAGTTTTTTAGGCTTATCTTCAGGCATTATAATATCAAAATTAGTAGGAGTTGTCTAGGGATTCAAATTTTCAGCTAAGGCTTGGCATAAACTAATTGTATTTCTGTATCCTGGTTCACATTTTGTTTCTTAATTCGTTTAATATACCGGTAAAGTGTCATGGAATGAATATGATATGTTTTAGCAGCTTGCCTGACAGGACATCCAGAAGACACAGAGACTGCTGCGGATTTTAAAATGCCCATACTTATATTACCTCTATCAGTTTGTTTTATCTGAAGTTCGCACCATATTTCCTGTTGGCAAAGAGGACCATATTTCCTGTTGGCAAAGAGGACCATGTTTACTGTCGGCAAAGAGGACCATGTCTCCTGTCGGCAAAGAGGACCATGTTTCCGGTTGGCAAAGAGGACCATGTTTCCTGTTAGCAAAGAGGACCATGTTTCCGGTTGGCAAAGAGGACCATGTTTCCTGTTGGCAAAGAGGACCATGTTTACTGTCGGCAAAGAGGACCATGTTTCCTGTTGGCAAAGAGGACCATGTTTCCTGTTGGCAAAGAGGAACAAGTTTCCTGTTAGCAAAGAGGACCATGTTTCCGGTTGGCAAAGAGGACCATGTTTCCTGTTGGCAAAGATGACCATGTTTCCTGTTGGCAAAGAGGACCATGTTTCCTGTTGGCAAAGAGGACCATATTTCCTGTTGGCAAAGAGGACCATGTTTCCTGTTGGCAAAGAAGACCATGTTTCCTTGGCAAAGAGGACCATGTTTCCTGTTAGCAAAGAGGACAGGGCCATGTTTCCTGTTAGCAAAGAGGACCATGTTTCCGGTTGGCAAAGAGGAACAAGTTTCCTGTTAGCAAAGAGGACCATGTTTCCTGTTGGCAAAGAGGACCATGTTTCCGGTTGGCAAAGAGGACCATGTTTCCTGTTGGCAAAGAGGAACAAGTTTCCTGTTAGCAAAGAGGACCATGTTTCCGGTTGGCAAAGAGGACCATGTTTCCTGTTGGCAAAGAGGACCATGTTTCCTGTTGGCAAAGAGGCTATAATTAAATATTTAATAATGTATTCTAATCCTATAAAGGTAATGGGGCAAGTCGATACACTGTAACAATGTGCCCCTTATAAAATGTAACAACCACGCCACCTGACGCCATTTTGAAGATCGTTTCAATAGTCTGTAAATGAACAATCTATGAAAAAGGTAAACGCTCTAAAAACTAACAAGAGCTTGGGCTTCTAATGAGATTACTTTAAAGAGGTTACCTTATTTAAAGGCTAGTTTGAACGAGTTCAAAATCCGAATTATTTTTTTAACTTTTTACACTCAAAACGTTTTTTATAGCACAACTCATCTAAAACAGGTCCAACTTCACTGTCGACTCGGGAGCAACTGCGCACTCTATAGACGCAGTACACACATGAATCATGAGGTGGTGCTGCCAGTGAACGATTATTTTTTTAACTAGAATGTAACGACATGCCCCTGTAACAACTAACCCCGGTCCTCCTTACATTAAAATACGTTCAAAATTTTACTAGATTTTGAACTTTTTCATCTCTCAATTTTGTGACCATATCATTTTAATTTTGGTAAAGAGGAGAACTATATATTTGAAATTGGTGTTGAATTCCACTCATTAACTGATTCATAGTTTGAAGTTTTCGTATTAATAAGTACTTAGCTCAGGTATGTCCTTGATCACATCGTCTGATTCGTTTGTTCTGACACAAATGTTTTCATAATCTGTTTGAATGCTCTCATCGTTATTATTAGTTCACAAGTAGCTTCATCTTACTTTATATACTTCTTAAAATTAAAGCCAAAATAAATTATTAATAACAGGTGACACTTCCCGAACAGAATCTCAATTCTCAACACGTGACTGCCGAGTAAAAACTACACAACCAGTCCAAAAAATTAATGTATTAATATATTCATGATGTATTGCATTTGACTTGTGATTGTAGCTATACTTCTTTCAGATAATTGTGGTGTGGTCATTGTGACATCAGTCTCATCTGGTATAGTTTGCAAGTGACGGAGAGGACCAGGTTTGAACCCAGGATGAATATATTCAGGTGTTCCTCTAAATTGTAACTTCCTCATGCCTATCCCACTAGTGTAAATATAGTGAAAACCCGAATGGGTAGTAAGACATGAAGCACGTTAAATTTTCTATTGCGCATTAGTACCCTTCTGATTTACACGCACTTTAATATCATAAATCAGGTACAGATGCTAAGGGTAAATATTCAATAAAATGTGCTTACATCTGCATAGGGAGAGTGTGTAAAACTGTATAGGGGAAAAAAACCACACAATACATCAGGATGAGACTCGAAAACCCTATCTCTATCACTTTAAAAGCAGCTGTGATGAGACTCATATAGTTCACAAATTAAATTCACGCTCAAATATTAAGGTGGGGTGAAACGAAACGCGAGAAAACCCTATTGTTTTTGTAGTTTTTATAGTAAAACGTTTTTTGACGCAAATAAATAAGATTTTTCTCCAGTAGAAACATAGAGTTAAATTTTATTCAAAGAATGGTATCAAAATTTCTTGAATTATTGTCAAGAGTGTCCTCTAATTTAAAGAGAACTTTTTATCCTAATTTAAAAAGTTTATCACCTAATGTCGCTATTCTCATGAAAGATATTCAACAACTGTTGAAGCCCCCATGTGAAGAACATTAAATTCTATGCTACTACTGGAAAAATATTTGATTTATTTTGGGTGAAAATGTTTGTCTATAAAAACTGCAAAAACGTTGGCCTTTTCTCGCATCCCCTTCCGTTCCACTTTAAAGCGATCAAATAACTGTTCATCAGTAGTATGCCAATACAGGATTATTTAATACTCTAGATAATAATAATGCTAATAATAATAATAATAATATTAGCAACACGTCTTACTACCCGTTCGGGTTATACGTTTTAAGTACTAATTACGCTAATGGATTAGGAATTGAGAAGGTTGAATTAGAGGAAGTGAACCCGCATTTGCGTGGAGTGAGAGTGGAAAAACATTTAGGAAATACTACCACCCCCAGTTCACCCGACCGAGATTTGAACCTAGATCTCCCCGTCCTCATCAGTCGAGCTCAACACGACTAGCGCGTTAGCCAACTACTTCACCGAGGCGGGTAATATACTCTAGATATATAGATTGTAATGAATATTTTTACCAACGCAAATTGAAATGTTTTACTCTCCCTTTTTTTTTTTTTTAGCTTATGCCATCAGGGTATGTCGGCTAGACAATCCTAGACTTTCCTTGGCATTGTCACATATGTGACCATCTTCTGAGGTTTGACCACCATTTAGATGGGGCTACTTCATCCCGATGAGATTATCCTGGTTATTACTATGTAGTACCAGAAGAAGATTAAACCGGACCATGGCAACTATAGGAACAATTCCTTTTCAGGAAAAAGACCTATGTTACCGCAGGGAATTGAACTCGGGACCTCTATTGAGTATCCAGAAATTATTACAACTACACAGAAGGCCATCCTACACTTTATTTATCCTATCTTATAAGCTGCTCCATAGTGTAGCCCATCAAGGTAACTTTTCAAGGTAAGTGAAATGTACTGTACTGTACATATGCCGGTGTTTTAGCTCTGTGGTTATCAATTATGAATCAGACCTAGGAGACTGAGGTTTAGTACAAAATGTCTACACTGTGGGTGGTTAATTCACGGTTTAACATGAAATCCTCACCTCAAGCGTGTGTTCTTTAAACAAAATCTTCATTATCCTAACCTTTTACGACGGGTAATTGAAGTCACTGACAGCCACAACTCCCACTAGAACAATTTCCACACGAACTTGTTTCCTTTTATGAAAGGTGACGGCGGGAAAATTGCCTCGTGATTGTAATTAATAAACCTGCACGCAGCGATTAACATTGAAGCGAAAGTGTTTGGAAGAACGGTGGCGACCTTGCCGAGGGTTTCTATTCTACAATTAATTCACTTCATTTGACCACAGTTAGAAATAAGTAAGCTATGTATAATGGGATGTCAGATGACACCTTATATTAGTAGGTAGTGAGTCTACAGTCCTAGTTTCATATAAAGGGCTTTTTAGAAAATACAAACTTATTTTTTACCATCAAAATTGATAACTTTTACTATTTTACTAGTGATATTTTATAGGTATTAATCATATATGTGTCCCAACGACCTAGCTCAGCCGATAGCATGTTTGTTTGGTGAGCTAAGGGAGCCGGGTTTGATTCCTGGCATGGCCTAAAAATGTATCATTTGTGAAATGTGAGTTTCCCCTTTTCACAGTGATAAATTAACGGCCGGGGCTGAATGTTGTGTCTGCTCTAGATTTAAGTTAGTTTATAAGCCGTATACTGATATAATCAGTCGGTTAAGAAAGTGCACGTTAAATACTTCAAATATATAAATTAAATTATAATACATATCAAAAGTGACAGCTACGTGACTTGTATACAAATGTGAGACTAGATTATACATACCTACTGCAGGCTGATAGAGTATTCTTTCTGAAGGCGACAATTATTGGGAACAACAGTGCAACCACCAACGTAGTTGGTATGTAGTTAAAATATAAAAAAACGGATAGAGATTAATTATCAATAATTTATACGTACAAAAAAGGTACATGGTTATCAAAGATTTCTCAATTTGCAGTTATTTAAAGGAGTTGGTCAATGAAGAAGGGTAAAGAAGGCCTTTCTCATTTTCAGTTACCATAGTGGCTATTCCAGAAATTGTCTCTATTTAAATTAAAATATTAATGAAACGACATAAACGATATTTTTGACTATAGCATATCTGTAATTTTTAGTATAATATATATATCTTTGAAGATAGAGCAACCTGTCTGATAAAAGTCATCTATCTCTCTGCCATTCTACTGTAACCAGACAATTAAAAGTTTAAATCCCCTCTCAATTGGTAGCTCATGAAGCAGATTTTATTATCAATACAATACGGGGACCTTGACCAAATCGGGGCTTGTCAACAGTCTCTGTCCACAATACTCTTTCTCATTCTCAATATGCACACAAAAACTCAATTTGGAAGAATTTCGTTACGCCCATTTTTTCCCCCCAAACGAGTTCCGTGTACCTGCTCTAATTGCGTGAACTATTTTGACATCGGCATTCCTATCTCCAACTTTTCCAGGTGGGGCAGTGATTTAGAGATTCTCCATCGAATTAAATTAATGATGGGTTTCATCAAAGGCTGTAACAGCTACAAAATTATGATAAATTCATTGAGATAGTTTCCAATAAGATGGTTTTGTAAATTTATGAAAACTATATCCTGAATTGAGGCTCAAATAATGGAACTTTATCTTAGCATTCCACTTCTTTGGGAGCAGATTTGTTCATTCATACATACCAATATATGAGATATATCTCTAACAATTTACTCCCAATACTCTATATGGCAGAAGAAGGTACCAAGATGGAAAAATTGGGTCAAGGATGAGCAAAATCAGAGAGCTGATGTAAGCCAATCACAAGATTGATGACCTAAAGATGATGATGATTAAACAAATTTATTTTATTATTATTATTATTATTATTATTATTATTATTATTATTATTATTATTATTATTATTATTATTATTATTATTATTGGGATCCTTAAACACATAAAGTCATGGGTTGTTAACAATACTAAAGAAGATTAGTACTGTTTTAAAAAAAATTGAACTTGACAATATAATGATAGATTAAATGGCCAAGATATTATAGATAACTACGGTTATAGTCGCATTTAAATATTATTTTATCTAAACTGAATAGTGATATCTGGACACGGGATTCAAACCTGGGCTCTTTGGCTTACTATGCCAATACTCCTACGACTAAGCAATTCAGTAATGGTTCTGTGCCCACGGTCAATCTGCACTCATATTTTAAGGCAGAATCTGTTGGCGACGTGTGGAAATCATCATGCTTTATACCGCCACTAGTACAACTACAATGACAACTGTATGAGGTCACATATTATGCTTTACAATGACAATTGTACGAATGAGCAGATCATATTATATTTTGATGTGGCTATAACCGTTCTTATCAACTATAAAGTCCTCCCGAGTCAAAGGTGGCTGCTTTATCTAATATCTCCTGATATGAATTGATCACTCATATGTAGCTGATGATTTTCGCAAGTCCATCACAGACTTTGCCTTAAAATAGAAGTGAAGAATGAGCCAGGGCACGAGGTGATTCCTGGATAGCTCAGGTCTAAGAGAATTGGGGTACTAGGACAAAGATTCCAGGTTTGATTCCCGTATTCAGGTGTCATTTTTCAATCTAAAGACTGCTTCACAATATAGTTAATCTGATATATAACAATACGTCATCAATACTCCGTTATTGTCAAGTTTAATACCTTAGAGTCTTAGGATAGAAATCTCTACTCCAACCCCTTCTTTCCCAATAATTGTGATGGTGCAGTCTAAGGTGTAAGACTCTCTTTGAACTTAATAGTCAATGACGAGCAGGTTAGGGAATGAATTCACTGGTACTAATTTATGTTATGAAGTTTGAATATGTTTATTTATCCTCTATTTTCTCTAATTCGGTGGTATTTCCTATAAACTACCTTTTACATATTTTTATTCCTTAACCACTCTTGTGATAAACTAACATTTTTTTTAAATTTAGTGATACAAATTATACAGTCATTTTGAGCTATCAATATTTTATATTAATCTAAAACAATACAATTGGAAGATTAATTATTAGCGTCAGTATTTACCAAGACAGAATATTGGAATGTAATAATGAATATACGCCCTCCGATTATCTCGTATTGTAAGTGGAGACCATGTCTAGTGTGAATCCAATGCCTTAAACTATGTGGTCACCAGTGTGGATAAAAACCTAATTGCCTATTCAACAATATGTTTATATATTTGTGAACATGCTATAAATAAAACTTCATATTACTTTTTCACCAAGCCTCAATCGTTTGAAAGTTTAATAAAAAAAAAATTAAACATCTAAAATTTGTATGTCCTTAAGCTTACAATTATAGCGATTGGAGATAGTATTGTAATTTGTATGTGTTCCAAAAATGAGTGAAGCAGCGGAACGGAACGCAATAAAAGTTAAAAAGCGCTCGCCGAACTGAGCAGGAGGAACATTATGGAGACGTGAAGTAGAAGAGTTGTTCGGTGGTAAGTTTGTTCTGGTAGCTATTTACCACCGGCTGGATTGAAGGGCATCGGGAAGATAATGGACATTGTGAGAAACTTGCTGTTTGCCGGTATTGTTCGATGTGGCCGCTTGCAACACTTGAGAGAGACGCAACCATATGGTCACAGAAGGTGGTTAGAGGCACCGCCAACCTGTTGCAATGGTAGCCAGGGATGGACACGGTAGTAGAGTCCCTGTATAGGAGCCTGAATCGGGCTTATTTCATGGTTAATGTATCTTGGTGACAAACTTTTGAGTATAAGCTACATGAGTGGCCCACATGATTGTTAATGAGTGAGTTGGAATGTTGAAAAGTGCAAAATTTGATATTTAAGATTATTGAGATACTTATATATCAGGCATAATCATCATCAATATCATACTCTGTTGCCAGCCTGTGGCCTGTTCAGTTTAATAAAATGCCTTCATCTTTCTCTATCCTTCCACTACTCTTCCTCAGGAATCCTCTCCTTCTCCATCCTCATTTAATGCCCATGCCATCTCTGTCTTACTTCCTCTACTACCTCATGAACTCCCTGTACCTCAACTCTTTCCAAGATAGCTTAATTCCTAATCTTATTTCTCTTCATGACAAACTTCATTCCAATGACTCCCAAATTCCTAGTCAATCTTACACCCAATGCCCATGTTTCTGCTACATATGGGACAATGGGTACAAAGTACGCCAGGTACAACACTTCCTTACACTTCAAGGGTACTTTTCTTATCCATAGAAACTTTATTACATACCTACAGAAACACTCTTCCTGCTGTCTCCTTCTCATTGGAACCTTTGTATTTTCATATTTCGCCTTTATCACGCTTCCAAAATATCTTATTTTCTGTAATTTAATCAGCTCTACTCCATAAAACTTTATAGCTTTAATAGGCCTTATTCTCCTTCTTGTCACTACCATCACTACACACTTCGCCATACTAGATTTCGTTCCAACAAATTGTTCGTAGTCCTTTCTTATTCCACTTCTACTCTTTGCAACTTATTCTTGGGCACTAAGCTTCTTACCTTTCTTAGGTACAACTCTCTTTCCGCTTCATTTTTTAGCCTTAATATCCTTATTTTAGTACCTTTCCCATACATTCCCATCCCTTTATGTGTACCACCAACAATTGTGGTCATTATCTAAGTACACACTTGGTATTACCTTGATGTTTACGTTCTGCTTTTTCATTTCTTCATCCATGATAAAGTAGTCTATCACCGGCTTTTACTACCCATCCCAACTGTATGTAGAGATCTTATGGCTTTCTCTTTCCTTCTTATAGCAGCTGTTTGTCCCCTTTCATTTTATTTCTTGCATATAGCGTCAGCATTTTTCTACCCTCCTCATTTCTCTCTCCCCATCATTTCCCCCCCAATAAAACCCTGCTCTGTATTTTCCTACTTTTGCCTTAAGATTCCCCATTACTACCTGTCACTTGTTTACCATATGCCTTTCTAGATCTTCCTCAAACCTGTCCTTTTCTTCTACGAGTCCCCCACTTGTGGCGCATACACTTGTATCACTTCCACTTTTTTTCATCTATCAGTTATTGCTACCATATTTAAAGTAAGCCTATAGTAAAATTTTGGTTGGTAGATACCTTTTTAATACACCAAAACAATTTTGCTATTAAAATTTATAAAATTTTACTATAATATTAATGTTATTTTATAAGTATTGGTACAATTTCTCAAAAGTGACAAATGTCTATCACATGAATGTCCGAATGAATAAGTTAAAGTTTATTTACTAGCTATTCTAGCTGCCAGATAAAATTTTATCTCTTCAAAAATGCTCCACATCATTTATGGTGTCAAAAAGCTTTTAATACCTGTTGACTGATGACAGGGAGATTGTGGCTCGGTCCTTGTAGGGTGTACTGAAGGTGGGTTTTCCTATAGAGACCCACACTCTTTATTTTCACACTAATGTAGGAACACTTCCTCTAGATTTAACTTTCTCATCCCTAATTCATCAGAATAATTAGTTCATAGGCGTATAGCCCGAGCAGGTATTAAGACGTGGTTCTATCATAAAACTTAGATGGAGGCAGCCAACCTAACTTCTAATTAAACTATAGTTGAATTTCTCTTCTTAGAGCTTCTCCTGATTTGATTCGATTTGCTCTCTCAAAAGAGAACCAAATGAAAAGGTCAAATTTTAGGAAAATATCCAAGCATTCGTCTAGAGAAAGGAAATAAGCTAATAGATAAAGAAATGCCAGTTTCATTGAACCTTAAATATGGTGTAAATGAAACTTTATTCCTTCAAATGATTTACCCACCCCTGGTACCAAGTGTAACAACCCAGCCACTGTATTTTTATTGCTTCCTCATAATAAGTACGCGCACCAAAAATGAAATCGTGGTTCTTTTGTCTCATAAAATAAAACCCAAAAGACTCCTAGTCCTGAGTACTTTCACGTGGGCTCGTTGCGGCGTAATGTATATAATAGAAGGAGGTTAACAATTGTTAAGTTGGCCACTGGAGAGGCACAACCCCTCATTTAATATGAAAACATGTTTCATCCACTTGGATCGGGCTACTTGAAGAGCGCTGGTCTGGAAGTCCACGACAACACAACACTTGTTCATCTTGTAGATTGCTTATTTTTGAGAGAAGGAGGAGACCAATTATAAACCACTGCCTATTGAACTAAGTTTTAAATAGAAGAATACGTAGTTCCTATGTATGCTGGTGGGGGAATGTAAGCTCTATAAACAATAAGTACAGTTTAATCTTATTTGGAAGACCCTTTCAGAAAATATGTCTGTGCATATCTATAAAATTTTGAATCAATGTCCGAACCTTACTAATATTCGGGTTCGATCCGAAATTTTGAATCTTAATATTTAAAGAATTGGACTCGATTTTAAATTTCAAATTTAAATAGATCCTAGATTTGGGTTTTATGAGTTTATCTCAAAATTCGAATCTATAGTTCAAACTTAGTAAACAAATTAACATAATTAGACCTTAAACCAGTAACTTTTTAGAGTTAATAAAGAGTAATTTGATTTACGGTGCGTAAAGGAATGACGTGGGTTAAGGTGTTGTTTGCGACAGTGAATATCTCTTATTTTAAATAGTATCTGGCTTTTAATAACTAGCTATCAACGTTTGCACTATCATTATAAAAGTGGTGTGATCTTTATTTGATCTCCCATTTTTTTTTAGATTAGTGCGATTTATCACTTAATTTTTTTAATAAACAAAAAATGTGTCTAAATTGTTTACCAACATTTTTTTAATACTTTCTATTTAATTAGATAAGGAAACTTGAAATGGGAAAATATTTAACACAAATTTAATTTGAAATAGTAATCCTAAAATAAAAAAAATAAATTTAGATCTGAACCTATTAAGTAAAATATTGGTCCATTTAAAAAAATGGGATTCAACTAAGATTCGATTCGATAAAATAAATTTAACATGAGATTCGATTCGTCTTAAACACAACATATTATTTGGCATGAGATTCGATTTGGACTCGACCCGAAATTGTTTTAGGCGTTAGATTTGGTTTTGATTCTATTTGAATAAATTAGCCAAGACTAAGATTCAATTCTAAATTGAAAATTACGGATTCGCACAGGCTTAAGAAAATACAAACATTTAAAAAAAATTCAACAATGATAACATTTTACTATAATAGTATAATTTTATGGGTATTGATAGCATTCATCATAGGCTCTCCCTATGAAATTTGGATCTTAAATAACATTACGAACTTATGGAGCATAAAATTTATTTTTTAAAGGAAGTAACAGCCGTTGGTGCAAGAATAGAGCAATCAGTTAAACATATCAGCAATGTTATATAAAACCCAACTAATATTATTTTGACCAAGCACAAGAAATTATATTATAATTATGTATTTTTCTGAAGAATAGGAAAAAAAATGACATTAATAGCCTTATGAATCACAAGAAATTATATTTTGGTTGTAGGTGAAATACAGGAAACACTATAATGTTACAGCTCTACTAAATACCATTTGAGGGTTGATTCTAGATAAGAACAGGAATCACTCTTGGCTCACTAGAATAGATGTAGCATTATAACGGAGATCACTATAGTAAATGTATAATTAAAACGGAGATCACTAAAAAAGTATCATTATAACGGAGATCACTATAGTAAATGTATAATTATAACGGATATCACTAAAACAAGTATCATTATAACGGGGATAACTAGAAGAGGTGTTTCATTATAATGAAGATCACTGGAAGAAATTTATCATTATAATGGAGCTCAGTAGAAGAACTGTATGATTATAACGGAGCTCAAAAAAAGAAATATATCATTATAATGGAGCTTACTAGAAGAAATGTATCATTATAACTGAGATCACTAAAATAAAAGTATCATTATAATGGAGATCACTAGAAGATATGTTTCATTATAACGAAGCTTACCAAAAGAGATGTATGTATCTTTATAACGGAGATTATTAGAAGAGAATTAGTATTATAACGCAGGTCACTAAAATAAATTTATCACTATAACTGAGATCACTAGAAGAGATGTTTCATTATAATGGGGATCACTAGAAGATGTTTCTCATTATAACGGAGCTTACCAAAAGAAATGTATCATTTTAACTGAGATCACTAGGAGAAATGTATCATTATAACTGAAATCACTAGAAGAGATGTATCATTACAACTGAGATCACTAGGAGAGAAACGAGCTTACTATAATAATTGTATCGTTAAGACTCAGTTTAACAAAAGTGCTGTTCATAGCGTAGTTAATATAAATTTTATACCGTGGTAGCCCAATTTATTACATAGCTCTCGCGTGGTTATGGTGTTAAATCAAAATGCTTTAAATTTTGAAGTTATGTCTTAGACACTAATTATTTTATTTTGTTGATCTCTTACATTTTTACTTTATGCTTCTTGAGAACTGAGATTACCTTCAATTACCTGACAAATCTAAATTATGTCACCAGTCTAATGTTGTGCCATTGAGACCTGCAGAGATTTACTGTGCGTTTATTTCTGTTTTCCTCTACTAGATGGTGTAACCTGCTCTAACTAGGCCATCAGTGGATTGAAAACATCCAGACAAGGTGTTTAAACAACCTGTCATTATTAAAGTGAGGTTGAGATTAACACAAATTTAGGTAGGTATTTTTATATATTATAAGACCTTTTTTACTACAAGTATAATATTAATAATATATTAATAGTATTCTAAAGAAAAGCGCTATCCTTTAAGTAACTGGTCATTGGAGCAAACACAACATTGTGAAAAAAAAAATCTCTACAATAGGACATAATATTTCGTTATTTACAATTCCAAAAATATTTTCTTTTTCCAAAGTACTAAACGTAGCAAATATTTATTTTATGAAAGGAGTTTGCCACTTTTTTCTAAACGCTAGTATTTATTTTTTAGCACCACGTCTTACCACTCGTTCATGCTATACGCTTATGTACTAATTACACTTATGGTTTTAGAAATAAGGAAGGGTATATTTAGAGAAAGTGTAGTCATATTTGCGTGTATGGATAGTGGGCAGTTATTTTGAGAAAAACACCCGACCTAGATACGAACCTCAATCTCCTTGTCACCAGCAGTTTATTCTACTGCAAGAGTAGCGCCTTATACTATGCATCCACCGATGCAGGCTAGAGGATAATTGATTAATTGAGGTACCTCTAGGTTTTTCTTAAACTAAACAACAATTAGTAGAATTTTTAAGATAATATACAATCATTAATCTTACTATCGGAAATGTATTAACAAAATACCTCCTGTTGGCGGGGCTCAACTTAGACCAATCAAAATGATGTTTTTTTCTTATGTACCATTTTATAATTTTTAAGGCGATATGGATCCCTGACCATCCATACCCAATTATATAAGTAAAACTTTTATAAATTTAGTTATATAGTAAGATTGTTCTGAGACGAACAGTTTATAAAATACAAACATATTTTTGGTCGTCAAATACATTTCCTCCAAGCAGACCCCTACTGTAATAGCACATTTTAGTGTCATTATGTCCGTTATTTGCAACCTTATCCATTTCATTTAAAGTGACATAACTGAACGAGGAATATCTTAAGGAAATGCACCAAATATTCCCTGGAGAAAAGATAGTAAGCCACATTATGGGACAGATTGGAGTAAAACTATCTCCAATTTACACGACATTAAACCCTGGTCTTGTGGGTTTGAGTCCAGATAAATAACGCACATTCAAATAGACCAGTAGTAGGCTTACAACCCAAAAGTTTTTTTTTGCGTTAAAACAAATACGAGAGATCAATTTAACCAATTTAATGCTGAGCTTTTAGTGTTACATAGTGTTCTGAACATCACTAGTTCTCATATAAGAGCGTCAATAATTCAACAACTTCGTGAACAGACAATAGTTCACTGATATCTTAGAGCAAACAGCCTTCGTTATAACGGTGGTTTCTAGTACACACCAAATAGTAGGTGAATGTTCCACCGATACGAGTCAAAACACCTGTAACAAAACCCGCACATAAAAACTAACGCGCTATTCATTATATGCTGGGAGGGGTCCCGATTCGATGTCATGTAAACGTTCTTAACCGTTTCGACAGAATGAAGGTATTTGCAGGATAAAAATAAAGTCTACCTTTGAAACGGGCATATGATTCAATTTAACATTGCAACAGAAGCTGGAGGCAATGTATCACCTCGTTATTTAAACTAACAAACTAGCTGAAAGAAACGGTCGGTTGTTGGTTTATTCCGTTGCGAGATTGTCCGCGGATAGCGACCCCCACACTCCATGCACCTGCTGTAGCGGTGTGGAAACCTGTGCTATTTTGCTGTGAATGTTGTTGTTTATGTCGTGGAGGGCTCGCACTACTTCAAACACTCAACCTAAATCGTGGACTTTTGGGAGTTCTTTTTTTATAATACCTTCTGGGAGAGTTATTAAGATAACAGAAGGTGATACGGGGAATGTACAGTCGTTTTCTATTTCATATTACTTTGGCATGATGGAAAAATTAACGGAACATTCATTTTGTAAAGTATTGTCACAACGTTATGATTTTTATAACAAGTATGGTAAATATTGTGTTCGTAGTTTATTAATGTAGTATACTGTAATAATTGACTTTTATTGCATTGTGTTTACATGGTATTTGCGATACAGTCTTTATTCTGTCAGCATCTAGATGACTAGAGGTCTTTGGAGCACGCGAAGATTTTATCACACGGCTAAACCCTAGTTTCGCCATCTCTAGTTAAAGCTCAGAAAGTATTTACATTTAAAAGAGTTATTGGTTCAACTACAATGAGTCGCACTCGCTTGTCGTAATCGCAGTCGTAAGATATGTTGGCTTTATTTTCTGCTTTCAAAGAGACAGTTTATAATTAAATGTTATAAAGAACGTATTAAAGAGAAATGTTGCGAAATAATTAGATACACACTGAACATAGTAGCTGAAATAACCAAACATTAAGTTCATGCCTTCAAAGGATCACACATACTAAAGATTGAACTATCAATAGGGTAATCCTATACCTCTGGAACATTTTTTGCACTCTTTTAATTGATAGATAAGGTAGATTAATTAAATCATTTAAAAAAACTATAAAATATTCGTGAGGCGATGTTGGAACACTTTGTAAGAATAACTTAAAATTCTTTTTGTTTTAAATGTGTGTGAGTTCCACGTTTCTCAATTTTATGTTTATTGTTGTCTTGTTTATAACAAATGTCATGCAACTGACACTGGAAATTACAACATAATAAAGTGTAAAATTAAATATTTGAATTTCCACTCTTTACCCTATACTCACACTTCTTACCATCAACATCCATGCAAATAGAAGAATGAAGCTATATTTTAATAAATATATCTAATAATTTCCTGTATGAAGGTTGGAAAACCACATTATAAAATCATGCATCCTCCTTAAATTGTTAATTTCTTATGCATTAAACAGTTTGTCTAAGGGAAGTATTTATAGTATCTAATCAAACAATCTACAAATTTATGAATACCAGGCAGTTCAGGTCAAATGGTTGATTATCTGACAACCGAATATTGAATATAAAAGAAAAGTCCCTAGTTTGTGTCACCACCGTTAGAAATTTGTAGTTAGTTTACCATCTTACCAGCTCCGGCTGTCATGAGGTTTACATGTTAACCTCGTGTAGTCTTTAAATAAATGTTTTCGAGATTGAGGAAGAACTTGATCATGTTCACAAAGCAGTACGGACTAACGGTTATACAAGTACTTCAAAGTACAGAACATCTAAAGTGTAAGACTTCTTTACGGAAAAAAAAAATACTGGTTTAAAAAGTGTCCTTCACAATAATACCTAAAACATTAATTTAAAATTAAATTACCCTTTACTAGACCATGAAATAAGATTCAATATCTCCACTTTTTATAAATTTGTCGATGAAAATTATTTAGAAAAATTGTTATAAACAAATAAATTTTATTTAATCTGTATTCGAAACAAATATTTTCAAGTGCGTTAAGGTCACTTAAACATCAATATTGTATATCACCATTTTAAGAAGTGTATAAATATTAATTCAATAATTTCAAATTATTACAGTTCAATAGTTGTAAGGGGTCAAACTTTCTGTTTGGTTTCCCTGTAAGGTTGGGACTCAAACCCAGGCTTGGTTTGAATTTTCCCTAAACTTTTTCCCACTTTCGCTCTATGCAAACCCTTTTAGTTCTTCCTTCCTCATACCTACCCCAGAATTTTGAATAAAATGTGTATAACCCATATGTGTAGTAAAACGTGGTGCAAGAAAGAATAATCGAAGAATTTACAGAATTTCAAGAATACAAAAAATTGGATAAATTTCTAATAGAGCATTAACTTACTTAACTTAATCAGGCTTATCGTAGTTTTCAAAATCTAAGCTATTGTGTATTTCTCTGTGACAAATAACTTACGTCGCTAGTAGTTAGTATAAAATCATATAAATAAAACCATTACAATTAAAGAAAGCATTTTTTTAAAGATTTCTTACATTTAACTTTAAATTAATACTACGCTTTGAAATTATATCGAATAAAACTCAATGTTCCTTCTTTAAATAATATTGATGATGATATTTATATCTTAAAATTTCCCTTGTACAAATAACTTTTGCTTTTATAGCTTTCAGGAATCAAATTCAACCATTTAACTGTCAGAAAACAAGTACAGTCCAATTTTTTTTAAAAGAGCTTTATTTGACACCTAGTAACGTTACTATATCTACTTTCACATGTTTATAGGTCAGCTCATGTTATCTGCAGCTATCACGTTTGTTGGATTTTATCAAGACCCATAAAATTACTCTAATAATATATGAAAATATGGTCAATGTTTATCATTTTTAAAACGCTCTTTCCATGAAAATTGGACTGTACTTTAACAAACAAAGTGGGCAGAATAAAAGTTCCATCGCTGTCCAGTAATCCGGCTACCATCCAGTAGTTTGTCCTGTGGGAATAGGGTGCCGCCAAGATTTATTCTCGAACCTGTCGCCACTTTCCCCTTCCACTGTTTTGCTCAAGAAGACACCATGCATCATCTTACAGCCTCCAGATACCCACTAAAAAACTTTTTATTCCCTTTTTTTTGCCACTTTTGATACGTACACATAAAATGAAAACGAACAACCCGGGCGCTTATCAAGTAACTTATTCATCCATTGTGTCCTTCGTGAATTATACCTTCAACATTTTCTTTATGCTACTAGTTTCCTTTTCTCAGTACCTTTTTTTTTATTTCCCTCTTGAAATATATTTACGGACTTGAATGAGCTAAAGCTATTTTACAGTCGGGCAATCCATGCTAGTTGATTTAAGGATAATTTAAAATATATACATATCTTTTGTTGAGGTTTTGTGGTTTTGTTGCTTTATTGTGATAGTACTGTTTTTGGCATAATTTCAAACAATTTGGTAACTTTATTACTTTACCGTGGTATTGATATTATAATAAGTAAATGATCATAACTTTTAGGTTTTCTTTTATGGGAATGTACATAATAAATGCCGAGTCATAGGTGGTACCTCTAATGTGTATACAAGTCGTAATTATGAAAGATGGGGGTATAATGACAGAGGTCGTGTATAAAAAACTATTCATAAACAGTAGACCTTAGCAAGCTTTAACTTTTTTTTTCTTGCTATGAGATGTTGTTTAAGGTTAGGAAATTCATAAAATGATGTTAATACCATTGTTAAAGTCATTATTTTTTTATCTCAGTGACATTTGAAATCAATTAATTTTTAAAATAATACAAACGTGTTAAATTTAGTAAAAATAAATTACAATATATTCCCTGACAAAATTGTAAAAATGAAACAATATACTTTCAACTGAACGGGCAATTTAAGATGGTTGTACACTTCCAAACGGGGCAAAATAAACCCTCTTAAAATGAATGAAAAGTATTCTACAATTCAAATAATTTTAGGTTCAAAAAAATATTCATTGAAAAGATCAAGTTATCAAGTCTTCACTGTAAACGAAATATAAAATACTTGATACTTCATAAAGATATAGGTTTTCTGGAATTCTTTTCAGTTTTGAGAAATATGTTTCCTTTTCATATAAGTTAACAAATCTTTTTTCTTGAATTTTGCAACAAAAAAAACTTAATAGATAAGAAATAGTTTATCTCGACAGTAGTCTGTAAAATCTCTCCTATCCACGAACAGAGAGTAAAGAATATCTCGTTTCCCTTTATTATTGTTCCATTGATAGTGTAAGAATGAAGGGCTATATAGCAAATGCCACGACTCAGGACAGGGAAAGCTTTTGGCAATACTGTCCCTAAAACGACATAGACGTATAACATACGTGTTGTTCCTATTACATATATTAATGTTGTACGCATATGCTGAATTGTGGAAAAGACTTCAACATGCAAGTTGGCATATTTGTATTTGTATTGTTTGTTGCCCTTTTTAAATCTAAATCACGAGCATCTAGAACATAAAAATACAAAAACTAATATTAACGTAAGTTCATTGTGTTCAAGCATTTAGAAAACGAAAGACAACTTAATATTTTCTTAAAGTACAATTTCTTATTTATGTTAATATTGTGGTCGACTTAGGGGGTCTTGACGTAAAGTTCTCGCCTCAGGCCTCGATGTTCGTGGGTTCAAACCCAGCCAGGGTGGGCAGATTTTTCTTGAGTGATAAAAATCCTTATCCTAACTTTCTTTGGAGGGGAAGTAAATCGTACTGTCCCATGTCGGTTATGGCGTGTAAAATAATCTTGGAAGGTATGTGAAAATACCTTTCCCAGTAAATTTGTCAGCCCTTTCATTTTCGCTCATAGAAATAATCAGTTGGTTCAGAAAGTACACGTTAAATACCTCAAATAAAAATAACAATAATATTGTGGTCTGGATATTAGTGAATTATAACTTACGTAGCCATGTCAGTGGTCATACGGAATATTCATCAAGTTCATCTAGTTTAATTGATGGGGCTCAAATTACAGGTGTGTATATATATATATATATATATTCATAAAATACATAATTTTTTCGTTACTTCTTAGTACTGGTTAGGTCGATCCGATCCGCATTTGATTACACTAATTCGGTAGGGATATATAAGGTTAAATTTTAATTGAAATATACTTATATATATATATATGTGTGTGTGTGTGTGTGTGTGTGTGTGTGTGTGTGAGTGTACTTATGGTATTTTATCCTAAATGGTCTTACATTCTCTCTAAATGTAGATCTAAGTATATTTCAATTAAAATTAAACCTTATTTATCCCTACCGAATTAGTGTAATCAAATGCGGATCGACCTAACCAGTACTAAGAAGTAACGAAAAAATTATGTATTTTATGAAAGCAAGTATTCAATACCGTCTTGATACATTTACAGAACATTCAATCAATATTTTCTTTCTTAGTTTACATTTTTGAAAGTTAATATTCAAAGGGACATGTTTTTAAGCTTAAACCCTAATGATTATTGAAGAAGATATATCAAACATTGGTGGAAAACATAAAATAAAGATATATTTTAAAGATATGTACACTACATACCATCACCCACTTGCATAAAGTATAATTAAACAAAGTATTTGGATGATTAATTGTTGATTTATAGGTAGAATGAAACTTAGTTTTTGAGTGATTTAATATTTTATGATATTAATAAATATAATAGCACATCACGTTTTGGTGTCAAAACATTATACTCATTGTTATAGGTATAATGACGACGTGTTTGAGTGTCTAAACAATATAATCTAATTATAGCCATTTTAACATAAAGCTTTTGAGTGACTAAACATTGTACGTGATAATACTGAGTGTTTGAGTGACTAAATGTTAGGATATTCGAGGAATATTTGAATATTTTTGATAACTCAAAACTGCTATTTTCTTAGGAAATACCATTGTGTAAGTATATGTTACTTGGGCTACCTTTAAGTCTATAATGCCCTTAATAAAATTAATTATTTTCTAGAAATGCTTATAGGAAACAAATTTGATTAGCTATATTAAACTTTGAATCACTCATAGCTTACATGTTGCCATTAAACGTAAAACTATAGTTCTTTCCAACAAGGATTCAATCCATTGTTTCTCATGACTTGTTAGCAATTGTATCGAAAATCATCTCAGTGATCCAGACCATTACTGAGGCCATACGTGTAATTTAACCTAGTTTCACTATCTGGTTACCCGCCTCGGTGGCGTAGTTGGCTAACGCGCTTGTCGTGTTGAGCCCGACTGCTGAGGACGGGGAGATCGAGGTTCGAATCTCGGTCGGGTGAACTGGGGGTGGTTTTTCCTAAATGGTTTTCCACTCTCCCTCCACGCAAATGCGGGTTCACTTCCTCTAATTCAACCTACCCAATATCTAATCCATTATCGTAATTAGTACTTAAAGCGTATAACCCGAACGGGTAGTAAGACCCAGTGCTAAATATTATTATTACTATCTGGTTGGTCTTGACTCAACCAATTTACATTAATTAAAATAATGTGGTGGGAATAAGGGAAGTATAATTTAGAGGAAATGTTCTCACAAATACGAGGGACGAGAGAGGAAACCAAATTAGGAAAAAATATATTCAGTGTACCCAGTGAGAACTTTTAACAAATACCTCCCCTTTCACTGGTAAGCCCGATTAAATGGTCTTGTGACACTTAAACCACGTGTTAACAAATATATTTAAAATAGTTTTGTATTTTGTGTGTTTTTTAATTTCTCTTACTGCACGTTCGGGTTATTCATACATACTTATATTATTTGGTTGTTGGTGGAGAAGGTTTCATTTTAGAGGAAAAGTACTCACACAGGAAACCCTTTATTAAAATACAACCTCACTACACCCAACGGGGATTCAAACCTGAATCTTCTCTCCCTGTAAACGGAAATCTTGCTACTATTACGAGAGTGATGCCATATGCCAGGGATGGAAATCCTGGTTCCTTTTGTGATTTTCGCTGAGGCCTTTTCCATATTTTGTCATTATTGTGTATCTTTATTGTTTATAAATGTCATGATTTTATTTAAGTTAAAAATTAGAGAAGTGATATTTTTATTAATTAAAATAATAAAATCTTTACTATAAAAAATAGAACTCAAAATTAATCAGTCTCATTGATCTATTTATATTTGGCGCATTATCATATTTTGGTAAACTTTAGCAAAATCTACTGTACAAGAAGTATTTGGCAATATCATGATCCCATGAAGTGAAATTTTGCGTTTCAATACCAAAAGATCTCCCCTACTCCTTTCCCTTGCACTGGACGATGCGAGCACTGACGTGGGTAAGTAGTGCGGTGATATAATATTGTGTTTGTCACAAAAATCACACGCCCTGAGTATCTTCATCCCTTTTTGGAACAAATATCTTGTTAAGCACCTTTTTTTTTACGAACACCCTAAATTTATTTTCGTCACTTAAGGTAAGAGACCATGTTTCACACCCATAGAGAACAACCAGTAAAACTATTGTATATACTCTATACTAATATTATAAAAAGGAAATATTTGAGTTTTTGTTTTTTTTGTTTGTAATGGATAAACTCAAAAATTACTTGACCCATTTTAAAAATTCTTTCACCAATATAAAGCTACATTATCAGCGAGTAACATAAGCTATATTTTATTTTATTGCTCATAAAAATGTCGATAGTATATTATATAGTCGTTGGAAAAAAAAGTTGTTGAAGGGAAAGTGGGGTTGTGAAGTGGGCTGGGGGGGTGGGGGTGTAGAGGTGAGGAAAGAGGAATGAGATGAAAATAGGAGGGAGGATAAAAAGAGGGAGGGGGCTATACAGTGATGGTAGAACTGTATTTAAAAAAAAAGTAATTAAAGTTTTGTTTCTATATTGACATGATGGATGATTTGAAGCTTTGTTTTACAGGATTCTTTATAATATTTTTTTAAGGGGAAGGGGGCTAGTTTAGTATATTCTAAGTTCTGCATACCTAGATAGTAGGCAAGATGTCAACAACTTACTGACAGAGTTTTACATTCTTTCAAAGGCATGTAGTAACACGGCGAAAAAACAAAAAACAAACAAAGAGACGACAATAATATTATATAACCATTGGTTCTTTTTGAGATCGAATTAATTTCCTTAGGTTTCCAGAAAGTCATAGCTACGTGACTGGAAGTCTCATGCTTGATTGATATAAGGTGCTATGCTACGTCTATGGACCACGTCGTCAAATGTTGTCGTCGTGTGGTACAGGTAAACCTGCAGGTGTGTATGTGTGTGTGGATAAAGAACAAGGAAGGTCTTGCTTGCAATCCTCAAAAGGACACCTTCCTCAATGAAGAAAGGAAGTCTTGGGATCAGCTGGATGGATGGCTGGGACTCCATATAAGAAGGACATATGTTCAATAACCAGTCGACCTGTGAAATAATCATCAAATTCTGTTTGAATTCAAGGACAATTCAACAACCATACATATTTTAAGTCTCAAAACACGTCTGTATTTTTGTCACCACAACTCACTCCCTGTTCGGATTATATGAATATTAACTAATTGCCCGAATGTGTTAGGGATGAGCAAAGTTAAAATTAGGGTAAATGTAGCAGTATTTGTGTTAAGGCAGAGTGGAAAACCATTTAGTAAAAAAAAAAAAACTTAGTTAGGAATGAGTAAGGTTGAATTTAGAGGAATTGTACCCGTATTTTCGTTAAGGGAGAGTGGTAAAACATTTAGGGAAAAACACCATAGTTAGGGATGAGGAAGATTAAATTTAGAGGAAGTGTACCCGTATTTGTGTTGGGGAGAGTAGAAAACTATTTAGGAAAAAATTCCCTAAGTCACCCCCAGGTACGATTTGAATCCATATTTCCCCGTAATAAGCAGACCAGGCTATTGTGAAAGTGACACCAGTTTAAACAGTTCGACCACTGAATTGGTGGACATATCTACCGTATAAAATGTGTTAGCAATTTTTCAGAAACAGTTTGAAAACTATTAAAATAAATTCTTTTTTACATCGCGTCTCACAATATATTCAGGTAATACGCAAATAAAATAATTGCGATAAGAGACGAGAATGATTAGGGTAAAATTACCCAAGTTTGCGCGGAGAGAGAGTGTAGCTTTATTTTTTTAATACCCTCAGTACACTTAGACGAGCTTCTAACTCTGACCTCTCTGTCACCAATAAAACAAACTAAATTTAATTAACATTTAGACCGTGTTCCCATTGTTGCGGGTAACTAGTACTAAAGAGTTGAAATCAATATTGAATATGTTTTATCCTCAGATATTTCTAAACAAATAATTATTATTGAATACAAATTGTATTGTACATAAATAGATAAATGTTTGATTCAAGATAAATTATATAAATATAATACTTCATTGATCCTTCTAAAACTGTATATTAAAATTTTTGAGGAACTGGTATTGGCAAATAAAATTTTTTAATTATCTATTTAAAAATATTTGATGATCTGAAATACTAAAATACTTTTTGAAATAATATTTATTTTCATCCACTTAACAAGCTTGGGTAACCATACAAAAATACTCATAAGTGATTTTGTGGTGCAGTCTGGTTTAAAAATCTCCAATTTGAAGTCCTTACTAGTTTTCAAATATATATTTGGACCTGTGCTTCAGAAACCAATAATAGAAACAACCCCTTTTGAGTCATGTTACCCGAATATGTGAGCAGACGAATTAAACGTCAAACTCGTCTAGTCTGGTTTAATGGTGGTGGGAAGGTTAGGGTTCGAGTCCAATGTGATTGTACTGAGATTTTATTCCCTAAACTGCTTTCCACTCTCCCCCCATACAATTGTGTGTGCACTTATTTTAAATTACATTTTAAATATATCTACCCCAATAATGTAATTACATACGAATAAATCGGGTGGGCTGGTTAAATTACAGGCCAGTTACAGAGAGCTAGATTTTTGTCTACCCATGATTTATCCAGACAAGTGCTGATAACGTTTATAAAAAATGCACCTCTTACAAATTATTTTTAGAGTGAATATTTTGTTTAATTGATCCTCAGAATTAGACAGTCAAGCGTATTTATGAGAAAGACTAGTCAAACTAGTTCTTTGTCAACATTTAAGAGCCCATCTCACCACATGGATAGCACCTAGCTTAAGAAATACAGTTCAAACTTGACTTCACATCGCGTTTCGGTTCTGTTTATTCTACTTTTGATAAAAAGGGAACTGAAACCAGAGAAAACATTTGACCATTTTTCAAAATACGAACACACATCTGTAAAATTAAAAGCTACACAATGGATACCAATTTTTCTGTTGTCAAATGAATTATGCTGAAAACCGCACTAAAAAACGTTTTATGGCTTAAGCCTAATATTGTATCTAACTTCCCTATTTATAATATGTGAGATGGGTTTTTAAGAATTGCAAATAGTAGTAATAGCTATGCTCCATTTGGCCTATTTTTTAGACACGAATTAAGGTTCCTCAAAATAATTGAGTAAAAACTCAACTAAGAGGAGAGCGTAAAACACGAATGGGTAGTAAGACATGGTGCCAAATTAAATAAGGGACATCATATTTGGGTAAAGTACATAATCAAAGGTGACCTGGTAGTCTAGGGGTAAGGTGTCAGACTTCTATGCTGGCGGCCGGGGTTCAATCCTAGGTCCCGGCAAAGATTTATCTGATTACCAAACCCTTCCTTCACCTCTGACAAGACATCTTGTGAATGTGGAGAAGGCCAGGCCTCCACCGTGGTTCGGATTCCACGTTAAACTGTAGGTCCTTCATTTCATCTCACAATCACCCTACCATCACACATTAGCGTAAGTGCGTATAACCCGAATGGGTAGTAAGACGCGGTGCTAATAATAATAATAATAATAATAATAATAATAATAATAATAATAATAATAATAATAATAATAATAATAATAATACATAATCAAATGTGCCAGTCTCGTTTTATTTAATCTACTGGGGGAGGGAAGGTCTAATAATTTTGAATCCCGGCCAGGAGCCGATAAAACAGTGATTCCATTTCTTAAATGGTTTCCTACACTCCTTTCACACAAGTGTTGGTAAACTTTCTATAAACTCTACCATATTCATCTCTACCGCATTGGTACAAATAAGTAATTCACCCTAGGTGGGTAGTAAGTAAGACCCGTTGGACTTAAAAAATGTAGGTGGCTAGGATGAGAAAGAAGGGGAATTCAAGTTAAGATTGCGCTTAGCAAGTATGATCGATTTTTTGCGTTTTATTTTGTGGGGGAGGTATACCGTGCTTTCTGAAACTAACAGTTCATATTGGTAAATATATACAATACAATCGTAAAATTTTCTTATAGTTAAAGTGTATTGGAACTTTGAAAAAAAAAAATGTAATTATATAAAATAAGTACTGTATATATTAGTAGTATTTTTCTTTATTTTCTGTATTTAACGTGCACTTCCAGCTCACGACTTATAAACTATCATTAATATAGATCAAACTTATCACACAGATCAGGGTGGTTGGATTCATAATATTCCGAATTTTCTAAAAATTTTCATGAAAAGACCATCCTTAAATTAATTTATTTGAGGAAAACCAATAAACATAATTTATCATCATGTAAAATAGTCTTCAAATACCAGTTTTGAAAATAGAATACTTATAGCGCTTTTAAAAATTTCAGTCAACAGAAAACTACTATTAGATTAATTTTTGTAAGAAATATATATTTATATATATGTATATATATATGTATATATGTATATATGTATATATATATATATGTATATATGTATATATATATATGTATATATGTATATATATATACAATTATTTCTAATGTATAAAACTAAACAAAACCAATTTTTAACCAAATCACTATAGCCATTTCTTAAATTACAACCATTACTAAACAATCAAACATCAGTAAACTACCCCGTAACGATTATTTACTCAAAATACAAGAATACAGTGTTATTTGTTAGATAAAATACTTTCCAGATATAATTAAAAATAAAATCGTTAAAGACATTTTCTGAAAATTTAGAATTCAAAAAATCACTCATTTGTAAACTAACATTAATTTGAGTGCAAGTGTCAAAATAAAAATAAATTATGCTGACGTATCGCCCTATAATAGGTATCTAAATATCAAGTTTAAACCAAATCCATCAAACCGTCTCAAATATGTGACTAGGGTCAGAAATACAGAATTGTAAAATCCACATTTTTTTATCTATATACACATTAAACGTAAAACCCACCTCAGTGACGTAGTTGGCTAACGCGCTAGTCGTGTTGAGCCCAACTGCTGAGGACAGAGAGATCGAGGTTGGAATCTAGGTCGGGTGAACTGGGGGTGGTTTTTCCTAAGTGGTTTTCCACTCTCCCTCCAAGCAAATGCGGGTTCACTTCCTTTAATTCAACCTTCCCAATTCTTAATCCACTAGCGTAATTAGTACTTAAGCGTATAACCCGAATGGGTAGTAGGACGCGGTGCTTAATAATAATAATAATTAAACGTAAAGTTATATCAAAATATCTAGGTCAATAATTTTTACAATTAAAATACTTCTCTTGATATTAAAAGGTAAAAGATCTCTTTAAGTAACCTTCCACAATATTTTCACTATTATATAAGAATATTTCACTCTTTTATTAAGTTCTTATAGCGTTGGCAGAAAATATTCGATGAAAATGCTAAAGTTTTAATATAGCTATGAATACAATATGAAACGTTTAGAAAAAAAATTGTCTAACCTATTAAATCTATATTAAAGAAATCACATTATAATTCCACAAAGCATAAAAAATAAATGGTACGAAACAATTGCACTAGCCTTCTCACATTGTGCTTTGAAGAAACTATTCAAAAGTAGGTTACAGTAAATAACCCTTAAGTAAGTTTTACTCATAAAAACAAACACATAATCTTGTTAATCACAGTAATTTTTTTTTTATAAACATTAAATCAATTTGTTCAAATATTTTTTAGCAAATTTCAAATTTTCAAAAATAAATTATTTTCTAAGCATCCTAAGACTATTTGTTGTTTGTAAAAATATATACCTAATCTTATTTTAAATGAAAAACTACTAGTAGATACCAATTTTGAAATCTTTCTTTAAGGCCAATTTTGAAATATCTAATATTTTGTATAATTTTCTAAGTAAACTACCATTTAATTTATGTATTTTAGAAAAATAAACATTATTCATCACCATGTAAAATAGTTCCCCTACATCGATTTTGAACAAAATTGGAAAAATATTTTAATACTATTAATAATTTACAAAATTCAGTCTTCAGTAAACTAATTTCCCATGGACAAAGTATATAGTGTTATTTGGGAGATCAGTCGCTCCCTAGGTGTCCATTTTAAACAAAATCACTTTAGCTATATTATTTTTAAAAAAAAACATTTTTTTTCATCAATTAGTCATCAGCAAACCACCCTTAAGCAAATCTTTTTCCAAAAACCAAGTAACCGGTTATATTTGTAATGTAAAACACTCCTGATAAGCCCATTAGTAACCAAATCATTAAGACCATTTTTTAAATGTTTAAAAATTTTAAGAAATCTGTTTTTTGTAAGCTACCCTTAAACTACTAATTTGTAGTTTTTACTTAAAAAAACTATACAGTGCAATTTATTCTGACAAACACCCCAAATATACCGATATTAAGCCAATTATTTAGAGCTGTTTTTAAAAGATATAAGGTTTTGGAAATATCAGTCTTCAATAAATTACCCTTAAACGAGTTTTTACTCTCATAAAAATAATACAGTGATATTTGTCATTCCCAAGAATCCAAAATTACCCATTTGGAACCAAATCTTAAGGACATCTTTTAAAAGATTTAAAGTTTTTTTAAAATCGGTCATGAGTAAACTAACCATAAATTAGTTTTTACCCTAATTAAAAGTAAATATCGTAATTCACCATGTCAATCACTAACAAAATACCCATTTGGAATCAAAACATTTGAGCCATTTGTAAAATATGTCAAGTTTTTTAAAAATCAGTTTCCAGTATACTTCCCATAAATTATTTTCTACGCCTAAAAACAATTATATATTGTTAAATTATCATACCCACAATTTCCAGTTAAACATTTTGAACAAAATCAAAGCTATTTTTTGATTATTCTTAATGATCAAAAATGTCCCATCAGTACTCTAACCTTCAACGAATTTTTTCACAAAACCAACTAACAATGATAATTGTCATTTCAACCGATTCATAAATATGCATTTTAAACAAAATCATTAAGGCCATTTTCGTAAAGTTTAGAATTAATAAAAAAATGACTGATTAGTAAACTGCCCTTAATTTGAGAGCTAGGATCAAATTTTTTTTAAAAAAATCTGCTGGTGTAACCCTATAACATTCAAATATCAGGTTTGAACCAATTACATTGAATCCTTTTAGATCCGTGGCCATTTAAAGACTGACAGACAGACACACATCTATGCAGATAAAAATGTAAAATCCACTTGTTTGGTTTCGGGTTCACATAAAATGTAAATATTCATCATATACTTGAGATAGGTGGTTAACACTATTAAAATACGTCCTCTTGATACGATAAAGTAATATTATTAAGGTTAAAAATAAAAATAAAATGTATACCCAGCCTTAAATTTGTTTATTTTTTCAGTTTCTATAATAAATCACATTTTTGGCTATAGTAAATAAAATATCATGATTGATTTAAAATCCAAGCTATGTTAATTACGGTTGCGGCCGCATCTAAATATCATATTCTTTAGATTGAAAAATAAAACGTGGACACGGGAATCGAGACTGGGACCTTTGGCTTAGTACGCTAACTCAGTAGGCTATTTAATTGTGACTAATATCAACAGTTCTTGAATATTTGTAATGAGCAAACTGACATCCAAATAGAAACATTTTAATTGAGAGGTAAAATTCCTTGTCAAGGTTGGCGATGGTCATGAGAAATATTCAAGAATGGCTCAGATTATGAAATTTAAATTGTCAAACATACTATATCTATTAAAGCAACATTTTATTTATTTTGTCCACAAAACGTTATTGTTAAAATATATAACTTTAAAATGTCCGGTCCTTAATTTGCGCTTTCATCCTAGCCCCCTTAAAATGTTCTGTCTCTGTGGTTGTTTCTGATTCGTTGAATCCGCCACTCCCTAGTTCTGATAGATGTCTAAATAATTCATCCAGTTGATTATAATGTTTATATCTCTAGGTTTCCAAATGATGTTTCAACACAATTTGTACTAGACAACTCACTTATCCAACTGACAATCAACTGCGCACTATACTGGTTGGGTAAGTTTAACGAAGGTTTATAGATATTTATACCGGTAAACAATTCAAATGTTGCTAATATGGAACACTTTCTAATTTTAAAAACAGTGTGCTTTATTCTTTAACTCTCCTTGAAATAAACCACCACATTATTATTTTTATAAACAGAAACTATAGATTAGATCTTAATATATAGTTCTGGCTCGTCAACTTCTTTTTAGCACTTCATTTTACTACTTACACTAATGAGCTAGGGATGAGGAGGGCTTAATTTAGAGGAAGTATTCCCTCATTTGCGTGGAGGTTGATTGGAAAAACCACCTTCAGTACACCCGAAAGGGATTTGAACTCAGGTCTCGTTGTCATCGGCAGTCTAGTTTAACATAAAAATAACGCCTTAAGGCATGCGGTCACCGAAGCAGGTCTCTTCAATTTGAGTCAGTTGTTTTACGTTAGATTTGTGCACGTCTTGCACAATGTCAAATATCTTAAATAGACGTATAAAATAGTCAATTATAGTATTATTTATTTCTAGCCATATTCGTTTTATATAATAGAAAACTTCCTTAAACTTATTTTTAAATAATTGTGTCTATATATTCCTTAATATTTGCCTTAGTTTAAGAATTCCCAACAATATTATATATAAATGCTACGACACAATTGCACAAACTTTTCATAGCGTGTATTAAATTTTGAAAGATTTTTAAAATAAGTTTTTAGTAAACTACCCTTAAGTAGGTTTTTCTGATTTAAACACATGCATCATCTTAATGGTCAAAATAAGCACCCGTTTTATGCAAATTTTAAAACAAATTGATCATACATTTTTAGAAAATTTCAAATTTTGAAAAATATGCTATTTGTAAAATAGAAACCATAAAATAATTTGTTATTTGTAAAAATAAAAAAATATTCCTAATTATCATTAAAGACTATTTCCAGATACACATTTTGAACTCATTAATCAAGGACAATTTTAAAAAAAATCATATAATTTGTTGTAAGTAATCTACTATTAAATTAATTTATTTTAGACACATTATTAATGATCAGGTTAAAAGTTCAAATTTAAACAAAATTATTAGAGTTATTTTCAAAGAAATTAAATTTTACAAAAATCATTCATCAATAAACTACAATCAAATATTTTTTTTTTACAAAATAAGTACAGTATACATATATCATAGATATAATTATTTATATTAGAAAATTTTAGCATATATCTATTCTTAAACAAATTGATAGAGTAAATCTTTTTTATATATTCAATTAAAAAAATCAATCATCAATAAAACACCCTTAAACGAATTCACCCCCAAAAACAAGTATTAAGTTTTATTTGTCATGTAAAACACTCCCAAGATATGAATTTTAAATAAAATTGTTTGAGCTGTTTAAAATGTTAGAAAGTAACTCTCCATTACACTACCCTTTAACAAAATTTTGCCCTTAAAAAAAGTATATACAGTATTATTTGGGAGGTCAAACACTCCATAGATATCATTTTTAAGCAAAATAATGATTGCATTTTCAAAAGATATAATTCAATAAAATCACTCATCAGGAAACTACCCTTCATTTAAGGTCTAGTTATTACTATTAGTACCTCATCTTACTACCCGTTCGGTATATACGCACTTATACTAATGTGTAATGGTAGGGTGATTGTGAGATGAAATGGAAGACCTACAGTTTAACGTGAGACCCGAACCACGGCGGGGGCCTGACATTCCACACATTCACAAACTGTGATTAATACACGTCTTGTCAGAGGTGAAGGAAGGTTTTGGTAATTAGAAAACTCTGTGCTGGGACCGAGGATTGAACTCCGGCCGCCAGCATAGAAGTTTGACACCTTACCCCTATACCATGAGGTCACCTATTTAGGACTAAGGTTTTCAAAATACTGGCATAAAGATAAGTCAAGTTAAAACCAAATCCATCAAGCCGTTACAGATTAGTGGCCAGGGAAATACAGACAAAAAGATATGAGAACAGAGAGAATGGTAAAATATACTTTTTTAGGATTCAAACACACATGAAACGTAAAGATGAATCATAATTTTCACAGCTACAATACTCTATCTTGATTTGAGAAAATAAAAAGGGTCGTTTTAGACAGTACAATTTTTGTTTTGCTGCCATAATTGAAAACATTTTACTATTTATTCGTATTGTTTTATAGGTATTGATAATATCGATCTAAAGTGACAGCTGAATATAGAATAATTAACGTATGAAATTATACAAGTAAATACTGTATAATAAACCTTATAGCTGCCAGATTAGGCTTTTCTTATGAAAATTGTACTGTATACACATCATGTGGCTCTCCATGTAAAAATTTTAAAAATATTTATTAACTTTCAATGAAATGAGTACCCAAAACTTGTACGAAAAGTCTTAGTTCTATACCTCAGGTAACTTTTCTGCCAAATCTTTTATAGCTACTAATAATAAATTACTCACACACTATCTTAATTATAGTTCAGACACACATTGGGAAGTATAAATTTCACTTATGTTATATTTTTCAACCCAGTCAAGATTCTATTCCGCAATCATTATATCACATTTTAAGCGCGTTAACAACTGAGCCAAGTTATTGGTATTCTTCTGTACTCTCTTGATTAACAGAATTTTGTCCTCTTTGCACTTATCTAAAGTAACAGAGTTTATTTACATTAGGTTAAAATTAATAAATGGGGCTCTCATTATTAATGTAATTTCATGTAACCATAATAAATAAACTGCGCAACCTCATGTGTGCATACCACATTTTGAAAACCAACGGTAATGATATAGGTATTAAAAAATTTTATAATTCAGAGAACTAATTCTCAAATTTGCTTGTAGGGAGTGTGATAAACTTTAAGAAAAAAGAATCTTAATGGGCTCGGCCCTGATTCGAATCCAAAACTTCTAGTTTCGCAATACTACAAAAGTCTTTGTCCTTTCCCAATGTGAGTGTTTTGATAAACAGTTGCTTGTTCTCATTCGTTTTTCTGGTTATAAAGGTGCCATTATTTCAAGTTTGTTATTAAAATTATTATTATTTAATAATTGCAATTAGACATAGTTGACTGAATTTTTTTTAACAAAGTAAATATATAAATATGCTTTTGAGACAGATACATCCGTCCCTGGATACAAATGAAGTAATTTAAAAATAGATAACCCCTGGAAAAATGTTTGATTCCGTTTCCAGGTGTAAATTTTCAACTAATTTTAATTATATCCAAACGATAATAATTTGAGTACTATATATAATTTAGAGATAGGTGTGCTTAAATAAAGAATGAGCTAATTTTTAAACTTGGGTAGTAGGGTATATTTAAAAATATAATTTTTTCCAGTTTCTTACAGGAGAGTTTTGGTGTACTTTATGAATAATTTCAATACTCATTTTGTTTATACAATTCTATAAAACCCGCAAAAAAAAATTATAAAACTAATTGAGATTGATCATCTATTGCTTTATCTGATTATTGAGCCGAGAGATATGATAACATGTTGTATACAGAGAATCAAGCATGTCTCAGTGGAGTCAAGCAGGTTCTAATGCTGAGGATCAAGCAAGTATTGGTGATGAGAATCAATCAGGTTACAATACTGAGAATCAAACATGTCTCGGTGATGAAAGTCAAGCAGGTTCTAATGCTGAGGATCAAGCATGTCTCAGTGATGAGAGTCAAGCAGGTTCCAATGCTGAGGATCAAGTAGGAAGTATAGTAAGAAATGGTGTTAAAATAAATCATAAAGGAAACACTGCAACATTTCAGGATGAAAGAAATGTACGTTCAACCCACCCACACCAGGCACCGCACCCTGGACCACACTGCCTCCGTTGCAAGACGGTAATTAAACAACCTAATATCCCGCTACGGACAATCCGCGTGCCAATTCCCAATGACACATTCGTGGCTTGTCCGCACCTCGGACAAGTTAACTTACTCCCACGAACCCGTTGTACAGTTACTGGATTGACTGCACACATTTTTCCTTAGCTTAGACCCCCGCGGCGAACCGATATCTTTCCGGGTCTCTTCGTACTCCTGCTAAGATAAACAGGCGTACGTACTCTTCTATAGTTGAGGTCAACACCTCAGCTCAGGTGGTAGAGCATCTTTACATAGAGTTGATATCCTGGGTTCGATTCACAGCACTACTGAAACATTTATCATGGTTTAAAATGGGATTGCCACAATCATAGTATTTTGTTATGCTTCTTATCTTAGTACCCATCTGGGTTATACACATTTAGCTACACTACACTACATTGAGTAGGGAATAAGAAGGTATAATTTAAAGGGTATGTACCTACATTTGCGTGAAAGAAGCATATTAAACCATTTAGGAGAGCACCCTCAATACACCCGTTGGAATTAATGCCCTGACATCTCAATCACCGGATATCCAGAAAAAATGAGCCGGGCGTGCTCACGGGTACAGTTTCGTAGGGATTAACCACGTCTAGGAGATTGGTTGTTGTCTCTATTCCAGAGTTAAGTATATTTTAAATCTTACTCTGGTATAATAAGTTGATTCAAAGAGTACAATAAATGTATCGATTAAAAAAGCTTCGGAATATACACTGATGCCTGGGTGACTGTTCCGTGGTGATATAATTTAGCTAGCAGGCCATTTGTTGATATAATTAGCCTGTTTAGAAATTGTAAACTAAATACCACATATAAATACATAGCACAGATATTTGGTATTTAGTGTTAGGTGTTGCTATATTAGCTTAATTTAGTTTGTAGGTCATGTGCTGATATAGGGCTAATAAGTCTCTTTAGAAAGTGCACTTTAAATAACAAAATTAAAAAAACAGGATTAAGGCTACGTACTTAATATTAGGTGTTGCTATATTAGTTTAACCTAGTTTGTAGGTCGTGCGTGATATAGCCTAATTTGTCTATTCAGAAAGTGAATTTTTAAATACACTCCACCTCCTAAATATTACACTATTGTTGGGTCTTTCAGTATTAGTTTAAGTTAGCCTGTAAGTCGTGTACTTTGTATTGAAAAACTTCTTAAACAACTATATTATAATAAATACAAATTGAACCTGTTGTACTTTTATTGTTTTGTTAATGTGAGTGTACAAACAGTTGGACCCAGTAGTAGAGTACACTGAGTAGTTAAGGTTTTCTCTCTTGTCCATTCAGTTTTTAGCTTCCTCCGAAATCTTGAAGCTGAAATTGACATCCAAGTTACGTGTTTGAGAGAGTTTATCTGGAGCGATATCTGCAAGTTGCCGCAGCCATGACAAACGGTGCAATACCGCTAGGGCACGTGCGGGCTGACCTGCTCTATCGCGCATGCGCTGTCATGGCCCCGATCATGGACTAGCGTCATTAGTCAGGTGGTGACATAGTAGTCCGAGTGAGCAAGTCCCCACTGACACAAACAGATGATTAGGCAGGAGTATAGCATATCGAAATACTAGTATCGATACTTTTACTCATTTCTAGTATAAATAAAAAATTATCAACATGTTTACTCATTTCTAATATCGGAAGAAAAGTAAGTATCATTTCTTTTACTCGTTCCTAGTATCTAAATAAAAGTATTTTTCCTTTTAATAATTTCTAATATTGGAAGAAAAGTGTCCATAGGTTTTCTCATTTCAATTAAGAAATAAAATTATTAATATTTTTACTCATTCCTTATACACGAATAAAAGTATACATACTTTTAATTATTTATAGTATCAGAAAAAGTCATTCATACTTTTATTCATTCCAAGTATCGGAAGAAAAGTATCTATAATTTTACTCATTTCTATTATCGGAAAAAGAGTGTCAATACTTATAATAATCTCTAGTATCGGAAGAAAATCATTAATACTTTTACTATTTATAATATCGGAACAAAACAATTCAAACTTTTACTCATTTATAGTATCGGAAGAAAAGGATTTGTTTTTTCTTTAATCATTATAGCTTATGGTACTTATCTTACTCGAAAGTTCATTGCCGCACTTAAAAAAGTACGCCCCCGATCCCTATCTTGAGCTAGTTCTGTCCAGTCCAACTCATTACACCCTATCTCCTTCAGATCCGTTCTAATGTTCTGCGTCTAGGTCTAACCAATGGTCTTTTCCCAATGGGTTTGCCAGTTAATACCCTGAGCACGGTTATAAATTCTTCCATTCGCGCTGTGTATAATGCCCACAATAATCTGCCAGATTCGATGTTTGATATTCGTAAATGGTGACCTGGTGGTCTAGGGGTAAGGTGTCAGACTTCTATGCTGACGGCCGGGGTTCAATCCTCGGTCCCGGCACAAATTTATCTGATTTCCAAACCCTTCCTTCACCTCTGACAAGACATCTTGTGAATGTGGGGAATGCCAGGCCTCCACCGTGGCTCGGATTCCACGTTAAACTGTAGGTCCTCCATTTCATATCATAATCACCCTACCATTACACATTAGCGTAAGTGCGTATAACCGAACGGGTAGTAAGACGCAGTGTTAATAATAATAATAATGATATTCGTAACAATCTTGTAAAAATATATAAAACCAGAAATGATAATATACATTTTGTATTCCATATATCATACAGTATTACTAAAAATAACACTAAAGTAATCACCAAATTGTAATAAATAGGCGAGTCGAAAACAATTAGGTGATCTATACTGAGGAAAGTGATGGACAGCGTGCTTGGGTTTTCCTGACGTTTGGTGGAACTCACCTGAGTGACAATATCTTCAAAAAGTGAAGTATTTAGCTAGTGAATATTTACGTTTCAATTAAAGTGTTAATTTTCAAGTTAATAGTCGTCAAATTGTTTTGGCCTTATCCTATAGTACCTAGTTATATGTCTCGCTCATTTTAAAACGAAGTAGTAGGAACATTTAATCAGGATATTAGAGTATTGATTTAAAAAGAGAATAATACTAAAAAACTACATGAATAATATTCAAAAGATTACGTTTCTCATTACCAATCCAATACTGATATATAATTACTCATATGTATAAACGTATTTGAAAATAAAAAATATGGTAAAAAGTGAATTGATATCGAAAAGAAAATATCGATATGAGTAAAATATCGTTGATTTTTTCCATATGCTAATAGCATCTAGAGTGTGAGCTCACAAGCAAGCTATGCTAACCGAGCTGCCGCCGCCGTTTGTGATAGTAGTCCTTATCCAGGACGAAATATTAAAATTAATGAAAACTTAACAATAACTTGTTTTCAAAATGTGTTTAATGTGTCGATATACGTACTGACGTGTCAAGCTATTCTTGTTTGGTTTTATAGTGCTGGGAAATCTTAGTTTAAATAACCGGCCCCGTGGTGTAGTGGTCAATGAACTTGGCTACTAATCTAAGGTTCAAGGGTTTGATTCCCGGCTGGTACCTTAGGTATTTAATCTGAAAGGAGATTCACCCCAACTTTCACCAGGGTTTGTTTAATGGGACTTAGTTAAGGTTTAAATGTTTCCATTCATTCCACACCTTCATATTCACTATCACCATCATTTCATCTCATCGGGACATGGAAAGATCCTCCACGAAAAGGCTGTATGATTAGTTCATTCGGACGTCCCTTGGGCAACGTTACATTAGTACTGGCTAATCTTTCCACAGACTGGGCTACGTATGTTGTAGCTCAGACACGCTATATTATATAATTATAGTTCAAATCCCATCTTGGAGTAGTAAGTGTTGTTTTTCCTAAAAGGCTTACAAACTCCTCCTCCATAGAAATTCAGGTAAAATTATTCTAAATTCAAACTTTATCATCCTTAATGCAATAGCGTAATTAGTACATAAATGTATAACGCGAACGGATAGTAGGCCTAAAGCATGGCAAACAAAATATAATTTGTCAGTGGCAACAGGCCTTAAACAAATTTAAATATTTTCACTCTAACTAAAATTGTACATTTTTAAAGATTCAGGGATTTGATTTGGATTCTAAATTCAAAAGAAAATGTAGGATATGGATTTGAGGTATAACTTAGGGAAATATTCCTTGTTGATTTTTCCAAATAAAACTTATACTAGTACTATCAGGATGGTAATAGTTGGCAGGCAATAAAATCTCTCTCAGTGTTCTGTAGAATTTGTGGAGACGAGAACTGTCTCAGATGCCATCTTACAGCATCCCCTCCTTGGGAATGTATCCACCACATCGGTTCCTGTACCTGCCACAAACCATCATCCAGGGTCTCGAAGACACAGGTGAAGGCAAGAAGTGTGCCACCGGGAAGGGGGGAAGTTCCAGCTGCTTGCGATCAAGGAGTGAAAGGGAGGCTTTGTCCCCCTTCTACCTCCCCATCCCCTTATGAATGAAGCTATAGGGAATTTCTTCTTACTTACCACGCTGAGCACACATCACGGTGACCGAGTTCTCTTGAAGAAAACAGGAGCGATTTTTGCCTTACCCCTCCCTATTCCACCCTCCCTTTAGAAAAATCTTTCACGATCACCTGTACAACCAATAGCAACCTTTCCGTGGAGGAACCTGTCGGGAGGGAAGCGTATCCATCCCTACAAGTTCAAATTCAAAGGAGAGTGAATATGGAGTAGGACTCTGGTAAGAAAAACTGTATTTTGCAGTCGCAAATTTTAGTAAAAATGCTTTTATATACCAATATATTAAGTAATGTAGTCCTCAACTGTAACTTTTGATAAATATTATCAATAGCATACAAAATAATACTAATAATATATTCTCACTCTTGAACACAAAAGAAAATGTGTTTAATAAAGATTTTTTCAATCAATTATTATTAGCACCGCGTCTTACTACCCGTTCGGGTTATACGCACTTACGCTAATGTGTAATGGTAGGGTGATTATGAGATGAAATGAAGGACCTACAGTTAAACGTGGAATCCGAACCACGGTGGAGACCTGGCATTCCCCACATTCACAAGATGCCTTGTCAGAGGTGAAGGAAGGGTTTGGAAATCAGATAAATCTGTGCCAGGACCGAGGATTGAACCCCGGCCGCCAGCACAGAAGTCTGACACCTTACCCCTAGACCACCAGGTCACCTACTTTTCAATCAAAAGTCATGACATAGATATTTTACTCCATCGCATAAATAAACACACTTAACTTATTATCTAGAATAATAGCACTTTCACCTGCTTCGGTGACCACATGGTCCAAGGGGTAACTATCATGCTAGACTTTATTGTTGACGACAGTAAAATAGGGGTTCGAATCCCAGCCGGGTGTACATAGGTTTTCCCCAAAATGTTTTTTCAATCCCTCTCTCTCTCTCTCTCTCTCTCCAAGTGAATGTGGAGACACTTTCTCTAAATTCAACCATCTACATCCTTAATACAGTAGCATAATTAGTGCATATGCTCATAACTTGAACAAGTAGTAAGACATGGTGGTAAACATAAAATAACACTTTATGAGTCCTCAGAGCTGTTGGATTTGATATGAAGTATATCGTCTTAGCGTTATTATTCTAGCAGGACAGTTGAATCATAGTTAACACGCCGAATATCGATAGATAAATAAACACACAAAACTATACATATTTTTTCACACTAATACGTTTGACACAATAATTTTTAAAAGCTTAACTAAAGGGCAGGAATGTTAAAGATAACTCAGAGGATGTGTGTCCGTAATAGTTTGGAGAGGGGACGGAAAAAACACATTAATAAATCACATGTGAAAACGAGCCCCAATACTGCCAGCCAGTAAGTACTACCCCATTACTTTTTAACGGAATATTAGTGTGTTCTATAAGGATAATGCAAGAGAGTAGGGAAGGTTGTGACATTAAACGGTACAATACAGCTACTAGGATACGACATCTCTCCTATTGTCAAGGAATGTAAAACTAAGAATATACAAAACAATAATTTTACGGGTCATTCTCTATAGGTGTTCTAAAACAACGTGTCTAGGAATATAATTCATCTAAAAAGAGATTAAGATACTGAGGAGTGGAGTATGTTGGATAATTATGAGTTACATACCCTGTACTCGTCACAATACATTGTTATGATTATCAAATCTCGCAGGATAAGGTGGACAGAACATACAGCGCAAATGGAAGAATCTATAACCGTCTTCAGGGTACTGGCTGGCAAACCCAACGGGAAGACCTAAATGCAGATGGAAAGAATAACATTAGCATGATCCTGAAAGAGCTAGGGTGTAATGAGTGAACTAGATAAACTAGCTCAAGGTAGGGACAGGTGGCATAATTTTACAAGTGCGGCAGTAAAATTTCGCGTTCCTAATGCAATAGATATATTAAATAAATAAAATAAAATTAGTTAACTCAAACAAAATAAGATATTGAAGGACTCTGTTTACTATTATGTTATCTTAAAATTGAATCAAATTAATTACTTTTAAAATTTAGGAGATATACAGAGGGTGGCCAAATTATTAGACTCAAATTAATAAAAACACAAAAATTAATTTCTTCCCCCAAAGGTTTCTAGTTTAACAATCCTAGTGTCAATATCACAATATATCACAATATATTTGGTTCGTTTAAAACAAATTTTATATGTTTTTACTATGTTATTTCCCTACTGTTGGCAATACTGTAGTCAGCTGTTGGTTGACATTCAGACCAGATATTTTTCTGATCCTCTACTTTATGTTATTTATGTGCTGTTTTAGTGAATATATTTATTTGTTATAATTTGATTTTGGTTTTTGTTAATTTAATTGTTATATTAAGTGTACTAGGTAAATAAAACTTTGAAAGAGAGTGATAATTTGTAATATTATTGTGAATTTTTGTGAAAATACAAAATTGAGGTTTTAAGTGTAAAGCAGGTAATTTAACACCAAGAAAAATAGCAGCTTCTCGTATTCTTTTAATGGAAAAAACAAAACACAGAGAAAAATTACAAAAAACTAAATATTCAGAGAAATCTGTGAGACAAATTAAAAAAACAATGGTACTTAGGACACGTGTACCAACAGAACTAAACCGGAAAATGTGGTCGAAAGCAAACAACTCAGTGACAGAGTTGTAAGAAAACTTAAAAATCCTGCTATACAAACCAGAAAATCAACAACAATGGAAATTTGTTACAAAATGTATGAGTTTGGATTAGACATATCACCACGGACTGTGCAGGAAACATTGTTTAGGGAAGGTTTTAGAGCTTGTCGACCTCGCAAAAAAGCTAAGATAACTCCCGCAATGGCAGCAAAGCGTATTGAGTGGGCTAAGGGTCTTAAACATTGGACCAAAGTGAATTGTTAGAATGTTGGTACATTTGTTTTACACTTAAAAACACTTTTCATAATATCTATTAATCCTGAAATAGGTTAATATTTCATCAAAAAAATCACTATATTACAACTTCGTAGACTTTTTTCCACTGAAATGTTTTGGAAAATTTAAAGGTGCTTTTTTATGTCTTGCACTCCAAAAATTGTGTTCTTCTTCTAGGTGATCTTCACAGTTGATTCATTACTCTCCATTTGTGAAGAATTCAGTCAGTATGTCCGAAGAAGAACCAATGAGGTGTTCAGCAGAGTGAAAAATATCTAACTTCAGCAATGGTCTGGGGAATTATGTCATTATGGGGTCCGGGAGAACTTTATATTGTGGAGGGTACTTTGAGGCAGGATCAGTACCTTAAGGTACTGAAAGAAGTGATTCTTCCTAAAGCAAATTTCTGGTTTCCAAATGGAAAGTTTGTCTTTATGCATGATGGGCCTCCCTGTCATAAAAGCCAAGGAAATCTCAAATTTTTTGACCTAAGAATAAATTAGTGTGTTTCCCTGCCAGGCAACTCACCTGACCTAAGCTCCATCGAAAATAACTAGTCCATAATGAAGAAAAAAGTATCACAAAGTCGCTTAGCAACTAAGCAGCAGTTTATTGAGTGACTCACTGAGATCTGGTACCATAACTTAGATGTTAGAAGAATCTGTATCACTTGGTTTATAGTATGCCTAAGAGACTTTAATAATTTATAAAAACAATGGGAATACATATCAAGTACTGATCATTATACTAAATCAATATTTTTATATGATTTTAACTGAATAAATAAAAATGAATTTAAAAAAAGCCATTGAGTCTAATAATTTGGCCACCCTCTGTAGTAGAAACTTTCAACTATTAAATAAAAATTATTTTTAAAATTATTTTTGCGAGAAGGGTTCAAATGACTACTAAAAGTCGACTGACTCTATAATAAAAAAAATTTATTACCCGCATACTCCTACTAATAATATTATCAGTAAATGGACTGTACACGTATGTTAATGTTAGTTTAAAACTTTATTACCAGAACTAAAACTAATTGCTTGGATAAGTGATCTTATATTTATACATAATTTTGTGCGGAGTGAAATATTCGTTATTATCAATAGAAACAGGAATTGTATCTACTAATATAACAAAAGGATCTACTTCTTCATTTTTGATTATAACTTCAAATTCCAATGTATTTCTAGTTATATATGCATGATCTTTTCTGATAACGCGTTGAAAATATATTATTAATTGTAATGATAGAATTAAATAAATGTCGTGTCACTAGATTCTAGAAAGAACACGTTGTTACAACATCGTGATAATCATCAGTCATCAGCAAGCAATTTAAATAAATATTTGACTGTGATATCAACGTAGGTTTTAAAACCAGTACAAAATATGCATCTGCCCTTATACAGCACAATGGTTTGAAGTCAGCCCAACCGGAACAAATCTAGAAGGAGAAATACTACTACTACCAGTGTAAATGTGTGTGGTTCTCATTCGGTACGGCAGCTATGTTTAATTGAGACAAGCCCTTGAACCACTTGTTTCGGACCGTTGACAAACTGAGACCAGTTTTAGAACATTTTTGAGTAAGACTGAATCTACATAAAGACAAATTATAGTTGCTCGGGCAATGGAGGATTTTCAAAGTTGTTCACGAGATTTTATAATAAAAAAAAAACAGGAAAAAGATCGGTTGCCAACAGAAGCAGAATATTATTTATTTTAATAAGATAAAACACGTTAAGTTGTCACGAAGGAAGATGTCGAAAAAATTGTGTGCATTTATTAGTTATATATATATATATTTATATATATATATATAACTAATAAATGAATATAAATAGTATATATATATGTGTGTGTGTGAAACTTTTTAATCCAAACTAATTGGTACCTAAGTTTGTTCGGACTAGCAAATCTACTGATTAAGCGCGAGAATACAGGATACAGTATTATTTAAGAATTTTAACCAAGAGTTGTATGATCTTAATCAAATTTTAATTTTTGAACTGATGTAAAACACGTAATATTATTAGTTGTAATTATTATTAGTTACAGAAAAAACACGTGTTGAATAAAACGTGTAAATACTAACCATTTACTATCAGATATCACTCTTTCTTACAATTATCATTTAACTGAGAATTTATTATTTTGGAATCCCGTGGTTCTATATAACCGGGTTTTACTGTAATTCATTTTAAAATTACGTGAGTACCCTTTATTCATGAACTTATAAACTAAAGTAATCTATTTAATTTAGATATTAAGTTTGAATTGGATAGAACGCGGGCTAGGATAAGTACCTCTATATTTGTCATGTCAATATTATATTTTCTGCTCATATTTATTTTAAAAGTTATTTAATATCTATCATAAAATAGTGGAATTTTGACTTGTTCTGTTGTATAGTAGTCAGATCTCCTGGTTACAGATCCAGAGGTCCCGGCTTCGATCCCCTGTTCTTCCATATTTTATGTGAGGCACTGGGTCTGCAACGGGCTCAACTCAGCTTCATGAAGTCAAATAAGGAGCTACTTGAATCAAAAAGTAGTGTCCTAGGTACAGAAAACTTATATTAATGGCCGGAAGGCTAGTTGTGATGAGCAAATGACCCCCTCTACCCACGGAAATTTGTACTATCTTGGTCAACAGACGTCGGCCGTTCGGTTGGTATGGCTTGAATTTGGGCAGAAGTAATGGAGTTTATTTTACATAGCAACATTTTAACAGAAACCCTTTTAACAAAGAGAAAAAATCCTGGTCAAATTCTGTGACGGTCATGACAAATATTAAATAACGGTTAAGATTGCACTTATGTTGAAAATTAAACTAAACGTGTATACTTAAACAACATTATATTCATTTTGTTCAAGAAAATGTTTATGTGCTAAACACTGCAAAAGTATATTCAATTAGGTCCCTTCACCTCTGACAAGACATCTTGTGAATGTGGGGAATGCCAGGCCACCGCCGTGGTTCGGATTCCACGTTAAACTGTAGGTCCTTCATTTCATCTCACAATCACCCTACCATTACACATTAGCGTAAGTGCGTATAACCCGAACGGGTAGTAAGACGCGGTGCTAATAATAATAGTAATAATAATAATAATAATAATAATATATTCAAGTAAGATCTAAGATTAGACATTCTCTTTCAAAGTAATTGGATTTATTCATATCATATAAATTTGTTTGAAATATTTACAAGGTTTTAACATATAAACAAGCTTCCAAAATAAACACAAAACAATTAGTTATTGATTTTTTAAATTACCACATGATGTAAGCTATATCTACTATATTATATATATATAATATATATATATATATATATATATATATATAAAATAAGAGCTTTACAAACATATATATCTTTATTAATATGTTTTGTAAGCTCTTTTGATAATTCATACGGGCACCTTATCTATAAAAGAAACCAAAGATATAATTGATACCGAAGATGAATATCATAACGCCAATAGTTACTATAGGATAAAAAAAATACATAGCATTTAATGAAATTTGGCTCCATGATCTATTTCCAGAAGATTTACACTTAAACTCTAAGCAAACCAAGAAAATAAAGTTTCTAAGAGCATAATTTTCCCACCACCTTCTTCGAGACATTAAGTTAAAATAAAATGCAGGATATTAGGTTTTTTTATTGCAATTTCAGCGATTCATTAGGGAATATTTTTCTAGGTATTGAGGTATTCTTGATTGAAAATTTGCATATCATTAATAATAATATTATACCTATAATTCACATTCTTATTGTTTATATTAATATTAATCGCTATTGGAGTAATTATTTTATTATACAATAAATATTTGTTTGCTATGCAGAGGTTTCAGAGATGTATGATTTTGTTTCAGAGATGTGTTGTGTGATCTATATTTAAATTATGAGTATAGATACACAAATATAAATCTTATGCTATGTCGAATGTATCACAATCTACATAATTGGCTTAAGCGTCTTATTTTCATGTATATATAATATACATATATATATATTCATATATATATATATAATATACATATATATCATATATATATTTTCATATATATACACATATAAATATATATAAATATATAATGGAATAACCAAGCCTCCTAACACTTTTAAGCCATTTTTTACACCTCAAGATTAAAACGATTAATGCTGTCGAGCAATCTATTTGTTGTTTGACCATAATAAGCTCAATATTTGAACTTGCTAACAGGCTTTGCCATAGCTTAGAACACAATAAATGAAACATCTCAACACATAATTATAGTAGGTGGTTTATTTTCTGATTTTGAAATAAATATAAGGTAGGCCTACTAATCTATGCCTACCAATCGAATCGGTTAAATACATCGGTGTATTTCCTAAATATTCTCACTTTCAAACTATGTAAGAAATATATTTCTTAAATGTGTAAACTAAATCTTAAGTATTGATTTAATTTAAGATTTTTACTCTTTCACGATTGTTAGTGTAGTTTCTATAATGAAATTAATGGTCTATATATAAAATTAATATCATTTAATAACCTAATATAATTTGGTCAGTTTATTGTACTAGAAACAAAATAATAATGTGCTATATATTGGCTATACCACACGTAATAACTATCTGTCCGGACTTGACACAAATACTAATTACGCCTAAAGGGTGGCTATGAATAAGGTATAATTTTAGGATCAATATACATTCATTCATGTGGAGGGAAAGTGGGGAACCATCAACCAAAATCAGTAGACACCAAGTGTAGTACCAATATAAACCCCTTCCCTTCTAATCAATACTAAAAAAATTAATCAACTTAACATTTAGACCACGTTCCCACCGAGGCGTGTGTTAGGCCTATGCAATATATTGTGAATTGTTAAAAGGTTAATTTAAAAATTAGCACTTGATTAACCATTATCTTAACTTTTATTACATTTTTGCTGGAAAAGTCTGAGAAATAATTTATATTTTGAAAGATCGAGTCAATGTATTCCTATGATTACAATAATATCCCCTGCACGATGTGTTTTTGACCCCGATCCAGGAGGCTGAGATTCAAATCCCCGACAGTTACTCTGAATTGTTATTTTTCAAGAGTGTGGTCAATAATTTTCTCTTCAAGAGAATCATTTAGTTATTGGAGATGTATATCTTCTTTCAATACCCTTAGAATTGATTATTCAGGTCACTAGCATGATATTTAATATAATTCACTAGCATGATATTTATTATAATTACATAGTCTCAATATCTAGTGGGCTCGAAATGACTCCTATAAGTTGTGCTCTCAGCACACTTGGCTCAGCATAAATGCGCTCTGCTTTTATCAAACCAGAATTCAAACTGAGGTCATTAGCTAAGCAGTAAGAGCTGCATCACTGATTTAGCTGTAGAGTCACCACGTGTGGACATTCCACGCAATCGTCATGTTTGTGTCACATAGGAGGACAGTACTTGTCAATTTAAGGACGGAACAAGCCGAACTTTCACATATGTACAGCCGATCGCACCTGGCTCGATATACAGAACACACATCTCTAGGGGAAGGTGGGATAGAACAGACCTCTTTGTATTAGCAGCGATGACAATACTGCAGCGCGGCTACGGCCGTAGCAAGAACTTTTTCTGCAAGGGGGGAGGCGGGAGGGGGGTAGAGAGTAGCGGGCGGACGACCGACGCGTGGCCCTCTTCCAATCACCGACCAACATCAACTTCGCGCTCATCTCATATTCAATCCAGTGTGTGTGTGAATGTGTTTGTACCTACGCAGGTGATGCCATCCGAACCATATGAGGGCTTCCACCCCATTCCTTCGCCGTTTTCACCTCTTGTTATACCTACAAGGGGGTACCTCTCTACCCATTTAAAACCTTAAATTCATACAGGATTTTCCCGTTCCTCTTTTGATAGAATTTTTTTTCTCCACCTTTCCTGTTCCCTTCCCCCAACCCTCTACCCCTCATCGCTTTTAGAAAGGCAAACTAACCGACAATCTGCGCAGTGAAAGACATGAAAGGGGCCCCTCCTATAGGCAGGTGGTGGTATGGCTAGGTTTGAAATCTGGAGGAACGAGAAGGGGAGGAGGGATAGATATGTGCTGTACTGTACAGCCGTTGGCATCGCCCGAGGGTAAGGTCAGGAAAAGGGAGGTACTGGATTGGAGGGGTGTGAGAGAGTTCGAGGTGGATGCTCGGAGGGAAGTATTTTTTTCGGGAGTCAAGGTGGCAGCAATGTGCTGAGAGATGTTTGGGTCGCGTGGACCCCTCTGTGGAGGCACGTGCTTAGCACCCCCTAGCCTCCTCTCTACCCCCTCCTCCGCGAGACCTTCAATTGAAAAACACTCCCGCATCTGCTCACTTGAGGGAATCACCCTCCCTGGCTGGGCCCTGCCCCCTTCCTGTGTCAGACAAACCCTGTGTGGTCCCATTGTCGGGCACAATACTCTCCGATATCTGGTAAACACTCACTTCGGACACTTGGCGATGTTTGGGAAGCGTTATTATAGATAATGGTATCGTCTGTGCATTGATAATGTTACCAATGAAGTCTGTTCAATATAAGTTCATTTTTGGATATCTACTGACCAGAAAACAAGTCTTTCTTAGAAATTGAACCAGCTTTCTAAGTTTCAAAATGAATCTAGTTCCTAAACAATGTAATGTTTTCTAAACTACTATATTATATGCTGTAGATTTTATAACTTAAATCCTTTACTAAATTGAAAGGTTTTCCTTTTTATATATATACACGAAAACGCCACATCTGTTGATAGAAGTATAGTTTTATTGGGCTATTAAACGTTCATTTCTACTATTCACTTATTGGAAGGAAGAGAAATGAACGTTGGAAATTTAAGCTGATCCTGCTTTGTGAGTTGCATGATGCGTTCACCAACCCTGATCCACTTTGTATCATTTACTGTGAATTAAGGGATGTGGCCAGTGTAACAGAGGCGGCTCTACCATAAGGCGAACTAGGTGACCACCTAGGGTCCCGCATCATGATTGAGTGATTGAGTTATGAAGTTTACGATGTTCGACGAAAAAAAAATCTACTAGATAAATGTTACGATTATTTGAAGAATAAACTAGGAATCAAAAATTAATTTTTCTGTAACTTAAAAAGTTATCTATTTATTTAAAAAAAATTGTTGTAAAAATCCTCAAATCTAATATTAATTTCCCCAAATCATGTATTAATGTTATGTTTCACTGAGGCTACATGGCAACGTTATTATTTCCCTCCTAGTTCTTATAGCCAAATATATATTCCGAATTTAGACTAGCGCAAATTTTAGGCTAGATTAATTAATTGGGGGCCCCCGCAAATGACCCCGCCTACAGCCTCGAATACCCTAGAGCCACCTCTGCAGTGGAAGCATAATGAACATTTACATAATTAGATAATTTCACGAACATCATCGGGTAGTAGAACATAACACTAATAGTCGAACATTTTAATCCTTTAAATGCAAGAACGGAAACCAATTGTTTAAACTTTAAAAGAGTTGGATAATTTCGTGTTGTATTTTTGACCTTCGGTAAATTACCCTTAGTTTTAGGGTTGGATATCTAATTCCAACTATCTCTCAGGGGGAGCCTCATGAAAGCCCAAATACCAAGTGGGATGCCAATCAAAAAAATAGTCTCGGTTCTAGCCCAAGGTACAGACAGACGACGGCATGGTAAAAAACCCTTTTTTTGTTTCAGGGGGTCATGAAACGTCAGTAGGGTTAAAAGCGGCATTCAGCGACACACCCCATTAATCACCATTTTTATGGATTCTGAGATGACAGGGGGATGGGGTGATAGGAAGGGTTGTAGCACATGATGGTGGCAGAGGGAGGGAGGGGGTTGGGGAGAGGGATAGAGGAGCACCTGGGTGGAGTGGGAGACAAAAAATATTTTTTTGGTGCGTGGTTCTGTGACTCATTAGCATAATTGTTGATGGAGGACTTGAGGGAGGGGGAGGGGTGAGGGGCAGAGGACACGACTGGGATGCGCGGAGGGCTAGGGATGGCTGAGAGGGGGTCGAGGGGGACTAGCATACGGAGGACAGGGTTTTCTCTCCCTCTCTCTCTGCAAATGTGGGTCGTCTCACGGTCTCGATGTGTAGGTGTATTCTAGGTAGTAAAACGTATCATGGATTGGGATCCTGGGTAGTATGCTACCTTAGTACAGCAAAGTTAAGACCCTCTACATAAAACTTCAATACCGCGGAGGTTTTTAGTTTCAAAAAACAGAATACCACTCTTGAGTAGACCCGACCTAGATTCGAACCCTAGATGCGACCACCGGAGGGGATCTGAGTGGTCAGTCCTAGGTTGAATCCCTAGATCACAGGAAACAACTTAACGGAACAGGCTACTGATCTAGAAGTCCCGGGTTCAACCTAATGGAACAGGCTACTGATCTAGATGTCTCGGGTTCGGAACAGGCTACAGATCCCTAGGTCCTAGGTTGAATCCCTAGATCACAGGAAACAACCTAACGGAACAGGCTACTGATCCATAGGTCCCAGGTTCAATCCTCATATCTATAATGTAGATCATAGGATAACAGTATGAAGTCTGGACCAGATTGAAGACAAGCACTCTTACAATATGAAGTAGAATCAGATTGAAGATAAGCACTCTAACAATATGAAGTAGGAACAGATTGGAGACAAGCACTCTAACAGTATGAAGTAGAATCAGATTGGAGACAAGCACTCTAACAGTATGAAGTAGGAACAGATTAGAGACAAGCACTCTAACAGTATGAAGTCTGGACCAGATTGAAGACAAGCACTCTAACAGTATGAAGTCTGGACCAGATTGGAGACAAGCACTCTAACAATATGAAGTAGGATCAGATTGGAGACAAGCACTCTAACAGTATGAAGTAGGATCAGATTGGAGCCAAGCACTCTAACATTATGAAGTAGGAACAGATTGGAGACAAGCACTCTAACAGTATGAAGTAGGAATCAGATTGGAGACAAGCACTCTTACAATATGAAGTAGGAACAGATTGGAGACAAGCACTCTAACAGTATGAAGTCTGGACCAGATTGGAGACAAGCACTCTAACAGTATGAAGTAGAATCAGATTGAAGATAAGCACTCTAACAATATGAAGTAGGATCAGATTGGATACAAGCACTCTAACACTATGAAGTAGAATCAGATTGAAGATAAGCATTCTATCAATATTATGTAGGAACAGATTGGATACAAGCACTCTAACACTATGAAGTAGAATCAGATTGGAGATAAGCACTCTTACAATATGAAGTAGGATCAGATTGGATACAAGCACTCTAACACTATGAAGTAGAATCAGATTGAAGATAAGCACTCTTACAATATGAAGTAGAATCAGATTGGATACAAGCACTCTAACAGTATGAATTAGAATCAGATTGAAGATAAGCACTCTAACACTATGAAGTAGGAACAGATTGGAGACAAGCACTCTAACAGTATGAAGTAGGATTAGATTAAAGATAAGCACTCTAACATTATGAAGTCTGGACCAGATTGAATATAAGCACTCTAACAATATGAAGTAGGAACAGATTGGAGACAAGCACTCTAACAGTATGAAGTAGAATCAGATTGAAGATAAGCACTCTAACAATATGAAGTAGAATCAGATTGAAGATAAGCACTCTAACAGTATGAATTAGAATCAGATTGGAGATAAGCACTCTAACAATATGAAGTAGGATAAGATTGGAGACAAGCACTCTAACAGTATGAAGTAAAATCGGATTGGAGACAAGCACTCTAACAGTATGAAGTAGAATCAGATTGAAGATAAGCACTCTAACAGTATGAAGTAGGAACAGATTGGAGACAAGCACTCTAACAGTATGAATTAGAATCAGATTGGAGACAAGCACTCTAACAGTATGAAGTCTGGACCAGATTGGAGACAAGCACTCTAACAGTATGAAGTAGAATCAGATTGGAGACAAGCACTCTTACAATATGAAGTAGAATCAGATTGGATACAAGCACTCTTACAATATGAAGTAGGATCAGATTGGATACAAGCACTCTAACAGTATGAATTAGAATCAGATTGAAGATAAGCACTCTAACAATATGAAGTAGGATCAGATCGGAGACAAGCACTCTAACAATATGATGTAGAGTCAGATTGGAGACAAGCACTCTAACAGTATGAAGTCTGGACCAGATTGGAGACAAGCACTCTAACAGTTAGAAGTCTGGACCAGATTGAAGACAATCACTATAGCAGTATGAAGTCTGGAGCAGATTGAAGACAAGCACTCTATCAGTATGAAGTCTTGACCAGATTGAAGACAAGCACTCTAACAGTATGAAGTCTTGACCAGATTGAAGACAAGCACTCTAATAGTATGAAGTAGAATCAGATTGAAGATAAGCACTCTTACAATATGAAGTAGGATCAGATTGGATACAAGCACTCTTACAATATGAAGTAGGATCAGATTGAAGATAAGCACTCTATCAATAAGAAGTAGGATCAGATTGGGTACAAGCACTCTAACAGTATGAAGTCTGAACCAGATTGAAGATAAACACTCTTACGATATGAAGTAGGATCAGATTGGAGACAAGCACTCTAACAGTATGAATTAGAATCAGATTGAAGATAAGCACTCTAACAATATGAAGTAGGAACAGATTGGAGACAAGCACTCTAACAGTATGAAGTAGAATCAGATTGGAGACAAGCACTCTTACAATATGAAGTAGGAACAGATTGGAGACAAGCACTCTAACAGTATGAAGTCTGGACCAGATTGGAGACAAGCACTCTAACAGTATGAAGTAGAATCAGATTGAAGATAAGCACTCTAACAATATGAAGTATGATCAGATTGGATACAAGCACTCTAACACTATGAAGTAGAATCAGATTGAAGATAAGCATTCTATCAATATGATGTAGGAACAGATTGGATACAAGCACTCTAACACTATGAAGTAGAATCAGATTAAAGATAAGCACTCTTACAATATGAAGTAGGATCAGATTGGATACAAGCACTCTAACACTATGAAGTAGAATCAGATTGAAGATAAGCATTCTTACAATATGAAGTAGAATCAGATTGGATACAAGCACTCTAACAGTATGAATTAGAATCAGATTGAAGATAAGCACTCTAACAATATGAAGTAGGATCAGATTGGATACAAGCACTCTAACAGTATGAAGTAGAATCAGATTGGAGACAAGCACTCTAACAATATGATGTAGGAACAGATTGGAGACAAACACTCTAACACTATGAAGTAGAATCAGATTGGAGACAAGCACTCTAACAATATGAAGTAGGATCAGATTGGAGACAAGCACTCTAACAGTATGAATTAGAATCAGATTGAAGAAAAGCACTCTAACAATATGAAGTAGGAACAGATTGGAGACAAGCACTATAACAGTATGAAGTAAAATCGGATTGGAGACAAGCACTCTAACAGTATGAAGTAGAATCAGATTGAAGATAAGCACTCTAACAGTATGAAGTAGGAACAGATTGGAGACAAGCACTCTAACAGTATGAATTAGAATCAGATTGAAGATAAGCACTCTAACAATATGAAGTAGGATCAGTTTGGAGACAAGCACTCTAACAGTATGAAGTAGAATCAGATTGGAGACAAGCACTCTTACAATATGAAGCAGGATCAGATTAGAGACAGGCACTCTAACAGTATGAAGTAGGAACAGATTAGAGACAAGCACTCTAACAGTATGAAGTCTGGACCAGATTGAAGACAGGCACTCTAACAGTATGAAGTCTGGAAAGTTCAAAAAATATTATTTCCAGATATGACGAGTATATTCTCCCTCTCACAGGTCTCGAAGTATCCAGCAAATGTGGGTTCACTTCCCAATTCCTATCTCCCTCCGATGGTCAGGTGTGTTAGGATAACCGTACTTAATCGATGAATTGTTTTCAGGTTAAATGTGAATAGTTACACCCGTATGTGTATAGGTGTGTGTGTGTGTGTTTTAGGATAACCGTACTTAATCAATGAATTGTTTTCAGGTTAACAATACGAGGTTCGAACCTTGCTTCCCAGGATAATTGTACTCGAAACTAATATGGCTCATTCATGCGAGGGGGGGGGGGGGGAGTAAACATTGAATTGTTTTCAGGAACAGGCTACAGATCCATAGGTCCTAGGTTCAATCCTTAGATCACAGGAAACAACCTGGATATGACAAGTATATCTCTCTCTCTCTCGGTATGGAACACCCGGGTGGAGGGGTTATCTCTCGCATCGTGACGTAGCGTTTAAACCCCATGGATAGGGTAGTAAGGTGTCCCACACGGTAAAGTGTGTCGCGGGGGGCTTGACCTAGTGACTACGGTGCACAGCTGCTCTTGAAAGAGCCGTACATTATCATAACAGTCAAGGTATTAGAACATAAATTTCTTGAGGGTCTAGATCTGTGTACTTTGTAGGAGGTCTTCGGACGGTTCTCTCTCTCTCTCCCCCGAGGTCGGAGAGTTTCTCTCTCTGGAGGCGTACGTCCGGTAAATGGTAGGTCTACCCTTTATTACCGTTGTCCTGCACGAGTCTTCGTGGGAGGGAAGGGATCAGCTCCTGAATTATATCATCGTGAACCCTTGATCTTTTTTCCTCAACACCTGACCCATGATTGAGAATGGTGTCTCTTCATGCTAGGCTGGAGTTATTTAAGAATGCCTCTGATTCTAATCACCGGAGCGCTCGGAGAGGCTATGACCCTGCAGGAGGGTTGGGTAGAGAATCTTGATTATAAGCTTCCTCCTCCCCTCCCGCTTCACACGAGAACATCTGCGTGAGATGAACAATATATATAGATCTGAACTTCTAGGCGGGCTCATCTGCATTCATCCCGGGTAGCCATGGCGTCAGAATTTGTGGCCGCATTTTTGACGGAGGTGGGAAGTAATGAGATACTTCCACGTAAATTGACTGACTTGGAGATAGGTCACGCGTACCGTATTTCTTCAATAAAATCGGTAAATACGCGATTCGGTCGTCGTATACTTACTGTACTCGAAGCCAAGTATCAAGTTTGGCTGCCGCGAAGATTTTCGACCCTCACCGATCTTCAGATAGAGGATATCTCGAAAGCGGGTCTGCTACTTGTCTACAAAGGTCTCTCTACCGCCACCAAAACGGCCATTCTGAACTTTGAAGGTAAGTGTGTGTGTGTTAGGGTAACTGAACCTAATTGTTTACATCAGGCTCGTGTGAGTGTGCGAGTGTGTGTTAATGAGTTTAAAAAAAGAATTGTTTACATCATTAACTAGCAATAATCGTTGAATTGTTTACATCATTAACTAACAATATGTGCATGTGTGCTTAGGATAACTGAACTTAATCTAAGTCAATAATCTTTGAATGAATTATGAAAATAGGCCTAATCAGTCCTAAAAAAATTAAACAATTAACTTGCGATGATTCTTAGGGTTAATTAAACAAATCATGGAAATATGATCTTAATTAGGCCTTGATGGTCACATTTACGGTGAACCGGGACAACAGCACCCCTTCAATTGACACTCAATAATAAACCTGGTAAACCTAGAGGTCCTGGGTTCAATAATCAACGAATGAATTGTTTACATCATTAACTAACAATACAAGGTTCAAACCTCACTTCCTAGGATAATTGTGTTTAATCTATTCCTCGTAAGACCTAAGTCAATAATCATTGAATTGTTTTCAGGTTAAATGTGAATAGTTTAAGTACATTTTCGTCATGGTTAAAGGAATATCGAGAATTTAACACGAGTGTAAACACACTTTTTTTGTTACCTTCTTTTCTTATCTTCCTTCTTTTAACAGAAGGGAGCGAGGGATGACAATCTCCAGCAACAAAAAAAGAAATATTTAAACCTTTCTGTATTTACAGTAAACTAAAAAAAATATCACAAACAGCTTTCGTAGAAATCTTCCATACTAGCCGTTCTGGTTATACACTTACATAGTAATACTGTTTAGGGATTAATAAGGTTATATTTTTAGAGGAAATGTGAACAAATTTGCATGGTTAGAGAGACTAGAAAAACCATTAGGTTAAAACCATCCTGGCTGAGAGTCGAACCTTGACCCTCCAGACTCTTCAGAACAGGCGGGGGGCTGAAGCAGCTAGGTAGTCTGATGGTCTAGGGGGTAAGGAGTCTGTCTTATGCACTTACACACATCATAGTCGTTCCTGTTTGTTTGTTTACAGCCGTCTCGAGCCCACTTGACACTATCTTGGAGGGGATTGTAGCTGAATGAAGAGGAGGCTAAATGACAGAACCTCCAGCTAAAAGAGCCCGCTTTTCTTCTTCTCCTCCGCCACCTATTATTATTTAAGGAAGATTGTTTGAACTTTGCTTAATTCAATATTCGGATGAATTTTAAGGTAATTAATGGTTGAACTTCGTAATGTAATTAACTTTTTTAAATGTATGAATCTTGTAAAAGAGGTGATTAAGACCGTTCGAACTTTGGCTAATGTAATTAATGGACTGTATGTTTATGATCGAACTTTAACGTACTAAGCTGATAAATGATAGAACTTTAAAGGTGATTAAGTTTTTTTGAACTTTGGCTAATTCAATATTCAAATGAAGTAACTGATTTAGGAAAGGTTTAAATCTACACATGCAGAACTTTTACGATTCTACTAGGTGAGGTGTTGAAGAGAGTGTATTTAACCAATCTCCTTGTTACATCCTCATTTAATGGTAATTTGAACTTTGGCTAATTCAATATTCAAATGAAGTAACTGTTTGTTTTTTAAGGAGGATTGTTTGAACTTTGCTTAATTCAATATTCAGATGAATTTTTAAGGTAATTAATGGTTGAACTTCGTAATGTAATTAACTTTATTAAATGTATGAATCTTGTAAAAGAATTAATGAAAAGGTGATTAAGATCGTTCGAACTTTGGCTAATGTAATTAATGGACTGTATGTTTATGGTTGAACTTTGCTGTACTAAGCTAATAAATGACTGAACTTTGCCTGTGTTTTAGAAAAATATTGTTAGCTTCGTTATAATCCAGTCTCATTTAAAGGGGATTAAGATTTTTTGAACTTTGGCTAATAATGGTATTCAAATATGAACCGCTCTGATGTAAAAAAAAGCTACTGGTTGTCGGGATGAATGTAGAGGGACTTGATATAGCAATTTAGCCAATGTAATTAATGCACTGTATGTTTATGGTTGAACTTTTTTAAAATGTATGAATCTTGTAAAAGAGGTGATTAAGACCGTTCGAACTTTGGCTAATGTATGTTTATGATCGAACTTTAACGTACTAAGCTGATAAATGATAGAACTTTAAAGGTGATTAAGTTTTTTTGAACTTTGGCTAATTCAATATTCAAATGAAGTAACTGATTTAGGAATGGTTTAAATCTACACATGCAGAACTTTTACGATTCTACTAGGTGAGGTGTTGAAGAGAGTGTATTTAACCAATCTCCTTGTTACATCCTCATTTAAAGGTTATTTGAACTTTGGCTAATTCAATATTCAAATGAAGTAACTGTTTGTTTTTAAGGAGGATTGTTTGAACTTTGCTTAATTCAATATTCAGATGAATTTTTAAGGTAATTAATGGTTGAACTTCGTAATGTAATTAACTTTATTAAATGTATGAATCTTGTAAAAGAATTAATGAAAAGGTGATTAAGATCGTTCGAACTTTGGCTAATGTAATTAATGCGCTGTATGTTTATGGTTGAACTTTGCTGTACTAAGCTAATAAATGACCGAACTTTGCCTGTGTTTTAGAAAAATATTGTTAGCTTCGTTATAATCCAGTCTCATTTAAAGGGGATTAAGATTTTTTGAACTTTGGCTAATAATGGTATTCAAATATGAACCGCTCTGATGTAAAAAAAAAGCTACTGGTTGTCGGGATGAATGTAGAGGGACTTGATATAGCAATTTAGCCAATGTAATTAATGCACTGTATGTTTATGGTTGAACTTTTTTAAAATGTATGAATCTTGTAAAAGAGGTGATTAAGACCGTTCGAACTTTGGCTAATGTATGTTTATGATCGAACTTTAACGTACTAAGCTGATAAATGATAGAACTTTAAAGGTGATTAAGTTTTTTTGAACTTTGGCTAATTCAATATTCAAATGAAGTAACTGATTTAGGAATGGTTTAAATCTACACATGCAGAACTTTTACGATTCTACTAGGTGAGGTGTTGAAGAGAGTGTATTTAACCAATCTCCTTGTTACATCCTCATTTAATGGTAATTTGAACTTTGGCTAATTCAATATTCAAATGAAGTAACTGTTTGTTTTTTAAGGAGGATTGTTTGAACTTTGCTTAATTCAATATTCAGATGAATTTTTAAGGTAATTAATGGTTGAACTTCGTAATGTAATTAACTTTATTAAATGTATGAATCTTGTAAAAGAATTAATGAAAAGGTGATTAAGATCGTTTGAACTTTGGCTAATGTAATTAATGGACTGTATGTTTATGGTTGAACTTTGCTGTACTAAGCTAATAAATGACTGAACTTTGCTTAGTTTGATATATTAGTAATCCAGTCACTAACTAAGCAATTTAGCCAATGTATGTACTAAGCTAATAAATGACTGAACTTTGCCTAGGTTGTTTTTTTTTAAGATAATAAATGACTGAACTCTAAGCAACCACCTTTAAACTTTGACGAACGCGATGATAGATATCGTAGATGAAAGTTCTAATTGATTTAAATCTTAAGTGTTAAGCTGGTTCGAACCTAATGATGTAAACAAATCTTTTTAAAGATTTTAAAAGATTATTAAAGCAACCACCTTTAAACTTTGACGAACGCGATGTTTAGATATCGTAGATGAAAGTTCTAATTGATTTAAATCTTAAGTGTTAAGCTGGTTCGAACCTAAAGATTTTAAAAGATTATTAACTAATACCATCATCATACGCGCTACCAGGGCGAGCTGATGGTCTAGGTGTAAGGTGTCAGACTTCTATGCTGACGGTCGGGGTTCAAACCTCAGTCCCGCCACAAACCCTTCCCTCACCGAGGAATGCCAGACCGCCACCGTTAAACTGCTCGCAATGAAGAAGAACCCTCTTACCGCTGAGTTATCCAGGATTCACCCCCCGTCCCCCCCTGATGAATGACCGTGACTCGACCGTACGAGAGACAACCCTTGAAGGTCACACCCCCTCCCATGACGATGGCGAGGAGATCCGGGGTGTACTGAAAGTGAATGCGAGTTCCTGGGGTTCTAACCTTGCATACTACCCAGGATCCCAATCCATGATACATTTTACCGAGGATTGAACGCCGGACATCTAGATCTGTAGCCTGTTCCTGAAAACAATTCAATGTTTACTCCCCCCCCCCTCCGCATGAATGAGCCATATTAGTTTCGAGTACAATTATCCGGGGAAGCAAGGTTCGAACCTCGTATTGTTAACCTGAAAACAATTCATTGATTAAGTACGGTTATCCTAAAACACACACACACACACCTATACACATACGGGTGTAACTATTCACATTTAACCTGAAAACAATTCATCGATTAAGTACGGTTATCCTAACACACCTGACCATCGGAGGGAGATAGGAATTGGGAAGTGAACCCACATTTGCTGGATACTTCGAGACCTGTGAGAGGGAGAATATACTCGTCATATCTGGAAATAATATTTTTTGAACTTTCCAGACTTCATACTGTTAGAGTGCCTGTCTTCAATCTGGTCCAGACTTCATACTGTTAGAGTGCTTGTCTCTAATCTGTTCCTACTTCATACTGTTAGAGTGCCTGTCTCTAATCTGATCCTGCTTCATATTGTAAGAGTGCTTGTCTCCAATCTGATTCTACTTCATACTGTTAGAGTGCTTGTCTCCAAACTGATCCTACTTCATATTGTTAGAGTGCTTATCTTCAATCTGATTCTAATTCATACTGTTAGAGTGCTTGTCTCCAATCTGTTCCTACTTCATACTGTTAGAGTGCTTATCTTCAATCTGATCCTACTTCATACTGTTAGAGTGCTTGTCTCCAATCTGTTCCTACTTCATAGTGTTAGAGTGCTTATCTTCAATCTGATTCTAATTCATACTGTTAGAGTGCTTGTATCCAATCTGATCCTACTTCATATTGTAATAGTGCTTATCTTCAATCTGATTCTACTTCATAGTGTTAGAGTGTTTGTATCCAATCTGATCCTACTTCATATTGTAAGAGTGCTTATCTTTAATCTGATTCTACTTCATACTGTTAGAGTGCTTGTATCCGATCTGATCCTACTTCATATTGTAAGAATGCTTATCTTCAATCTGATTCTAATTCATAGTGTTAGAGTGCTTGTATCCAATCTGATCCTACTTCATATTGTAAGAGTGCTTATCTTTAATCTGATTCTACTTCATAGTGTTAGAGTGCTTGTATCCAATCTGTTCCTACATCATATTGATAGAATGCTTATCTTCAATCTGATTCTACTTCATAGTGTTAGAGTGCTTGTATCCAATCTGATCATACTTCATATTGTTAGAGTGCTTATCTTCAATCTGATTCTACTTCATACTGTTAGAGTGCTTGTCTCCAATCTGGTCCAGACTTCATACTGTTAGAGTGCTTATCTTCAATCTGATTCTACTTCATACTGTTAGAGTGCTTGTCTCCAATCTGGTCCAGACTTCATACTGTTAGAGTGCTTGTCTCCAATCTGTTCCTACTTCATATTGTTAGAGTGCTTATCTTCAATCTGATTCTACTTCATACTGTTAGAGTGCTTGTCTCCAATCTGTTCCTACTTCATATTGTTAGAGTGCTTATCTTCAATCTGATTCTAATTCATACTGTTAGAGTGCTTGTCTCCAATCTGATCCTACTTCATATCGTAAGAGTGCTTATCTTCAATCTGGTTCAGACTTCATACTGTTAGAGTGCTTGTACCCAATCTGATCCTACTTCTTATTGATAGAGTGCTTATCTTCAATCTGATCCTACTTCATATTGTAAGAGTGCTTGTATCCAATCTGATCCTACTTCATATTGTAAGAGTGCTTATCTTCAATCTGATTCTACTTCATACTATTAGAGTGCTTGTCTTCAATCTGGTCAAGACTTCATACTGTTAGAGTGCCTGTCTTCAATCTGGTCAAGACTTCATACTGATAGAGTGCTTGTCTTCAATCTGCTCCAGACTTCATACTGCTATAGTGATTGTCTTCAATCTGGTCCAGACTTCTAACTGTTAGAGTGCTTGTCTCCAATCTGGTCCAGACTTCATACTGTTAGAGTGCTTGTCTCCAATCTGACTCTACATCATATTGTTAGAGTGCTTGTCTCCGATCTGATCCTACTTCATATTGTTAGAGTGCTTATCTTCAATCTGATTCTAATTCATACTGTTAGAGTGCTTGTATCCAATCTGATCCTACTTCATTTGTAAGAGTGCTTGTATCCAATCTGATTCTACTTCATATTGTAAGAGTGCTTGTCTCCAATCTGATTCTACTTATCATACTGTTAGAGTGCTTGTCTCCAATCTGGTCCAGACTTCATATGTTAGAGTGCTTGTCTCCAATCTGATTCTAATTCATACTGTTAGAGTGTTGTCTCCAATCTGTTCCTACTTCATACTGTTAGAGTGCTTATCTTCAATCTGATTCTACTTCATCTGTTAGAGTGCTTGTCTCCAATCCGATTTTACTTCATACTGTTAGAGTGCTTGTCTCAATCTTATCCTACTTCATATTGTTAGAGTGCTTATCTCATCTGATTCTAATTCATACTGTTAGAGTGCTTATCTTCAATTGATTCTACTTCATATTGTTAGAGTGCTTATCTTCAATCTGATTCTACTTCATACTGTTAGAGTGCTTGTCTCCATCTGTTCCTACTTCATATGTTAGAGTGTTATATTCAATCTGGTCCAGACTTCATATGTTAGAGTGCTTATCTTAATCTGATCCTACTTCATACTGTAGAGTGCTTGTCTCCAATCTGTTCCTACTTCATAGTGTTAGAGTGCTTATCTTCAATCTGATTCTAATTCATACTGTTAGAGTGCTGTATCCAATCTGATTCTACTTCATATTGTAAGAGTGCTTATCTTCAATCTGATTCTACTTCATAGTGTTAGAGTGCTTGTATCCAATCTGATCCTACTTCATATTGTAAGAGTGCTTATCTTAATCTGATTCTAATTCATAGTGTTAGAGTGCTTGTATCCAATCTGTTCCTACATAATATTGATAGAATGCTTATCTTCAATCTGATTCTACTTCATAGTGTTAGAGTGCTTGTATCCAATCTGATCCTACTTCATATTGTTAGAGTGCTTATCTTCAATCTGATTCTACTTCATACTTTAGAGTGCTTGTCTCCAATCTGGTCAGACTTCATACTGTTAGAGTGCTTGTCTCCAATCTGTTCCTACTTCATATTGTAAGAGTGCTTGTCTCCAATCTGATCCTACTTCATACTGTTAGAGTGCTTGTCTCCATCTGTTCCTACTTCATAATGTTAGAGTGCTTGGCTCCAATCTGATCCTACTTCATACTGTTAGAGTGCTTGTCTCCAATCTGATCCTACTTCATATTGTTAGAGTGCTTGTCTCCAATCTGGTCAGACTTCATACTGTTAGAGTGCTTGTCTTCAATCTGGTCCAGACTTCATACTGTTAGATGCTTGTCTCTAATCTGATCCTACTTCATACTGTTAGAGTGCTGTCTCCAATCTGAATCTACTTCATAGTGTTAGAGTGCTTATCTTCAATCTGATTCAATTCATACTGTTAGAGTGCTTGTATCCAATCTGATTCTACTTCATATTGTAAGAGTGCTTATCTTCAATCTGATTCTACTTCAAGTGTTAGAGTGCTGTATCCAATCTGATCTACTTCATATTGTAAGAGTGCTTGTATCCAATCTGATTCTACTTCTAGTGTTAGAGTGCTTGTATCCAATCTGTTCCTACATAATATTGATGAATGCTTATCTTCAATCTGATTCTACTTCATAGTGTTAGAGTGCTTGTATCCATCGATCCTACTTCAATTGTTAGAGTGCTTATCTTCAATCTGATTCTACTTCATACTGTAAGTGCTTGTCTCCAATCTGGTCCAGATTCATACTGTTAGAGTGCTTGTCTCCAATCTGTTCCTACTTCATATTGTAAGAGTGCTTGTCTCCAATCTGATTCTACTTCATACTGTTAGAGTGCTTGTCTCCAATCTGTTCCTACTTCATATTGTTAGAGTGCTTATCTTCAATCTGATTCTAATTCATACTGTTAGAGTGCTTGTCTCCAATCTGATCCTACTTCATATTGTAAGAGTGCTTATCTTCAATCTGGTCCAGACTTCATACTGTTAGAGTGCTTGTACCCAATCTGATCCTACTTCTTATTGATAGAGTGCTTATCTTCAATCTGATCCTACTTCATATTGTAAGAGTGCTTGTATCCAATCTGATCCTACTTCATATTGTAAGAGTGCTTATCTTCAATCTGATTCTACTTCATACTATTAGAGTGCTTGTCTTCAATCTGGTCAAGACTTCATACTGTTAGAGTGCCTGTCTTCAATCTGGTCAAGACTTCATACTGTTAGAGTGCTTGTCTTCAATCTGCCCCAGACTTCATACTGCTATAGTGATTGTCTTCAATCTGGTCCAGACTTCTTACTGTTAGAGTGCTTGTCTCAATCTGGTCCAGACTTCATACTGTTAGAGTGCTTGTCTCCAATCTGATCCTACTTCATATTGTTAGAGTGCTTGTCTCCAATCTGATCCTACTTCATATTGTTAGAGTGCTTATCTTCAATCTGATTATAATTCATACTGTTAGAGTGCTTGTATCCAATCTGATCCTACTTCATATTGTAAGAGTGCTTGTATCCAATCTGATTCTACTTCATATTGTAAGAGTGCTTGTCTCCAATCTGATTCTACTTCATACTGTTAGAGTGCTTGTCTCCAATCTGTTCCTACTTCTTATTGATAGAGTGCTTATCTTCAATCTGATTCTAATTCATACTGTTAGAGTGCCTGTCTCCAATCTGTTCCTACTTCATATTGTTAGAGTGCTTGTCTCCAATATGGTCCAGACTTCATACTGTTAGAGTGCTTGTCTTCAATCTGGTCCAGACTTCATACTGTTAGAGTGCTTGTCTCTAATCTGTTCCTACTTCATACTGTTAGAGTGCTTGTCTCCAATCTGATTCTACTTCATACTGTTAGAGTGCTTGTCTCCAATCTGTTCCTACTTCATATTGTTAGAGTGCTTATCTTCAATCTGATTCTACTTCATATTGTAAGAGTGCTTGTCTTCAATCTGGTCCAGACTTCATACTGTTATCCTATGATCTACATTATAGATATGAGGATTGAACCTGGGACCTATGGATCAGTAGCCTGTTCCGTTAGGTTGTTTCCTGTGATCTAGGGATTCAACCTAGGACCTAGGGATCTGTAGCCTGTTCCGAACCCGAGACATCTAGATCAGTAGCCTGTTCCATTAGGTCGTTTCCTATGAACCCGGGACTTCTAGATCAGTAGCCTGTTCCGTTAAGTTGTTTCCTGTGATCTAGGGATTCAACCTAGGACTGACCACTCAGATCCCCTCCGGTGGTCGCATCTAGGGTTCGAATCTAGGTCGGGTCTACTCAAGAGTGGTATTCTGTTTTTTGAAACTAAAAACCTCCGCGGTATTGAAGTTTTATGTAGAGGGTCTTAACTTTGCTGTACTAAGGTAGCATACTACCCAGGATCCCAATCCATGATACGTTTTACTACCTAGAATACACCTACACATCGAGACCGTGAGACGACCCACATTTGCAGAGAGAGAGGGAGAGAAAACCCTGTCCTCCGTATGCTAGTCCCCCTCGACCCCCTCTCAGCCATCCCTAGCCCTCCGCGCATCCCAGTCGTGTCCTCTGCCCCTCACCCCTCCCCCTCCCTCAAGTCCTCCATCAACAATTATGCTAATGAGTCACAGAACCACGCACCAAAAAAATATTTTTTGTCTCCCACTCCACCCAGGTGCTCCTCTATCCCTCTCCCCAACCCCCTCCCTCCCTCTGCCACCATCATGTGCTACAACCCTTCCTATCACCCCATCCCCCTGTCATCTCAGAATCCATAAAAATGGTGATTAATGGGGTGTGTCGCTGAATGCCGCTTTTAACCCTACTAACGTCGACATTTATCAAAATCTCGAGCTAGATTTTTTTTTATGATCACAATACTTTTTCTCCAAGATGTCGGGAGAAAGTAAAAATCATAGTCCATTAAATAACAGGAACTTTCACCAGCTTATAGAAATTACATAGCCAAATATTCGCTAAAGGCTCATCCGTAAAGTTGTCAGCCTACAGCACTGTGTCTCAATATTTTCTCAATATTGTTTACTAGTAGTTAACTTATGATTGGTTTTTAGAAATTAAAAATATTAATGCTCGACATTTTTTGTTTATAATTGGTATCTGGTGTTTATTTGATATGATAGATGATATATTTTTTAAATACATTCATTTAAAGGTAATTTACGACAAATTAAAACAAAAAAAATAAAATCGCCTTTGAAGGATTGATAAATACAAACTAAACATTATTTGACATTAGTTTTAAAAAAAATAGTTTTTTTTTAATTTGCCAAAAATGTTAGACTATTTTTTAATGCATATATGAAGAGTAAATATTTTGATTAACAAAATGATATGTTGTTTTTTCAGAGGAAAAAATACTTAAGCGTAATTTACTGAATACTTGTTTTTTATAATTTTGTTTCAAGTTATAATACACTATATAAAAAAGTGTGTGTTATTGTGTTATACAAATTATTTCTTTAATAATGAAAATTGTTTGTACATAACTCCAGGAATAATAACTGTCAAAATAATACTAATCTATATTTTAAATATACATAGGTATATATTTATGACCGTGGATATGGGACGAACTTGGATATATAAGTGATAAAATATTGTTAAGTTCAATTTAAGTCCCAGGTTCAGTTTCTATGTCCAGATGTCATTCATTTTAAAACACAAATTTTCAATAATAATATTTCTTTAGATAGTCAAAATAAATATTAATGTATAATTGAAGGTTATTTACCCAATCACCAATTACTTAGTAACAGTAGATATCATCTTTGAGGGGACTGCTTGTTTACTAATAGGAATCTGCGTTGTCATTTTCTCGTTTTCGTGTTGTCAATCTCTTCTCAAATTTAAGACAAATTTTGCAACACTGGTTAGTCTAGGCTGCCAGTAGCTTTGTATTACCCCAGAACATCACTATTAGACATAACTGAGAGGGCGGAGACGTGGCAACAGTTAAATAAGAAAGAGCGAAGATAAAGTTTTTCTCCATGAGACCTACAGTTGTCTCAGAAATGATTTTGGGGGAAATATTATAGACTGCCACGTTTGACATGTTCACAAAATGATCAAATTAATCAAACACTACGTTTGGAAATGGTAATAGAAACCGAGACCGTGTACTCAAATTCTATTTAACCACTGATATATGGCGAATACGCAGATCTTAATACCTCCAAAAATTGTGAACAAAAACAGAGGTCGTGCCTCTATCATCACGTGTCAAACGGAAGGTTTTACCGGGAATATTTTTAATCTATAAAATTATGGCTATTTAAAATTTTGGGATGAGAAGCTCAAGAAATATTAACAGATATTTAATTTAACATCAGGTGAACTTCAATGTATCATTGTTTGTTAAAATGGTTTTAGTTTAGAAACTATACCTTTTTTTTATTGCACGTCTAGGTATATTTACTACAGGTTAATGAAATAAAACAGAAAATCAAATCAATGTACATGAATTATTTCTCTTTAGAGAGTCAAATCTTGAATATGTTAATATAGTAAGAGTATAGCTAAAGTGTTTAAACTCAGATAAAATCATACTATAATTAAATTAACTTGACATCAGAGCTAGAGGAAAATAGATCTAGATGTGTATATATTTTCACTTATCCCTATTACCTACTTTCTATTATTTACATCAGCGTCCTATAATAAATAGCTCGTTGAATGTTATCTTGGACTGTTATGCGCTTTTAATATAAAAAGTTCCAACTGCCCCGTTTTAATACAAAATTATCATTACCTTCTATAGTGATCCTACACCAACAGATAATATCACTGTGTCGAATTAGGTGGTAGGTAGTCAAGTAACAATCAATTAAACTATATATACGTTAAAATAAGTTGCATAGTTAGGAAATACATAATTATTATTGATTGAATTAATAAATCTATTACCTTCTTCACTGGCTGTGTGGTATAACGCTCTACTCTCTCAGTAGATTATACTTCAAATGAAGGAGAGATTGAGGTTTGAATCTTGGTCAGGTGTACTGAGGGTGATTTTTATCAAATTGGTTTGCATTCTCTCGCTCTTTCACTCTTTTGCTCTTTCACTCTTTCACTCTCTCTCTCTCTCTCTCTCTCTACGCAAATGCGGTTAGACGTCCTCTAAATCTAGCCGTCCTCATCCCTGAAGCCATTAGCGTAAATGTTTCACAAGCGTATAGCCCGAACGGGTAGTAAGATGAAGTGATAAGAAAAACTTTAGTGGTCAAGGAGGCAGTGAAACTAAACCTCTCTTTAAACGACAATAGTTACTTAGGAACATAGGGCGAAGAGGCTTGACATGATAATGTGTACCTACGACCCATGCGCCCCTAAAGTAAATTCTAAATAAACATTGGGGTGGAGGATAGTTACAGTACTCAAAACCAACAAATAAATTCATAATGTAGTTACCGACACAAACATTGTAATTATCTCTACATAAATCTTAACGTTCTTCATAAAACCAATTATGTTTGGCTAAGAAAGAAGAACTCATCAATACTTTAAATTGAGCGTCTCATAAGTTTGTAATACTATTACTTTATTTCTTAAAATAAAAATAAATCTTTGTCACTTGAAATGTACTTGGTTAATTTTAAATATTTAAGAATATATTATTGATGGAATTATATTCTAAACTAGGGGTAAAATAAATACAATCTAATGTTGTTACCAAAATAATAAATATTGGAGATAACGCAATTTCTCTAAAATGTCATATCTTAGGTTATAATTATAAGTCCAAGCGTAACATTCGTCACTATGCCTTGACAAAACAAAGAAGGGAGTGTGTTAAGCGAATAAATGAGCCTGGATCTACACAAAGGGCATACATGGCCTGGCCTAGATTCTCTTAACAATAACTTATTGTGATGAGGTGTGAACGAGGCGGGATAGTGCTCTGTGTCACACACTAACATTTGTGTTTTCAAATACCGTCTAATTGTACACTAGCACAATCTGTCATAGATCATGTCTCTCTTTCTCTCTCTCTCTCTCTCGTGACTGGGACGTCATGAGCCCACATGACGACACAACGGGACGGGAAATGGCGTATTTTACTTCACTCCGAAAGGAAGTGCAGCTTACCCGTCAGGACTATCCTTATTTAATGACACTAACAGTGTAGGACCGGATTCGATGGTCACGTGGTCTAACACGCTACTCTCGTGTTGGACTAGGCTATCGAAGACGGGGAAATCGGGTATAGATATCGGTCGGGTGCACTGAGGGTGGGTTTTCCTAAAATAATTTTCCACTCTCCCTCCACGAAAATGCGGGTGCAATTCATCTGAATTAAGCCTACTAATTCCTAACCCATCAGTGTAACTAGTACATTATAGGCTTATAATCTGAACAGGTAGTAAGACGCATTACTAAAAAAAAAAGTGTAGGGATGACTAAGGTAGAATTTAGAAGTAATGTACCAGAATTTAGACCACCTCTATGGTCTAGTGGTCAAGGCTACTGGCTAAAGATGCAGAGCTACTGGGTTCGATCACCAGCGCTTAGAATTTTTTTTTTGTGAAGCTGTGGGTCTGGAACGGGGTAAACTCAGCCTCGTGAGGTGCTACTTGAATGGAAAAGTAGCCACTGAATCTAGAAAACTGGGATTGACCACTAGAAGTTTCTTTTTATAAGCACATGACAGCCACTTACAGCAGAAGTTGACACTATCCTCGCCAACAGATGGTGGCTGCTTGGTAGTTATTGCTTGACTGCGGACTGACGCATTGGAGTTGGAGTAGCAGCATTTCAGGGGAGAAATAGTGTGAGCACATTTAGAAGAAATTATCCTTCATACATCTGGCTGGGACTTGAACCCCGCCCCCCCTGTCTCAGACAAACAACAATATAGGCAACCGGCCCCGAGATATAGTGGCTATGAACTTAAGGGTCCCGGGCTCAATTCCCGGCTGGTACCATGGATATTTTTCCCTAAAGGGGAATTATTCCAACGGCCACTAGGGTTTTGTTATTTAGGCTTTAAGTTAGGTTTAAGATTACTCCTGGCTTCACACCTTCATAATCACCATCATCTAATTGCGGGTACTATGTGTATTTAACATCCATAGGCCTATGTGTACCTTGGAATATTATATTGGGTGTAAAATACCCCAATTTTTTTTTTAAATGTCGTGGAAGACCACTTTAAATAACTTATAGCAGCATTAAAATATCAAAAGGTTAATGTGGAATGGCCACTACAAATAGCTTATTAAAGAGTCTAGTTTTCCAAAACTTTCCATACGAAGACAACTGTAAATATTTTTATGATATTTGATGGGGGAGGGTTCCCAAGCCCCTCAAAAACTCGTATTTTTATTTTCTAGCTACCCCTATACCAATAAGTTCTCACCGCCACTGAAGTCGAATATTACAAAGAGAGGGGGGGCCCCCACCCTACCCCAGGTACCGGACCTGCTGCCAACATTCTTTAACGTTCGTTAAAAAATTAGCTGATGTTTAATTTGTATAGCTTTTCCTATTAAAAAAATATAGGGTTGGCAAGGGAAAAAAAAGCCTTATTGGAATCATCCGACTTTATTTTGGCGTGAACCATATTTTAAAATAATGCATCTTAGAATTATTAAATATTGCATTAGAACTTAAAGTTTTTTGCGGCAAATTTTTCGCTTACCGAGGTGGACACCTTAACGTTTCCACTTCACTTTAACTTATCTTAAGAATATAAGTACCAAAAACCTTCACAAAATAGTTATAACAAAACAATAGCTGAAATTCTAATTCTCTTCTCACAATCATGTAATGAACACAGTATTTGGGGGTTGAATGGGAAAATGTCACTAACGACAGGGTTTCCTGGTCTACTAAAGATCAGATAGGTCGACTTCAACACCCGCCTTAGTGATGTAGTTAGCTAACGCGCTAGTTTCTTGTTGCGCTAGACTGTCGAGGACAGGGAGATTGAGGTTGGATCCCGGTTGTGTGCAGTGAGGGTGTTTTATTCAAAAATGGTTTCTCACTCTCCCTCCAAGCAAATTATGTTGAATTACCTCTAAGTTAAACCTTCCTAACCCCTAATTCATTTGTTAATTAGTACATAGACGTATAATATGAACGGATAGTAAGACGCGGTGCCAAAAAAAAATCAAAACCATCACGAATAATTCCACTTCCATTATGATTCAAAGATTAATTTGAACATCTTACTTTAAAATATAATGAAAAAAAATCTGATTTAGAATTTTCTGAAAATATTTATCTTAATTATCTCATCTCTCAACTGGTCCCGTGGTCAGCGCTCCTGATTACCAGCCTATGAATACTGGATTCTATTCCCAGCTGGTATAATGGGTATTTTTTTTACCAAAAGGAGAACCATCCCAATGGTCAAAAGGTTCTGGTTAGTTAGTATTAGTTTAGGTTAATAATTTTTACTGGTTCCGCACATTCGTACTCCCTATCACCATCACCTCATCTCATCGGGGACATGGAAAGAGCTTCCACGGAGATAATGTACGATGAGTACATTGGCGTCCCCTGGGAAGAGTTACACAAATACTGGCTAGTCTTCCCCAAATCTGAGCTACGAGGGATCTATATGTTACCATTAAAGTGATAAATTAGTTATTATGCTTAATGACCGGTTATTTTCTAAAGTAACCGATATTAGTGGTTAATGTGATTTAATACATGCAGCTTATTATTGTAACCGGTTATTTTACCTAACAACAAAACCTGTTTAGCGGAAGTGATACATTGTAATATTCAGAAGGTTAGGTTATATTAGTTTAGGTTAGGTTAAATTCAATAAAAGATGGACCTCAATTGATACGCGCAACAGACGCCACGTATGACTCAGAGAGAAACTTGCACGAACGTGAGAGATATCCCTTTATACATAATAACATGTTAATGTGGATAATTTAACTACACCATGAAACATTTATCACATTCACCATAACTGTTTGTTACTATACATAAAATCCAGTGATTACGTATATCAACCTGATTTATCAAATTAACAGTAATATATATATATATATATATATATATATATATATATATATATATATATATTCCTCCAGAACTCACTAAGTAATGGAGTTCCAGTGCTAAACCATCCTACGCCACAGCAGGTCAAAAGGTTACAGGAAACGTTTTGGCGATGGTTCTTTCCACCCACCATCACATCATCTCACCGGCCGACAAGGTTATCCGAGTGATTGACACGCCTAACTATGACCCTGGAAGGTAAAATATCGACCGAGGTGTAGATGGTTTTGAAATAAAAAATCTGAACGTTTTAAAGATTGATTAAAATTCATCCTCCTAACTTTAGCCAATTGGGTAGTTATGTCGCTAATAGCCAGTTTTAGCAATAACTCGTAAGGAGCGTGCTAGCAGGACCGGAGAGCCGTTCTATCATGACGGTTGCAGGTCCACGTTGAGGTTAATCTTGTTACTCATTGGGTTGGTCATAAATCGGCGCGCGAAGTTGGCGGCCAGGGAATTCGCTGGACCCGACCAGAACCGGTTTACTTCATTTAATTAATCTTCCTTGTTCTTACAGATACCATGCGAGTCTATATTAATTTAAGAGAGCAATTTTGCAGCAGCTTGCTGTTCTTAACAGATTAATTCACAAGAGAAAAAAAGTTTACTTAACAGATAAACGTCTTCCCACTTGCTGTGTGCAATACCTTGTGTTGATAGCTGACAATTGGAAAGTAAAGATTATTATAAATTGAAACACAACTGACCTGGATAAGTTCCTCCCTTTGTAGGCCAAAATATGATCTATTTTGTTTCTAGTTGATGGAAAGAGTACAATTATTGAAGTTATACTTCTTTAGGCGCGTTATGAAAAAATGATGAGAGTGAAATTTTAAGATGCGCGCGCATCACTGTAACACAAAAGTAACAGGTTGAAGCTAAACCGCTCATTAAGTCTCGAAAAAAAAAGCTGACAACAAAATAGAAATAGAACCTCTGTTAGTCGCGCATGTTGGTACGATCGTCGCCTCTGATCACTGTTTTCATATATATAATATTTATCCACATGTTTCTAGTTTCTACATTCACAACACGTGTTTTAGTTTCATACAAGTGCGAATTATATATGTGCTAATAAATTATATTCAGTAGTGGTTTAAATTGACTATTTTGATTAATTTTATTTACTATTCGTAAATATTAGTGAAAAATATTGTGCTTATAGACTTTTTCAAGTGCTCCAATATAATTGAGGTTAACTATCCGTATGTATTATTTATTTTATTTAACATAATTAATACTAAATATTATTAAATTATTATTGTTATATTTATTATTGGTTATTTAATATTTACAAAATAAAGAAATAAAACTAATAAAACATTTAATAAAAAATTTGTGATAAAAATTTAAATCGAACATCAAATTAAAATATTAATTTTTAATATTTATTATTAAATTGAATAAATAATAAATATTTATAAAAATAAATGAACAAATTTAATGAAAACTTTTTGATAAAAATGAAAAGTGAATATTAAATTAAGAAAATAATAAATATTTAAAAAATGAATAAACTTAAATTCAATTTTTGAACTTATTATAAAATTTATTCATTTACTTTTAAAATATTAAATAATCAATAGTAAATATTTAAAATTAAGAATCTTATAGTATTTAGTACAAATTATGTCATATATATTTATTATTTTATAAATTTTATTTTGAATAATTATATATATATTATTAAATTTTTAATGATGCCAAAGAAGTATAACTTCTCACGCGCGTACATAAGTACACACACCCATTTTTATATACTGTATGTATATATTTTAACACCACGTCTTACAACCCATTAGGGTTATACGCTTATATACTAATTACGCCAATAGGTTAGGGTTGAGGAAGGCTACATTTAGGTGAAGTGTATTCACATTTGCATGGGGAGAGAGTGTAGCAAAGCATTTAGGTATTAAACGTTGCTCTGTTTTCATCAGCCGTGCAGATGTGGTTTGGCAATTTTACAACGTATATCAGCTTACATCACTTGTTAAAGTGACCGGACATATTAGTAAGACCGATAAACTTGAAGGTGTTTGAAGGTCATTTCAAATGTTATTAAAGGTTAAACTAACGTGAACGAACTATAGACGGACTATTTAGCGTTTTGACTGTCGACTTATTCAGAACATGAATGACAGAAGCGTCTATCAGGCTAAGAGGGACTAGACTGATATTACATTGTCAGATACAAGTGGCTGTCATGGCCCATAAAATGATTGAATCGTTTGTCAAAGCTATAGAATAAACAATTTACTTGAAAACTTCCTTCATGTAGGCTATTGTGGAATTGATGAGCTTAAATTGGTGTGTACAATTTTTGTTTAGGGGAAGGAAGAATTTTTTTCTCACTTGGGATTTGTGAAGGTGTAATGTTTAGGTGTGAAAGTGCATTGTAGGTTATTTATTATGTACAAATCTTTTTTAATTTTAGGTTAATGAAGGTTTTTGGGATATTCCTAAAGTTTTAAACTATGCGTTTCCCTTAATGTTTCCCAATTTTTTAAATATAAGGAAATACAATTTAAAAAACATATAAAATATATAATAAATCAGTTCAATTAAAGCAATGTTAAAATAATGTGTTATTACTTGCCCAAAATTGTTCATTCCTTTATGGGTTTTGACGCTTCTTAGCCAGGGAGAAGACGATACATTATATAACGGCGGGTTCCTGGGGGTTTTCTCTGTGTATACCAAAGTTTGGATGAAATATGTCAATTAGATACAAATATACCTCAATGTGTTATCCTCTCTAACACATCTAAAAGTCACTTTAATTAATAATTACCTTAAAAGTATTATGTGCGTTGGCTTTTAAAGTTTACAGGGCTCATTGGATGCCAGCACCATAACCACCAGACCTTGAAGGCGGACGTGATCGATGTTTCCTTTCCTCATAGTCACATTTCTTTCAAGCATTGCAGATACAGTACACATTTATCTCTTATATTATGTTCTTTTTTAACTAATCGTTCGAGAACCAGTAATTGTACTAAAAACAAATAAACTTTTTGGCAGCTCCTGAGGTCAGGAGCACCCCGCCCCCACCCCCGATTGAGATTCACTGTCCAATGGAGTTACCCATTGGGACAAACAATGGTGTCAGTATTATTCTCTGATTTCAAAGAAACGTATGTAGGTAAGTAAGTTCAGGACATTTGGGGTGCTACATGTATAAGATATACTCTATATTTATGTAGGTTATAGGTAAACACAAATTTACACATGTAATTTATTATTTGTCTAAAATTAGTTTTCCTTAAGAGTTTTTTTTTAATTCTCTGGAACAAACTTGTAAAATAACGTAGATATTTGATAAAACTCCTAATAGATTAATAATACCTTTACAATCTGGAACTATATCAGTTGGGACAATAAAGCACGGCCATCTGTATGAGCGGGGAAAAGAACACACCTTTCAAGCAAAAATAACCCGTATGCGACATCACAATGAGCCAGACAATAGCAACTGACGAATTCCGACCTACAAATAACAATACAAAACTGCAGATGTATTAAAAGGTTATCTGTGAAGCCAGCACATTTTATATGCTTATGTCCGTTACAAATTAATAACAATTCTTCCCATATTTCTGGACCTACCCCAACGCTATGAAGAATGTCCTTTCTCATGTTAATCCAGGGAAGAGACGCCGGGTGACAGGAAATGAGTACCAGATTGATTCGCAAGGTGATAGCGACACTCTTTATAGAGCGTGGATTGTGAAAACTGTGCCAACAGGAGTCGGACCGTTGGTAAACTTGGAACAAACATATCTCTGGGACAGAAGAATTGATATCAGGAAGCCAACCGGCTCTATAATTTCAAAAGAAACTGACTAAGAGTACCTAGCAATAATCTTTCTCTCGTCCAATCAAGCTCCCTCCCCCCCACCCTTACCACCCCAGGAACAATAGGTCAAGATCTTAAGAGACATAAAGAGCAAGAAACTGCCTCGGCGGGTGGCCGGAAGTCGGACCTAGCAATCATCTTTATGGAAGAAGGAGGCTCGCATAAAACTTCTCTCACTTTACACCGCAACCACTTTTGAACCAAATACAACAAAGGGTGGCACACTTCGCACAAACTAAAATAATTCAACAATGTCTTCATCTTGAAATAGAAAACAAAATAAAAAGGGAGGGAAAAAAATCTGAACAGGCAGTCACGGTAAGATGGTTTCAAGTTTCTGATCAAAGACATCTGTGCGCGAGAGAGGTTTCTCCTACCGTTTCCGGTCTATCTGTCTGAGCAGGGGCTCCCTTCGTCACCTTACATCCGTTTCCGTGCTTACACATACACACATATTCAGGGAGAGTGATGCACGCGTAAAAGTGAGTGCTTGACAAACGTACAGTGGACAAAACTTCAGTCCAATTATCATGGGAAGAATCTTATCTGACACCTAGAAAAGCTACTAGATCTACTTTCCCGTATTAATACGTCAGGTCATAAATATTACCAAGACCAAGGGTTGGCAACAAATTGATCGTGATCAACCGCTCTATCTCGTAGCAATTTTTAGTCGATTGCCTAAGAAAATTAAATTGTCACAAAAAGACGAGCCTATCTTGTATTCCACTATGGTGGAGCCTATAATATAAGGCCATAGTGTAATCCATCAAGGTAAGACTACAGCCATTAAAGGTAAATGGAGTGTATATTTGATTTATTTTATGTATTTTCTATAAAGGCAGGGACACAAATATTGGAGAAATGATTGAATTTAAGAGATAAATACAAGAAGTATAGAAAAATAAGGTAGTGTGTGAGCTTGGATAAATTTAAAAATCGATTGGGGCCCAAACAAAAGTTTGTCGACCCCTGATCAAGACCTATATTATAGTAAAATTGTATCAATATTATCAGCAAAATATATGTTTGTATTCTCTTTAAGTCCTTTCCATGAAAATGTAAATTTAGTGTTGTACATTGAAAGTAAAACATATATGTTACCCTCAAATGATACATTGAAACTTCTACATCAACAATGATAAAAAAAAGAGAAAATAGCAGGATTTTGAAAACATCAGTTTTTAAAATTTGAGTTGGGTTAAAATATCTTTTATCAATTATAGTTGGCTCTAAACAGTTGATTTTTGTTCCACTTTAGCTTGAAATATGCTTAAAATTCACAAAAATCTTTAAGCTATGTTACTTTGTAGACATTCAAATATAAATGGAATTTAGTTTGTATGGTTGTAAAAAATGTTTCCTTCCCACGGGACAGAAATTTTACCTATAGTATGAAAATTATTTAATAGCATGGGCATAAAATACACAAAGATTTAAGAGAATACGTTCGATAAGTTGGCACAAAATTAGGTCATGGGCAGCTCTTCTAAGGATATTTTCGCTAATAAGTAAAGCCAACTGATTATTTTTTTCTGTGGACATTTGTTAAAGTTTTATAATTTAGTTAAAGTCAAAATCTCATTTACGATTTCTTAGACTAAACATCAATGTTTCATGATTGCCATTGGAATGGAAAATTGATGTAAAGCATCGATAAATCGAAAGTCAAATATCGATATAATTATGTTTAACAGCAACCGATGATTTTTTGTGTATCTCTGTGGAAAGGACGCCTTAATTTCAAAGTTTCTCGGATATCTAATTTCCAATATTAACAGATAACTTCCGGCTTAGCGTCCCCTCTTTTACGGGTTGTGTAGAACTTCATTGACAGGTAATTGGACTGGGACCGCGTAGATACCGTTACATGACCCCAGCTGTACCAACAGCCAAATTGCTCTTCAAGAACGACGATGCTCGTACTGAGTTCAAACGTGACAAAGAAAGAGACGTTTCAAATGTATGATATTTGACGTGTGCTTTCTATGAGCCAAGCTCATATCAGCACAAAGCTTACTAAATAATTTAATTTAAAACAGTAACAATTAGCAGTGAACAACCAAAACCCTTAAAATGTGAGAAGTACCCCATGTGCTATTAGTACGAATCCAGGTTGGGTCTACTGAGGGTGGTTTTCCCTAAATGGTTTACTACTTTTTGTCCACGCAAATGCGTGTGCACTTCTTCTAAATTCAACCTTCCTCATCCCTACTTCATTAACGTAATAATCATATATGCGTGTAGCCCGAGTTGGTAATAAGACGCAGTGGTAAAAAAAAGTCCTCCCCATCGTCGCAACATTTGACCAGAAAGGAGGGAGCGAAGTAAGTCTTGTCTTTGTCAACAGGTAAATGGAATGACCAATAATCCTATTCGCTCTGGTTCTGTCCTCTCTCCAAACACACTTGTCACCACTTTTTCAGGGCAAGCAAGAATTCGACAAGGAAGGAAAAATGAAGGGAGAGGAGAGAAAAAAAACAACAGCTAAGACCGGCATGGTGCTGCCAGAAAGCAAAAGAAGCCAGTGTATAGGCTAGAAAGAGGGGAAAGAGAGGTTTAAGAATAAGCACACTTGTCCTCCTTAAGAATGCCTGCATCATGAATGGATCTGGAAAAAAAAAACGTGGGGAGATTCTTGAATGATTCTTACCTTCCTCGCATTTTCTATTTACTGTTTTTTTTTCTAACTCTAATCCTACTACTCGTCTGAAAAACATTAAGTTATTCTAATTTCAGAGCCTAGATAAACAGATTTCTACGTAATGGTTGGTCGCAATGATTGTGTGAATAACTCTCACTTTATATAATCTCAAACTATATTTTAACTTACTGAATTGATAATTATAAAATATTTTATGTCACTAAACTTCCCACAATAATTCTGATTTACTAACTTTTGTTATAAAGTTTAACTTGTTGTTAGTCAACATTGACACAAAAGCTTGCGAGTATAAAAATAGTATCTTGTCATTTTGTCCATCAAATATGGCAAAAGGATTTTAATAAAGGACTAAATATATAATTTAAATTCACTTTATCTAAGTTTAACAAAAATCATATTACGTATTAGGAAGACTTTACAAATGTTTTTTTTTTACAATCTTTTAACGGTAGATAAACCAATAATATTAATTTATATTAAATTTATATTTGAAAATTATTAAGCGTTGTTAACAATTACTATAAAGTAATATAATTAAAGGTTTTTCTCTTCAAAGACGTCACTTAAGGTAGTATGTATTTTCTCCAATAATTTTTAGTTGTATGTTAGAAGATACATATCTAAGCAGCTATGTATATTATTAAATACCAGTACTAAATTTCCATTGCATTATGGAACGTATTAGTTTTATGTATAGTGGAATTCTTATAGGAAGAAATGTTTAGAAGAAAGAACAAACCTTTTTCAGTTCAACAATGATAATATTTTAAGACATTAAAAAAGTTATTTACTATTCATAATAACTTTCAAAAGTTACAACTTTAGATAATATTACTGGAAGTATGAATATGTGAAAATAAACATATTTCTTTTCTAACTGTCAAATAGGCTCGTTCCGTTTATATTGGAATGTATTTAATCTGTTAAGAGTTCTTGTTGTAAAAATATGATGGATACCATCACAAAATAATGAGCACCATAGCTATTACCAAAATTATTATGAGCATTTTAATCTATACCAGTTGTTTATTGAATGTTTTGAGAATATTGGTTAATTTAAATTAAAATTAATTTTTTTTAAAATATCAAATTATTTGGGGGAGAGGAGGAGTGTATACTGTGGAGAGTAATCTTTTTTGACTAGCTTATTCCTTTTTCCGTGTTTATTTAGTATTGTATTGGTAAGTTTAAATAAAAATTTAAAACAAATGATATTTTTCTAAGACAATCGATATAATTATATTTTAATTTTAAACAAAATCACAAACTTTCAACATGTTTAATCAAACATATTGCGTTCATCCCTCTACCTATAATTTGTTATTTATTTTAATTATATCAAAGATTTAACATTGTATCCATACTGCAGAAAAATCTGTGCCTGAACATGGTTGAAAAATATGAACGGTGCTACTCTCAAATAATCGCTCTCAGTTTTACGTCCACAAAGTGGGACGGGAACAATTACACGATCCATGCTGAGGAAAATGATGGCCAACGTGCTGAGATTTTCCTGCCATTTGGTGGAGCTGGCCTGAGTGACATCATCTTCAAAAAGGGAGAAAGTGTAAGATCTAGCTTGCTTTTATATCGAGCTAGTGAATATTGACTTTTCAATTAAAGTTTCAATTTTCAAGTTACTAATAATCTAATTATTTCAGCCCCTCTATGTATTAGCAATAATAGTTCCTCATTCACAAGATAATGGTCGACATGTTAAGACATAAATAAGTAAATATAATTGTATATACATTAACAGCGGTCAAAATTAAATCCAGAAAGTATATTCATAACTTATGCATACCTGCGCAGAAAATAATATTAATAGTAGCACAAACAAAATCGCAAGACAAGAGAAGTATGGTAAAAATATATACAAATATAAAAACATATAAATCTGCAACAAATGATATTTAATAAACAATCATCGCATCACTCAAGATTTATATTGTCTCGATGATAAGATTATTATTATTGTTAGCACCGAGTCGTATTGCGATTTCGGGTTATTCGCACTTACGCTAATGTGTAATGGTAGAGTGAGTGTGAGATGAAATGGAGGACCTACAGTTTAACGTGGGATCCGAACCATGGTGGAGGCCTGGCATTCCACATATTCACAAGTTGTGATCAATACACGTCTTGTCAGAACTGGAGGAAGGGTTTGGCAATCAGATTGAACTTCGGACCCCAGCACAGAAGTTCGACACCTTACCCCTAGACCACCAGTTCACCCAATATGAATAATTAATTTAAAACTGAACTTATTAAGAAACATTTCTCCGTGACATCCGTTTTAGTGGTATTAGATACTCTTTCTTCCAAAACCTATATAAGACTAATATTTTCGCAATCCTGTGTGACATTGCAGTAGGGCCGGATGTTTTTGAAAGAAGACTCTCTAAAATGTCCACAAGGGTACAGAAAAAGTGTCTTTCTACCTGCACACATCTTAGTGATGTTATTGTATGTAACAACCTTCACCTGTCCCATCTCACCAAGGTCCTGTACCTCTACAAACATTATCTTGTTGATGAACTGTAGTTATAACTGCGCATTTACACCAGACGTGCGCTTGACATCATAATAACAGATATGACTTAGGTATATCATATATATATTTAATGGATATAGATGATAAAAATAAATAACTAATACCTTGAAATAATATTGAATAAATTAGATAATAACAGAACGTGCCTGGCGATATACACAGTAAATAATATCAAATAGTTTAGATTGTTTAGATTGTGTTTAGATTTAATTGTTATAAGACTCAAAACTATTGTTATCTAATCCAACTAATATTATTTATTTATTTATATCATCTATACCCATTAAATCTAACAATTAACTATTATAATATATCCAAATATTATTAATTTTTATATTACGATCCCTACTTTATTTCATTCTCTAGGATGTTTTCTAGAATGTTGCACTTGACACGCTTCAAAAGCAAAGTAATATTAATAAATATGTACTGTATGTAACCCCCTTCAGAATATCACATGTCTCAACACAACTCGGATCTTTACTTATAAAAACATTATCTTCTTGATCAACTGTAACTATATTATTATTATTATTATTATTATTATTATTAGCACCGCGTCTTACTACCCGTTCGGGTTATATGCTCTTACGCTAATGTGTAATGGTAGGGTGATTGTGAGATGAAATGAAGGACCTACAGTTTAACGTGGAATCCGAACCACGGTGGAGGCCTGGCATTCCCCACATTCACAAGATAACTTGTCAGAGGTGAAGGAAGGGTTTGGAAATCAGATAAATCTGTGCCGGGACCGAGGATTGAACCCCGGCCGCCAGCATAGAAGTCTGACACCTTACCTCTAGACCACCAGGTCACCAACTGTAACTATAACTGTGGATTTACTCTAGTAGGACAAGATCTATATTCCTCGCCATTTACTGAAATATTAGTATAGCAACAACTTTAAACGTCAGTAAAAATGAGCTTATTTATTCAACATTCATTTATCTTTTAATTGTGACACTCGAGTTCCAACGCCATAGCTCAGTCTATAGCGTGTTTTCCTACTGAGGTAAGGGTACCGGGTTTGAATCCCGACATAACCGTCAAATGTATCGTTAGTGAAATTGGACCACGTTATGCATCAACAGACCAAGCGCCATTTAAAAAAAATGCTGATATTGATTCCATCGTGTGGCCAAAGGTTGAAACTAAATGAAAAAAAAAAAACATAGTATATCCATCGGCCGTTTCTAGCTTGATAAATGCGTATAGACTAACCACCTTTTCTCTATGGCCGCTTTTTCGTTATGCATCAAAAGACCAAATCCCTACAGTTGGTTTTTGTATTATCAATGCTACTTCCAGAGTTGACATCGAGAGACCATGTGCCACCTGCTTCTACATCAAAACTTCAAATAAAAATTGATTGCATTGATTTCCCATCAAATTCTGAATGTGTACACACATTGATCTTCGTCCATTACAATAAGGCCCCATGAGTTAAGGATACATTTCTGATCTGCAGCCAATATTTCCAGACAAACAGTTACACACTGTTTCATCATCAACAAAAACAATAATTAATAAATGCTGAACTAAGTATGCTCGATAAATTATAAATTGAGAGGACAAAATATAGTTCTCATAGTGAGAAACAGAATGGTTTATCTGAATACTCAGTTACAGATTTTGCTAGGATTCAAACAATTCTCCTGATAGAAGATGCTGACCCTTAGACAGCTCACACATTAGAATATGCTGACACTCAGACTGATCTCTTGATTACATATGCTGACCCTCAGATACCTCTCATGATAGAAGATACTGACATTCAAACAGTTTTCTTGGTAGCAGATACTGACACACAAACACCTCCCACATTTAAAGATGTTGACCTTCAAACAGACCTATTGATGAAATATACTGACCCACAGACAGCTTCCATGATAGAATATGCTGACCTTCAGACAGCTCCTATGATAGAATATGCTGACCTTTAAACCTCATTGAAAGAAGATTCTGACCTTCAAACCATTTCATCTTCCCTAAAAATATCAAGGTCAAATGGAATACCTAAGTAATGCCGTAGGCGCAAAATTATCCATCGATTAAGAGAGTCTAGGAAAAAATTTTGTCAAACAAATAAAGAGTACATAAATCAGCGAGGGAAAGGTATGGAACCCAGAGAGTTCAGAGATTTTAACTGTAAATGCAAGTGTAATGAAAAAGTAAGTGTGATGGAAAGAGAAAAGTAGTTTCAACATTTTTGGAGCTTGTACTCATATGAGGCAAAGGCATTGCATATGAGCAGTATGGTAACTGTAAATCCAATTGTTAGGAAAAGGAAGATTCTGACAGAAGAGAGTATTCTAGAGTATATCCTTTGGTTACTTTAGAGGTGAGCAAATCTATTTTTTTGCAAACTTTGAGAATTTCATCATGCAGTGTTAGTGCATATCTTAAAATGACTAACACTTGGAAACGATAGCTATTAAAGACAACAGGGGAAGTACTGGAGGACGAAACAAAATAACATCACAAAAAGAACGTCAAATTGTGGACCACATTAACAAGTATATCCCAGATACAAATCACATTATTTGCTGTCCAAGTCTGAAAATGAATATTTGACCTATGACACCAACCTTCCAGTAATGTATGCTATGTATAAAGAGTACAGTAAGCCTGCTTCGTTTTCAACACACACAAAAAGTATTTTATAGCAAATTTAACTTGAAAAGAAAATCACTAAAGAAAGACAACTGCAACATGTGTGATTCGTCAACGGCACAAAAAATCCAAGCGCTAAAGCTGATATCAAAGCTGAGCTTGAAGAAAAGGATGAGACACCAAGACGAAGAAAAATTTGCACAAGGTTTGATGAAAGATGATTTTAGGAAAGCTAAGGAAAGCCCTGGTCTATAAGTACTCACCTTTGATATGCAAAAGACCCTGCCTCTCTCCAAAACTTAGACCAACATTGTGTTTTACAAGCGGTTTCTAAGTGGAGCTACATAGCTCTCTTAAACAACACTATTCGTTTTCTAATCTCTGGACACAGTTTTTATTTTGCCCAAAGATTCAATATTTGGAGACATAGAATGTGTCTGGTAACTTCAACAGTGCATATACAAGCCTGATGACTATATCAACGTCATGTTAGACTGTAGGGAAGGAACCCCTTTATACAATTAGAATGGAAACTATTGACTTTGTAGGAACAACTAAGCTTGAAGCAAGCATCACAAATAGCAACAAAGACATTAAAAACAACTCAGTAAATTGGCTAAAACTCGTGAAATTGTGTTGTTGAGTGAGAAGCCATTCAACATTATAATGAGCAGCACCTTCAATGGGGACGGGTAACAAGTAAGCTTACTTAAGAAACAAGTAGGTCGTCCATCCTTTAGCAGGCATAACTTTTGCCAAAACCTTCTCTGCATCTCTGGTCAGATGGAAAACCAATCTCAGTTACAAAGCAAAATGGCATTAAGAGCATCTTGCACCCAATACCTTCAGATGCTAGGAGGTTCCATCAGAATATCTCATCTATAGAAGGAATTGAAGATGACATAGATGGCAATGATGTTGTATTTGATTTTGTTGAAGAAGAAGAGAGCGAAGCATTAATTTGTTCTAAGCATATTTTCAAAAATTACTTACATATGCAGTTTCACGGTTTGTATTGTGCCTTATTTTAATCTAATTTTAATTGAATTGAATAAATAAATGTCTCTTTAGAATTTCAGCAAAGCCCAATACTCTATTGTTATTGATTTATTTTTTTTCCTATCTACTGTTTATAGAATTGCAATAACAGACTAAAGGACAAAATGCCATTGGGTTTGATTATGCACAGCTAAATTTCACAATGGAGTCAAAATCAATATCAGATTAAGCTCCAACAATCAATATATCTCCTTAAATGTTTATATGTTTGAATCAGATAGCCAAAGCTATTATTTACCTTTTTAGTGAGGATTACTCCATCTAGATATCATATTCTGAAAATTGAAACGTGGACACGGGACGAACTCGGGACCATTGTCTAAGTACGCCAATGCTCTTATCACTGAGCTATCCAATAATCGTCCCATACCTATAGTCATTCTTCACTCTTCGCTCATATTTTAAGGCAGAGTCTATGATGGACGTGAAGAAATCGTTGGCTACAAATGTGTGATTTTATTAATATCACGAGCTATCAGATAACGCAGCCACCTTCGATTCGGTAATTGGCCCATTGCAGCCATTTGTACAATTATTATAAATGTGCGGGACTGCATATTAAGGAATCAAATAGCAAAAGCTTTTATTTATGCACGTCCATCGTAGACTCTGCTTTAAAATAAGAGTGAAGAATGACCCTGGGCACGGACGATTCCTGGATAGCTCAGTGGTAAGAGCATTGGCGTACTAAGACAACGGTCCCGGTTTAGATTCTCGTGTCCAGGTGTCAGTTTTCAACTTTCAGTTTATGTGTTTGCTACCTAGGAGTTAAAATTAAGTTATTTAAAAAAAATTAAAAATATATATTATAATCATTTTTTTCTTATAGAATTACTAAAGGCTCATTTATTCAAAGCTATGTTGGTGGTGCATGGTCTGTTGATAAAGAACGCAGTCCAATTGAGGTATCCCTTTTCACAGTGATTAATTAACGGCAGCTGTGTGTGGTTTTTAATTCCCTTCTGATATAATTACTTATAACTTTTAAATAAGGTCAAATAATAAACATGTTTATTTTAACTTTTTTAAATGTGTTTGTGCCTCCATTCAGGGATCATGTTCAACTTAACTTTAACTTAACGTAACGTTCACTTAAGCTTCACTTAATTTGTTTTTAAATGTGATCATTATTCACGTAACTTAACGTAACAACTCAAGCCAAACATCTGCATTATAGAGTAACTATATATTTTGATATATGGTTTTCACTATTTGTAAAGTGATGAACTGTAAATCTTTAGTTTTCTGTCAATATAATAAATATATATTACCAAACTTTTTTGATAAACTTAGCTTCTCCATTTTAGTTTAATTATTTTGTTTCAATGTCTGACCACTAAAACTTAAGCTAAAGAGTAAACCTTGGTCATAAAACCAACAAATGAATTACTAAATAGCCCTGTAGACGTCCCTCGCATAATTATTGGCTGGCTAGATTAAGTTATACCCTTCATATAAAGCTCACCTAACATCAAAGACCACCCAGAACATAGATTACGTTAAGTTAACTGCAAGTGAACGTTAAATTAACTGCATCGTGATTGCTTCCATTTAAAAACACAAGGAGATCCTTTACGTCAAGTTACATTAAGTTAACTTTAAGTTAACGTTAATTTGATCGTGATCCCGGCATTATTGGATCCAACATGTTACGTTATTATGGCACATTGTATATATACAGTATAATATGCCTACCAATTTACGTGAAAGTAGATTTAGTAACTGTTTATAGCTGTCAGATATGTCTATTCATAGTAAAATTGGAGCCGATTCGGTGGCCACGTGGTTTAATGTGCTACTCTCGCAGTAGACTAGACTACTGATAGCGGGAAGATTAAGGTTTGAATCTCAGTCGGGTGTACTGAGGATAGTTTTTACAAAATTGTTTCCCACTCTCCCTCCATTCAAATTTGGGTACATTTCATCTAAATATAACCTTCATAATCCCTAAAACCAGTGTTATTAATACCTAAGCGTATAACCCGAATGGGCAGTAAAACGCAGTGGTAAATAAATGTAGTACATCTCAGTGTATCTTCAGGTTAGGAAGTTGTTGATTAGAAAGAGAGAAGCAACACAATTACGTCTAATGCCGGTGTCTAGATGAGGTCCAGTGGCCCGATCATCAGGCAGCTGTGAAACTCCTATACGAGCTCGGTGTATGGTCGGCACCCCCCCTCCCCCCTCCACCCCGTTTTGATGGAGGGTAGTAACTGCCGCACCACCACGGTAAAGGTAGAGGAGCATCCCCAGGAATCCTGAGAGGGGTGTCGCGTGTCCCCTAAGACTCAACGACAGCTGATTGTTCCGGGTCAGAGTTGAGCGGGAGTACCACAAAACAAGAGTTGAGTAGGCGTTACGCAAGAAGGGCGTAAGATGGAGATGAAGGGGACGCGAGAAAAGGTAAACTAAAAAAAGTTCTTATGGCAAAATACGTCTTAGGACAAAGCAAATAAAATATATCTCCAGTACAAACATTTATCTTAATTTTCTTCACGGGATGATATCAACAGTACTTGAATATCTATTATGAGCATTGCAGAATTATATGAATAACTTTTTTAATTAATATAAAAAGTTGTTATTACATTCCAGGACACCCTTAATAAATAATCAACAACTACTATTGAAGTCACTATGCGAAGAAAACTAAACTATATTCTTCTACTGGAGAAATATTTGATTTAAATTACCTATTTTGAGCAAAAAATTGTTTTGACATAAAAATTGCAGAAACACGTCTTTTCTCGTGTACTCAAAATACCTCACATTCTACGTAGATTACAATATATTATGTCTTTATATTGTTGAGAGATGAAAAATACTATAATAAGAATACCTAACTACGCGCATCGGTCGGCCCACGAACTGAACGTAAATATTGCATAATCTGGTTTCCTTGTGACTAGGATTTGGGGGTTTGAATCCTGGTCAGTTGTACTGCGGATGTTTTTCCTCACATGGTTTTACACTCTCCCTTCACCCAATGAAATTCAGTAAATTCCCGACAATACAAGGTGGTAAATTATCTATGTTTTTGTGAGAATTGTTTAGAAAATTATAGACTACATATTAAACTAGTTCAACTGTTTGGAATGAGCAAATGAGTTACACATCGGGTGCTCATCGTCTCCCCGTACTGTGGCTTCATCAAATTATATTTGCTGCCACTCATCTTAGTCGAGTCATTTGCGGTGCGACTGCAGCTTATTGGTTTGACGTGATTTATTTTTTAAATTGGGAGAGTTTTAGTGAGTTCAAATTTAGTTATGTTTAGTTATTGATATAAATAAAAGAAAAATATTGGTTTATAGGAGGGAAAAAAAATTGTAGGCCATGAAACGAACCGTTCGTGTTCCGTATTATACTAGTTTTTGGTTGTCCGAGGCCACGTCAGTTAATCTCGTATAATGGTGACTCTAGTGTATAAACGTGTATATACTGTCAGCGCGTCTCACTAGCCGTTCGGGTTGTACGCACAATTATTTTATTTTAATTCTAATCCAATTAGTGAAAGTAGGTTGGACTAACTCGGACTGGTAGTAAGACGTAGTGAGAAGCCAAATCTAACCATTCACATTTTTAAACCTGAGAATATATTTGCCTCAGGAATAGGCAAATTTGTAAACTTATTACCTAATTAGCAATACATTTTAAATATATGTGGAACTTTCAGGCAGAATATTAATATTATGTTGATTGATTAATATACTCGCACCGGTCAGCACGTGGTCCAAACGGTTTTAGGGAGGTTTACGTTAGAGCCCTGGACGGATGTATTGAGATTATTTTCCCTAGTTTTTTTAACTCTCTCTTTCCACTTAAATACGGGTGCATTTAATCTTAAAGAAATATAATGAATTCCTTTTCAACTATCATAATTTTTATTATTATTAGCACAGCGTCTTACTACCCGTTCGGGTTATACGCACTTATGCTAATGTGTAATGATAGGGTGATTGTGAGATTAAATGGAGGACCTACAGTTTAACGTGGAATCCGAACCACGGTGGAGGCCTGGAATTCCACACATTAACAAGTTGTGAATAGTACACGTCTTGCCAGAGGTGAAGGAAGGGTTTGGTAATCAGATAAATATGTACCGTCACCGGGGATTGAACCCCGGACCCTCAACACAGAAGTCCGACACCTTGACCCTAGCCCACCAGTTCACCAATTAGCATAATTAAATGTGAATATTCCTGACCGGTTGTAAGACGTGGAGTAAAAGAAAAATAAAGCAAGGCTACCATAGGATGCGGCATATCCCACAATTCAAAAATATACGTGAACTGTTTTTACATAGGTGTACACATCCAGTAAGCTATGACCCGCTTCAGTGGCTGCAAGGTCTAACGTGCTATTCTCGAAGCAGATTAGCCTGCCGATGACTGGGAAATCAAGCTTAAAATATCGGTCAGGGGTACTAAGGGTGGTATTTCCAAAACAGTTATCTACTCTCCCTCAATGCAAATGTGGGTATACCTACTTTAAATATAACCTTAATAATCCCTAAAACCATTAGCTTAGTTAGTACATAAGTGTTTAACCCAAACAGACATTAAGACACAGTGCAATAAATAACAACTATGCAGTACAGCTATCCCTTTTGACAGTTGGTGTTAATTTAACAACTGCTAAAATAAATGTATCATTTAAAAATATATAATTATTTTACTTTAATGTACGTTATGTTTTGTATGCTTTAAAAGTTTCTACTATAGTGATCAGCTACATGAGTGAATAATTAAATGTTATAGCGAGTTTATTTATCGATTAGTTGTAAATGTTAACATGCTTTTCTATCAATTAGTTGTCAATGTTGACATGAGCGAGTGATGACAACCATGTGTATGTGTTGAAGTCCTTGCCCCGGTGTTGCCCTGACGACGTGTGTCACAAGTAGATGGGAAAAGGTGGGGGGGGGGGGGGTTCTAGCTACCGGCGAGATTTGGGGATTGAAGGGGGAAGGTACCGACTGACACACCTGCCCTAGCACCGGGCGTGTGCCACCTAGCAATGTTTGATGCTTACTGAGCTTTTACTGCACCGTATTACTGTACCGTACTGTAGGGCTACCGTTCCATACTGTATTGTGACTGTACCGTACTGTAATGTTACTGTACCGTGCTTTACTATTACTGTAAGGTGACCTGGTGGTCTAGGGGTAAGGTGTCAGACTTCTATGCTGGCGGCCGGGGTTCAATCCTCGGTCCCGGCAAAGGTTTATCTGATTAGCAAACCCTTCCTTCACCTCTGACAATACATCTTGTGAATGTGGGGAATGCCAGGCCTCCACCGTGGTTCGGATTCCACGTTAAACTGTAGGTCCTTCATTTCATCTCACAATCACCCTTCCATTACACATTAGCGTAAGTGCGTATAACCCGAATGGGTAGTAAGACGTGGTGCTAATAATAATAATAATAATAATAATAATAATAATAATAATAATAATAATAATAATAATAATAATAATAATAATACTATTACTGTACTGTACTGTAGTGATACCATTCCATACTGTACTGTTACTGTATTATGCTATGATGTTATTTATTGTACGATACTGTAGTGTTACCGTTCCGTACTGTATTGTTACTGTAGTCATAATGTGTCACTATATGCTGTTACCTCGATGCATTTAATGTTTTGCGCAACTATTATCCGTCCGGGCTTTTCAAATATTTACTTTAATGGAGTAGTGATAAAAGACTGTAATATTTATAAGAAATATAGTCATACTCACGTGGAAGAAGAGAGAGAGAAATTCTTAAGAAAAAAATTTCGCTGTCGTTTGGAAGTGTCAGGTTAGGCAAAATTATTTAAAATTTTACGTGTGATATTCTCATCAAATATCAACATTAGTCAAGTACCAAATAACTTAGCCTACATTCCCATGTGAAATGTGTGGTGCTTAGCCTATATATGATTGTTCAAATGGGGGCCAAGTAATCCACTATAAAAATTAATTTAACCAGCTCTAATTAAACTTGCAATACTTCACAACTTTGGCCTACTTGCCATTGTGACTAAGCTTCATGTGACTGTACCGATCGAAAGTTTCAATGTATCAAAATTAACTTAAAATAAATTGCTATCTTACACACAGTGAGCTACTTTTAATTAAAACAAACTGTGTCTATATTTTTGTAGTTCAATTTATGGCACTAATTTCTGGGAATAGTGTAAATTATTTAGTTCTACGCAAAATGGTCTAGTAAGTGTCCCATCTATTTGGTAAATAACTTTTTTATGGTTAACAAACTAGTAAAATATATATCATGTATGTAAACGGGTTCGAAAACAATGTACTTAGGAAGATATTTTGTTCAAAAAAGAATGAGGACACAGGGGAGGAAGTTACATAATGATGAGTTACATACCCTCATGACATGCAGAACGAATGGAAAATTCTAGAACTTTGTTCAGGAAGATATTGACCGGCAAACCCAATGGAAAGAGACTATCGGAAAGACCTAAACGCAAATTGGAGAATAACATTAGAATAAACCTGAAAGATATAAGGTATAATAAGGTGGGCTGGATTGAAATAGCTCATGATAGGTATAGGTGGCGTACTTTTTTAAGTACGGCAGTAAACTTTCGAGTTCCTAACGATATAGAGTAAGTAAATAAATGTTAAGCCTATACATAAAGTCATGTTGACCACAAAAACGTTCTAAACGCTCCTTATACAGGGTATGTCCAAATTATGCTTACATTTAAATGATATAACATTTAATGTGTATTAAAATCAACATTTATTTTATTGCATGTGTGGAATATATGCATTTAAGGTCCAAAATTGTTGTCCATTGCTATGTATCAACACCTAATAGATAACAACTAAAAGTAGCATTTAATGCCTTGACGCATAATTTAATTGGAATAGATGTTACCACATTCGTAATTCTTTCCTTTTGTTCATTGATACTTTGAACTTTCAAACTGTACACCCCCTTTCACCATACCACACAGACAGAATTCGCAAGGTGTCCGATCATGTGAGTAGGCAGGCAGTTTCAAAGACCCACATCTTCCCTATCGTCTTCATGGAAAAGTGTTTTCTGGGAAATCACCAACACTACAACTAAAATGTGCAAGTGTACTGTCCTGTTGAAAATACCCCGGCAAAATCTGTTTAAGTTCTTCGGTGGGGTAGAACTGCAACATAAATGCAAGATGTATTCGGAATTCACTGTTGGCGTCTCAAAAAGTAAGGTCCTCTTTTTGCTATTAGAGCTGTAAAAATTATTATTAGGGATAGATTGTTAAAACGATATTGTATAGTTATTAATTTAATTAATGATATTATAACAATAAATACATTTAAGATAACTGATGCAATAGTTTGAATCAAGGAGTATATTAAAGCAGATTCAGATGATAATAAGTTATCAGCTGTGAAAATTAAAGGAATGAATTATAGTAAATTAATATATAAACCTATTCAATCACCCAATAAAGAATTATATTAAATAGATATAAGAGTTCCAACTATTAGGGTAATTATTAAATTAGTTTTTATAAAGTACACGTAGTGGTAACAGCCCATCAGACATTCACCTTTTGGGAGGCACGTTCCTTCTCATGAATTACTGGTGAATTTTAGGTACGGTACCTCAAAAGATTGTGTTGCATCTTGTTCACATCACCGCTAATGTGAAAAGTTGCCTCATCACCGAACGCCATCTGATACACAACGTATGTTGAGATGTTTGGCATTTCTACTAAAATCTGGCAAAATTCCACATTGACACGTTTTTGAACTTGTCATTACTTGGGTGAATTGAATATGGTAAGGGCGTATTCCGAGATCCTGCTTTAAAATGCACCACAATTTTATGTGAATTCCCTGTTTCCAAATTGCATCTTTTGGTGGACTTTCTTGGAATATTCAGAAATCGGAATTATTGATTGCTGAACAGCAATGTTCATTTCACTCTTACCTACTCAGGAACCTCCAGCATTGCATTTGTAGTTGCCCGCAACTGAACTAGTCTGAACAAACGTTTCTTTACACACCCAATAAATGGTTAAATGGCTTCGTGGGTCTCGGTGAAGTTTTTCTTGAAAATGTTTGCGGATGGTTTGAGAACTTAGCACTTCCATAAAGCTCACCTCAACTCTTCTTACTTCCAGCGTTAAAATTTCTCCTTTTATATCCGACTCAATAATAAAATAAAGTGTACATGTTCATTTCATATAAGTGTTGACATAATTTTGACATACTCTGTACTATTCAATCCAATCCAGAAGATAACATTTAAAACGTCTACACTTTTTTTATCAATGTTCAACAAAAAATAAATTAATTACTTGAGTGAGGGTGTTAAGATAATGATTTCGGTTTGGAGGATTTGTTACTCATTGATACTGATAGTGGAGGGGACTTTACTTGGTAGGCCAGAATTCAGTTCCCTTTCTACTGCTCTGCATACCCGTTTAAAGAGAGCAGATAAGGAGTGCTTCAATGTAGGTGCCCACCCTATTTTTGGAGTAGTTTTCTTGCGAATGAAAACAATTGGCTAAAATACAGTAACATTTAAAAAATACATTTTCTGTCTCCACTTAGAAGCAATTGCTATCACACGTTTAGAAGGCAGTTACAATATATTTGTTTAGTTGGCTGAAATTATTTAAAAAGTGTTTACACAAATAAAATATATGTATATATATTTAAGTACCGCATATTACTATCCTTTAGAACTGTATGCATACGTACTACGTGAGTTGTTAGGGTAGAGTAACGTTGAATTTAGAGGAAGTGTACCCATATTTGCACAGAGTGAGAGTGGAAAAGCATGATGGAAGGGCAACCCTTAGTAAACAATCCGAGATTCAAACCCCCATCTCCCCGTTATTGCTAGTATAGTTTATTGCAAGAGTGAGGCCTTAGACCATAATATCAGACAACTGATTGGAGATTTACGTTAATTAATAGGGATGATCTAGTTTGCTCTGTAAAATTCCAATTTGGAATACTAAGTGTTTTTATTTCCTGAATCGTGTCTCACTCCCCCCTGCCTCCAAACCCCCTAAATCCCGAAATATTTTCCTTAAATATGATTTGGTGATATTAAGTGGTGGAAAATTTCCATATATATATATATATATATATATATATAAGTGGAATTTTGGGGACGCAAGGGAGTTAGATGGCCCTCCAATGTTTAGAGAACAACAAAAAAACTAACTATAGTCGACAAGCATTATTCACTTTTGACTCTAATAAATTTCTCATAAAACAATCTGGTTCATCTTTTATAAATAATATATTTCAATAAAGTAAGCAAAGTCATTTTAGTGGTAGTTTATAATGTAGTTGGTTTAAAATAACAAATTGCATTTTATATAACAGACAGTTTCAATAGGAATCTCTGTAAATGGGTCCAAAGGTTGCTAGCCATCTCCGACAACCAATCGCAAGTATAATCGGTTGATACCTTGAAATAAATAAATTGTAATTATATATTATATTATACTACTATAAAGCTATATGGATGACTCACTCACTGACATTAATGTTTACCCACTTCCAGATGAGCTAGAAACTTGAAATTTGGCAAACTTATAGCTTCTAGCCTCTACTCGACGAGAAAATTCCATAAAGTTTAAAAAAAAAAAATTCAACACCCCGAGGAAAATTCAAAATGGTGGATCAACTTTAAAGTCGGTGCGGACCCTTCTTTGGAGGTCTCTTGTGACTAAACGGTAAAACCTATCTAAAAACGGCTCTGGAATTACATTAGTTTACATCTACTTGCATGGAAAATTCAAAGCAAAGCGAGTCATATATATATTTATCTATCTGTAGTAATCATTTTTGTGTTTGTATGTGAATATTAACATTTTATATTTTAACTAGAGCCATGGCTAGCAATGATTCACTAGCATGGACGGCTGGTGACACCTTAAGATCATTTCTGGAATCCCGAATATTCATTCGTGTCGCTCCGGTTGTACTCGGTAGGACTCACTCATTCTCACCAGCTGGTCAATATATGTGTCATTCAATTTTAAAATCAGCTGCCCATCATAGCTTTTGTCATCCGATTGGATCTGTGTTGGCACATTTTAGCCAAGACAACTCAAGTACAACCATCGCTCAGTCTTACCCTGAGTGTGCATGCACTGTTACTATAAACCAGTATTCCTGCTATTGAGACAGCCTTGCCAGACAGTATACCTTTGCCCGTGTCACTACCACTAGGAGGTAAGGCAGTGCACCGACACACCAGGATATTATGTAATAAATATATATATATAAATTATACATATATATTATAGACAAAAAGATATATGATATATGATTTTTATAATTTAATTTTATACTTACTTCATATATATTTATGAATATATTATTTATATCTATGTGTTTTATAATTTATTTTACCATTGATACATATAATATTTATTCTTATTTCTTAGATATTTCTTTTTATACTTGCTTCATATATATTTATGAATATATTATTTATATCTATGTGTTCTATAATTTATTTTACCATTGATACATATAATATTTATTCTTATTTCTTAGATATTTCTTGGCTATTAATGTGATTTATTATTTTACCACTGCTACATATATACACACATATGTAGCAGTGGTAGATTACAAAAATTTATATATATAACTATGGGAAAAATTATCTTTATATATATATATATATAGGCATATGTGTAAAATTGGTGAAATAAAATAATATATAGGGCCTATATAGCATAGGTAGGGTAAAATAATATAATGTAGCAATGGTATGATATAATAAAATATAAGTAACTATATAAAAATTGTGAAGTAAAATAATAAAACAAAATACTTTCAAAGAAACCTATATATTTTATAAGTTATCCATATAAAATTAATAGATTATATTGAGTGCTTAATTTAAATCCATACAGAATACCACTATTTTTTAAATATTGTTTTAAACGCGAGAGTTGAGGAAGTTAGTTTAGAATAAATAAGCCCACATTAGAGTAGAGAGTATGAGAACTTAACAAAGCCTTTTCTATCTTTCTCTCTTACAGTGCTGGATTTAAACCCTTAAATCATTCGCCGAGCGGTGCAAGTCAAGTCCTGCGGATGGAATGATTGTTTAAGCTATGGCTACATGGAGACGACACACATCGCTTCTAAAGTGAATTTATTTACAATAACATCACGTAGGATTTTTAACTAATTCACTTTATTAAACCAAGCATAAGATTATTGTAACTAAAATAAAAGGAAATTTTTTTTATATTCTTTATAGACTGAGTTATATTGCAAAATATATTTGTATTTTTACTTTTACTTGCATAGGTTTTCACCTATTTTCATAAAATTAATCTAGCTATTAATTACGAAGAAAACAGTTTTAAGTTATCTAATAATTAAGGAGAAGAATGTTTGTTGTTCAATAAGTTGTTGTATATAATATTGTTTATCTAGTACGTAATGTTGGAAACAATGACTACAGCGTCACACGTGCAACGGCTGTGAAAGAAATGCCGTTCGGAAGTTCCCGAACATTTATTTCCGGTGGTAGGTGACCACACGGTCCGCACCGCACCACAAAAGTGCGAAGCAATGCTCTATCAACGATTCGTACAGTTCTCCTATAATCTCGTGTCACTCCACAGATAACGCTTAACTCAGAAAAGTAATTCTTTCTTAAAAAAGTTTTTATGTTCCTTGCTCGAAGCGCCATTTTTATTAAGATGATTAGAAACAGTTTAAAAGACACAAACCCACATACACCCAAAATATTTAAATTTAAAATCACGCATTGATGGTCACACTGCTAAATTTCTGGCCTATATATTCTCATATTATCTATAATTATATTGATACGATTATACTTAGTGTCGGGTTGAAGGGGACGCAAGAAAAGGCCTGTGTTATTAAGTTTTTTTAGTGACACATTTTTAATCAAAATTAATAAATTTATTCCAATAGAAACCTAGAGTTCAATTTTCTTCATATCATGACGTCAACAGTTCTTGGGTATCTGTCAAGGGTGTCCTTGGAATTTAACGACAGACCTTTTTTTCTTAAAAAAGTTTCTCAACAGGTGACAGATATTCAAGAACTGTTGATATTTCCTTGTTAAGAAAATTAATCTCTACATTTCTACTGAATAAATAAATAATTTATTTTGAAAAAAAAAAGTTTTGCTATAAACATTGCAAAAACATTGGCCTTTTCTCAAGTCTCCCTTCAACCCATTGTATCGGGCTTTTTGTAAATTATTTTATGGTCCTTTATGTCATATTTTCACTGCTTGATAATCTGTTGGGCCTATAAATGTAAATTATTCATCAACAAGCTTTACTTTAAATGTTTATTTTGTTACTCTGAATTGACTGATTTCTCCTGAAAATTATATAATCTTGTTTACGAGGGTGAGGAGGTATGGGCTTTAATATTTCATGGTGATATTGAATGTGACTATTCTCAAATTATTTTCCAATCTCCACCCACGCAAACTTTGATATATTTCTTCTAAATGATATCTTATTCATTCCTACACTGTTATAGTAATTAACTTGAGTAACTAAATGAAGAAAGCCCAAACGTATAGTATGAATCGTTGAAGATAAAAATAAATAATTTATAGTAGGCCTAATACTGTGCTGATGAACAGCTATAGAGATAATCTTACTTCTATAATATGATGTAAAGTCGGTCCCTAATATTATTTATGACGTAAGCCAGTTAATGAGTATAATATTATTAATATACAATGGCAATACTTAAAATCAAATAGTATATTGATAAATTAATAGTGACTTAATATATGTAAGTACTTAAAAATAAATAAGATTCTGGGGGGCCTAGGGTTGGATCTTCATCAATATATATAATGGTAATAGCTATTAAATAGGATCTTAAGTTACGACTCTAATATGCAATGGAAATACTTAAAATTAAATATCTAGAGCTTACACAAGTAGTTATACAACAGAAAGAAATAATTGATTATTTCATGCTCCAATCGATGATAAACCAAGTTCCTCAACCAGAAAAACAAATGATGTAATTAATCATTACTTACTTACCTAATGTACTGTATATGACACCTGCTTCTTGCTGTAAGAACCCAAAGCCTCCCAAGAATAAAGCCACTCTGTATCCAGCCGGACCTCTGGATTTCTTTCAATGAGTGAATGTTCTAACAGCACACGCCAAGAGTAGCGATCTGACTGCTAATAATATTGACCTTCATTACCGGACAGTCAAAATGTGGTGGGCCGGATCTAGATGACATTGGGAAAGAGGAACAGATCCCGGACACTGATCTTTCATGACTTTCCAACACAGAACTTATTATAATGGTCACTTGGAATATACTTTACACAGCATTAGTACATGTGGGCTGATGAGGCCGAGTGTTGTTACTGTTCAGGCTGGTGAGGAGTGTTTCTACCAAACAGACTGGTGAGTACTATTCATGCTGGCGAGTAGTACTGCTATTATCTGGACTGGTGCGGACAGTTGCTACTATTAAGACCGGTTAAGAGTGCTGCTACTATTCAGAATAGTGAGGAATGTTTCTACCATACAGACTGGTGAGGAGTAATGCTACTATTCAGGCTGGTGAGGAGTAATGCTACTATTCAGAATGGTGAGGAGTATTGCTACTATTTAGAGAGGGGAGGAGTGTTGCAACTAATCAGGTTGGTGAGGAGTATTGCTACTATTCAGAATGGTGAGGAATATTGCTACTATTTAGACCGGGGAGGGGTGTTTTAACTATTCAGGTTGGTGAGACGTATTGATACTATTTAGACCGGGGAGAAGTGTTGCAACTAATCAGGTTGGTGAGGAGTATTGCTACTATTCAGAATGGTGAGGAGTGTTGCTACTATTCAGGTTAGTCAGGAGTATTGCTACTATTTAGACCGGGGAGAAGTGTTGCAACTAATCAGGTTGGTGAGGAGTATTTCTACTATTCAGAATGGTGAATAGTGTTGCTACTATTCAGGTTAGTCAGGAGTATTGCTACTATTCAGAATGGTAAGGAGTGTTGCTAATATTCAAGATGGTGAGGAGTGTTGCTAATATTCAGAATAATGAAGAGTGTTGCTACTATTCAGGTTAGTCAGGAGTATTGCTACTATTCAGAATGGTAAGGAGTGTTGCTAATATTCAAGATGGTGAGGAGTGTTGCTACTATTCAGAATGGTGAGGAGTGTTGCTAATATTCAGATTGGTGAGGAGTATTGCTACGATTCAGAATAGTAAGGAGTGTTGCTAATATTCAGGCTGGTGAGGAGTATTGCTACTATTTATACTGGTGAGGTGTATTGCTACTATTCAGAATGGTGAGGATTGTCACTATTATTCAGGTTGGTGAGGAGCATTGCTACTATTCAGAATGGTAAGGAGTGTTGCTAATATTCAGGCTGGTGAGGCGTATTGCTACTATTTAAACCGGGAGTAGTGTTGCCACTATTTAGACTGGTGATGAGTATTACTACTATTTATACTGGTGAGGTGTATTGCTACTATTCAGAATGGTGAGGATTGTCGCTATTATTCAGGTTGGTGAGGAGCATTGCTACTATTCAGAATGGTAAGGAGTGTTGCTAATATTCAGGCTGGTGAGGAGTATTGCTACTATTTAAACCGGGGAGGAGTGTTGCTACTATTCAGAATGGTGAGGAGTGTTGCTAATATTCAGATTGGTAAGGAGTGTTGCTAATATTCAGATGGGTAAGGAGTGTTGCTAATATTCAAATTGGTAAGGAGTGTTGCTAATATTCAGAATGGTGAGGAGTGTTGCTAATATTCAGAATGGTGAGGAGTGTTGCTAATATTCAGATTGGTAAGGAGTGTTGCTAATATTCAGGCTGGTGAGGAGTATTGCTACTATTTAAACCGGGGAGGAGTGTTGCTACTATTCAGAACAGTGAGGAGTATTGCTACTATTTAAACCGGGGAGGAGTGTTGCTACTATTCAGGAGGTGATGAGTATTACTACTACTTAGACTAATGAGGTGTATTGCTACTATTCAGAACAGTGAGGAGTGTGGATACTGGTCATACTAGTGAGTGGTGTAGATCTAACAGGGTGAATCAGGGGTAATGCTCGCAGCTGCTACCCCTGTCCTTGTCAGGTGCGGCTGTGCCAATATTGGGTCTACTGGGGGCGACCTGTCCAGACCAGTCCTTGGATGGCGGCACTTTGGGCTATCCACCAGGTTAACACAACCCCCGGCTCATTGGAAGGGTTTACACAACTCGAGAATAAGTAACCAATGATGAGAGTGGTAAAGGGTGGTAGATATTGTGGCTGTATAAAATAACAACTTTAGCTAGTATAAATTATTTTCCGTGCTTTTGCCGTTAGTAGAGCCTATGTATGTGAATTGGAAACAAATATATGTTTGTTTTTAGCTAAATATATATTCAGAGCGTAAATAATTCTTGCGTTAAAGAAAATAGTCGATTTTTATGTTTTGATAGAAATTTACCTACCTTTTAATCAAACCTTGGTTCTTAAAGCCATGTTCATAATAACTTTTGTTTGTATGTACACCTAACATCTTTTAGTATGTATACAATGTATGAGCTAAGCCACTATATGCTCTATTTTATTAAAATAAATATAATTTTGTAGTATTTTAATGCATGATTAATTTAAAATCAAAACAATAATTTATACTAACAAAAAATTGATATTTGCCAAAAATAATTTTACGTTTTTGATCTATTTCAATAATTATTTATAAAAATATTAATAAAAACAATACATTGAACACTCGGACCATAAAATAATAAGAATGATTCATCTTTGTTTTTGAAATATAACAATGCTCTCATTCATTTTCTTAGTGTTTGGTATTTAATAGTGTAATTTTTCATATAAATGTTATCTTTTACATTAAAATCCTGTTTAATTTAAAACTGAAACATTCCTTAGTAAGTTAATTGGTGCTTTCTAAATCAATTCCCAAAATCTTAGATGAAATATAAACTCAGCCCCTAATTTATTTTTTTATATTTGGAGCTGTTCCTATACCTACGTAGATAATTTCAGTTTTATACCACACAGAGAAGTAGTTGAATGTGCTAGTGTTCAATATGTGTATCCCCATTTCCTCCCCCTTCCCCCTCCATTCACAATATCTTCAACTTCCACTCAAAAATTTTAAGTTTTAAGATTTATTTGGTTAGTTTGAGTCCTATTCATACCTGACTCCAAAATTTATATTTTCAAACACACCAACAGTTTCTGTACCCACCCTCTTCCCCTATTTACTAAGGTCATATTTACAATTTAAAATGTTCTTACTATTATGGGATGGCTATTTGGTGTGGTCGCTTTTCTTTCCTTCCGAATTTTAATTTTCTAACACACTAAACATCTGTTTTTTCTATTAGTCCAAAAAATTCCAACCTACTCCCCACTTTAATTTTTATTACTATCGTTAATGAATTTCAATTATAAATAACTATTTGAATATCTGGAGTTAGCCTTTTACCTGAGTGCCAAATGCAAATTACTATCACACCCAATTTTTTTAGGTAATACTAATAGCTCTTACACTACTTTTCTAGTTCAAAATTAAAAATAAAAATGTCTGATACTTATAATTATTTGGAGTGATACCCTTAGCTTCCTGCTGAATTATATCTTTCGACAACATTAACAAGTAATTGTTTATATTAGTTTGGAATTTTTAAGCCTTCACTCCCCCTTTACTCTTTCTCTAGTGTAGCTCAGGTCTCATCGCGTTAAATGAAAGAAGAATGGTGGAAGGATAGAATAAGATGGAAGAATTTTACTAAAGTGACCCGGTTACAAGCTGGAAACAGTTGATGAGGATTCTCGTCATGTGTCTTGTCTAAAGTCTAAGAGCCGGTACACACAGAAAGCTAAGCTAAGCTAAGATTCTCTCTGCTAACTCTCTAGAAAAATAGCGGACCATATGTTTAAATGTGTTGGTTCATACAGAAAGCCAAGCTAAACTAAGCTATGCCTTTTCTTCACAACGCTATGTTTATTCCGATAAATTGCCGGGCAATTTTGGCATCTCCCGTCTGGAGCCATTTTACGTTGCGCATGCGCATAGCACAACCTGGGCCCCGCGTTGAACTGACGCAGTGCTGGATAGGCGAAAATAACCAAAAAGTGTTTAAGTTTGGTTTTCAGTTGGCACAGCATAGCATAGCTTAGCTTAGCTTAGCATTCTGTGTGTATCGGCCTTAAGAGAAACCTTCACGCAATATTCCTAATTTCCAGGCCCAGGGGTTAGGTAGATACAGTGATGAGTGTGTTGGTGAAGGGGTTTGGCCTTTTATATGTACTAGCAAACCCGTGCCAAAACTGTGCAATACTTAGGTAAAAATAGAAAATAAATAATAAGTTTTCTTTAGCTAAGACTTTGTCCAAACTAAAGAAATTAAATAGTTTGATCAACTGAAAAATACACAAAGAGACGCAATGATATTGAGGATTTAGACCTACACTTACCCAAGTTACCCGCGGTTCCCCGTCTGTTGGCATCGTAAACATCGTGAACGACTTGAGATGCAAGCGAGATCACTTTACGAGGCCATGGTATGAGAGTACACGTTCAAGAACCGGTTAGTGTAAATACTGATACAAATGTTCATCTGTCACGGAACTTTCCACTCGCCAGTAAATGGTTTCTTTTCTGAGCCAACAAACAAATGGTGAAATATGGTTTTAAACATAGACTTATTCATTTAATCGATATAAATTATTTATACCTACACTGGTGGTCTTTCAGATTAATTGCTATATTCATATAGAATGGATTTCGGGTTTAAATAATAGTGTCAAATCTTAAAAGTTGTATCATTTTCCTTACATACAAATGTGGCTACAATACATATATATTAGATATATCTCTTCCTCAACCTCTATTATAGCGTAGTTAAAATGCATGCAATCTGAACGTGGAATTAAGACTAAGAAGAATATTTTATATACAATAAGTACTTTAAATCAATTACTGTTTCTAGCTTGTGGCCTGAGTCAGTCTTTTTATTCAAGCCGTATATTTTCCACTACCGATTTCTTAGGTCTTGCCTAGCTTCATATACATATAATATAATAAGTACTCAACATCTCAATAGTGTATCCTTAAATAAGCACTCTACACCCTTATTTGGGTGACTAAGCAGGCCCACTTAATGTCCAGCCATTCTTTGTTTGATCTAAAGTGATCCTAAAATAAATTAATATGACCGTTTAGGCCTACATTTAGTTGTAAAACAACTTTAACTAGAATTATGATGATAAAATATATAAATTGTTCCCTAAATACTAATCTGGCATTCACATAAGCCATATATTCTGCCAAAAAAGTAATTTGTTGTTTATACTTTTTTTCATTGATACGCGAAACCTCTAGGCCTAGCGTTTGTTAATATTTGCTTACATTATCAACAGCTACTTTACGTATAGGTTTCAATCTAGAAACAAAATCAATAAAAAGGAATACAGTGATATACAAATATAGAAAAATGTAGCTAATTTTATTTCAAAATATCTTTATACCTATTTTGAGTCTATATTTAATAACCACGTGGGTATAAATATGAGAATAGCCTGGTAAACTATACGGGTAGTAATACACGTTTCACACAAACACATGCACACCAAAGAAGGAATATAACATGAACTTTCCAATCATATGAGTATATCAATACACAACTTACCAGCTAATATAATCTAGGATATTACACTTAATTTTAAAAACTACACACCTAAGGTTAGGACCAGGGCTTTAAGACAAACAAGTATACAAAATAAAGCTTATGGGACCACTATTTTAGTAAGGGTAGAACTAGAGTAATTTAGACCTGTAGTCCTTCCTAACTACTCGACCACTGGTACGGCTTTTGTAAGATCGTATTCGGTCTCAAGAGGCGTCACATATACAACAAACAAAACACACGCTCGGTCGATCACGGAAACAGCTGCTTCATGAGTGAGCATTGAGGCGAGCATGTGTGTAACTCAGAGAACCATATCTTCCGACTGACTTCTTGAGGTCCTGTTCTAAGACCAACCGATTGTCTTGAAGGGCCTTAAGAGAATGGCAGCCAGGTGCGTGGGAAACTTCAAGTTGGTTTGCATATTTGAATAAGATCTCAAGTAGTCTTAAAAGTAACTCAGTAGTCGAACAAGGAGGGAATAAGAATGCACCCATATGCAATGGTGAAAGGACATTCCGTAACGGCTTGGGAGGTTAGTCTCAAGAGTTTTGTCTTTCAGCGAGGGTTGTTTTGTTTTACTTTTTAGAGGTTTTATAGTAGAAAACAGAAGACTCAAAGCAAAAATCTACTTCTAAAGTCGTGTCTTTCAGCAAGTATGCGGCGATGGGTCTGCAGGTGTGCCAAGTAATATTGAGGGGAAATTAAAAAGAAGTGAGAACAAATTTAAGGAATAAAAATAAAATCTTTTAAAATCCATAATAAAAATAATTTTTTCAAATAGATGGTACGGTGCAGGGCACATACATTATCTCTCTGGTATCTTAAAATAGAGACATTTACTAAAAAATATTAAGAGTTTTCAGGCGAAATTATACACATTGTTACATAAACACTCCAACAAAAAGCATAAATGAAATAATATACATTCCTACAAAAAAAAATCAAGAAAAGAGAAATATCTTTGTCCACCAAAGAGTATAACAATCAATTTCATTTTCAAAGATTTGAATTAAAATATATATTTAGTTATAGCTCAGAAACTGTTGGTTTTATAATAATATATTTCAAATAAAAGAGTTTTATATTTAATCTACTATAATAATAATAATAATAATAATCCTGCACGTCTAGATTAGAACATGCGTATCCCAATGTGTGGAAATATTAGTCAGTACTAATGTACCGTTGTTCTGAGAACGCCCAACTGTACTAATCGTACATTATTTCCATGGAAGCTCTTTCCATGTCCTGCTGAGATGAGATGAGATGGTGGTGAATGTAAATATGAGGGTGTGGAACCATTGGAAGCACTTAAATTTAGCTTAAGTCGACTAACCAAACCTTGGTGACCGTTTGTGGTAACCCCCCTTCGGGAAGAATATCCAAGGTTCTAGTTGGGAATTGAGCTCGGGCCCCCTAGGCTCGTAGCTGGTTGCACTGACCAATACAACACGGGACCAGTATTTAATATACTACATCTTTATCATTATAAGTGTTTTCATATCTCAAATAGTTGCGATGGAGATACGATTAAATTGGACATTTTCACCGTTGTAAAGTACCTTAAGATCATGTTCATGAAACAATTATTGTTGCCATATTTTTGTTTGTAAACAGTGCCTAGATACAAAATTTTATCTAAATCGTTATAACAGATTTAAAAAAAAAGATTGATTGTTCCACTCCCCCCCCTCCCCCCCACCCTGGTCAGTAAACTAAATATCCTTGATTTTAGGTCTGAATATTTAATTCCAAAATTCCTCGGTAGAAACTTGTGAAAACACTAGATATCATGTTTTAGCTCAATCGGTTGAATAATTTAGGCTTTAGTCCGAGATACAGACAAACAAGTAGACCGACAGACAGCCTTACAAAAACAACGTTTTCTGATTAAACATTTATCAAAATCTTGAGTGCAGTTTTATTACGATTGAAATCTAATTGTCTACGAGAGGTCAAGGAAATGTGAAAAGGACAATTGAATTTAGAATATTTTTAAGAAATAACAAAAAAAAAAAAATGAATAAACAATACAACTTATGCCAATGTATCTGTTTTAAATTGAATAATATAGATAAATTCACTTTGGTGTGATTTCTAGTTCAAGCGTACTCGTCTGTCTAATTTCCTGGTTAATCGCTCTTGAGATAGGCTCTTGAATAGTTTACCACTTGATAAATGAACCGCCAAGCACTTATACAGCCCAGATATGAAAGTACGATACGCTTATCAAGCTCTTGACGCGTTATCTGAGCACATGTGGCATCCAATAGAAGGAGGTTTCAAACTATCTCGATCTTCATACTGATAGGGGATCAGTAAATTAATTAACGACGATGCGTTGTGTCGTATCGTAAGAGAGCACACACAGAGGGTGGCCTCCGGTTCTTCAATGAGGCCGTAAAACCAACCACGTAGTGTTAATCCTGGTGTACACGAAACAGTTTATTGTTAAAAATTGTGTGCACAAAATTGTACAAGATCACATTGATTGAGCTTTACCCGGAGTCTATATACACGGCAAATATTTGAACAAATATGATGGATTCTTTTCCCGTTTTAAGATTAGATACTCATCGAGTAAGTTTTTTCTAAATTGTATTTAAATAAAAAAATTAACTGATCCTTAAAGGCTACGCATATAAATAAAGGATTATTTTTATGATCACATATTTATTTTTGCCTAAGGTGTTAGTCTTACAATAGACTAGACTGATGATGAGGATATCGGGGTTCGATCTCGGTCGGATCTACTGAGTGTGGGTTTTTTTCTTAGTGGCATACCACTGTTCCTTTTCGTAAATGCGGGTACGCTTTCTATAAAATTTAACCATATTTATCCCTAACACAATGTAATTAGTATATAAGTATATAAGCCGAACGGGTAGATAAACAATATTCTAAAAAAAGAAATAATGGGTCATTATTTAATATTAATGGGTTCTGATAAAGTATTTGCCTGTTACTAAATAAACCGTAACTTATTTTTAATGAAAGTGTATCGCAGACAAAGTTATCGATGTTTATAAATCAAAAGATGTAAAATATAATGGCTGATATAGGACGTGTTCTATTTCGTATAAGGGGCAAGATATTGAATACAATGAGTTGTGCATGGCAAATATCCTTTCAATTTTCATATGACGAGCCTTGTCTGACAGCTAGAAAATTACTTAGATCTATTTACACGTATTCTTACGGCAAGTCAAGCTTTAATTTTTTTTTATATATTTTATCAACAAATGTTCAAGTAGAGATTTAGTAACTGCTATAACTCGACTCGAGGATGTTTAAAACCTCAAAAAAAAATTAGTACTTACTCGTAATTTTTTATTTTTCTCGAAAATATTGAGTTTAAATAATTTTATTCAATTTTAGGATAATGAATAGAGTGATTCGATATTTCCTTTTGTCTTGTCAAAAATATTACTATACAATTATATAAAATATAATTAAAAATACAATTTTGTGTAATTGTAATTTTTTTCACAAAAAAAATTAATAAATCTATGTTTGTAGTTATGATCTATAAATTGGTCTGTTAGAGAAATTCATCTTGAAATATTTCTAGTACAAATATCTGATTATAAAAAAATTACTCTGACTAAAAAAACTATATTTTTGTTCAACCTTTATTCTAACTCAACTAGAAGCAAAAATACCTACTCGCACATACCTAAATTAACAATAAACAAACTATACTAACCACACAAAAGTTTGTATTTTCAAAAATCCTTCTTATGAAAATTGAACTGTACAAGCATAGGTGTTAACATGGCACCATCTTGAGGTTGCAGAATCTTGTATAATAAAGTGTTTCGTGTGTATCAGGCTCTAGAAAATATACTGGTGCACTCATCGGCCGGAGTAAAACAATCGATACAAGTTGTTTTTTTTCGGTGCGGTTGTTTGTAACGAGTGGGTTTCCAACCTCTCAACACCCACTCATTTGGATAGTTCTTGATGGCGTGATTAATGAGCCAGAGAAATTGAAAAGTATACATGAGTGGTTTTTATCAATGCGGTCTATTAGATGTCATTTCAATTTGAACCTGTGTATGAATTTTAACCTGATATATATATATAAACTTTCTCATATTAAGAGAAAGTATTGTATTCGTGAAAATTATCTATTTCGAGATAATGACGAGTTCTTACGTTTTATGTAAACACGAACCTAAAAAAGTGGATTTTATAGTTCATTCAGTCTGGCCACGGATCCAAAACGGTTTGATGGATTTTGCTCAAACTTGATATCCAGATGTTCTAGGGCAGCGGCTCTCAAACTGTGGCTAAGCACAACTGTTTATTGTCTCACATTGGAGTCAGGTGGTTGGCTATCTTGAGGTAGAACTCTTACAAGATTGTTTGAACTTAAACATGACGTTTTTATTAATAACCATCCCTTTCACAAAGCAAAGATTATGTAAGATCAAATGTGGCTCCAGCCTTTGGTCTGTATAAAAAAAATTAACAGTTCAAACCTATCTCTTCAGGGGTAAGATATTAACGTGTTTTACTGTGCAATACCGCGTCGAGTCCTTAACAAAAAAATTAACTTTTGGAAAATGTGTTTAGTTAGCAATCAAATGGAGTGCTTTGATACCCTTTGGGACTTCATGATATAAAATCAGCTTTCTTTGGATGAAAATGTAAAGAACGCGGTTATAGAACACCTGAAGTGACTTGGAAAAACTATCAAAGAATATCTCCCAGCCATGTCCAATAATAACAATTGGATTCGCAATCCCCTGGAAGTGACAGCAGTTTTAAAATCTTTCACTTTAAGCCTCAGTGAAAAAGAGAAGATCCTTGAAATTTCCACTGATTTTGAATTAAAGAAAAGCTATAAATTTTTGTCATTAATTGGTTTCTGGTTACGTTTAAAGGAGGAGCTCTCAGTGCTAGAGAATAAAGATATAACAGATTTGTTACCTAATTCTTCTACATATTTGAGTGATAAATCTTTTTCTTCCTATGCATTTTTAAAAAACAAATATAGAAACAGGTACAATACTGAAAGTGACTTGATACTTTATTTATCTTCTCTAGTCCTGACTTTAAATATTTGTGTCATTCAAAGCAAGAGTATACTTCTCACTATAAATCACATGAAGAGGTGAGTAGCTGTTAAAACTTGTAAACAATTTTGAAACTTAAATAGGCATGTAATTTTGCGATTAAAGGAGGGTATTTCAGTTTCGAAGCAGCAATTTCCAGTACCACTTTAAAAAAAAACATGTGAAATGTGATAATATTGTGAGATTAAATATAAGAAAATGTTATTACGGTACTTCGCTTATTTAATTTCGGTTTTAATTTGTAAAACTAATGTATAATTGTTTGAACTTCTACTTAAGTAGTTTCAATATTATTTCATTATAATTGGTAGGGTATCCCAATGTACCTACCGAGCTATAGTAGGTTAATTTATATGTATTAAATACAATTAATAACTAAATTTAAGAAAAATTAGGTATAAAATTAAAGTGCGTGGCTCTGGATATTTACCAGGGCGTTCGTGTGACTAAGATGTTTGTGAAAGGGGTTTGCGAGTCTAGAAAGTTTGGGAACCGCTGGTCTAAGGAAATACCACCAAACTATATACATTTTTAACCTAGCCCTTCAATTAAGGAAATATTACTAATGAGTAATTTTTTTGAATTTGAAATTTTTCGGAAATGGTTCTAATTATTTTGTTTAAAAAGCATATCTAGCATTTGTTTGACATGATAAATAACATTATAAAATTTGTTTTTTGGGTAAACATTCTTTGAAGGATAGTTTATTGATGACTGAATTTTAATAAATTTGAAATATTTTATAAATGGCTCTAAAGAGATAGTTCTAAATAGGTAGTTTGGGAGTGTTTGACACTAAAAATAACACTGTTTACTTTTTTTGGGGGTAAAATCACATTTATGAGTTGTTTACTGAGAACTTATTTTTACAAAATTGAAAATATTATAAAAATTGCCTTAATAATTTGGACTCAAATGGGTATCTTGGAAGTGTTTTACATGACAAATAAATATGTTTATTTGGTTTTGGGTACTCTTTCGATAAAGATATTTTTAAAAATTCGAATTATTTTGAGAATGACTTTAACGATTTTGCTTGAAATGTTTATCTGGGGAGTGTTTGACAATAGCATGACAAATAAAGGTGGATACTTTTTTATGGGAAAATTTTGTTATGTGTAATTTATTGATTTTTTTAATCTGAATATTTAAAAAAATCACTTTAGTGGTTGGGCTCAAATGCATATATGCTAAGTTGTTTGTATTATAAATAACTGTGTAGATTATTTGTAATAATTTAATAGTGATTAACTAAAAGGAGATTTTTAAAAACTTTCATGTTTTTTAAAACGGCTTTAACATTTCAAAATTGATATTGGGGGACTATTTAAGATATGGATATTAATGTAATTTTATCTAAAATAAATTATTTTAATGGTAGTTTAATTACAACAAATTATAGAAAATGTAAACTTTTTAGAAATTGACCTTCAAGATTGAATTCAAAGTGGGAATCTGTGAATATATTTCATGATAAATAAAATAATGTTTTTATTTTTACAAATGTCAAATATTTTAGTATAGTTTGCAAATAATCTATTGTTTTAAATCTGAATTTAGTTTTAAAATATTTGAACTATTTGGTCTAAGGTTTATATATAAATAGTGATTATTGTGACTAACTAGATAGTGTTTTTTATGAAGTAAACACTCTTTAGGGTAGTTAACTCAAAGGTTATTTTTGAAAATCATCTTCAAAGCTATAACACACATTATGAGTGAGTTTGTGCAATTGTATCGTAGAATTTATTTTGTATTTAATAAATAAGCAACCCGCTTCGGTTGTGGCATGGTATAAGGGGCTGCTCTTGCAGTAGACAAGATTGCCGATAGTGGGAGATCGAGGCTCAAATCTCGGTCGGGTATACTGAGTTTGGTTTTTCCTATATGGTTTTTCAATCACTCTCTACGTAAATGCTGATACAATTCATATAAATATAACATAATTCAGCCCTAAAATTAATTAGTACATAATCGTTTAGCCGAACGGATAGTAAAACGCTGTGCTAAAAACAACATATTTTGTCCTTCTATCCTTATTAGTAATTCCTTTGTACTAGTAATTTCTAGCAAAGGTAAACCAAACAAATTGTAAAGTTCCAATAAACAGCACAAACCTTTGTTAATTCGCTAGTATGTTCTTTTGACATACAATACCTTAATCAGAGGTGAGTATTTGGTACATTTTTTATTTTATTTTCTTGGGAAACTCTTCCTTAACTTATTTTATGCTATCTAAATTCTTTGGCATTATACTGATATCTAGGATATTTATAACTAGAGATAGCCAGACTAAATTACTCCAGAAGTTCCTTATAAGTGGGGAGGCTCTATAATTAAGAAAATTTGAAACCCTGAATAGCTCCATAACTAGAGCTTAGTGCCGTATCTCTCCCACACACAACCAAACAATAACTACGTTTACATCCTTTTGACCCCTTGGGGAGAGGAAATATTACAATAAAAAAAAAATTGACTCAATATTTTGATAAAGGTCGAGATTTCATGACCCTCCGAAACCGAATAAATAATTTTCACGCTTCCATCTGTCCGTCTATATCTCAGCCTACAGCCGAAAACACTTAACCGATTGTGCTAAAACTTGGTATCTTCGGTTGCTATCGGGTTCCAATGAGGAATTTTTGGTATTAGCTATCTTACCCTAAAATTAGAGGTAATTTACTGAGGGTAATAAAAGAAATGACTCAAGATTCTCAAAATACACGCAAACTATTTTAATTAATTTTTCTATCTAGGCATAATTTATCATTACAAACAAATTGTAAACTCACAATTTTCCATGAAAATTACTTTGAGGATACTACTTTACACTAGCGCAGATTTAGAATTTTGATTTTATTGTCACAATTATTTCAGATATGAAATAGCTTATCATAGTAGAGTTGTATTACTACTAAAAATAAAAAACTTTTTGTTGTTATCTATTTTTATAAAACAAATAGTTCCTGAGCGATAAACAAACACAAATTTTTATATATAAATTTTAAATGTAAAACGTAATATTTTCTATGCTCTTTGGTGGACAGATGTTTCAATGTTTCTGTAACCACGGACATTATTTCATTTATACTATTTGGTGAAAAGTTTTTGCAACAATACATATTATTTCGTTTCACCAATCTTTGAGATTTAGTAAATATATCTGATTAAAGAAAAAGAAAAAGTGTGTTTATGTAGCAGGACACAAACTGCCTGCTTAGGCTACCAAAAACCTCTACTATTTTAAGGTTATTGTAGGTGTAAAATGTTAAATATCTGCAATAAATCGTTTTGAGGTATATATTCAATCGAAGAAAAATATATCAGATACAGATAGTATGTTTGTTTAAAGGTTTTACTTAAGTAAACTAACTAATTTCTGGCAGTTGGCGTTAAAAGTTGGTTATCAGTGCCGCGCGATCAACACCTTCTAAGATTTACTGTCACCAAATTTTTAATTGACCCTTTGAGTAAAAAGGGAATTTAAAGTGTGGAAAAGTGTATTCTATAACACCTCCCCCCCCCTTTTCCAACGGTTCCTCCTTCACTCAAACTAATTATCAAAGATCATATAACATGACACAATCCGTGAATTGATTAAAGTATTTTTTAGTATCTTTCATAACTGTTAAATACTAAGGTCGTTAATAACTTACGTGAGCCAAATAATTGAACATTAAATCTATATTGTCATCAAATCAACATACGTATCTTATATCTTAAACAAAATTTCTTACACATTATTTTGTCAATGAGTAGGCCCTTGATAAATAAATGACGTTCTCAAAATAGTGATAAATAGAAATGTATATCTAGCAACTTATCCTCTTATGTACTGGATATACGATATAAATCTAGTAGAAAATAATCATATGTTCATAATATATATATATATACACAATATTACATGTATATCATATAATAATTATAATATATATATTTGAGATTTATCATACAAGTTACAACCAACTCTAAAAACATATAAATAAATAACAGCACGAATAAAAATTTATAAACAATGTAAATAAGTAACAACACTAACGCAAATTGATAAACATTTTAAATTATAAGTAACACTGAAGCAATTTGATAAACATTATAGATAAACAACACAAACATAAACATAAATAATATACAAAGTAAGAGCACTAACACAAATGATAATAACTATAAATAAGTAACAACACTAACATAAATAGAAAATATTATGAACACGCAACAGCACTAACGCTAATAGACAGATTATAAACGAATAACAGCACTAACGCAACTAAATATAGGCTAATATTATGAAGGGGTAACAGCATTAACACAATTAAATATAGGCCAATATTATAAAAGGGTAACAGCACTAACGCAATTAAATATAGGCCAACATTATAAACGATAAACGGGTAACAGCTCTAACGCAATTAAATATAGGCAAACAATATAAATGGGTGAAAGCACTTACGCAATTAAATATGGGCGAACATTATAAACGGGTAACAGCACTAACTCAATTAAATATAGGCCAACATTATAAACGTATAACAGCACTAACGCAATTAAATATAGGCAAACAATATAAATGGGTAAAAGCACTTACGCAATTAAATATGGGCGAACATTATAAACGGGTAACAGCTCTAACGCAATTAAATATAGGCAAACAATATAAATGGGTAAAAGCACTTACGAAATTAAATATGGGCGAACATTATAAACGGGTAACAGCACTAACGCAATTAAATATAGGCCAATATTATAAACGTGTAACAGCACTAACGCAATTAAATATAGCCCAACATTATAAACAGTAAACGGGTAACCGCTCTAACGCAATTAAATATAGGCAAACAATATAAATGGGTAACAGCACATACGCAATTAAATATGGGCGAACATTATAAACTGGTAACAGTGCTAACACAATTAAACATAGGAACATTATAAATGAGTAACAGCTCTAAAGCAATTAAAAATAAATTATAAATAATCAAAAGCACTAATGAAATATATATAAACATATTATAAATATGCAACAGCACTTATGAAAATAAATAAACACTATAAATAAGAAACAGCATTAATGTAAATGAAGATGAAATAAACGTAGGCATAAATGTCTATATTTTATATGATATAATTCACATAAAAATATATATATATATTTTAATACATTTTCATTTACTATCTTTCCCGCTGAAAAAAAATAACAACAAAAAACCTCTAGTTGTGTATCTGCTTCTAAGGAAGGCCAAGGAGTTTATCCAAGTCTGTTTAAAACCCAGCAATAAACAGTATGGCACATCATCCCTTGAGGCGGTCATTCCTGTCTACAACCGATACTTTAAAAACAACAAGATAAGGTGTGAGACCGCGCTTTCTCGCCAAACCACCCCGCTGTTCTGCTCAGTTCCCTCCCTTTTCCTTTTTTTTTTTTTTTTTTTTGTTGCCCCTAGGAGATGGTTGATATTATCACACCTTGCTGTAATTGACGAGTTGCGCGCACACACACAAAAACCTTCAATCCGAACTGGGCTGGAATCGCGGCAGTAAATCAACCCAGCTTCCAGACATAGCCGGCCAAACTCACCGTGCGCATGCGTTTCAACGCAGGCACTGGGGGTTATAAACTGGAGAACTTGATTATGGTATTTAGTTGTTGAGGCAGGGGTGAACAAAGCGACAGCCGGGACATAACAGAACAGCGTAGCGCACGTATTTTTATAAAACTTTAAGTCTGATTTCATTTATTTATGATCTTTATTAGTGATTTTACTATCCGAGAGGTGAGAGGGTTCTGTTTTAACTCAACAGTTTGAATTTTACCTGTCTGTTTTTATATTTGTTCCACCATTTCCTTCAAATGTGTGGACTAATTTTAACAAAATTGGACAGGAACATTCTTTAAATTTTAGCCAAACGAATTAAGTACTTGATTTTTCTATCAATTTTTTAATTTTGACATATATTGTGGGATACATCTATTAAACCACTTGAGAAATGGTGCATCTCTATTAATGTAATATATGTACTGTACCTAATATTTAATATTATATTCATTTGTTTTTTGTCTAACTTTATCACCTAGGAGAAATATCAACGTAATTCAAAGATAAACCCTAAGTTTGCAATAAAGATATAAGCATTATATTTTCTTAAGATTATTTGGCGTATATAAGCTACTTAACATTTTTTTTATAATAAAGGGGGTGAGCTCTAGCATGTACAGAACTACTAGTTATTTTTTCTAAGGATTTGATCTAGCAGCCAAATTAATAACTTATTTTATAGTTATTTATAATTTCTAGAATATAATATAGTCTAATAACAATAGGAGGAAATATTGAGTGACCTTAACAACTAGACCCGACTAGCCGAAATACAAAAAAACGTTAGTACTAGCTTGTCCATATTTCAGCGAATAAGCTCAATTTTGTATTATCTTGTACCAAAATGAGAGAAAACACAACTAAGGAATATATTTCAAAATTAAAAGTGATAAAATCAGATGCATTACGTGAGCTTATCTTAAACATCATTATACTAATGACAGTGCCCACTTGAAGTAAAATATTTTCATAATCCAGTGTTTATTATAGGAATAATAGCTATGATAATTTATTACACTCCTAAAACTACCCTTAGCCATCTTAACAATCTTTATTGTGATCCTGTTTAAAATACAAAAAGTATTTGCTCGAGGAAAGCCAGATCTATATTTTTATCCATTTACTTTCATCTCTGAGCCATATAATTTCCTGTAAAACGTTGTTTAGAAGCTAGTTTTTCCTTCACATTTTATTTTTAAATTATCAAGCTTAAAAAAATAGCTTTAAATTTGTATATCTATTATCTTTATTTTGGAGTGAACAGTACTTTAGAAAATCAATCATTTAATAGCAATTGAATAGAAGGACCCCTTAAGCTTAGAGGTGTTAAAATTGACCTAGTCAAAATTAACGTTTACAATTTAATATGATTCTGCATTCATCTCTATTCCATTAATGTAGGTATGCTTAAAGCTCAGCGTGGTAAGAGGGGTTGCACAAAACAGTGATGTGGTTGATTAATTTTATATTAAACGCCATTATTTACTTTGAAAGATTATAAGAAATCACACTGTCTAAAAAAATGTCATATATTTATAGCTCATACTTTCTCATCTAGTCTATTTTGGTTAATATTTTTTTTAAATGGTTCATATACTTTTTGCTATTTAACAACATCCATTTTATAAAATTCTCAAATATTAAAAAAATCATCATCGCTGCAACGACGGCTGCCATTACGATAATTTATGTTTTTATCCATACTTTCAACACATTCATTTTAAAGAATTAATTCAAAGAGGAGGGTTGAATGTATTATTTTATTAGATATTCCCCCGAATTTTAACTTAGAGAGAATTTAAGAAGCAAAGTGAATATTATGTTTATAAAACCACCACAAAGTATATACTGCTGTGTTTAAAAGCCCAATCTCCAGATCTCGAACAAACCAAACAAGATGAGATTGATGTCTTGTTCCCGTAACCAATGAAGTTGGCTCCATTATGGTACATATTCACATGTTTAGCTGTTGTCAAGTGAATTTAGTTTTTAAAATTTGCTTATATTTAAAATATCGTCATTCATCACAAGTTCAACTCAATTATAATAATTTAGATTAGGCATATATTCGAGTTCATATGAAAGGGGAAAACTCAACAGCAAAAACCGGTTTACATAGAAACATTATATAGCATAAAGATATATATACAAAAATATTTTCAAAAACCTTTACTCACTCTCTCTCTCTCTCTCTCTCTCTCTCTCTATATATATATATATATATATATATATATATATATATATATATATATATATATATAGTAAAGGTTTTTAAAAATATTAAAAGAAATAAGTTATATGATAAAACTACAAATGCATATAAAAATGTTTGAAGCAATTATTCAATGTTCTTGAAGTACGTGTTAGCCACGAAGGGGTTCACATCCTCACGAAGATGAACCGGACATAGCCCCGCGAGATGTCTTGAGTAGGCAATGTAATCCACAGACCAGTATTGCTAATAGCAGACTTTAGTTTGTAAGGCGTTCACCCCAAAGTTCAACCCTTAGCTGGCAAAAATGTGAGCTAGACATTTAAGGTATAGTGTATGTCTCCAAAATTAAATGATTGCTTAATAAATTACTTTAATCTTTTATTTTAAAGTGACTTTGCAATTGACAATAAGTTTATTTTTGAAGTAATATTTAAATAATAGTTTTTGAATAAATAATATAATAGCAATTTAAAGAGTCTTAATCGTGAAAAAGAGCAGCTGTACTACCACCTCTAATGTGCATAAGCAGGTTTATTTTTATTTATTTAGCACCGCGTCTTACTACCCATTCGGGTTATATGCTCTGAGCAGTTTGATTTTGAGTGCATGAAAAATAAACTAAGTAAATACTTTTCAAACAATACAAGATATCTAGTTTGAAATACAATATTATTATAAGGTAATAGTGCTTTAGTAGTAATGGATGTGTTTAGAGGATTAAATAAATGAGCTATTTAAATAAAGTTTTATCTCGTTGTAAAGTGCAGGCCTTATGTAAAAATCAAAAAGGTTTCATTTTGACCCATTAGAATGGAATTGTTTTTTGCTTACTTCGTTCTAAAAAATATACTTGCTTGTTGACTTTAAAGGTATTTTAATCACCACTTTAGTATTTTAAAATATAAATATATTTTACTTTTTCTAAAAATAAGTAATTTTTTTTTAAGGCAGGCACTACAGTTAGCATAGCACAAATGAGACGCTTTAAAAGATAAAGTAGTATTCTGGTAAAAGGGCCTAGTCTGACAATCCCAAAGAGTTACTAAAATTAATCAAATATGTTCATACATCGAGTCATAAGAGATATTACTGTTATTCTTATAGTTAATATATAAAATAATATACAAAATAACAATAATAATATATTAAAATATATCGACCACCAAAATATAGGCCTATGTATATATTTTCTGAAAGATCATTGCTAGCATAGTTTTATAATAAACTATGTAATCAATTGTTAAACCTATTGATTTGTTAAATCTATTCTAAAGCTCCCCGTGTTTTGCAGACATATGCGTATTTATTTCTTAGAATGTTTAAGTGGAACTTAAAAAGCAGAGTTTCTTTAAATTACAAAGTGCCAGTTACTAATGGGGGATACAGGTAAAGTATCTTAAATATAATAACCTGATTGAACGCTTCGAGGTACAGTAACGTTTCTACTAAGTATAAAAAAATCCCTTAACTACTGAATGAAATAAAATATTCTGTATTTATAGATATTTCAGTAGATTAGACTGACGGTGATGGGGAGATCAAGGTTTGAATTTCAGTTGGGTGTTCTGAGGCTCGGCTCCCAAAATGGTTTTACACTCTACCTTCACGCAAATATGGGTACAATTCCTATAAATATAAACTTTTCAATTCCTAAAACTATTAGAGTAGTTAGTACATAAGCGTTTAACCCTTACGTGTAGTAAGACGTGATGCTAAACATATATACGTTAAATTATATATATATATATATAATATAGATATTTACTACGAAGAGTATGAATGTGTGGTTCCTACAAAATATCGCCATCACATTTAAAAAATACATTAATATATGATTAAATTTTTATAAACATATTATATTTCAGTTAAAGTTGATTAGTAGCAAAAGTCCAGATCTATTTCCAGATTGATTAGATCTACCTATTATATTGTTTAGATGGAAAACGTTTCATTCTTAAATATTTATAAAAATATTCATACTGTCAAAAAATAATATTTTTTCGTGAATTAATTTATTTGAAAAGATTTTATTTTAATCGTATTAAACTTGCTTTATTTTATTTATTCATGAAAATAGCCAGTGGGATTCTTCCTGTCAGGTTGTAGACTAGAATTTTATGTGAAATCATTTTCTTACCTAGATCAGAAAACAAGAAAAAAATATTATTTTAAAAACATGTCTAGGCTGCCCAGTTGAAAATAGTAGAGTGTGTGTAAACTTATTAGCGGAAGAGTGTGAATGTCATCAGAAGATAAATGATAAATAGGAGGCCTTACAGGGTGAACTGTTCATTTTATTCCCACCCTTTCTATTTTCTAGATTGGAGTATAAGTGGGATAGTGATTTCCTAGAGTGTTTGAGGTGTGTCAAGTAAAATGCAACCCGCTTCGAAAAATAGCTTAGAATTCACAAAGTAGGCAACGTTTCAAAATATAAAAATATTCGTTTGTTGAATTCATAACCTTCTAATCATTGTCTAACTTTATTTTGTTCATAATGCTGCTTTACACCCTGAGGTCGTAGAAAATATAGTTAAAAAAGTATCTATTTGTACTACTAAATGGGCATTTTCTAAATATAGCATGCCACGTTAAATATCCAAACAATTATGCATGTCGGTTACGGTTATAACCGCATCTAAATATCATATTCTCTAATTTGAAAAAAAACTACACCTGTCACCTGGATAATAAGCCAAAGGACCCTGATTCGATTTCCGTGCCCAGGTGTCATTTTAAATTTAACCAATATTAATGATAAATTAAATTAAAGAATCCTTACATTAACCATCCCAGCCAAATGAAAGAGTTTTTAACACCTCTATACCAAGTACCATTGATTCATAAATAATTTTTTGCAATATCATTTATTACGAAATTAGGCTTTCTGGAATTGTAACAGTCTCATCTAATCACTTGACCACAAAGGGCCTCAGAAATGGCATTTAACCTGAATTACATATACTTTGAGGTTTGTTTTCCAGTTACAAAATTTGGGCTAAAATTTGATGTTTGTGGAGTAATTTACACATCTGATTTAAATGTGGAGGGCCTGGGCTCGAATCCGATCAATTACACTAAGTATTGGTTTTAAAAAGCTTTTTTTGAAATTATAGGCTACATTTAGGTGAATATTAATTTAATATTGGTTTACACTTAAAAGGAAAGTTTATTATTCTATTACCTTAGTGTAATAATAGTTTTACCATCCTATCTTATTATTTAGATCTATTGATTATAATATTTTATAAATAAACCTCGCCAGTGATGTAGCTATGGGAGGGTATGGAGAGAGATGTGGTATCGAAAGAAAAGTATCGATAACAGTAAGTATCAGAATTGAAATTGTAATCTGGAATTTTTTTTTTTATAATCTCTTACCGGCTTTGGTGTCCACATGGTCTAATGTGCTAATCTCTTGTTGGACTAAACTGTCAAAGGCAGAGAGATCAGAATTTGATCCCAGTCGGGTGTACTGAGGGTGATTTTCCTTAAATGGCTTTCCACTCTCCCACCCCGCAAATTCGGGTGCGTTTAATCTAAATTAAGTCATTTTAATCCTTAACCCATTAACGTAATTAGTACATAGGCGTATAGCCTGAACAGTTAATAAGATGTTGTGTTACAAATAATCTCAACTTTTGCATCATAATTCTATATTTATTTTTATCCAAACACTAAAAATTATAATGGTTTTTAATAGTTTAAAACAAATTTTACAAGATGCTCTTCCACTATCTAACATCTTAAGCGTATGACTAGCTGTTTCGGTTATACGCCTAAGTAATAATTAAGCTAATGGGCTAGAAATTGGAAAGGTTGAATTTATAGGAAGTTAACCCTCACTTTCATGGAGGGATAGTGGAAAACCATTTAGGAAAAAACACCCTCAGTTCACCCTAACGAAATTTGAACCACGATCGCCCCGTACTTGACAGTCTAGCTAAACACAAAACTAAGGCATTAGCTAAATACACCCCAGAGGCACTTTCCAAATATTATTTTTAACTTTCATTATTTACTTGTGGGAGGTGCCATACTTTTTAGCTACAATTGTAGTTTATGTACTCTATCAAAATATATTATTAACTATTGACAAACAATCGAATAATGGACGCCATGCCTCATCTGCAGATAAACGTTTCTGCTTCGTCTGCTTGGAGCACCTTGAGTAGGCTGACTTTATTGTGATCCTATAAAATCTTATTATTTTTTAGTTTGTGATGATCGTGCTTAATGATAAAGGAAGGGGGTGTTAAGTAGACCAGTTTCCACTCGTCTGTCAACCAGTCAGGTGGTTGTATTGATAAACAAAATGAAAGAACGGCCATGAATTTTGATATGCTAAAAGAGATTGAGGGTGGTATGCAATAACGTATAGTGAATGCTTAGTGGATCGATAGTGTGGTACCGAGCACACTATCGCTCCACCTTTTAACCTATGATGACGCAAGCAAACACACGCTAGTGGATACAAAGCATTCACTTAGTCATGTTCTTGCATACATACGGTCCTGAACGCTGGAGTCACTTCTTGCTGGTCATGCGGAAAATTAGTGAGGATTGAGAGATATTGTCATTTGTTCTTCTTCTACAGATCACCCTAATAAACCTTTAATCTCAGCACGGGCCATGCGTGAAGACAGAAAAAAAATTGGTTTCTTTCGATACCAATTAGATATCGGAGTGTGAATACTAATATCAGTAAAAGTATTGGAAAAAAGTATCGAGTAAAAAAAAACTAGTTTAGAGTGGAAAATACCGATATTAGTAAAGTATCGATACTATTTTCAAATCCCTAGGTATGGGGCATGTGGGGTTGAGTATTCTTCTAAACGCTAAAAGTATTTTTAACAAAAGTTTTTTCATTAAGGCTTAAAATCAAAGAATTGTGTAGTTAATTAGACAACACTGAACTTGTTGTTTCAATATTAAAAGTTAGTTGGTGACCTGGTGGTCTAGGGGTAAGGTGTCGGACTTCTGTGCTGGCGGCCGGGGTTCAATCCTTGGTCCCGGCACAGATTTATCTGATTACCAAACTCTTCCTTCACCTCTGACAAGACGTGTATTAATCACGACTTGTGAATGTGTGGAATGCCAGGCCTCCACCGTGGTTTGGATCCCACATTAAACTGTGGTTCCTCCATTTCATCTTACAATCACCCTACCATTACACATTAGCGTAAGTTCGTATAACCCGAACGGGTAGTAAGACGCGGTGCTAATAATAATAATAATAATAATAATAATAATAATAATAATAATAATAATAATAATAATAATAATAATAATAATAATAATAATAACAACAATAATAATAATAATAATAATAATAATAATATATTAAATGTTCAATTTGTCGCAGATTAGAGAACATACACGCGTGTATTACCTGTCCAAGTTTCCCGTGGTGTCGTCAACCTGCACCTTCAATGTGCTGCGAGTACTCATGGATACACGACAAAAAATATACTTTGCCATGAGCAAAAAAAAAAAAAAAAGCCACTTGCTTATATGATATAAGTTCTCACTATCTTTAGTCTCTCATCTTGTATGTATGATTTTTAAAGTCAGATAGAAATTTTCATAACAAATGGTGAAATTACAATGAATATTTGCCCTACTGACGCCTTAAGAGCTACAAATATAATATAGAAATAACTATATTTCATTTAACGAATCTAGTGATTATCTTGTCTCACCTATAATAGAATTTCACATCCTAGCACACACGAAACAGTAACACACCGTGTTAACAAAACAGTTCGAAATAAACATAGGTTACTAAGACGGTACAGAGTAGCGTCAGATATAATCATTTTTAGCACCACGTCTTACTACTCGTTTGAGTTTTACGCCTAGATCACATTTTAAACTTGAACCCACACTAAACGGTCGATAAGAATTTCGAACCATTAAAATATCAATAAAACCACTCTAGCGCTCACCATGGCTATGATAAGTACAAAGGTTTGCTGCAAGCTCCTCATTAATCTATATGAGACTGTAGTCCACTCTCCCCAGACATACATGGGCCGTAACAGTAGTGCGTCCCGATATCCGTGGGACATGCTCCTAGATTCATCTTTCCCGCCGGATGAAACATAACACATGACGCACGCAACATGACACATGTACTGTACCAGTGGTGATTGAACACCTTGTTAACAAGTTATACCTTTCAGATCGGGAGGGGTATGACACGTTGCTGTATGTATCATGTGTCACGTGCAGCGTCGCGATTGAGTAAACTGATTCACTGTCCAATGGTTGACGTGCAGCAAGCGTTTAGTTGTTGCTGATTAGGCGAATCTGTGTGAAAATGTCTAATAATTCAGCACACCTTGAGGAGCAACTAACAGTGTCACATTGATTTTGACTGAATAAACCGAATAGGTTGTAGGACGTGGTGCTAAAAAAAATCACATTTCCTTAGCACCGCATATTACTACCCGTTCTGGTTATACTCCAAAATACATGGATTTTGTATGTATTATTGAATTATATCCTGAAATTTATATTTAAACGTGGATATATTATTCCAAAATACATATGTTCGAAAAGATGTGGGCGGAAATAGAAAAAATAGGTCATGATGTTTTTCTAATTAGGAAGGTAAAATCCTATAAGCACCATGAGCTAATGAGATAACTTAAAATCGTCGTTTCTTCTTTCGACTTCTTATGATTGATAGTAGCATTAGATTCTCTTTGTCAGACGAACATTATATGACTAGATTCTCCCATGTGTCGTTTTATCTGAACATTCATGTTGCAGGTCACATGCTGTATGTTTCAACAAAAATGTAGCACTATCCACTGTGAAAGGTGCCTTTGAACCTCTTCCCAACGACAGTAAAGGGAATACATTTTCAGACATTGGGAAAATGTTGAGGTTAACAGACATATACCATGTAATAGTTGAATTTGTATTGGAAGGGTTTCATCTGACAGCTAGAAAAACTACTAAATATGCGCTTGGTCATGCTATCAGTTGTCAGAACTGTTGACATAAAACGTTTATATTTTCTAAATGGTTCTTCCTACCAATATCTTAGATGTTCAAACGTAAGAACTAAGGATGAGCCTAAATAGTATCAAAAGCGAGATGTCAGAGGGTGGCTTGTTCAAACAGTGGGTTGCTTATCGAGTAAATATCACTGCTTTAAGAACATCTACCTGGCAAGGAAATACAGAGAGTTATGGAGACATGACAGCTGTTATCAATTTCTGTGAAGTGGCTACTCTTAGTGCTTGACAACATGCCGTGGGCAAGGCCGTATACACAGAGGCACGAGACTTACAGATAGAAAAGCTCAATTTTGATGAGATGACGAAGCGCCAGAGCAAGTATGTTTTAAAGAGAATCTTTTTTAAAAACAGACATTAAGAATAGAAAATAGTCAAATGCCTCGTAAAATGTCCTGTTCATATAGACGCGAGAGAATATAACTGACAGAACACTATCTATTTCAATAAGCAGCATGGGTATATGTGTATGTGATTGTCTAGTGTTCAGTGGCAGTGACACTTCCATGTGTGTCTCACTATGGCGTGCATTACTGGTATATGTGCTTGTGATTGTCTAGTGTTCAGTGGCAGTGACGCTCCCATGTGAATACCCCTGTGTCCCATATTGTCACCTGCTGTAGCATGTAGTACGGGTATATGTTCCTGTGATTATCTAGTGTTCAGCGGCAGTGACGCTCCCATGTGAATACCCCTGTGTCCCATATTGTCACCTGCTGTGGCGTGCAGTACATGGATCTGAGCCGGTGATTGTCTGTTGATGGTTTGTGTACTCAGGTTGTATCTGCTGTGTACCTACTAAGTTCAGCTGCCCTAATATCCTGAACTGTCAACCGTGCATCTGCCATCTCCCAACAACGACTTCTTTAATCTGAAATTTGCAGAGATCTATCTCCCTGACAATTAATATCAGAGTGTGGGCTGTGTCACAAACTTGTTGCGATTATATAAATACAACTTTATCAGAGATTTGTTTTGTTTAATTTGTTCTCGCCCACAATCGAGATGCTAGAAAGGTCGATCATGAATATTTGGGGCCTTTGTTTGATTTCTGATCATTTTTATGAGAACACATCATCCAGGTATACATGTAGCCAGTGTTTAGGGGCTGAAGGGGAATGAAATCCTCCTTCCAAAGTGTCAAAGTGTATTAATATTGACTATTAAACAAAATGAATTAATATTTTCAAGAGCTTACATGGATAATAATGATAAGCTATTATTGAATACATATTATAACAATATGACAATATGTGAATATTTGTAGCTTATATTCAAGCACACAACAAACATAGGCCTAAATGTTGCGGTGATTCTCAAGACTTTTTCTCTCTTTAGTCTTAAAAATGGGATATTTACTAAAAAACCTTAAAATGATGAAAAGAAATAATAAACATTGTTGCAGAAACACTCCCCTGAATATCATAGTTGTAATAATATAGATTTTTATTGAAACATTGAGAAAATATGAGTATCTCTGTCCATCAAAGAGCATAACATCCAATTTCATATTTATAAGTAGGTTACTCCATAAAAAGTACATAATATATGGTTGCATATAGCTCGGAAACTATTGGTCTTATAAAAATATATTTCTAACACGTGAGTCTTATTTTTAATAGTACTAACTACCTATTTACTTCGATAGATTAGTTTGTATCTCAAATAATTAAGGAGATAAGATCAAGACTATAAATTTCTGTTAAAGTATACTATCCTTAAATTTATTTTCATGGGATCGGTCGAATGGTTTCGGCTCCAGTCCTAGAAACAGACAGGATCGCAATAAAACACTTTTTTCGTTTTCAGGGGAGGGGCGGGGGAGATGACACGTCAACATTTATCAAAATCTTAAGTTCTATTTTTCTGACGATCACAATTTCTCTTCGAAGGATCGAATGAAAGTAAAAAGAAAGGGTGGGGGAAGAAAACGGTCGTCTTATGTGTCTCAAAATTCCCTAAAATTACATTTAACAAAAATTAAAATTCACGATTTTCAGGTCATAAAATGAAATTTTAAAATACTTACTACTATTAGCACCACGTCTTCCTACCCGTTCAGGTTATATTCACTAAAATATACTTGACATGTAAATTATCAAAGTGAGTTATTTTAACCCATGCTTCAAGTACCTAGACACAGGAAGTTTTTATGTTAGTATATGAGGGAAGAGGAAGAAGGGAATAACATAAGGATCAAAAGACCATTCCTCTACCCCCCCCCCGCCCCACCCACTCCTATGTGTCAACCAATGCTACCTTTATTTAAAATGTAATCCAATATTTCAAGACATTAGATTTAAATGATATGTATAAAACTATTGAGTAGTAAATTATCTCTATATTATCTATGCGTCATTGTAATCTATGCTTCAATATTATTATTATTATTATTATTATTATTATTATTATTATTATTATTATTATTAGCACCGCGTCTTACTACCCGTTCGGGTTATACGCACTTACGCTAATGTGTAATGGTAGGGTGATTGTGAGATGAAATGAAGGACCTACAGTTTAACGTGGAATCTGAACCACGGTGGCGGCCTGGCATTCCCCAATATGCTTCAATAAATGTAAGCGCTCATCTAAGTTATACAGCTGATCAAGGTAGTGTGTCGGTTGAAGCCGGCTATTTCCTTGGCACGTGACGTCATAGATCACGCGACATGGACCTGTTCTTTTAAGAATCTCAGCCAGTGATGGTATTTAAGGTTAAAGGTATGAGTGAGTGGTCTAGTAATCGTGTACCCCACTTCATACCCTTTTTTCCTCCTATAGTGAATCCTTGATACGTGACTTGGTTCAGGATTACCAATCTTCTAATACCAGACAATTCTCTGAGACTATTTGGTACAGACTCTTTAGTGCGATCTTTGGCGCCAATAGATTTTCATTGAACCTCAGTAAAAACAAACGTACCACTTTATTGTTGTTTGTTTCAGCAATTTGAAAATAGTCTGGCTGTAAACGTCTATAGCCTATTGATTATGTAAGCGATCAAACAACTTCAATGATTGCCCCAGAATGTCGTTTATAGCCGAGATTCAAAACAAAGACTAAAAATTTACCGCAACTTATATTGGTTTTATTGTTTATGTTTATACCTAAAATGTGTTTTGTTGTTTGATTTTTTCAATTATTTTTTTTATTCTTAACCGACTTTTACTCTTTCAAGTAAAGATACATCTAAAAATACAAGAATAGGGGGAGGTAAAGCTGTGAATAGAATGAGCTATTTTGACAATTTGGCAGCATTCCCACAATTAAGATCAAGAAGATATAACATTTTTTCTTCTAAATGTTTCAGAATCCGGTATGGTCTAGTGGCTAGGATACCTGGCTCTCACCCAGGAGGCTCGGGTTCGATTCCCGGTACCGGAATATATTTTTATAACTTCAATAATGCTATTTTCTTCTTAACTATGTTAATAAATACTTTTTCCTCCTATTAACACTTTGACGATATTTACTTCTAGGGAAGTAACAAAATAAATTAATCAAATTTACCACTGTGTCTCAACTATGTGAGGGAATAGATTAATTTATACAACAGCTTTCTTTTCCTCCACAGTGACTGACAGCAGGTCTGATGATGGAAACGATGACCTAAATTTCGATAATTTTTCAAAACCACCCCGAGTGCGTGGACCCAAATACTTTCACCACCTCATGAATCATCCCTTGTTAGACATTATACGAGGGGGATCAACTTACTTGCAAGCAAAAATGAGCCAAGGGTCTTACGATACTATTTGAGAGTTACAATAATTATAAATTTAAAATATACTTTGTAGTAAATCTTGGCACCATTTAAGGTTATGATTTATTATAACAAATTCACAAGTTTTTAAGACGTCACTTTATTTTATTTTGCTATCTCACAGGCAATGCGTACACACATTTTATTCGTGAGCCCCTGATTGAGGAAAGCTTACTTTAAATGGGTAATTTTAATGCTATTTTGGAATTTAAAAACATATTTTATTGATTCGTGTCGTTTTCAAATAAATATTTGGCATTTATGTAAAATAAAAATACAAGTGTTGATAATATCTATGTTATTTAAATGCATTAATGGTTAAACATAAATATATTCAGCACAGAATTGACAAAATGAGAAGGTAATTTATGCCTTAGATTAACAATGTATAGTACAATCTTTACTTATCAGTTATGAAAATGTACCTTTTTGGTAAAGCACTAATTAATTAAAGATGGAAATGGTGGAATTTAGAGAGGGTATCTAATGTTTCTGAAGCTGGTATTTGAAAATCAATGTTTATATTTAGAACGCAAGATAGATTTTTATTGGATGTATATTATTTATTATACCATAAGCTAGTATGTGTATGCATAAATACGTACAAGCATATATTTAGTTTACATTTTACAAAGTGCATGTTTGATCTTATCATACATATATTTATAAAAAAAATTTGGCAGCACGTCTTAACATGTACGGGCTATACGAATATGTAGGGAAGAAGAAGGTGGAATTTAAAACAATTGTAGCTGCATTTACGTGAAGGGAGGGAATAAAACCATATGGTAAAAACTACCCCAATACACCCAACCAAAACTTGAACCCCAATCTCCCCATCATTGGCAGTCACACCTAGACTATGTGGTCACCAATTATGCTATTATGTATATACATTCCACATTTTTTCTCGTGTTTTTGGGTAATTTTGGTGAATTTGAAGTGTTTTATTTTTGGTTTTTATTTAGCTGATCATACTCTGAGCATTGATCATACTTCAGCTAAATATTAAATTCAGACATTCATTTTGGGGTCAGGGGGTTATTGAGAAGAAAAGAGGGCAAATACTTTATCTAACCAATTACTTTATTACTATGTTTATATTATTTTTAATATTCTATTGGCTTAGTATTTTCTTAAAACTATAAATTTAATAATCATTTTAATTTGTGTAATTATACACTTTTTAATACCAAGTCATAATTTTGGTATTAAAATCTATCCTATACAATAATACGATATACATAACTTCAGTTATTTGTGTTTTAGTCATATACTTAATATTATTTTTTAAATATTATATACATGGTTGGCTTAGAGAATGTGGAAGGTGTGGAGGGGTAGATAAGTTTCCCTACACTTATGATATACAAATACTCAATCAAGACCATAATCTCATAAGATATAAAATAACAAACTTTTGAGAAAAGCTTTTTTTTTTGAAGTTATACTTCTTTAGGCGCGTTATGAAAAAATGATGAGAGTGAAATTTTAAGATTTGCGCGCATCACTGTAACACAAAAGTAACAGGTTGAAGTTAAACCGCTCATTAAGTCTCGGAAAAAAAAAGCTACCAACAAAATAGAAATAGAACCTCTGTTAGTTGCGCATGTTGGTACGCTCGTCGCCTCTGATCACTGTTTTCATATATATAATATTTATCCACATGTTTCTAGTTTCTACATTCACAACACGTGTTTTAGTTTCATACAAGTGCGAATTATATTCAGTAGTGATTTAAATTGAATATTTTGATTAATATTATTTACTATTCGTAAATATTAGTGAAAAAAATTGTGCTTATTGACTTTTTCAAGTGCTACAATATAATTGAGGTTAACTATCCGTATGTATTATTTATTGATATAAATTAAAATATTATTTTTTTTGTATTTATTTATATTATTAGTTTAAAGTTTAAGTTCCATTAATAAAACATTCTTGTTTATAGAAACTTTAAAACTTATTTTAAAGTTATACTAACTGCCATATTTAGTGACGAGATGTCTTTGGACTTGGAGGAATACAAACCTCTGTGGATCTAGACGAAGATTACACAGTTCGTAGTTTTGTTTTTTAATACTGCAAGAAATGCCATAGCGTTGTTTGAATGTAAAAATCCAACAATAAAAGGTACGTAATTGTTTTGTTACCACTGTCTAAATTGAAACAAATTTTGTGCTTGACATAAGTTTTGTTATTTTAATTAATTCATTATTAATTGGAGTACAGTTATGTAACTAATTGTATTTTAAGCCAATACAATAATATGCCGCCATTTAAATTTATTGAAGTGACAATCATGATTTAATAGTTGCGCCTACTCTTGAGTGGTGGCAAATAAAAGGCGCAACTTTGCTCTCAAATTGCGCCTGCTCCTTTTAGTGAATAGGGATTTGGAACATATTTCAAACTTGCGCTGGCGCAACTATTTGCTCCCTTTGGTGAATCCAGGCCCAGTAGTGATTTAAATTGAATATTTTGATTAATATTATTTACTATTCGTAAATATTAGTGAAAATAATTGTGCTTATAGACTTTTTCAAGTGCTCCAATATAATTGAGGTTAACTATCCGTATGTATTATTTATTGATATAAATAAAAATATTATTATTTAACATGATTAATACTAAATATTATTAAATTATTTTTTATTTTTTAATGATGCCAAAGAAGTATAACTTCTCACGCGCGTACATAAGTACACACACCCATTTTTTTTAAATCAGTTACACCCAGGCTACTACATTGTGCCGGGCTGAGCTGCATCCAGCTTGAAAGTGATTAGATACACTTTAGTGGTTTTTGTTATTTATACTATTTAATTTTGGAAAAACATTTGTTCTTTTTGGTCTAATTTTTTTTCTAGAGTAAATATTGTTTGGGATCATTCAGTAAATTTATTAGCTGCAAGAAAGTAAATAGGTTTAAAAGTGAACGCTATATATATTAAATATATTATCACACAAAGAACATAGATACGGACGATAATTTAGAAAATATTTCGAACAAGATATCATTTGACGGTATTAATGAGCTTGAATATTTAGAAAAAAAATTAACCAGAAACTATGATATTATAGTGGAAATTAGGAAAAGAATACAATTGGGAAATGCATTATAACACTCGTTCAGTAAGTTGTTCATATCTCGATCAAGAAATGTAAAATTCAAACTACACAAAACAATAATTTTACTGGCTGTTGTTTATTAGTGTGAAATGTGGTCCCTTAACTTACAAATAAAAAACAAATTTAGGATGTTCAAAAAAAAGTTGCTTAGGAAGATAGTTGTTTAGAAAAGGGATGAGGATACTGGGGAGTGAAGGAAGATACATAACGATGCGTTAGATACCCTGTACGCACCACAATACAGTGTTAGGATAGTCAAATCATGAGGATTACGGTGGGAAGGACGTGCAGCGTGAATATATAAAACTACGACCTTGTTCAGGGTGTTAACTGGTAGACTTAATGGAAAGAGACCATTGGGAAGACCTAGTTGCAGATGGGAGAGTAACATTAGTGTGGATCAGAAAGAGAGAGGGTGAAATTAGGCGTACTAGCTCAATATAGGGAAAGGTGGTGTGCTTTTGAGTGCAGCAATGAACCTTTGAGCTCCTAATGACATATATTATGTAAGCTATGAAATAAATTTAAGTGTGATTATTGGGATTTGACTACTTTTTACTTTTTTTTTTATATTTGAGAAGTGTTACTTTTTATTTAATCACTAAAACGTTAATAGTCAAACATGGTAGTATGTAATTCAAACATAAGAAAATCTTCCCAAAATTATTTATTCCAAAACAAAAGTTCACATTTATAACCAGAATAAAAATAACTCCCGACAATTTTTTAAAAGTTATTTAAAAACAGCCTATAGGAGGTATCGTAGAGTTAGTTTAAAGTAAGTTAATATCTTTATAGTTTTTATGCCAAATAATTCTAAACCCAAAATAAAATAAATACTGTGTCATTTAATACATTAATTTAATTTTCTATGCATAGTAACCTCAACAGATCTTTTCTCTTTTGTCAACGCATCCAAACACCCATTTGAGTAGTATGCATGTATGTTTTTATCTAGTCTATGTAATGGATGAGAACGATTGAATTTAGATAAATGTACCCGCACGTACGGGAAGAGAGAGAGAATGAGTGAAAGAGTGTAAAAAAATAGTAAAGGTCACCATCAATACATCCTATGTGGCTTCAAATTTAAATGTCCCCATCATCGGCAGTCCATTCTATTGCAAGACACCTTACTTAAATCATTTGATCACCGAAGTGGGTTTCAACAGTTAGTGAATTTTTTTTCAGGATTACGGCGTCATTTGACCATTAACTTATTTAATGAAGAGAAAAAAAACGTTATTATTTAAATTCCACTTTTGAGATTATTATGTTTAAAAATTTAAACTAAAGGTTTTTATTAAATCAATTTTATTTGTTTTAACCGAAAAAAGTGTTTTTAATATAAAACTATAGAAATACTAACGTCAACTTGCAGTTTCTTCTTACCTATTTCAAACGTATTTAACGAGGTTTATTGAGATTTTACTAATTTGGCCTAAATTATGAAAATATCAATAAAAACGTTGATATATTTTGTAGTCTATAGATATGCAAGGACTAGAAATGGTTTCCAATAATATTTATTTTAGAACAATAGTTTGTTAATTAAGAGAATACAAATGGCTCCCCAACAACAACACAATTTTTTTAATAATTCAAAAAAGGCTTAGACAACCCTTAAAGCGTTTGTGATCTTCAGTGCAGGAACGCTAACCATACGTCATTTCTCGCGTTGACCGGGTTGCAGTACACATTTGTCTGCGGTGCCACAAAGCCAGCTGGTCCTAGTCATGGGGGGTCAGGAGGATACGTCTGCCTGTCTGTCTGTCGATACAGAGGTCTATCAGGTCAGGTCCAGGGGAGACGATCAACATGAAGACAGCTAGACAGCTGCTAGAACTTGCCATCACACGCATTCACTGGGGGATCATCATTCATTATCTGAGGAGAAAACCCTGGGACAGTACTTAAACCTAGACAACTCGTACAATACTGATAATTACACCTGGATCAATTCCTAGACCTATATAACTCTTATAATACAGATCAATACACCTTGTACAGTACCTAGACATAGATAACTCGTACAATACTGATAATTACACCTGGATAAATTCCTAAGCCTATATAACTCTTATAATACAGATCAATACACCTTGTACAGTACCTAGACATAGATAACTCATACAATACTTATAATTACACCTGGATCAATTCCTAGACCTATATAACTCTTATAATACAGATCAATACACCTTGTACAGTACCTAGACATAGACAACTCTTATAATACTTATAATTACACCTGGATAAATTCCTAGACCTATATAACTCTTATAATACAGATCAATACACCTTGTACAGTACCTAGACATAGATAACTCGTACAATACTTATAATTACACCTGGATCAATTCCTAGACCTATATAACTCTTATAATACAGATCAATACACCTTGTACAGTACCTAGACATAGATAACTCGTACAATACTGATAATTACACCTGGATAAATTCCTAAGCCTATATAACTCTTATAATACAGATCAATACACCTTGTACAGTACCTAGACATAGATAACTCATACAATACTTATAATTACACCTGGATCAATTCCTAGACCTATATAACTCTTATAATACAGATCAATACACCTTGTACAGTACCTAGACATAGACAACTCTTATAATACTTATAATTACACCTGGATAAATTCCTAGACCTATATAACTCTTATAATACAGATCAATACACCTTGTACAGTACCTAGACATAGATAACTCGTACAATACTTATAATTACACCTGGATCAATTCCTAGACCTATATAACTCTTATAATACAGATCAATACACCTTGTACAGTACCTAGACATAGATAACTCGTACAATACTTATAATTACACCTGGATCAATTCCTAGACCTATATAACTCTTATAATACAGATCAATACACCTTGTACAGTACCTATACATAGACAACTCTTATAATATAGATCAATACACCTTGTACAGTACCTAGACATAGACAACTCTTATAATATATATCAATACACTTTGTACAGTACCTAGACATAGACAACTCTTATAATAGAGATCAATACACTTTGTACAGTACCTAGACATAGACAACTCTTATAATATAGATCAATACACTTTGTACAGTACCTAGACATAGACAACTCTTATAATAGAGATCAATACACTTTGTACAGTACCTAGACATAGACAACTCTTATAATATAGATCAATACACTTTGTACAGTACCTAGACATAGACAACTCTTATAATATAGATCAATACACCATGTACAGTACCTAGACATAGACAACTCTTATAATATAGATCAATACACCTTGTACAGTACCTAGACATAGACAACTCTTATAATATAGATCAATACACCTTGTACAGTACCTATACCTGTACAATACCTGGTACAATACAGATGAATACTCCTTGTTCAGTACCTATACCTGGACAACTCGTACAGTACAAATCAATTCACTTGGTACAATACTGATAAATACACCTTGTACAGTAACTAAACTTAGATAACTCGTACAATATAGATCAATACACCTGGTATAGTACCTAATATCAACAAGGCAATTGTTTATAATATAAAAAAGTTATGTTAAGCAATTAACACTCTACTTTGGTAGTACTTAAAATGTTTATTACTTAAGATGTTTTATAAAGCGTAAATATTATTTCATTATAATCTGAGAAAACTTACTCGTGAACCCTACAAGTGGGAATAAAGAATTTTTTTTATTAGACTTGTTCAAAAAGCGTATTCAAACAAATTACGGTATTTCCCTGTCTCGAATATTTATGGAATGTTGTGAAGTGCTAAAAGACATTTCTGTTATTTACGACGAAATAAAAAGAATATATCTAGCTAGCCCACCTTTTGAAATATTTAGTAAAGACAGATTAAAAGCCCTCAAATCTTTCTTCGAACTCTTTTTTAATAACCAAGAGAAGAAACAACGTTAAAGCAGAAACACACACGTAAAAAAAAAAGCCTTGTTCCCACCGCAGAAGTACGGCCAGCCCTATCGGTGCCATAAAAAACAAAAAAATCATAAAAATATGGACAACTAGGATGAGGTCGTTTCCTGGATGTGGTTTTTATTCCTTTTGTATTTGGTTGTGAGTGTCCCCCTCCCCCCAAACCCCCATCCCCGTTACACCCGACCTTTAAGCTGCGCATTGGCCCACCAATTATACAGCGAGTTTTCTCCAGAGTGCGCTCCTCTAGGTTTATTGCCTTTGCAGAGGTGATTTTTTTTTTCCTCCGTTGGTTTGTGGGTCTAGGAATGTTTCCTGGGAACGAGGGCATCAACATTCTGCCCTTTGAAACTCCAAGAGGAACCAGGAAGATAATATCGCAGAAAATTTCTCAGGTTTAAGAGGGCCGCCTAGATAAGCCAGAAATTATACGATACGCGCTTCTGTGGCCACGTGGTCTAACGCTCTGCTATTGCAGTAGACTAGACTGCCGATGAAGGGGAGAGCGAGGTTCGAATCTCGGTCGAGTGTACTGAGGGGAGATTTTCCAAAATGGTCCCCCCTTATCTACGCAAACACGGCTACACTTCTTATAAATATAGCCTTACTCATTCCTAAAAATCATTAGCGTAATTAGTATATAAGCGTGTAACTCAAACGGGTAGTAAGATGAGGTGCTAAAAAGAAATACAATTATATACAAATAATATATACAATGGTAATACCTGGTGGTCTAGGGGTAAGGTGTCGGACTTCTATGCTGGGGTCTGGGGTTCAACCCTCGGTCCCGGCACAGATTTATCTGATTGCCAAACCCTTCCTTCACCTCTGACAAGACGTGTGTTAATCACAACTTGTGAATGTGTGGAATGCCAGTTCTCCATCATGGTTCGGATCCCACGTTAAACTGTAGGTCCTCAATTTCATCTCACAATCACCCTTCCATTACACATCAGCGTAAGTGCGTATAACCCGAACGGGTAGTAAGACGTGGTGCTAATTGTAATAATAATAATAAAAATAATAATATATAATATACATTATTAAAAAATGGAATTCAAGGCCAAAATTAAGTTGAAAAATTCTTACAGAGATCTTTTTCCATAGCAACATTATATTGTGAGTTTTATTAATACAAAAAATCAGTGTGAAAATTTAATATCAGCTAATTTTCAACAACCATTTAAGCATATTTTTGGAGCTATGGCACTAAGCTTTATGATAAAGGGCTCTAGATTTAGCCTTCCTATAGCAAATACAGTAATTTTTTGAGAGACCCACAACAAAAAATGTTAAGATTTTTGAAATATATAATCGGGCTTTCCTATTTACCTTGAGATAAAAAGTTTCATAGTTTTCTTTCCCTTCCTTCTTACTGACATGAAAAAGTGTGTCTGTGGGTAAAGTGTGAAAGGGAGTATAATCTTATAGAAAATAAAGAAATAGTTCCAGAAAATGACGCAGACCATTGCATTTTAAGCCGTGTGGCCTGGCACAGATTGATTTTTATGGGTGGTTTTTGAGGATAGCTTTTTTTAAATCACCATTAATAACTGACTAAAAAAGTTGCCATTTAAATGTAACATAACATACAATCCAATTTTCTTTGTAAGAATCTTATCGCTAATCGCTAGAAAAGTTAGGAAAAACTCTGAACTATTACTATGCTTTACTATAAGCCTTGTGAATTGGACAAACAAGAAAATTGAAATATTTTCTGCCTAGGTACAACTAATAATGTTGAAACGTGGTAGAACGATAGAATAGTTATTTGACAGTTACAAAAGTTATTTAAGCTTTTCTCAAACGCCAAATCACATGTTCCACAACACTATAATTTTTGACAAACAACATTAACGTGTATAAAGTAATAGAATAATATATCTACATTTCTGCAATTTTTTAGAGAAATTTCTATAATAGATATATGTATTAAATATATAAATGAAAAAGTGAGCTAGAAAAGAAAGCGATATACATACATAGTATATATAGAGAGAAAGACAAACATGGTATTATGTTGAGAGTTAGACATATTTCATATAAATGTATATATATATATATATATATATATATATATATATATATATATATATAAAACACCCACATCGATGGGCACGTGGATGTGGTTGATCTGGATTGCCGGGAATGAGTAGGTTGGGGTTAAAATCCCGGTCAGATGTTCTGAGAGTTTTTTCACGCAAATATTGGTAAATTTATTTTGAAACTATACTTTTAACATCCTTAGTGTGACTAAAATGTGTATGGTTTTGATGGCAGTCGGACATGGGTATAAGATTAAATAAGAATATTCAGATTACCACATGTGACTCATTAACATCAAGGTGGATTTGTAGCCGAGGATGTTATTTAAGTTTTGATGTAAGTATTCATAAGAGTCTGATTACGTGTTGCCATATATTTAAGACTTACTTATTTCAAGGAAATACATAAATTAGCTAGGCTAAAAGCCCGTATTATTGCGACTTAACTGAGAAATTAGATTAACAACAGTGACATTGGAATTAATTTAGTAGATTTTCTGTTTGAAATAATTAATTTTCAATTTTGTTGTATTTTTTAAAATATGATAAAACCGTTTCACTTGTCTTGATTTCACTGTATTTTAAAGGAGATTAAAGAAAACTGTACCAAGATTTGATCTCTGACTCAAAATTTACTACCCACCTATTCACCTAAGCTAGCTGCTATCCAGGTGGGTGGGACTGGCATCGATCAAGGATCAGGCAAGAGAATGAAATAACTTTTAAGGTGGGGATGTATTGAACTGGAGAAAAAGTCATTCATTTATTTGCAGTTTTTTTGTAAAAACATTTGTTTGGTAAAAATGAATCAAATATTTCTCAAGTAGAAACATTTTCCATATTGAACTCAATAGTTCTTAAATATTGGTAAAGAGTGTCCTGGAATTTAATGAAAACATTTTATCTTCATTTAAAAAGTTTTTTTTTATCTAATACCGTTATGCTCATGACATAACAAGTACTGTGTATATTATCAATTGATTAAATTAAATGCCTTGTTTGTACTGAAGCAATATTTTATTTATTTTGTCCAAAATTGTTTTGCTATAAAAACTGAACAAGATTGGGATTTCTCTCTTCCTTTATTTCCCCACCTTGCATTTTACAAAGAAATTCTAGTTGCTGATACATTTGCTTTCTTCAGAAATAATATCTTGTTATATTTGTAACCAAATCCTAGATATTGAATTAATATATTTATTTATTATTTGTAAAGACACATATTCAAATTTGATAGATTAAGTTTTATTCATTTTCATTTATTTGAGGTATTTAAGGTGTACTCTCTGAACCAACTGATTATATCTGCACACGAGATTTCTATGAGCGAGATTGAAAGGACCTACCGATTTTGTAGGTAAAGATATTTCACGTACCTCCCAGGGTTATTTAACATTCCACTATTGACATGGGACCAACGGCTTTAATTCTCCTCCGAAGGAAGTTGTGTCATGGATTTTTATTGATCAAAAAAAAAAACATTGACCGTGGCTGCATTTGAACCCATTTTCATCGGACTCTAAAGGCGAGCACTTTATACCATGACCATCGAGGTCAACAACCTTTAGTTACACACCTTTATTTATAAGGCGTTGTTATGTCGAGCCAAATATTCCAGGCTCAATTTTTGTGTGTAGAGGCAGTAAAAAATTTAAAAAACACAATAATACACATTCATTAATTGAAAAATAAATAATTATAATTTGGTGATGATATACATCCGTTTAATAAAGTAGGTTGTACAAAATGCATTTAGAATACTGTAAATGGTACGATACACTACACAGGCCTTCTCTCTTATTTGCCCAAAATTATATAAAATATATACATATATATTCACTTACAACTCGTAAGACGTGTGAAACAAAATAGTATACATTGTTGCGGAAACATAATGGAAAAAAATTAGCTACTCTACCTAAAACACAAATTAAATAATATACACTGTTACAGAAACATATTGAGAAAGTGGGTGCATCACTGTTCACCAAAGAACATAATAATAAAAGGCCCCATTTCACAGTCCTCTATTTAAAGAATATATGTATTTATATTATTATAGCTAGGAAATTATTGGTTTTTATAAAAAAATGTTTCAAATATTTTTTTTTTGTTTGCAATAGTTAGTTACTAAGGATATCAAAGAGTTGTCTATATATAATGCAAATTGGAGATACCCGCATGTGTAGAGTAATTAATCCTGTCATTTTTTCCTGAAAAATTAGATGAACCATTTTATTTGTAATGTTATACAGTGCCTAGATACGAGCTTTAACCAACATAGAGACAGTTTCGAGAACATCAATTAAATATATTTTGGCCCTGAAGTAAACTACCCTAATTTTAGGGTTTAATATCGAAATCCAATAACACCTCTGCATAACTTTATTCAATACCTAGATGCCAAGTTTTAGTCCGATAGGTTAAATGGTTTCAGATCCATTCTGAGATACAAACACATATATAAACACAAACAGACAGGTAAATATACCGCATCACGAAAACAATTTTCTTGATGTTAAGGGATCTAAAATTAGATTTGTTCATGATCACAATACTTTCTCTACCCTGAGTGGTCGCGAGAAAGTAAAAATGATACACACAAATTCCTCTCACTGTGATTGTAGAACTGAGTATCAGAAGCGCTTTTCTTGTTCTATTTTTTCACAACGTCTTAATGCCCGTTAGGGGTATAGGCCTACGCTAATATTTTAATTACGGGATGAGGTAAGGCTGCCAGATGGCCTGAAGGCACTACTCTTGTAGTAAACTAGACGGCCGATGATGGGGAGCTTGAAGTTAGAATATAGGTCGAGTGTATTGAGGGTAGTTTTTCCAAAATAGTTTTCAACTCTCCTTCCACTGAAATGCGGGCACACTTCCTCTAAATGTAACGTCTGTAATCCCTAGCACAATTAGCGTAATTAGTACATAAGCGTATAAACCATGTGGGTGGGAAGACGCGTTGAGTAAGGTAGATTAAATCTATTTGCATTTGCTTGTAGGGAGAGTGTATTTAGGAAAAAGCACCCTCAGTATACTCAGCCGGGGGCTCGAGCTCCTGTTTCCCCGTCACCGACAAACCAGACTTTATGAGTAAGACAGATCGCGTGTCCATCGATGCGGTCAAACGTTTTCTCAACCTCACATGGATTCACGCCTTAAAATAATGTGTGAAGAACGAGTTTAAAGTTACGACACGAACCCTGTGCTCAGCCGCTAGCGTGTCTGTCTATTGAGCTAAGGCTACCTGGTTTGATTCCTGGCATGGCCGAAAAATTTATTATTGGTGAAATGTAGGTTTCCCCTTTCACAGTGATGAATTAACAGCTAGGGGACTGGATTTTGTGTCTGTTCTTTATTTAATTAGGTTTATTAGTCATGTGTTGATATAATCAGTCGGTTCAGAAAGTGCACGTTAAATACCTAAAAAAAAAAAAAATACACTGAACAAGTTTAAGTTTGTAGAAAACCTGAGTAGCTCTGTAGTAGATCGTTGCTAATGGGCTCGGTGGCCGAAGGCCCCCAGTTAGTTCACAGTGTAGTATGTCCATTTTGACCACTGAGCTATCAAGGAGTCATCCCATGCCCAGGGTCATTCTTCACTCATACATTCTAAGGCAGAGTATGTGATATTTATGATACTGCTATAACCATAATTAACAAATATAAGCCCACTTTGTTAGCCGCATGGTCTAAGGCACTTCTCTCGTAGTAAACTAGACAGCCAATTATGGGGAGATTAAAGTTCGAATCTCAGTCGGGTTTACTGAGAATGCTTTTTTCCAAAATGGTTTTCCACGACAATGTGGGTACATTTCCTATCAATACAATCCTCCTCATCCCTAAAACCATTAGTGTAATTATTACATAAGCGTATAGCCAGAATGGGTAATAAGTCGTGGTGCTGTTATATATATATTAGCTTGGTTATATATTACACAATGTTGATTTAACTTCCTTCTACGTAAATAGGAGTAAATTACCTATTAGTTCAACTTTTCTTATTTCTGCCCTGTTATCTTAATTGAATGCGGGTATTCCGGACGGTGGAAAGATTTAATTTTAAATAGCCATTGCGTCTTGACTTGTCTATCTATGTATGTCACGCCGCGTCCAACTGTCAAGTATCTCGTGTAAATAGAGGTATTCCGCAACAGCCAATCACAGTGTTCCGGACAATCCGGCTGAATACCTTCCTCTCGGTCTGGTGCACCCTGGTCATGATGCACTTCTATTGAGCAACGTGTCACCTCCCCAGGGTGGAAGGGGGGATGCATCTGCCTGCAAGATGCACTGGAGGGAGATGAGACTGGTGTATCTGTGGATGGAGGGTAAAAGTGATCTTAATCCATCGTCGCCGTGAGAAAGTTACGACTAAGATCTGAATATTAAATCTGGTGAAAAACCACTGTACAATACATTCTACTAATTTGTAAGCTTTCTTACAATGCAATTTCGTATTTCTTTAATCATATATATAGACCTACATAGTATAGTTATTTATAACGACTAATGCATACATTTAAAATGTTTATTTATTTAGTCAAGCAACAAACAATTTGTAAAAATTTGAATTAACATCATTGTCCATGTTAAGAAAAGGTAGATTATTTATCTATATCGAGAATATCACTCGAGCTATAAAAGTATTTATACATTCATTATTTTGTCCCATACTGTATTTATCTAGCATTGCGTCCTACTACATGTTCGGGCTGTACGCATTTTTGTGTGCTAATTACGCTAATGAGTTGTGGATGAGGAATAAGGAATTTTGAGAAAATGTAATCGTATTTATGTGGAGGGACAGTGGAAAATCATTTAGTAAAAACCACACTTAGTAAAAACAACCAAAATTTGAACCCCGATCTCCCTGTTATTGGCAGTATAGTTTATTGCAAAGGTTACGCCTTAGATAATTTAGCCAATGAAGCAAGTTGTATTATTTCATACTCTTATAATTATATTTAAAACGTGGATCGATTATTATTTATTGCTCTGATTACTTGACTGATCAAACCGATTGTCTTCAGTTTTGCTTTCTGACGATCCCTTGGAGAGAAATTAGTTATTGTGGGCTTTAAAAAAATACTATTTGAGATTTTGATGGATGTCGTGTTTCATGGTTTTTGCGATGTCATCTATCTATTTATCGGTCTAGAGCAAAAAGCATTTTACCAATCGGGCTAAAAGTTGATATACAATGCTTTCATAAGGTTCCAAGGGTAGCTTAACTAAGGGAGAGAAGAGGAAAAAATTATCATAATATGCTCTATAGATTTTTGTTAAAATTTGTATCCAGTCACTGTTTAAAATTACATTTTATTCCACGAAAATGACTTTGATTACTGTGCACAATCAGATAATCTCCAATTTAGATCCCATCTTCGCAATTATTTATTATTATTATTATTATTAGCACCGCGTCTTACTACCCGTTCGGGTTATACGCACTTACGCTAATGTGTAATGGTAGGGTGATTGTGAGATGAAATGAAGGACCTACAGTTTAACGTGGAATCCGAACCACGGTGGAGACCTGATATTCCCCACATTCACAAGAATTCTTGTCAGAGGTGAAGGAAGGGTTTGCAATTATTTAAAATATGTAATAACTTATCATTGCAAAATTGTAGCACTGTTAAAGATAAAATTTATTTTAATTTAAAATTTGTTTTACTCAAATAATACCCTCCAAGTTATAAGCAAGTTTTCGTTTTAAATATATATATTTTATGTATATATATATATGTATATATATTTATATAAATAAATGTATATATATTTATGTAAATATATTTATATATACATATATATTTATGTATATATATATATATTTATGTGTATATATATTTGGTAAATGGGGTGTGAAAATTCAACAAACAAATAATATGTTTCTGTATTTCATGTATACTCTTTGGTGAAAAGTAATTTTCTTTTTTTCACATTATTATTCTATAGGCCAACAATGTCGGCAAATTCTCATTGGAAGAATCGTTGAAAATACCAACAAATTTATTTGCGGTCAACTTTTATATTATTTGATTATATGATTATTGTTCTCTTGAAGGTATTTATATCATCTATCTAAAGTGACATCTGCAAATAACATGACTTGACGTATGAATACGTGAAAATAGATCTAGTATCATTTCTAGTTGTCAGGTAAAGTCCTTCATATAAAAATTGGACTGTACACGAGATACGTTCATTTGTAAACTCTGTTTGTCGTTACCTTACCCTTGTGTTTCAAAAAATTTAACTTTATCACTACCTCACAGATAGAGAAAATATTGTGATCTTCAAACAAATTAAACTCGAGATTTTGTTGATTTTCGACGTTACATGACCCCCGCATAATAAAAAGTTGTTTTAGAATTTCTGTCTGTCTGTCTGTCTGTCTGTCTGTTCCTCGGAGTAGAGCCTAAGCTATTTTAACGATCGGGCTAAAACTTAGTATCTAGGGTTTTCATAAAGCTGACCCAAAATCTTTTGGAATTGTATATCTAACCCTAAAATTAAGGGTAGTTTACTAAAAAGCGAAAAAATTAATTTGATCAAAATTGGCTCTAACGATTATGTTTAATTTCATTTCTAAACATTCATCAATATTACAAATAAAATGTATACTCTAAATTTTCGTCAAAATGACTTTAAGGTTTCCGGTCTGACGAGTATATGATCGATTTGTATCATATCTCTGTAACTCTTTGAGATATGAAATTACTTATCATTTCAAATATGTAGGTATATTTCTTTTATTTGAAACATAGTTTGATAAAACCAATAATTGTCAAGCTATATGAAAATATACATATAGTTGTTTAACTTTTCGGACACTTAGTTTAAGTATTGCGACGTTAAATATAAAATCTAACCCGAGAAGTTGATATATCTCGACGTTTCATGACCCACCAAACCTTAAAAAGTTGTTTTTGCAATGCCACCTATATGTGTGTTTGTCTAACTCTAAAATTAATAGTAGCTTACTAAAGGGCGAAAAGAGAAAATAAAGTTTTTCTCAAAATCGGCTATAATGATTTTGATTAAAATTCGTATCTACGCATTGATTAATATTATAGACATAATGGCTATTTTCAAATTCCCATGAAAATTAATTTTAAGGTACTTTACAGAAGTGGAAACTTTCATATCTCCGCAACTATAATAGCTACTAAATAACTTATCATTTCAAAATTGTAGCACTAAAAAAAATAAAAGATGTTTATTTGAAATATATTTTCATAAAATCAATAGTTTCTGAAATATTTTTGAAAATATATTAATACAATTTTACGAGCTTTAGTTTTACATAGATACTATAGTTATAACGCAATAATTCTCTAATTCCAAAGAATAATTAAATATTAGGAAGTCTCTCAAAATGTTAAAGTTGTTTTTCCCCTTAACCAACCTCTCAGGGGAAATGTTTGTACAGCAACTATCCATCTTTATTATTTTAGACTCAATAGTCAATATTTATTTATTTATTGGTAAAAATATATAAATGAGGAATTTAATAGCAATTTGATGACCTGAAGATAATAAAATGTAGAAAATAGTTTCCGGAAGTCAAAATTTTAATACAAAGTGTTGACCGTTGTGGACCCAATATCGATCTCTTTTATTGGTCCAAATATAAAAATGAAGACTTTAATTCTTTAAAAATAAAATTATCAAATTTAAAACCAGGACTAAAAAAATGTTTTACCTAATTATAGCGTCATTTATCCTTGGGTTTGAGCTTGGGTTTGATAGTGTATATTATTTCGTTTCACATCTATTACGAGTTTTGAGTAAATATCTCCGTTTTTAAACAATAAAGAGAGAAAGTTCGTGCGGAGTTCCGCAACCTTTTTTTATTGATTGTCAATATAGTAATATGATTTATTTTTTTACCTTTTATCTTTTCACCTTTTGTAAATAGTATTTTCTTACATGAATGCTTGGAAGTTACCTCCCGATTCTCTAGCTATAAACAAATTGCTCCATTTTATGGTAAAATAGCGTGAAAGTCTGTTAAGCATACCATACTTTATTTTTTAAATGAAAGATCATACACACATGATGTGCCCAACAATTTAAAATTTCAAAATTATTCAAGGGGGGGGGGAAATCTTTAATATGGTATTAAATTTAAAATATGAATACCTATTCTTCCTAAAATAATGAAATTAACAATTAATAAAATCTAGTGGCTACAGTTGAAATATGTCTTTGTAAAATTGACGCATAATGCATCAATGGACTGGGTAAGCAAGCTAGGTCATAGAAAATTGATCAAACGTTGTACCAAAAAAAATTTATTTGGAACTATGTACATTTATGTACACTCGTTAGATATTAATTAAACTCCGTGTGCATCATGACTAAGCAATATATATATATATATATATATATATATATATATATATATATATATATATATATATATATATAAAACTAAATTGTAATATAATCATACATAAACATCGTGAGCATTTTAATCTAACCAAATCCACTTAATTGTGAAAATATATTAGAGAATGAAATAGTATTAAAAATCGAAATAATGTTTTGTAGTGTAATATAAGAGTTAAATAATTAATTATATTATTTAGTTATATATTAATTATTATTATTTTCACCCCATTCCACTACCTTTATTGACTGAAACAGTAATATAGTGATGACTAATATATAATCTTGATGAAATATACATACATTTGCTTGAAGGGCGAAAGAAAAGGTTATTGAAAGTATACCTCAGTGCACCTAAACGAGAATCGAGCCCGTACCTCTCCAACATCAGTGAACTAGAATAGAAAACTTAAAGTATAAATTAACAGGACTACAATTCAAATATTAGTTTAAATTAAATTGAGAATTTAAAAAAAAAAAGCAAAATATTGCAATGATAATATGATTAACTTTAACAAAAATCTTTACATTCATCTAAATTCTAAAGCAATATATAAACATTAAAACGCTCAATTCTTTTTGTCTTGTGTTTATGAATTATAAAATATTTAAATACTTGGGACAAGTCAAGCGATTGCCAAAAAGAAGCACTATTTCTAATCCAGATCCAATCTGACTGGAAGAGAGACCACGTGATCCTCCCACTTGGTTGCTGGTCATTTCAAACGTCACTCAAGGAGTTGTTAATTAACTCTGTCTGAAGCAAGGACCTACGCCTCGTCACGACCATGTCGAAACTTGTCAATATCAGTCCGCATTGGTTGTAAAAACAATACGTCTAACTGGCGGCACCAAATAAAACATACGACTCGACTTTCGACAGAGGTGGAATACTAAGCAGGGATCGAAGCTAAGCCCTTCATAAAATGATTTATTGATTGGTTCGTTTGATCAGCTCCGTGATAACTCTACTTGGCCTACATGGAGATAGAGATACACGGGGGATGGCTTTTGGAGGGGAATGTACAGTACACATGTATTCAGAAACCCATGACCGGCTAGTTGAACGTATGTTTATTGTGCCTGATTTGATTTGGGAACTCAAGGCTTAAACCCGACTAAATTATCATAAGATTTATCTGTCGTGCATCGCCATTCAGTCTATCACCGTATCTACACTTAATGGGGAAGACTGAGGAAGGTATAGTTGAGATTAAATGTACCTGCATTTTCATGTTTTCATGTAAATCATTTAGGCAAAAACTACTTCAATACAACCACCAGTGTATTTAAACCCCATTTCCCTGTCACAGGCATTCCAATCGATTGTGGGAGTGATACTATCGGCTAGAGGTCACCAACCCACAGTACGCGTGACACTAGTGGCACGCCAAGGCATTTTAAGTCTATCTGCATTGTATTAATGGATTAGCGTTAGAACATATTTATTTAAAAAATATAATGAAGCAATACACTTGATGATAGTTATTGGGGTTTTGAGATTATTTTTAACATTTATTTAAATATTTTATCAGTATATTTATTTCTACATAGTTGTAACAATATTTTTCCTCCAGGTAAGAAACTGATCTAGAATAAGAATAGGTTATGAAGGGTGATTTATGAATTACAAATATCATTTTTGTTTCCAACAATGATAACTTTTTAATATACGTTATTATTATTAATATTTTATAGGTATTGACACTATCTATCAAAGAGTTACAGCTGCAGATCATATGATCTCACGTATTAATATATGAAAATAGTTTTAAATAATTTGATAAAGGTTCAGATATTGTTCTTGTATTAGAATTTTGTTAGGAAGAAAGTTTTAGAAAACAAATACGTTTTTTTTGCGATCAATATTAATAACATTTTAACAATTACTATTATTATTTAATGGGCTATCAAAGTGACAAATGCGGATCACATGACTTGAGGTATGGACCTGTGAAAATAGATCTAGTAACTTTTCTTGCTTTCAGGTAAGCTTATCTAAATGTGCATTGAAATGTACACTTGTTAGCTATACTCAAGCTCATATTGTCTTTACCTCCTTGTATATATATCAAAGAATCAATATTTAAAGGTATATAATTATAATAAATAATTACCTTACAAAATTTTGAAATGTTTACTTCACTACTTACTCATCAAATATTTCCATAAATTAATATCTGAAATGGCAGTTCCACCATTTTAAACATGAATATTTCTCCTTCTTGCTTAACCAAAGACACAAGTAAACGTACACATTATGAGTTCCGTTAGGATTATTTTGATCTTTTTTAAGGTGATGGTGGTTACCATTCCTCCATCACATAAAATATGTAAACTCTAGATGTGTGAGTCTCAGAATGAACATTAAGGCAAGGAATCAATGGGATGGAAGCCCAGATGCTGATTCCAGCGACAGATTGGCACTAAGAACTCCCAAACTCAAGAATATCAGAGCTTCAGCAATTCAGGGTCACTAATACGACGGTCATGACTCGTAAAACTATTAGGATAAAAACATATTAAGTTGTGGCACATTACTAATTCTCCGTGTAAGATAACTTACAAAAGCAACTTGCATAGTGTATTCCAATCAAGGTAATCTTGCTCGTTGAGGTGTATTTACACATCTGCTATAATTTGTTAATTTCGTACTATCGCAGAGCATTATTTGATTGGATCTCAAAATACCATCCAATCATAAGGCTTCATCTATCCTTTATCAGCCACTGATAATAAAGTGCAATATTCAATGCAATATTATCTGACAACTAGAAAAGCTACTCTATCTACTTTCATGTACCAGGCCTCCACCGTGGTTCGGATTCCACGTTAAACTGTAGGTCCTTCATTTCATCTCACAATCACCCTACCATTACACATTAGCGTAATTGCGTATAACCCGAATGGGTAGTAAGACGCGGTGCTAATAATAATAATAATAATAATAATAATAATAATAATAATAATAATAATAATAATAATACTTTCATGTATAAACACGTCATGTTATGTCCAAATGTCACTTTATATAAATATTATCAGTAACTGTAAAATAACACTATTATAATAGTAAATTACTATAACTGTGGCCGAAAAAATATGTTTTAGTTTCTTCCTAACAAAATACTATATTTACCTCACAGTGGTTCTGTATTTTGGACCACTAACCGTTGTGGTATTTATTACAAAATCAGAAGTTGTCAAATCATACAAAGTATCACATTATGAAAGTATTTAGGCTACATTAAAGACTACAATTATTTCAACAAATTTTTTATGGCTAAAAACATATGTTTACTTTCCAGCTGTCCCATAGTAGCACGTTTTGCACGCAATAGACCTTCATACAACCGAATGTGTTCGTCAATTGGCAATAGGTCATAATTGTTTATGATCCCACTACCTAACAGACTGGTCATGCACTGTACAGTACTTTCAAATGGTCGACTTCGCCACAGACATGCTCTTTTTAACAATTTGAGGTAATAACGTGAACATGTTTTCAACCTGCTGAAGAAGTAAATTAATTCTCTGCGTAGATACTGATAAGCGTCCATGTTGTGGTTAACGATTGGTATCCAATGGGCCGTGGCTAGCGCGGCTACTATACCAGTGGGGAGGTTGGCATTAGTCACTGCTACAGTGATCTCGCTACTGCACGCACGACTTGCGAGCAATAATTCCTGCCAGTGCGCTAATCTCGGGGGTACAGCGTGATCAAGACTCCATTGGACCGTGATAACGCTCGGGTGCTTCTATTAGATCCAAGGGACCGTGACCACCAGTTATTTTCTTCTCAGTCCTTGCACACGATGCACGGAACGGATAACGAACCACTGTTCACTATCACTTCACCACACTTGCGTAACGAGACGGTGCTGGGATGCACTTAAAGTAATGATTGTCGTTTCGGTATTTTGGAGAACCCAAAAATTATCATGTTTACAGTCAAACTCCAACAATATGGTCATTTTAATGTGTAGTATATTTAAAAGTGGCATCTGAACTAAGGAATAGAACTCAGGACCTTGGTTTATCTCACCACTAGTGTACCATTGTGCTAATCAGGTGTGTGTTGTCTCTAGAATAAATTTATTGTACATAGCACACATTTTAAAATTAGAGCTAACAAAAATACTGCCTGTTTAGGGGGTTACTAGGGGTGGAGGCGGGATGGGGAGGGAGTCAGCTTTTATGCTTCATGTTTAAATGGTAAAAGTTGTCTTTTATACACAATAAATTAAACTATATAATTGGTGCAAAATGTTAAGTTCCATGTATTACGACCCTGTAGGTTAATGCAAAACCATTCGACCTGCTTAGCTAACCGAGGACTTGCCCAAACTGGGTAAACATTTCCCTGAATTAACTTAGACTGAGATTTGTGAACAATCATAACCTATTCAATACAGGTCTTAAGAATACTGGTCATATCTTAATACCTGGCTAGTGAAAAATAAAAGTATGTCTACAATCGACTTACTCTTGAATAACACTGAATCATCCTGCTTTTGTGGCTGCATTGTCTAAGGCGTCACTCTCATGTTAGACTCAATTGCCGATGACAAAGTGATAGGGGTTCGAATCCCTGTCGGGTGTACTAAGGATGGTTATTTTTTCAAAGTATTTTTCCACTTTCCTTCCACTAAAATGTGGGTTCACCTCATCTAAATTCAACCTTACTTATTCCCTACTCATTAGAGTAATCAATACATATGTTTAAACCCAGAACAGCTAGTAAAAAGCAGTGATAAAAAAATATGGATCACACAATCTACTTTGTATCCATCAAGTCTAAACTTTTCTCCTCCCCTATCTCTTTCCTCCTTCACCCTTTTCATCACAATTTAAACTTTTTTACATCCATCACTGTCTCCAGCCTCTGGTTTAGGTCAGTTTTTTATTCAAGCTATATATTTTTCACTACCGGCTTGTTAGGCCTGTCATAGCTCCATATGGCTAATAATATAAGTTAAGACTAGGGAAAACACAGCACCCAGTCCCCTTAAGACTAGGGCAGACACAACATCCAGTCCCCTTAAGACTAGGACAGGTACAACATCCAGTCCCCTTAAGACTAGGGCAGACACAACATCCAGTCCCCTTAA